>JAYKKO010000020.1:6252500-7502500 GCA_037074685.1 Glyphodes pyloalis
GCGCCTCCCATAAAACAAACGTGTTTTTTGCCTTTTTTGCTCGATATTAATAAAAACTGTTGTTACGGCACTTTTTAAATACTTACGGATTATTTTGTTGCATATTTACTCTCAAAAATAAATAATTAAATTAAAATAAAATACAATTTAAAGGGGTGCTCCCATACATCAAACGTGATTTTTAGCCGTTTTTTGCTCGATGTCAAATAAGAGCAACAAGTAGACTATTGAAAGAGAAGTAGAATTGTCAAAATCATTAAATCAATCAATCGAAATGTTGAAAAGATAATGGTAAATCCTTCGTGCGCGAGTCCGACTCGCGTTTGGCCGATTTTATATTCTTTTCTCTTCTTCACAGCGGTACTTACGCAGAGGTGGTCGTGGTTATAAAAAGGGCGGTGGTAAAGGCAAAGGCGGTGGTAAAGACAACGGTGGTGGTAAAGGCAACGGCAGTGGTAAAGGCAATGGCGGTAATGGCGGGAGAGGGGGCCGGGTAGAGGTTAATGGGAATGTCGACATTACCTTTACAATAAATTGTATGGAAGATAGGTGTAAGTAAAGACACGGCATTTTGTTGTTGCGCGTGCAAAACCGCGCAAGAACATTTTGTAAATATCGCGTATTGACTTTTTTACGATTCAGGGGGTCTACTCCCAAAAACGTTATATGTCAGATCCGATGACGGATAGCAATATTAAATTCTCATAATCGTAACCACTCACTCACTTCGAATGCGAATAAAGCGTTTTCAAAAAATTAAATACTATATTAACAAACCAAAAACCTCGTTTAAATCGCGAACTTTTGATTAATCTTCAAAAACGAAAGCTTAATTTTTCGTTTCGTATTTGAGAGTAGACCTACTGATTATGGGTAAAGATCTGGATATCTTAGACATATGACTATATTCTCTGGGCCGTACTGTGTAGTCACTTTTTTTGTGACATACTTAATAACAATGTAACGTAAACTGATCCATAACACGTTTAGAGGCCGGGATATTTAAATGCCGCGGTGTTTGCAGTTACGCGGTATGGACATACTGCTCTTCCGCGGTATTGCACGCACAAGTAAACCCCAAGTCCATAATACTCTTTTTATCTTTAACAAACAAAAATTATTGATATTTTTTTCATTTCAGGAGCAACATTAATTTTGATTGCACGCTCTTTACAACATCCTTTTGCGTAATTTCAATAGATGACGTAAGGGTGCGTTCTTATAAGGCTGTCAGAAAGCGGGTGTCTGACGCTTAGTGGCGTATTCGGCGCTCATTAAATATCAACTGAATTACAATGTGTAAGCTGCAAAACGCTCGCGAATTCTTGCGAGGGAAGGTAAACTAGAATACATTAATGTTGTAACGAGAGTATACGGCGTAGTGAACAAACTGCACCAGCGACTGTGTCGACTGTGCCGTTCTGTGCCGCGTGTAACCAACGGATCCCTGGAACTTTAATTAAGTCTTCGGTCCACCTGGTGGAGGGCCGTCCCACGCTGCGCTTTCCTGTGCGTGGTCGCCATTTGGGAACCTTTTTGCCCCATTGACCATCGGTTCGTCGAATTATGTGCCTGCCTACTGCCACTTCAGCTTTGCAATTCGACCGCGCGTATCATTTCCTGCGTATCAGCGCATACAGAATGACTTGGCGAGCGAAACGTCACCAACTGCGTACATTACACGCAATATATAGGAAGACAAACTGTGAGCCGCTTGTTCTCCCTATTAGGACGCGCCCTTACTCTGTCTTACTTTTGAAAACTTTGGCGTTTATTGAGAGTTAAAATATTTAAGTAATTATTTATTTTATTTTTATTTAAAAACTTTATTGCACAAAAAAAAAAGTACAACAGGTGGACTTAATGCTATGGGCATTCTCTACCAGTCAACCTTTGGGTCATGCGGAGAGTTAGTTTATGGGTGCGGTAATAGTGACAAAGTGCATAAGTAATCAAAAAAATAAAATAAAAACATAATACACGAGAATAGTAACTATCAAGCGTTACAAAATTCATTTCGGAAACAATTAAATATACATATAGACATACATCAATAATATTACTATTATATATATATATATATATATATATATATATATATATATATATATATATATATATATATATATATATATATATATATATATATATATATAATAGTAATATGCATTTATTTTATTTTCAAAGCTGTGATCCTGCGAAGAAAAGGGTAAGCACATCGTTATCTGAACATTAGCGTTCATTGTTGTCCACTTCTCTTTAATAGCAAGCTACCTTCAGGTCACCTGCTTCTTTGCGTATATCTTTACTTCATCTTTTATTTAGCTGTTTTACAATGATATTCACTATAATATACCTTTCGGTTATCGGTTCTACACAAGATGTTACCTGCCCACTCAAACTTCAGCTCAATAATCTTTGGGTTGCGATCCTTTAGAAATACTAATTGGGAAGTAAATATTGGACCGCATTACAAATACTGCTCTAATACTGCACTTGTGTTACGTAAACAAAGGCGGTATCACAATATTCAGGCCCTACTCGAGTAAACCCAAGCATAACCCTCTTCTTAGCTCGCAGAGCAAAATGTATAAACTAATCGCTATCCGTGTCTCCATGTCTCAACTTCTTGAGTGATGCCCTCGATAGGAGATTTTTTTATAGATATTTATATGACTCAGGACTGTCACTTTACTTTTCTCTGTCTATCTTTCTCTGCTTCCGAATCTATTCTCATTATTTTTCCCTGTTCTGAGCTCCCTCTACTTATGTCTTCTTCCCGTTTCTGCCGTGACTCTGAATTAACTCTTTTGTTTATAGGCTTTGTATGATTGGCGATGAAATATTTATCACAAATTTTCAATAATATTTCAGTTGGCTGTACAAAAAAAATTGCAAGGGCCAGTGGATGTAGGTCTAGCAACCAAGACTAGAGTGTGCCTGTTGAGCTCTAGGCCTGGAGAGCAAATTTGTAGTGCCCTGTCTTCGGATCCGTCTGGTGGTAGGTAAAGTATCAAAAAGAAAGTACCCATTTTAACGCAAAATTCTTAGGATAGTAAGAAGTGATACGTGGTGGTTATGGCTGAGCCGAGTTTCCCACAGCATACCCTTACTGACGATGAGGTCCAACCGGAATAAACGTTTTTTTTAAAACTAGCGACCCGCCCCGGCTTCCCACGGGTGCAATAGGTACTAAAATATGCACGTATGATAAATATAAACCTTGCACTATATTTTATTACATTGACTCCCCCCTACCCTAGTGACGCTTACATGGGGCCCACGTCGCATGCTGGCTAGCTGAGCGTGGTGAGCGGCAACCACGTGACTTTTTTCTAATACTTGCATTTTTAAACTCACGATATCTTCCGAATGAAATATCTGAATTTTATAATTAAAAAAACTTATATAAAGGTATTGAAGCCGTCTAGAAAATAAAGTTATTTTTTTTAATAAGGATTAATAAAGAGCCTTTTGAAGCGGCGGCATATTAATTACATTTTAAGAGTAAATAACCGCTTACTGTGACATAAGTATAATATTTAGATATAAAATCTAGATCTATTTAGATATAAAGTCGCTGTCACGACACTTTTTGATTTTGTTCTATCATCAGTAGTTTTTGCAGCGCACGCGATGTAAAAAATTTTTCTGGTAATTTTTTACACCTTGGGTGTTTATTAAGTTACATACTTGACTCCCAGACAATGATTAATTTAACTTTAAAAAAAAGAAATAATTAAAACTAAATAAAAACTACATTATATGTACAAATATACAAAATTCAATAAAATAAAATAAAACAAGCATCAAAAACTTACAAAATATACACGTCGTCTAGCTCACCGTCTTGCGGCATTGTGCCCAGTACGCTGGCGGCGTTGCCCCTCTGTACAATAATAGAAAGTTTTTGGGCAAAATAGCCGCCGGCCCTGGGGTCACCCGAGGCGAGGATCAAGCGTGAAGACAAATCCTTCACGAAAGCCTTCGTATCACTCGACCATGGTCCCATGGTCTCTACCGCAAGCGCCGCAAATTCATAGTGCGTCATAAGAGCACTATATTTGCGACGCTTGAGCATTTGTGCCTGTTCAGCCGCCGCTCCAGCCTTAACAGCAGTACCGTGAACATGAGACGGTGCCAGGGTATCAACACATGTAGCGTCCCAGATCAAGGAACGCCCCAAGTTCCACGGCACTAGAGTGGCGCCATCAGGACGCTTGCCGTCATCTCTGCACATTCCGCGGGGCTCAAGTGTTGAAGGCACACCCGCGGTTCTCATTGCACGACGGACAAGGTCATTAATGGCGCCATGGCGGTAAATGCGACCGGCGCTTTTAACACAGGAGAGACCATGACGACCGAATTGATCCACGTCTCGGCCGCACAGACAACGGTGAGGCTCGCACACTTTAGCGCCAAGACGCAGACACACGGCTATTCTGAGGCAGCCAGGCTCCAGGACGGTCCCTAAATTGTCAGACGGGAGAGCGTGTAGCCAGTGCCCCGATTCTGGCACTGAGACTGCTAAAAATCTGGCTTTTTCTAACTCATCCTGGCAACCACTAAGAAGACGGCTGTGTGTCTGCATGATGTGAGGTAAATCCCATAAACTCTGTTTACTTACCTCTATAGGTAGGCTTTCACCTGGATAGGCGAAGCTCCAAGCTGCCGTGGCCTCTGGCAAACACGTCACCCGAACATCAGCTGTAGTTGAATTAAGAATATCACTGATGAGGGTAAGCGTGCTGTTGACAGAAGACAAGAAAGCTGGAAGCGAAAGACTAGATGTAGATCGTATGCCCAAGTCACCATACTTAATAGGCAGGGTTGCCTGGGACCACGATCGTTGGTCAAACTGTAAATTTAGAATTTCTGATACTGTGTTTTTTAACGTCAAATCTACCAAATCAGTGCAACAAGGGAATTTCCAAACTGGGCTGCTACGAAGGATATACATAAATTTAGGGGTAAATAAACAGAGTCGCAAAATGTAAATTGCCAAGTGAGGTTTAATTTTGAATAAAAGATCTGAATTATTTTTGAAATTATCTATTTTTGACTTCACTTGGGTAGTGACAGCGTCATCAAAAATTGGAGCTCCTAGAAGAGTCAATGTATTTTTAGATTGCACAGAAATACACGGTGTTAAGACGTTAATTTTTTTTAAAAGATTGGTCCGATTTGAAGAAGGTATATGGCTTGGAATAAAAATCTCACATTTGTCAAAATTTAACTTAAGTCCAATATTCAAAAATCGCTCTATAATCGACTGTAAATCGGCCAGAACATCAGACGCCTTACCCCCAAGCGAGCCATCATCTAAATACCAAACATTAAATTTAGAAGAAAGTGATGAAATTATTGGGTTTATAGCAAGGCTGAAAATTACAGGACCAAGAGGATCCCCTTGTTGGCAGCCCATGCAGGAAGGAATTTCATATTCGCCGAACATTAATTTTGATGGAGAGCCATAGCACTGCCATAAATAGTCGAATAGTTCAGGAAGTTCTTTTTGAATTTCGCCTAAAAGGACACCACGGTCGACAGAATTAAAAGCATTTTTAACATCAATTTTTATAAAAATGTCGTAATCATCCGAATTTAGGAAGGTACGTGCTGCATGGACCGCCGCTTCGCAGCCTCCCCTCGTACCGAAACCGAGTTGTCTAGGTTTAAATTTTTCTCTTAAGTTGCCACGAAAAAACTGACAGCAAATTTTAGACGTGAGACGCCTAAAAGTGCAGCCTACAGCGATAGGGCGAATGCCACCATCTTTTTTTTTAAGACCAATAAGGTTAGCTCCATATATGATGGGTGTGATTTCTTTTGGGACTCGCCCTGCCAGCATCAGATTGACTAAATCTGTGATGGATTTAACAAGGGACCTTCCTGCATCTCCTACGAGAGGCCCGGTCAGGTCTTTAAGATGCTGAGGGGATATGCCATCCAAACCACCTGCAGAGCCATTTGGAAATGAGTAAATAGCACTAAGTGTTTCTTTATCAGTAATTTGCAGGTGGTTTGGAGGGACAGCGAAGGAGGAGACGAGGCGGGGTGTTTCTCACGAAGTACTTGTAAAGTGTCTGGTGAGTTGGTGGCCACGGAATCGCTTGAGAAAAGAAGTTTTGCCGCACCTTTGACGTTGCCGTCAGAAAGTTTGGACTCTATTAATCTACATTTGTTGGCAATAGACGGATCAGAGAAGATTTGTTTGGTGACTTGCGGTAAAAGAGGATGAGAGCTATTGTTTTTAATAATAGTGGTCAGCGAACGTTTTGTGCTACTTTTTTCAACATGGAAAGTGGGTTACATTATTGAAATTTTAGTAAGGATCCCTAGTTTTTAAAAATATAATATAGCCTTTGTCACCCGAAGATAGTATAGCTTCCGAACGGTGA
Source organism: Glyphodes pyloalis (assembly GCA_037074685.1). Classification (NCBI taxonomy): domain Eukaryota; kingdom Metazoa; phylum Arthropoda; class Insecta; order Lepidoptera; family Crambidae; genus Glyphodes; species Glyphodes pyloalis. Next base: position 6,258,902 of record JAYKKO010000020.1, read on the forward strand.
AACAATTTTTGAAATCGGCCCAGTAGTTGTAAGCCTATTTATAACAAACAAACAAACAAATCTTTCCGCTTTATAATATTAGTAGAGAAAAATAATGTTTTTGTTATTTTGTTTAACGGATCGAATATGGTAACTATTAATTTATTAAAATTCACAGGTTTTCTTTAAGGTTAAGTAGGATTCCATCAATATCATCACAGAATGTAACAACGTATTTGTTTTCTCTTTTACAGAATTCTTCGAAGTAGGGGATGAAAAGAACACGTGGCTCGTATTAGATATTTCATTAAAAGTACCTAACCTATATTTACTTATATGCATTTTAATTTCTACCCAGAGTGCCAATAATTCTAATATTGTTTTATGTAAGTAATAAATTTCATAACACTTTTGAATCGTCATTGAACACAATGCAAAGTGACTTTATGACATCTACCGCGAAGATACCGGTAAAAAAAACTCAAAACTTTGTTACTGTAGCAATACTCTAACTTATTGCTTTATGTAGATCATATTGGCCAAATTCATATAGGCAGTTTAGTTTCAATGAGTGAAGAAACACTATTAAAAAGTAACGTAGATATTTTTTTTATTTTGTATATTAAACTTCAAGATTGACCTCATCCCACCTGATGGTAAATGGTAATGAGGTTCTAGCTTAAGCTCGACAAGTACAGCATAATAAGCTGTAACTCGACTTGTCGCCCTTACCTTGAAGGCTTGACCCCTGCTACTAATGTAACAGCCCCCAGGAGCTCTGGAAACCTTACTCACACGCAGGAACACAACAACACCGTAGCTGTTTTTTTAAGGTAAGCTGGAACAGACAAGTTGCGACAGTTCACAAGCATGACCATGACAATCAGCCATCAACTCAACAATATCTGTACTAATAATATATAGCTAAAAAGTTTTTTTTTTAACGAGCTAATCATAGACACTACTGGTTTGAATTGAAAAAAAAAATCATTTATTGAAGAAGGCTTTAAGCAATATAACATCACGCTGCGGCCAATAATTCAATGGAAAACTGTGAAAAAAAAACGGAGATAGTACGTATGTGAAGCCGTTGTGGGCCGTTAGCTATTATTATTAAGGCTTTGTTCAAACCTTATCGAACAATATCGGTTGGTTGATCACACGGCATTATGAGTAACACGTAATCTGCGTCAAAAGAGAGATAGGGCATAGTGATTTATTGCTCAAACTGGAGTAGCCCGACTAGTGAAATACCTCCACCATACAGAAGACCGCAGCCAAATAACAATCACTTCTGTGTTGTTGTGTTCCTGCGTGTGAGTAAGGTTTCAAAAGCTCCTGGGGGGCTCCTCCTACATTAGTAACAGGGGTCAAGCCTTCAAGGTAAGGGCAAGTCCAATAACAGATTTGTAATGCTGTACTTGTCACCCTTAAGCTAGGACCTTATTTTAGCTAGCTGTTTGAGCGAGTGATAGCCGCGCGGGTCAAGGAGCACCTTCGAGAGGTTGGCCCTGACCTCTCGAAGGCCCAATTTGGTTTCCGAGCAGGGCGCTCTACTGTTGACGCCCTGTTCGGTCTAAAGGAATTAATCCGTGAGTCCTGGGAGAGTGGGGAGGGTGTGTTGGCTGTCTCTTTTGACATAGCTAATGCTTTTAACACCCTCCCTCACTCTACAATTTTGGAGGCACTCCGTTACCATCGGGTGCCTCCATACCTCTTTGTTTTAATAAAAGACTACCTCTCAGACAGAGAGGTAGTCTGTATCGACGGGCGTGGAGAGTTTCGCCGTTTCAATGTTCGTTCCGGTGTTCCACAGGGGTCAGTTTTGGGGCCCCTCCTGTGGAACATCGGATATGATTGGTTGCTCCGCGGTGCCCTTCTCCCGGACATGACAGTCACGTGCTACGCAGACGACACTTTGGTGACTGCCCGGGGGAGGGATTTCGGCGCGGCGGCGCGACTGGCTGCAGCGGGTGGCACTTTGGTTGCCAGAAGAATTGGGCTTTTGGGCCTCAGGGTGGCGCTCCAAAAAACTGAGGCTATTTTCTTCCCTGGGCCTCGGCAGCGCTGCCCTCCAAACGCACATATTTTTGTGGGGGGCGTCAGGGTGTTGGTGGGAGCCCAACTTAAATATCTGGGCTTAATATTAGACGTGCGGTGGCAGTTTGGCCCGCATTTTAAGGCCCTGTCATCGCGTCTCTTAAAGGCGGCGGATTCTCTGTCCTGGCTGTTGCCTAATCTGGGGGGTCCTAGGGCCAAATGCCGTCGGCTCTATGCCGGCGTGCTCAAGAGCATGGCCCTTTATGGTACGCCAATCTGGGCAGACTCCCTTGGTGCGGAGAATATCAGGACCCTCCGCCGCCCCCAACGGGCCATAGCGCAAAGAGTTTGTAGGGCGTATCGCACCGTCAGCTTTGACGCGGCGTGCGCCCTTGCTGGGACGGCTCCGTGGCAACTTGAGGCCCAGGCTCTGGAGAAGGCCTATCTTTGGCGGGTTGAAATGAAGGCCTCTGGAGAGCATATTTATCCGGAGGACCTGGCTCGCGTTCGGCGGGAAGCAGCAGAAGGAATAGTCGAGCAGTGGGCGGAGACTCTCCAGACGTGTTCCTCGGGGCGTTGGACACTGGACGCACTCGGGCCAATAATTTTACATTGGCTCGAGCGAAAACTAGGGTTTCTTAGTTATCGAATGGTGCAGGTACTGTCTGACCATGGATGTTTCGGTAGGTACCTGCACCGGATTGGTAGAGAAGGGTCTCCGGCGTGCGCGAGTTGTTGTGCGCCGGAGGACAATGCAGCCCACACGCTGAGTACATGTGTGGCGTGGTCGGATCAGCGGGAAACCTTAGTTTCGGCAATAGGACCGGACCTCACGCTCCCGAGCGTAATCAATTCAATGCTCAGGAGCGAGTCGGCATGGCGCGCGGTTGCTTCCTTCTGCGAAGACGTAATGTCGCGGAAGGAAGCAGCCGAAAGAGAGCGGGAGGACAACCCGTCCGCCCCCGCCTACCGTAGAAGACGGCGGCTACGAGCGCGGCGCCAGTATGACCGCGCCATGCTACCGCATGGAGACCGGCCGGCTGGTGGTGTGAGGGCACCCCAGTCGGCATTGCACCTACGGTCTCCAGTGCGAGGCGGGGATAGTTCAGTGGATCGGCTACCCCCGCTTACGCTTACCCCCCCGACCATCCAGGGGGGAGGAGACGGGGCCGCGTAAGCGGCCATTCCGTCTGGCGGTGCTGTGGTGGTAATGGTTTTACTGCTTCCCATAGCGCCGCCGTTAAGGGCGAAGAGGTCCACCGGGGAGTTTTAGTGGGTAGGCCTGCCCTTCTGAGGGCGGGAGAGTCCCACACACGCCGCCACTCTCCCTCGGGTGGCGGTACGGTGCGTTACGCATTTCTTCCCGTTAAAAAAAAAAAAAAAGGACCTTATTACCATTTAACATCAAGTGGGATGAGGTCAATCTTGAATTGCAATATTTAAAAAAAGGATAAACACAGGGGTTTTGGGGTTAAAAACACTCTATTTGGAAGCTCATAGTATAAAATTGTAAACACGAGTTCTTGCAATTACTTTCAAAAGGCTTTAACAGCCTTTTATCGACACAACAGGCTTTATACCACTCCTGTGCAGCGGGCAATAAAAGTAGCGAGTAATCAGAGCAGCGCGATAGTTGGACAGTAACACGCACATCCATCGCTGTTAGATTGGTTTTATCTACCTCCGTGGAGCACCCCACAGTATACAAGGAGCTCAGTAAGGCAAGTCCACCTAAATTGTAACAAATTGTGCAACAAGCGTCCTAGTTTCACACGAGTGCTTTGAAGATACTTATATATTTTTCGGCTTATCTGTGTACTACAATATCTATGAATTATACATATTCGCACCTCTAGATGAAAATTCCAGAATTTGAATTCCTGGAGTTTTTATCTAGAGGTGCCATATAAACATTTGTTGGTTTATTCAAATAAACCGCATTAAAATCAGTTGTGCTGTTTTAAAGATCTAAGCTTACCTAGGGATAGACTGGGAAGCGCCTTGGTTTTATAAGATGTATTTAACGTAATATGAAAGTAAAGCATTAAGTTTTTATTTCATACTGCAGGCCTAAAGCTTCCATCATTAAAATATAGTCATCATAAAAATAATGGGTTGGCTTAATTACCTTCCATACCTGACAGCGGTTTATGACAACTAACACGAGCAATGTTTGAAAAATACTAAACATATTTTGTTTACTCCAAATAAATAAATCCTCGATACAGAATCTACAAAATGACGGATTTTGGAGTTGCCCTTTTTTTAATATTAAACAGAGATAAAAGGAAGACTTGCCTTATCGAAAAACCTTTTTAAAGTTGAAGTTGAATAAAGATTTATAAATGGTGTCAGGGGAATCCGAGCCGTGTAAGAATTTAAGTACATTTCTGACGATTTCGTTAATTTATTTGACGTTTCATCAAAAAGCATATTACATATTTTTAAATGCAAGTATCTGTACAAAGTTTCTGGCCAAAATATTTTTTATTGAGATTTGTTTTTTAATTAAAATAATGTATCCTGAGAGAATCTCTCTAATATTTTACATACTGTTTTGTTTTTTAAACTGTGTAGGCTCGTAAATTTTATCGCAACATACAAATGTTGACAGTGTCTAGGAATGGTTTTCGATCACATTTCGGGTTTGTGGGTGTGTTAACGCGTGAACGCATGCGTAAGCGGTGGATACGGCGCACACACACAAATGCAGCAGCGACCAATAAAAACGCCGCGGCCTGCGCGTGCTTCCCTCTTTCGGTCTCCAGGCTCCGTGCGAGCCACTCGCTAGCATAGCAAATACTTATAGTGATAGATTTATATTTTTTCATGTACATACAAAGTCTCGTAATTATAACTAGTATTTTACCAATTCGTGGCTACGTTATTTCTCTTCGCCCCGCTAGATCCTTGAGTCGAGCCTCATCATAAATTTCGAGCCGGATGCGATTTTTTGGAGCGGCTACAACAGCGCAGCGACCAGAGGACGCAGCGGTGAGGTCACGTCAAGGACACCACGCGGTCGAAGCGTGGCGGCGTAGCAGAGAATTCAAGATCAAGGCCAAGACGATCAACAACCATTCAAAATATTCAAGAAAATAGCGGTCCAGAAAATTCAAAACCCTGAAAAGGGGCCTGCAGTGCATATTCGTGAGTTCGTTCCAATCAAAGCGCAATTTCCATTCCAATTTTTATTCATTTTAGAATCCTATTCACGATTAATTACGTATTCGTTGCAAGATTCAAACGCAAATTTATTTTTATTTCAAAGCCTATTTTGCATTTTCCTTTAGAACAAGCGGTTCCCTTTCACTATTTCACAATAAATTTAAGCAAATACCTAATTATTCCAGTATTTTTTTTACTTATTTCTTATTTAGAGGTACTAAGATTCAATTTGTTCTCTTTTCAGCTAAAGATCATCCTAAACATTGTGTTTTACGTGATAATCCAGTGCATTTTATTGCAAATTCCAGTGAAATTCCCGAGCGTGCATGCGGGTCCGGCGCGCTTTCGCATGATCGCTGGCGCGCAAGGTCAAGTAACTCCGCCACGTACCACGTGCACGTGGCGTGCGCACGCTTCCCAGTGCTTCTAGTCGCTTCAATTCACTTCATTTCTCGCTTTAAGTATCGTTTCATCCACTTCTCTTCTAATTTCGCAATTTTCAATTAATATTTCTTGTCATTTTCAGTTATTTTTCACTATAAGCTGGTTAATTATTTTGAACTTACTTCCTTACTTGCCTTTCATTTCCATTCGAATATTATTTTAATCATGGAAGAGCTTAAATCATTAAGAAAAATAAGAGCGTCCCATAAAGCTAAGCTGACTATTTTCAAATTATATCTTGAGCCACTTTTAAATTGCAAAGAGTTAAATAGCTTACAAATTCACGAAACAAATACGCGCCTTGCGAAAATTCAAGCTTTATACGATGATTTTGATGTGAATCAAACTCAAATAGAGAATTCTGACGAAATTCCAGGTGACGATTTTACCGAACGCGAGAGCTTCGAGAGCACATACTTCAGCACCATCGCCGCCGCGCAGGATCTGCTGACCAGACATGCGGCGGGCGGCCCTGCTTCTGTGGGCAATGACTTCGCTTCGGTGGCAGGCTCAAATGTGGCAAGTGGTGCAACACCAAACATTCGTTTACCCATCATAAACTTACCAATTTATTCAGGACGCTATCAGGACTGGTTAGAATATTACGAGACATACCTATCACTTATTCATACAAATTCCTCCATACCAAACATACACAAATTTCACTATTTACGCGCATCACTAAGGGATAGTGCAGCACTAATCATTCAATCATTAGATTTTACTTCAGAAAATTATAATGTTGCTTGGGATCTTCTGTGTAGCCGTTACAATAACAGTCGTATTTTAATTAATAATCATGTTCAAGCACTTTTCAATATTGATCCCATTACCAAGGAATCTGCAAGAGCCTTGCGTAATATTATAGACATTGTCAATAAAAACCTAAGATCACTAAAAACACTGAATGTACCTACAGAACACTGGGACATTCTTATTATACACATTGTGTCCAACAAGTTAGACCCGGCCACAGTCCGTGATTGGGAGGCGCATAGAAATACAATTAAGGAATTGCCAACCTTGAACAATTTCAATGATTTCTTAAAAAATCGGGCTGACTTGCTGGAAACCATGGACGAAAAACACCGACAGCCATTACCCACGTTAGACCAAAAACATTCATAGCTAATCAGACGCTTACAAAACCAACACAATTTCCATGCCCTATTTGCAAAGGTGCACATTCAGTATATTACTGCACGAAATTTAAATTATTGCCAATTGAAAAACGTATAGAAAGGGTTAAACAATTAAATTTATGTATAAACTGTTTGCGTGGTGGTCATGATGAAAAACAGTGCAAATACGGAGCTTGCAAATTGTGTTCTCGTAGACACAATACTATGCTACACTTAGGCAACAGACAAAACACACTATCCCAACCTCATTCTCAAACTGAGTGCGTAGTACTACCTGCCATGCAAGAACAAAACCAGACCGAATCGAATCCTCAAACTAATCAAATAGATACGAATATTATTACACTTTCTACTACGCATCAAGGGCAGGTATTACTATCCACTGTGCAAATTCATGTCAAAGACAACAATGGTCATTTACACAAAATCAGAGCATTGTTGGATTGTGGTAGCACCAGTAGTTTCATTGTTGAAAACTTACAAAAACAATTGCATATTCCATATTATTCAACTTCAATATCCGTTCAAGGATTAAATAATCAAAGTTCAAATATTTCTAAGAGATGTGACGTAACAATTTCGTCGCTCTCAGACAGCGGTTACACCTCAAGGGTTAACTGTTTTATTGTGCCACAAATCACACAATTAATACCTACGAAAAAAATTAACATAGACAATTTCAAAATACCTCCAAACATCCACCTCGCGGATCCACAATTCAATACCCCGTCTGAGGTGCAGATGCTATTGGGAGCAGACCTGTTCTGGCAGGTTCTATCTAATAATCAAATACCGTTAGGTAAAAACATGCCAATCTTAGCTGAAACAATGCTAGGTTGGATCGTCTCCGGCTACGTCAGAGACTCAAAACGTATTCAAAATACAGTCCATTGCCATTTCATTCAAGACACTGAGCTCGAGACAAGGCTCGATCAGTTTTTCAAATTGGAGTCAGTAGGCACCACTCAACAATCCCCGTCAGTGGGTGAGAGTGAATGCGAAGCTATTTTCACGAAAACAACTGTCCGTCAGCCAGACGGCAGATTCATGGTTACCATGCCACTAAAAGAGTCTCCTAGTTGTCTAGGTGATTCTACCGAACAAGCTCTTAGCAGATTTCAAGCTTTAGAACGCAAATTCAAACGCAATCCCACATTCAAACAAAATTGCATAGCTTTCATGAACGAATACATTTCACTAGGTCATATGACCGAAAATACAAATCCAAAAGACACTAATTTATTTTCATCAACACAAACTGATATACAAAACTCACAAATAACCAAGCGTTCAATTTTGTCCGCAATTGCCCAAGTTTTTGACTCACTGGGTCTCGTTAACCCATGTATGTTACAGGCTAAACTTATATTGCAAATACTATGGGCAAAGAAAATTGCGTGGGACGACCCATTGCCCCTTGAAATTCAATCTCAGTGGAAATTTTTCATTCAATACCTACCTGAGTTGAATAATATTCAAATACCACGTCATGTCCTTAGCGACAAACCAATAAAGGTCGAATTGCATACCTTTAGCGATGCCTCAATAAAAGCATACGCTGCATGCGTATACATACGCTCAATTTCAAATAATGGTAGTATCATGGTTCATTTAATAATGGCAAAAAGTAGAGTATCTCCTTTATCGCAAAAACTCTCAACACCCAGACTCGAATTAGTAGGAGCCCTTTTAGCCAGTAATTTAAGCAAGAAGGTTGAGAATTCCTTACGTTTACCAATTGATTCAAAATATTTTTGGTGTGATTCAACCATTGTGCTTGGTTGGATCAAAACATGCAGCAAAGTAAAGCTCAAATAGTTTGTTTACAATAGAATTACCGAAATTACAAAAACTCTGAACCTTCTTCATGGAACTACGTTCCCACTGGATCCAACCCCGCAGATATAGGATCCCGAGGCCTGAACGCGTCTCAGCTAAAATGTTCAACTTTGTGGTGGGGAGGTCCGCATTTCCTTCATCAAAAGGAAATCGTAATGCCTACACAGCCTCAAAACACACACATTGACAACTTACCTGAAATAAAGTTCCAATGTCATTTAGCAGCGACTGAACCCCATGAAAATCATTTCACAAGCAACTTTTCAAATTACAGAAAATTACAACGAATTACAGCTTATATAAAACGTTTCACGCATAACTGTAAAAATTCTAATAATAAAATTACAGGTCCGCTAACGACATCGGAACTTGAACTCGCTACACAAACACTTTGTCGAATTGTGCAGCAGGATATGTTTTGTAAACAATATTCATTTTTGAAAAAGGGTCAACCCTTACCTTCTAAGGACAAACTATTGAGTTTAAATCCATTTCTCGATGAGACAGAGCTAATGAGAGTTGGAGGAAGATTATCCAATTCTAATTACGATTCAAATACAAAACATCCAATCTTGTTGCATGCTTCTCACAACGTTACAAAACTACTCGTTCAACACTTTCATTTAATTTTATTACACGCAGGTCCACAGCTGTTACTTTCGAATTTAAGACATAAATTTTGGATTACGAACGGGCGAAATTTGGCAAGAAAAATAACGCGAAATTGTTTAAAATGTTGTAGATTTTCAGGAAAAACATATCAACCAATAATGGGTAATCTGCCTGCAGAAAGACTGCAGTCAGAATACGTGTTCTGTAATACAGCTGTGGACTACATGGGACCAGTCTTGTTAGCTGACAGAAAGGGCAGGGGTTGTAAACTCAAAAAAGCCTACTTATGTGTATTTGTTTGTTTGGCAGTTCGTGCAGTACACATCGAGCTTGTCACCGACCTAACTTCACAAGGCTTCCTGTCAGCCCTCAATAGATTCATTGCTCGCAGAGGCAGGCCCGCTGTAATATTTTCAGACAATGGCACGAATTTTATAGGCGCATCTAACGATATTTCTAAATTTATAAAAAACAATTGCGATAACATAGTTTCATATGCAGCTGAAAAAGGTATTATTTTCAAATTTTCGCCAGCCTATAGTCCCCATTTTAACGGTTTAGCCGAGGGCTCAGTAAAATCAATAAAACATCATTTAAGAAGAATACTATCGATGACTCATCTCGATTACGAAGAATTAAACACAGTCTTAGTCGAAATTGAAGCAATATTGAATTCTAGACCTCTAACTCCACTCTCAAGCGATCCCTCAGATTTAGTCCCATTAACCCCTGCGCATTTTTTGATTGGACGTACATTAACGAGGTCGCCTGCTCCCCAGGTACAAGATGCTCATCACATCCACAGTCTTACAAGATATGCAAGAACACAATTACTAAAGATTCACTTCTGGAACCGCTACTATATGGAATATATTTCAGAATTGCAGAAGCGAAACAAATGGCGCCAGGATGGTGGCCAACCACAAACAGGAGAGATGGTCCTCATCAAAGATGATCGCCTGCCCCCCAATCGCTGGCTGCTGGGTCGAGTGACTGCTGTCTTCCCCGGCGCTGATGGTGTCAACCGAGTAGCCGACATCAAAACTACATCGGGAACAATGAGAAGAGCTTTCAATCGGCTCTGTCCTCTTCCAATATTGGAACAGAATGCTTTGGAACAGAATGTTCCAAGGGCGGCAGCATGTTAACGCGTGAACGCATGCGTAAGCGGTGGATACGGCGCACACACACAAATGCAGCAGCGACCAATAAAAACGCCGCGGCCTGCGCGTGCTTTCTCTTTCGGTCTCCAGGCTCCGTGCGAGCCACTCGCTAGCATAGCAAATACTTATAGTGATAGATTTATATTTTTTCATGTACATACAAAGTCTCGTAATTATAACTAGTATTTTACCAATTCGTGGCTACGTTATTTCTCTCCGCCCCGCTAGATCCTTGAGTCGAACCTCATCAGGGTGTGTTTAGTTGTTTTGTTATGCTGGTGTCAAATTATGCAACCAAATCGTTACGAACTGAGATGAATCGATAGACTTGTGCAAATTCGAATTATGGAACCTTTTTTGGTTTTAATATATATATTTTTTATTTATCGAGTTCTAAAGGAGTATTCACCATGTAGCTCGTTGTACGACCGGTTTTTATTGTAAATCTGAAATATCAGTAGATTCAACTGTTTGAGTCATAAGCTGGTCAAGATGAAATAATAAATAAATATTAAATATTTAAATATATTATAAATATAATATTATAAATTTGAAAGTAGCTCTGTCTGTCTGTCTGCCTGTCTGTCTGTCTGTCTGTCTGTCTGTGTGTCTGTTACGCTTTCCTGCTTAAACCTCTCAACCGATTTTGATGAAATTTGGCATAGGTATACGTTGAATCTCAAGAACGGACATAGGCTACTTTTTATTAGAAAATTAGGGGGGGGGGGGGGGGTAATACCACCTTTGGAAGTTTATATGGAAAAATGTTTATTTTTGAAGTTAGAGATATGAAATTTGGCACAAATATAGCTCGAAACTTGAATTAAAATATAGACTACTTTTTGTTCCAAATATTAGGGGAGAAAGGGGTAAAAATGACCATGAAAGGATGTAGTCCACGCGAACGAAGTCGCGGGCACAGCTAGTAAATAAATAAATAATAAATAAGTAAATATTCGAAAACACGGCATACATTGCTCTGATTCTGAGGTAAGTAGCTAAAGTACTTGCGTTACTGATATAGGGATTTTGTTTTCTTTTCTTTAAATTTATCATTTAAATCGAAAAGAAATAAACGTATGTGTGGTTTTGGTATTGATGTTATTGTTTTACTTTTACTTGCCTCATTGTTAAAAACATAAATGAACTTTGTCCTTTGAATAGAAATTCCATCCATCCATCCATCAGCCTCTTTTCGTCCACTGCTGGACATAGGCCTCCCCTACAGAACGCCACAACGCGCGGTCCTGCGCTTTCTGCATCCAGCGGCTCCCCGCACATCTGACGATGTCGTCAGTCCATCGTGTTGGGGGCCGCCCCACGCTGCGTCGTCCGGTACGTGGTCGCCACTCGAGGACCCTCTTTACCCAACGGTCGTCGGTCCTACGAGCGATGTGGCCTGCCCATTGCCACTTCAGCGTGCTAACTCTTCGGGCTATGTCGAATACACCGGTCCTTCTACGGATCTCCGTATTACGGATCCGATCACGTAGGGAAACGCCGAGCATAGCCCTCTCCATAGCACGCTGCGCAACTTCGAGCTTCGTTATGAGGCCAACATTCAGAGACCACGTCTCAGTTCCGTAAGTCATCACTGGTAACACACATTGGTCATAGACCTTTCTCTTCAGGCACTGGGGAATTTTGGACGTGAGGATATGCCTAAGCTTCCCGAACGCTGCCCAGCCGAGTTGGATTCGTCGGTTGACCTCTTTCTCGAAGTTGGATTTGCCTAACTGGATAGTTTGTCCCAGATAGACGTAATGATCGACAACTTCGAGAATCGCATTCCCAACAGATACTGGTGCCGGAGTCACATGGACATTGAACATTACCTTGGTTTTATCCATGTTCATCCGTAGACCAACCCGTTGGGAAACACTGCTGAGGTCATTGAGCATTGTGCCAAGGTCCTCCAGGGATTCTGCCATGACCACGATATCGTCTGCGAATCGAAGGTGAGTGATGTATTCGCCATTGATGTTGATGCCGAGTCCGGTCCAATCGAGAAGCTTGAAGACGTCCTCCAATGCAGCGGTGAACAGTTTCGGGGAAATTTGAATAGAAATTACTTAATTAATATTTGCTAACTTTAGGCACTCCATACATAAGCATTAGTTAATACCTCAACTAATTCATTTATGTCCAAAATCATCTATGACTTATTATTGCTACAACGTGTTAATTATTCAAGTTGTTATAATTGAAAATTACTTTTTACCTTGTTAATTAATTAACGCATACATAATTTTTATACAAGCATAAATACCTTTGATTACCGATTTTAAAAATTCTCATTAGTTGATTTCACGCAAAATTAGGGACCTCTTAAGAACGTACCTACACTAAATTATGCCTTCATGGTTATTGATTGCACAGAGCAGTTTCAGATCTTCGAGATGAGGGTTCAGCTATTATTGTTCCTGGTCCTCATCATAAGCTTCAATATAGTCGAGTGTCGCCAAAAAGTGGTCCGTATTGTTTATTCATTTTGTCTCCTTTTATTTTTTATAAAGTAGAGCAACGCTTTATGCATACGCTCTCCGTCTCCTATCTCAGTGAGTCTTGGGTTCACCCTATGCGGTATCTGAAGCTAACTCTGTTGAGAGGCCACCTTCGATGCACCGGACCGTAGGCTCACGAGTTGATACAGCAGAAAAATTTCATCGTCTACGATAACTTGCGGTTAGTTCAGTTGGAAGAGCAGCACGCGCGATACGTGAAGGTCGTAGATTCGATTCCCGCACTGCAAGAGGAGATGAAATTATTCTGTTTCTTTAAAATATTCACCGGACCACAGGATCTATATTTTGGAGACCAATTCTTAACCACCACGAAACCAATTAAGTTCAGGCTGATTTATCAATATCAGGTGTATTAATAAGAATATTTTCATTCAACAGCATTACTACTTGAGGCGAGGCTCTAGCAAAGGCAGTAAGACTGATATTTCTGTGAGTTTTTTCTGATTATTTTCTATCTAAAGCTCTGATATTTGCGCTAGTGTAAAATTTAAAATAATCTCTCAGATCAGATGATACTACATTATTTCATACATTTTTATTTATACTGTATACCAGTTACATATAAATACTTAAAATATTAAGTAAACGCGTGCATTTGTAGTAGGAATAATTGTATTTTACAAAATTGTCCCATATCTGACGTGGATGCGTTAGTTATGCATTTTTAGGAATTATTCCGCTATTGGTTATAACCAGGGATGATAGTTGCCACGCATACGTATTAATAAATATCTATGTGTATAAATACTACTAATTATCGCGAATATACCATGTATATGTGGCAGTTATTCAAGGGCCCAATAGTACGAGCATAATGATTAGCGTTTAGGTGCGTTTAATCATGTTTCCTTGGGTTCGATTCCCGCTCAGGACTAGCAATAGTGGGATGAATTTCAATATCCTTTGTCTGGGCTTCGATTAAAGTTTATTTTCGAACAAGCAGCCGGCCGCGGCTGCGCTCACGTGCTACTCCCACTTTTTCACATTATCTTCTGAGTCTTCGCTCCTATCTGTCATGCCTCCTCCACACTACTCGCGTAGTTGAACGAAGTTAGACGAATACGATAGTGTAGAGAGGCACTTCGGCTCGCCTCGTGCTCGCCGCGTCAACTATGCCTCGCCTCGGGCGAACTTCGCCGAGTAACTTCGCGAGTAGTGTGGAGCAGGCATCACATTTTGGTGTTATATAGCTTAAATCCTTTCTCGTTACATACACTATCCAACACACAACTATTTTTTTAATTCAATCTAGAAGTTCCTAAGACTATCGCGTTCAAATAAAGAAATAAACTTCTAAACTAAATACTAAATTTATTTAAACGTATAGACGTCCCAGGCATTTTGAATAAATCCGCCGTTTACATACGGCGTCGTCAGTTTAAAAACGCTCGCCGATATGTAATATGCCGAATGCAAAATCAGGCAAAATGACAACAGTTTGTTGTAGTTTTGGGGTGACCATGAATAAAACACTGATTGGACAAATTAGACCTACTTCATTAAAATATTCAAGTTACAAAAAGGACTTTTATTGAATATCAATTACTTAACCTAAAGTTAATTGAAGTAATTAACGATTCCATTGGTAAGGTTAGGTTAGTGAATAAAGTGAAGCGCAAGCCGAGCGAGCGTAGTGAGTGTGCCGCGGCAGCGGCCGGCGAAGCGCCATGTCAAGCTCATTTAATATAATATTATAATCATTAAAAAATAAAACAGTAGGAAAGTCATTTACTAGGGATTTCATATATATATTTGAAATATTACATATTTTTAACAGTATTAAATTTACAGTTCTTTAGTTTTATAAATTTAAATAATACTGTCCTTTGCAAACCAAATTTTATGGTCGCCCTAGCTTTGTCAAGCTATACTTCAATTTGCCGCGTCATTATACATAATGACATTTTGTCCTCGGCATTTTACAAACCAGCATTCGTTTTTAAACTGACGACACCGTATGTAAACGGCGAATTTACTCAATATGCCTGCGACATAGACACGACATAATTATGTTTTCTTCAAACGCAAATTTAGTGTCAAGTAATTTGTTCCATATAAAATTTCTTTTACAAATATTGTTTCGTAAAGTTTATTAAATTGATATTTAAAGAAATTTAGTCCGCCCAAGAGATTTACTAGCTAGTCATTATATTTTAATAACGATTTGTTTTTAACTATCAGTTCAAAAACCATCTATCGGGAAGGAGTGGAAGAGGTTCTAATGGAAGAGGCACTGATAGTGGTCCTCCTCTTCCGGTAAGTATAACTTATATAATAAAAAAAATCCCCTTGCAATGGATTCGAACTCACGACCTTAAAGTATCGGGCATGCTGCTTGGCAACTGAGCTGCATGTTATTGTAAGTAGCGTTTTTTCTGTAGCCTTTAAGCGTTCGGTCAGTTCTTTTATTATTTGCAGAAATATTTGAAAAACCAAAAGAATTCAAAATATCTGAATGGATTTTTTCAAATTGCATCACGCTGTACTTGTTGAAATATTTTAAAAAACTAAAACGAAAGAAAGGTTTAACACATCGCACTCTTAGATGGGAGCTTCATGAACTCAAAAAGAATGCATTTCAAGTTAGTAGCCTTTTAAAATTCCTCTCATAGATATATAATATAAAGGTAATATATAATAAACATGCCAAAAAAAAAGTTGCCATAGAGAATCTTTAATTAGACTTTTGGCATTTGTGCTATGTATTCCTTTTTTTTTAAGTCTCGTCATTTCTGAATGCTTATAGGTCTGGTAGCTTTATCTAGGGATGTGATGTGCTTTACTTTGGAAATAGTTTTTTTTTGTTTTTTTTTTTAAAAAGTGGGCAAAGTAGCCAAATGAAAGTACCATGTTAAGCTTGTTTCTGAAATCCATTAAAGTATTCACAAAAAAAAAACCTTTTTAGCCCGGGTGAGTAAAGTTTAAAAGATTTTTTTTTATATTTTTTGCCTAGTAATTTACATCTAAAAGCTTCAACCAAAAAAATTTGTTTTTTTTTGTACAATTTAAACAAATTTCATTGGTATTTTATTTTTGTTTTGTTTTATAGGATTTTTAGACTGAGTTCTTTGGTAAATAACAAATTTTTGATTACATAAAACTACTTGGTCAACTTATTTTAATTTTTATATTAAAAGCGTTTTTTTTATAGGCTGATGTAAGTACGAATACATACTTGCCTTTATTTCTATTTTTGCTATTTAGTAAAACTCAATTGTTTAAAGTCATTTTTCATAGCCCACACTGTTCAATACGTAAATAACGTATCTGTTTCAAAGAGTTATTTCGTTGAATTGTATGTGTATTTGATTAATGTATTTGCCTTTGTTAGAAAACAAACGAGACAGTGTGTAATGACCTTCCCGATGATTATAGGTTGCGAACATAGAATCTCCTCCAGCAACTAAGACGACGACGTGCATGCTTAGCCCTCCCCCAGGGCACGAGGTGTGCGCTACCGTCAACAATGAATCCGATTGGGTGGTGATGAACGCTGCAGAGCAAGGTACGAATAAGTTTCTGCGGCATATAAAAAAATGGCCAAGTGCGAGACGGACACGCGCACCACTCCGTACAATTATTAATAGAATGTCAGAAAAATGTATGAAACAAAACTGTTTTTTTTAATATCGCTCTTCAAGATTGACCTCATCCCTCCTGATTTTAATTGATAATGAGGTCCTAGCTTAAGGGCGACAAGTACAGCATAAGAAATCTGTTGGTACTGGACTTGTCACCCTACCTTAAAGGCCTAACCCCTGCTACTAACATAGCACCCCCCAGGACCTCTGGAAACCTTAATCACACGCAGGAACACAATAACACAGAAGTGATCGTTATTTGGCTGCGGTCTTCTGTAAGGTGGAGGTATTTCACCAGTCGGGCTGCTCCAGTTCGAGCGATAAATCGCTAGGCCCTACCTATCTTAAGATCTGTAGGATACATCGGTAAAAAATGACTAAGATTTCAATTATATTTTCCAAATACAATGAAAACGTATTGTTTGCTTCAACAAATAAAAAAAATCGAAAGAAAGAAAGAAATGTTTATTAAGTGATGAATAGCATTTATAGACAGCAACTTATAAAATAACAAAACCTATAACCAAGAAGTCACCAAGAAGGTTAATACTCAGCATTTTTCGAGGTATCCTTCAGATACCCCCACGCTGGGCTTCCGTATATGCCTTTCGAGTGTTAAAGAGTGACAAAAATACATAATATAAAAATGTATAGTGACTCAGTGCAACAAATGTTAGTGGAAGGGTATGGTTACGTCACTAATACGTAAAAACTGTTCAAAGTAGTCATTGCTCATTTAATTTTATCGCAATGCATCTTAGCATTTTTTCTTTGATGACAAAAGAAAAAAATGTGTCATATCTTATGTGTAAAATGTTAGAGATATGAAATTTGGCACAAATATAGCTCGAAACTTGGATTAAAATATAGACTACTTTTTGTTTCGAAGGGGAAAAAGGGGTAAAGCCGACCATGAAAGGATGTAGTCCACGCGAATGAAGTCGCGGGCACAGCTAGTATCTGTATATATTTATCTGCGCTTTCTTTGCAGGACAACTTCCAAACCAAAATTGTGAGTGCTATATCTTAAACTAAACTACCATAATTTTAATTACAAACACAAAGTAATTTTCCACCAATGATTAGTTTCTGTAAGTATAATCCTTTAGAGAATGCTTATATAAAAGCTTTTTCAGTTGAGGCGAAGTATCACTTTCTGTATACATATAATATAATCAATCATAGCAGACAACATCACATTAATTATTTAAACGTTTTATTTTTAAATAAAAAAATTAGGTTCAACGATTAAATAGTATTTGAAGTAAATAGATAAATAATAAATGTGCCAGACAACCATACCAACCACCTGGTCTCAAACTAAGGTTTTTCCTTGTACTATGAGCACCAGACGACGGATGCTAACTGGGGGCGTCATCCCAGCACACCCAGACCCAAGTCAATTTAGAAAAGTTCGTTTTTTCTACCGGGTTTTTTGACCGGGAATCGAACTTGGGACCTTCCGCGCTTTGGCTGCCTACCTTAGCCATATTTTATGGCTACTTTAAGATTTCAAGGAGTAAGAAGTAATTTATGGCAATTTGTTTTTTTAGCGGTGGCGTAAGTAATTATAACTAGAAAATAGTTTATGAGTATTTAATGTTAATTTTTAGATTCACATAACAAAGTGCATAGTTGCCATCAATATAACAATATAGATTATATTGGTGGCAACTAGTAAAAAAATTATGATTTTTTTTAAGCTATTAAATTTGCATTATTGTCTGCGATTCATTTGGTTTCAAAAAAACACATTTGGTTTAAAAAAAAAAGAAAGTGTACCTACAGCGTCCTTTTCGTAGATGTTTTTTGATAAAAAGTATCTCATCACAGTCTTGAAAGCTTTTTTTTAATATTTTAAGTTTATTTGAGACAGAGTAAAAAAATCTATTTAAAAATTACAGCAGAGATTTAATATTTATTACTTTTTCTAGCTACGACGAAGAAGATAGTAATGGTAACGGTGTGGTACAAGAGCTCATCGACTAATACAAGTCAATAAAGTATATGGCTATGTTAAAAACATGTTTTGCAATATTTCAAATGCCTTTATCCCTACTAATATTATAAATGCGAAAGTAACTCTGTCTGTCTGTCTGTCTGTCTGTGTGCCTGTTACGCTTTCCTGCTTAAACCTCTCAACCGATTTTGATGAAATTTGGTAAAGGTATACGTTGAATCTCAAGAACGGACATAGGCTACTTTTTATTAGAAAATAAGGGAGGGAGGGGGGTAATACCACCTTTGGAAGTTTATATGGAAAAATGTTTATTTTTGAAGTTAGAGATATGAAATTTGGCACAAATATAGCTCGAAACTTGGATTAAAATATAGACTACTTTTTGTTTCGAATATTAGGTGTGAAAGGGGTAAAACCGACTATAAAAGGATGTAGTCCACGCGAACGAAGTCGCGGGCACAGCTAGTTATCTATAAATACATCACAACCAACACATCAAAAGTCTAGTATTTTTTAAGCTTTGTTTGTATGCGTTTAAACGTTGTCATAACGACAACTATTTAATTTGAATTGGTTTTCACCCACAATTATAATCGTATTCTTAAATTTTCTTATTCGTGCAATTTATTTTTTCATAATAACCTTGTCCTGACAATTAACAAACACCACCAAAAAAGATAAATTGGTCTAACCGTTCACGAGTGATGGCGTGATCAAGGAAAATAGGGATTCATTTTATATATAGAGATTAAATATATACATACTTTATGATAAATCAACCGAAAAACATATTTGAAAGATTTTTCAAACTCAAAAGAAAATAACTTACTGAAAAGTTAAAGAGTGAGTTTGTTTTTAAGATGTTAGGAACCATTGGGATTCCACCAAAAAGGAATAATAAGGCTTTGTCCCTATTAGAGCTCCTTTCAATTAAACTGCCTGACCGGCGTAGGCTAGGTCACCGATTAATAATAAATGATCGATAGTAAAATGAAATGCCTCAATGACCTGTAATTTGAGTAGCAGGTCATAAACCTTGGGGTCCTGGGTTCAATTTCCAGGTCAAGGAAAGTATGTTTTGGATTTTTCAAAGGTAGCTTTATAGAAGTTTCAAC
The DNA here is from genome assembly GCA_037074685.1 of Glyphodes pyloalis. Classification (NCBI taxonomy): domain Eukaryota; kingdom Metazoa; phylum Arthropoda; class Insecta; order Lepidoptera; family Crambidae; genus Glyphodes; species Glyphodes pyloalis. The sequence continues at coordinate 6,278,470 of JAYKKO010000020.1, forward strand.
TGCATTGGGCTAACGTTGTAATTAAGCTAACATCCTGAATCTCTAGGTCATGACCCGACCAGTCACTAGAAGGGACGCAAAAATATTATTAAACAATTATCGCAACTATTTTATCGCAACTGTTGTCGACGCAAACCTTTTATATATCTACTGTCAAATTATATGTTTAAACACTTTTGTTTCTCATTTTTTCATATTATGTCAATAATTATGTCATAGACAGCAAATAAATGTTATCTACTATATAAAAATAAGTCAGGTTTTCCTTCCTGACGCTATCACTCCAGAATGCACGAACCGATTTCCACGGTTTTCGTTAGAAAGGTCTCGGGCTCCGTGAGGCTTATAGCAAAGAAAATTCAGGAAAAATTTTAACAGAAAAGCGGAAAAATCCTTTAAGACGAAACGAATTTCGCCGGGACCGCTAGTTTCTTCTAAAAATATTTTTAATATTCTTTTGCGCTATAGAGGATGCCCATACAGAATTGGAGACCTAAAATGATAATGCATTGGTAATGAACATAGGCACATAAGGCATTCTGCATGTTATAGGACCCGATTTGTTTTATTTAAAGAAATTAATATTTTAATAATAGCGTCTCAGTACATTTTCGACTGTATTTTGTATGTACGAAAAAACTATACGCTTCTTCCTAAAAAATCAGATACCCATAGATTTAATACAAGAAATAAACAAAAGCTTGCCGTCCCAAAACTCAGACTTCATAAAAGTAGTAATTCCTTCATGGGGATAAGTATAAAAATATTTAATAAGTTACCACAAAGCATTATTGACTTGCCCATGCATAGATTTAAGACTCAAGTTAAAACATGGCTTAACAAAAAGGCTTATTACACTGTACAAGATTTTTTTAATGATAAAAATATGTGGAATTGTTAAAATGTCCATCTGCACCTAGATAATTTATATTATTAATTCAAATATTTTAATGTCCAATTGTGATGTTTGTCATTTATTTTAAAAGAGGATATCTGTTGAGTTTGTTGCGGCGCTTCTTCTCAACAGAACCAACGTCGAGGCGCTGGTAGGAAAAAATAATTGACGTGCAAAAGAATTTATTGTAAATCCACTTGCAGAAATAAATCATTTCATTTCATTTCATTTGACAAAAATAGCCTGCAGCGTCTTAAAATTTTGAGCGGAGAAGGATTGTGCCTCTTCTCAACCCTGACTTTCTTCCACGACTGTCTACTAAACTGTCGGTAGCAATTGCTGCTGCTCAGCTAAAAAACAATTAGTGAGCCGCTCACTAAAGACCTAATAGTGACACAGCCTTTGGTTTCATACGGAATTAGGCCATTTTCAAACGAGTAAACAAAACGAGGAAAACATTTTGGCCTGAGTAAGTTTTTCAATGAATAAGTATAGATTTTCGTTGAAATTAGGCTGCAAAGCATAAAATGGGTGTATCGGTAAAAGGGTAAGAATTGTAAATGGAAGACTTCAAAGGGCCTATTTCAGGCCGTTCTTACGAAACATAAATAATGAATCAGTGAATGCGGCAGTCCGCCTGTTTTTAGGGTTCCTTAGCTAAATGGCAAAAAACGGAGCCCTTATGGATTCGTCATGTCTGTTTGTCTGTACGTCCGTATGTTATTACCACTTTTTTCCAATACTATAAGACCTATACCGTTGAAAATTGGTATGTAGATGTATTCTGTCAACCGCATTAAAGTCATAAGACCCTGACTACCAGGCACAATAGAAAATCAATTATGTCTAGCATTTAAAAGAAAATCCGGTCTGACGAGGTTAATTTTTTTCACAAAAATAGAAAAAATAACGATACATTTTAGGGACTCCCCATACTTAAAACTGAAAGTCAAAAATGTTTCTTTTTTCAAACCAATACGTGTGAGGTATTTATCATGGATAGGTCTTTAAAAATTATATTGAGGTTTATAATATTTTTTTAAATAGAAAAAAAAACACATAATACGATGTACATTAGGTACCATCGTAACTTCCATTGAAAATTGGTTTGGACAAGATTTAGTTAGTAGTTTTTTAATACGCTATAAATCGTAAACCGCAATTTACCTTTAATTTAATCAACTCCAACATAAACTTTTATATTATATTCCTTATTGCTACGGAAACCTTCATGGGCGATTCAAACTCGCATTTGCCCGGTTTTTTTTCGTCTTAAAACCGAGAAGGAATAAAATCAAAAAGTTACAGCGACCGTTTTCGCGAAAGCTTATTGTGACTTGAATTCATATTTTCTTTGTTATTATAAGTTTCAAACAGAAATATACGTTTTTACAGAGAACAGATTCAGTAAATGTTTAAAGAAAAAATATTTTTTTTATTTCTTTCTAAATACACGCCACCCTAGCGAACTTTAATTATTTTAATAAAACAGAACTAAAATTCAACTACAAGTATATACTGTACCTACTTTACTTATTATTAAAACGAACAAACGAAATGTTTCACTTTCAAGATGAATCAAGAGTTTGCATTAATATTTTGTTTTTCATAAATGCTTAATTTGTATTTGAAATGAATTGGTTACGATTATAAGAACCATAAGGGTGGGTCAAAAAGTTCGCGGAATGAGGGGTATGGAGGGGGGAAGGGCAACTTTTTACTACCTACACTAGTTGTGACACTCATTAAGAGTATAAATACAAAGTTTAAAAAAAAATAGAACATTATTAACTGAGCTACACATCAATCAACAAGGAAAACCTCCCCAGACTATTTTGGAAGATATGTCTTCTGTTTACGGGAACTCTTGCCCTGGTGAAACTATGGTTTACAGGTGGCACAACCTGTTTAAGCAAGGCAGGGATTCGATTGAAGATGATCCGAGGCCGGGGCGGCCTGTCGAGGCAACCACGGCAGTAAACGTCGAAAAACTTGAAAAAATAATATTGGAAGATGCCCGTTTAAAGAAGAAGCAGATGGCAGAAATGGTTGGAGTATCAGCTTCAACCATTTTGAACATCCTACACGACCATCTTGGCATGTCAAAGGTGCGTGCAAGGTGGGTGCCGAGAATGCTCACGCCACACCAGCAACAGCGGCGAGTTGAGTGTTGTTGCGAGTTTTTGGCGCTCTGTGGGGAACAAAAGGATGAAGTTTTGAACCGGATTGTGACTGGAGATGAAATTTGGGTTTATCATTATGAGCCTGAGTCTAAACAAGACTATGCAGTGGCACAAAAAGGGCACACCACCCCCGAAGAAATTCAAAGTGTCTCCCTCGGCTGGAAAACTCATGGCTACTGTTTTCTGGGATTCAGAGGGAATCCTCAAATTCAAATTCAAATTCAAATTATCTTTATTGCACTTTATCACATTACAACATTTGAAGATGGTAGGTACATTTAAAAGGTATACATGTGACGCCCTGCAAGGGCATGGCAACATTGAGGGCTAACTACATTACAAAACTTAACTTATTTATTATATTAAGATAACATAACATTTATTAATATTTATAATTTAATATAAACTAGAGAAGATACATATTAAATGAAAGTAACAATATTATATAATATTTTTAATTAAATTTGTCTGTGAAGAATTCCTCCAGACTATAGTAGCTTTTACTAACTAAGAAAATCTTTAATTTATTTGTAAAGTGGGAAATCTTTTAAAATGATTTGGTATTATTGGGTAAATGATTATAAATTTTTATTGACATTTTTAGGGGCCTGTTGAAACTAATTTCAATTTGGTAAAAGGTTGTTTAAATTTGTTTAAGTTCCTATTGTTTCTTTTATTGCCTTTAAGTGGGGAGTATAAAGTCGCGAATTTTCTTACAAATTTGCAGGATTCTATTCTTCATATTGATTATAAATAAAAGGGTGTTTCTATAACTGGAGAGTACTATGCTGCACTATTAGAACGTCTGCGAGATGCTGTGAGGGAGAAAAGACAGGGAAAATTGACCGTAGGTGTGCTCCTTTTGCACGACAATGCACCCGTGCACAAGGCGCAAGTTGCGATGGCTGCTATTCAAAGAGTGGGCTTCAAAATCTTGGAACATCCTCCTTAGAGCCCAGATCTAGCTCCAAGTGATTATTATTTGTTCCCAAAAATGAAAAAAGAGCTTTGAGGGAAGAAATTTTGCAGCGATGTCTTCATCGTAAATAAGTAAAGAGCGCAATTTCGGCCTATTTTGACGACAAAGAGAAATCATTTTTTTTTCAAAGGGATTTATAAATTAATTGATAGGTCTAATAAATGTATTACAGTTAAGGAGGAATACATTGAGAAGGAAAAATATTTTAATGTTTTATTTTTTACTTTTTAGCCTCCATTCCGCGAACTTTTTGACCCACACTCGTACAAGTATTAACTTACGCGTTTTACCTAACTATAAAAGCTAACGGAATATCTATGACAAATACCTACACATGAAACGACCAACTTACAACGCCCATTTCCTTGTGTAAGGGGTTAAAAATAAAACTACAGAATATAACTTAGCTTTATTAACGAATGATTTAATATCCAATTAAGAACAAAGTGAGAAGTGACAACTAAAATATTTGTAAACAAGTACAAATTATATTGGAAATGAACAAAATCCTTCTCTCAAACTCACTTATAGATAAATAAAGATAAAGATAATTTGAATTTGAATTTAGATACAAAAATTCTCCCAAAAGTCGTGAGTAGTATAACAAAATAACATTTATTTATTTGCGTAAAATACAGTGTGTGATACATGAAGATGTTACAAAGTGGTATCTTGCGTCGTCTTTGACCTTTTTTTTTCTGACGGGGGGAAATGCTTTGGCGCACCGTAGGTACCGTCACCAGAGGGAGGTGACGGCGTGTGTGGGACTCCCTGCCCTTATAACGACAGGACTACCTACTAAAACCCCCCGGTTGGACCTCATCGCCTAAGTGGTAGTACTGTGGGAAATCGAGTTGTATTTGACCTGCAAGCAGGCGTGCAAACAATAGTGTCATTTAAGAATCATATTCTTATTCAAGACGACCTCCGTAGCCGAGAGGCGAGTGGGCCTGACTTTGGCGAGCGCCATCTCTGAGGTTCCGGGTTCGATCCCCGGTCGGGTCAATATGGGAAATGAACTTTTCCATATTGTCTTGGGTCTAGGTGTTGTGGTACCGTCGTTGTTTCTGATTTCCGTAACACAAGTGCTTAAGCTACTTACCACAGAATCAGAGCAATGTATGTAATGTTGTCCAATATTTATTTAATATTTAATTAAATTTAATTTATTTAATATTAAGTACATGATTATTGTGTTGCGTAGGCCATTTATCGAGAAGATATAGGCTATATAACATCACGCTGCAGCAAATAGAAAATCTGAAAAAACGGTGATAGTACACGCGCAAAGCCGCGTTGTGTCGCTAACTCCTTGAGATAGATAGATACACTTTATTGCACAGAAAAAAAAAAGAAATTGGTTTAACAGACATAATTAACCCTAGAACCGTACCCATAATAGAATTACAGCGGCAACACAAACAGCTTTACCCCAGGGTTCTAGGGTTATGTACAATTTAGACGGTCTTATTGCTAGAAAGCAATCTCTTCCAGACAACCTTTAGGTAAAGGAAATAGTAGGTATCGAGAAAAGGGTGCGGCCGTGCAAAATATTTATTGAGAAAATATCAACAGGAAATATAAATACCATAATATGATAAATAAAAAAATGCATAAAAAATAAAAACACAAATAAATAAATAAATACATATCAATAAAGTATTTACGGTTTAAACAAATATATAGAATAAACATATGAAATAAGATTAAATACCAACAAATGCTTAGCTTTATTTAAATACTTTGATAAAGGAGTTCGTGTTTAGTTAAGAGAAAGAAAAAAAGATTATATCCTAGATTTGAAATCTTTATACGAAAGCAAAATGTGCCTCAGCTGTGGTCTACTGTACGTAATCTAAGCTGATGTTACAGTACTATTAATACTAAGCCAGTCAATACTAAGAGCTAAAGACTGCAAGCCTGTGGTTGTCGTCGAGTATGATAAACTGGAGCTTGGAGAAACTACAAGTATCTGGGATGTGCCAAGTAAAAACGTACTACGTTGGAACAAAGCCAGAGGCTAATTTTAAATTGCTTTTATTGGGAGGGGCTGAAGAAACTCCTCTTATATAACTGGCTTTTTTCGTGGTCATTAGGGATAAAATGTATCCTGTATATCAGAGGTTTCTTAACTGATGTTGTGACGCTTGTAGGCTTGCTCCTAAAAATGAAACGACAAACGATATGTTTCGTTTTTGTAGATTGATTGCAAGTTTTGGAATCAAAACGTGGCTTATGATTGGTATAAATCTAATATTTTGTTTTATGAATAGGTACGTTCGCATTCGAAGTGAGTTGATTACGGTAATACTAATTGATGTACTATTAATTGTAACTGTATTATTAATTGATGATACATAGTATTAGAAGTAATTATGCAAAATTTTAGTTTTCTAAATATCCTAAGGTGGCGCGGTGAAACCTAATTCAAGTTTAGAAAGAATGCAATTTTTGACATTCACTTATATGATTTATTGAAAACGATAAATGGACCTGTTTACCAATTGGAATCATAAACTTTACTGAAATCATAATAAACTAGCAAAATAAACTCAAAAAAATTCATTTTATTGTTGAAAATCAGTAGTTTCAGGGCGCTCATAAACTCAACAATATTGAGATTTGGTGTCGAAAACGATTATGTCTTGCTGAGCTTTTATTGATATGTACGAATGAATCTACCTCTAGCTTCTGGTCTACAAACTGCTAACGAAGCCTCTGTTATAAGCTTGACACACTTTTCGATAGCCTGAATGTGGCAAAGGTACTTTCTGAAATTTATCAAAGCTCCAGAAGTAATCAGGTTTGAAATTTCTGTGTCGCTACATCTCATTGTCATAGGAGGTTTTGTAATCTTTCTTTTCGTCCAATCTATTAAACTATAATAAGAAGATGCGTCAGCCCTTAGTTCTGGGAGATGAAATTCGCGATTCTTCTGTCCATTGGTCTCTTTTCGTGCTTTTGCCACTCTTCGAAGGGCCAGCTCCCTTATGTGAGACGCATCATCTTATAACATAACCAGGAACAAATTCTCTGGGTGTGCAAAGACTACATTTCTCTGAATAGTTTTTAGTGTAATACTTTTCAAGTTATTTGATATATACCGACATCTTTTAACCATGTTAAAAACATGAATTGGACCATATTCACCTGATGATTATGTCGAACCAGGTTAATGCATAAACTATCATAATGAAAGTCGCAAAATCCCTCAAATTCTTTGTTGGTTTAGCTGTTCCAATGTATAAATGAAGAATCCTGTTCGCGCAGGTCAACCATCGGGAATGTGCTAGATTTCCTGGGTCTTTGCTAGCTAAGTTGGGCGACACCAAACCAGAAGAAGTTGCGGTGCACCTCTCAAACAAATATTTTTGATCAGTACTTTGCACATTAGGATTCAAAGCTGGCAGTTCTGTGGAAATGGCTTCGAATTCTTACACTTTGAAATTGAGGCACTTTGCTAGCTGTTTTCTTCTGTTTCCAGAAAAACTATTAGGGCCTATTGTTGTGCCGTCTAAACTGGAGAATAAATGACGAAGTGGTAGTTCATTTGCATGTAACAAACACACAAGTAGATAGTTTCTGTGCTATAAGTAATATTTAATCATATCACTATTATGCCAGCAATATATTACCACTTAATTTTTGTAGATCGCCAAATACAGGACACCTCAAATCTTTTCAAGTTTTTGGCATTTTGTAACACTTCACTTGCAATTTTCATTTCCTCGCCACAATCAATTAATTGTATTTACTTCAAATAAAACCGATTTAAATACGAGATCACACTTTGATACAATTAAAAACACCGCGTTTATATGGTTAAATCGTGAATCGACTTTGAATAGTGGGCGACATTTCAGCGTAGAAATTAAAGTTTTTTATGACAAAGGGTTTATCTAAATAAACCCTCTGTCACAAAAAACTTTAATTTAGACCCTAAGGTCATCGATTAATGATACAGGAAATTTGAAAACTTTCCCTTTGCTCCGTAACACTAATTAAAAAATATTAATATTTATACATTAATATTTTTTAATTAGTAAAACAAAAACCTGCGTTTAATGTAGTTTATAACTCGAAAACCAGACGTTTTTAGTAGCCTTTTCTTACCAAGCATGATTTAATATGGACCTAAAATCTACGCATGAGTAGGTCAATAATATCAGAGTGATACCTGTGCAAAACGGAATCCCCACCATGGTATTGCATAGAGCGAACTGTTCACACGCCAGCCATAAGTCACGTCTACAGCAGAATCAGAGTATTTATCACGGTTTTATGGTGGGGATAAATTTGTTTTTATTGGTTTTTTGTCTGGCTCCAACGGCGTTTTTTGTGGTTAGATTACAACCGTGCGATGGGGAATGTTGATGGGTTTCGGGCGCGTTCAAAAGTTAAGCCCAGTGTTGATTACAATTAAACAAACATTTGAAGACTTGACAATTCTACTGCAGATATATCGAGGGTTCCCTGGTCAAACCCGATAAGTGCCAAAAACATACTTCTGAGATAATCGATGTTAAAGGTTTGTAAACAGTTAAAGTGCATTTTAATAAGTAAATCTCCACAATTTTGTGTTTTATTAGTAATGATATTTCATAAAGATTTAGTTTTCATATTTATTTTACTTCTAATGCTTACAGTTTTGCTGTAAAAAATTTTTTTTTGGTAATGGGTGCCGACTTATTGGGTTTCACCTGAGAGAAAAAAACGATTTAATCACTTAAGTTTTTATTAATTCCAGGCAAAAAACAATTGTAATTATGTTTGCATTAGGTTATTAATTACTTTTATACTCTTTTTATATACTTATTCATTGTTTAAATTTTGAGGATAGTTTTCATTTAATGTTCTATCCAGCTATGATTTTCTTCGGGAATGATTTGTTTCGTGTACATAGTTTTCGACCGATGAGACCCAACAACTACCGCCGTATTGCCATGACCTCAGTGCTGTTCAAAGTCATGGAACGAATTATCTATAACCGGTTGGTCTGCTACCTAGAGGATCACTCCTTTATTAATGATCTCCAACATGGCTTTAGGCCGAAACGATCGACGGTTGATCTTCTAGCGTATGTGACGCATCTCAGAGGGGAGACAATTGCCGAGGCATTTGATCGTGTCTTGCACAAAGCTCTATTTTCCAAGCTTACGGCATATGGACTACCCACACGGCTTTGTGACTGGATTTCTGGCTTTCTGCGTGACGTAGAAGTCACATCGTGTCTGACGGATTCGTATCGCAGTTTATGCGTATTTATCGCCCACCCTCTTCCTTCTTCATATAAATGATATGCCACTGCTTGGAAATATACATTGCTATGCTGATCACAGTATGGTCAATGAAAGAAACCTTGGTTGGCCTTCGGCTGACAACGCAGTAATGGAGGAGGTACGGGAGAATTTTGTTGTTAAACTGGATCGGGTGTTGAGCCTCATGAGCCAATGGGTTTCAAATAACCAGGTCCTGTTCAATGCCGAGAAAACCCAAGAGTGCGCATTACCGACAAAAACATCCCAATTCCTTCCGCTCCTCATTCATCAGGGTACTCCCCTCTGCCTGCGTAACAGCCTAAAAAGTAAGTAAGCCTGCTTGGCATGGATATCCGCTGCAACCTTAATCAAGATTAGTACATCGAGAGTTTCATCTGATTAGCATCCAAAAAACAGGGGATCCTGAAAAGAGTGCGTTGTTTTCTCACGCCGGACCAGCTTTGTCTTTTATACAAGACTCAAGTCAAGTCCTGTCTGGACTACTGCTTGTATCTCTGGGACGGTTCCGCCAAATACATCCTTATGGATGGTCTTGATTGGTTACAGCAAAAGGCTGTGCGCATCATCAATGTTGAAGGGGTTATTAAGAACCTTGATCCTCTTCAACTTCGTAGAGACATTGGTTTATTGACTGTCTTTTATCGTTTTTATATCGGTGAGTGTTCCGAGGAACTGTTTTCTCTTATCCCGCCTTCTCTTGTAAAGGCACAAAACTACAAGAGCTGGCCAACGATGTTATCGCCACCGTGGAAAATATTCCATCGCGAACTAAAAAGTTTGATAACTCTAATCTTTGACGTACCATTAAAAAATAGGCCTCGTTGTCGGCTCATGTGTGAAGAAGCATAATGCAGGCCAGTATGGCGATGCTAACGGATTGTGGGTTCCTCTCTTGCTTACCATTAGGTTGGAAGGAGACAATATACCGCGTTTTTACATAAAAAAATATTGAAATCTTGGAAACAAAGGTAAAGCTAATAAACATCATATTATATGTATATAACATGATTTAAAAAAATTACATGTGTCTGTCACCAAAAAAAAATGCTTGGCGATACTATTCATCTGCGTGGCAATATCTTTTTGTGACTTATCAAGTTCTGACAAGTAATTTGTATTTGCTCCAAAGATAATCTAGCGAGGAGAAAGCAGTACAATATTCCACGAACATAGGTTCAGTACGTATTTAGAGCTTTGTAATAGATCACGCCCCCAAAAAGCACAGGGTCATGGCACGTGAGCAAATTAACCCTCTGATCTTGCTGAATAAATAGAAAAATTGCATAATAGTGTCAATAAATACTTTCAAAAGATATTAGATTTAAATTTAAACCATGCAACCAATAGTACCATTGATATGAATCTGCACATAAATGCTGCTATTTTTATTTTCCAAGGGAACATTAAGCTAAGGATAGGAAAACCGGAAAAAGCATCCTCTTATCCATACGTAAAAAGAGTAAAATTATTTCAAAACCTTGTAATTATAAGTACGTAAAACAAAAATAAAAAGTAAGACGTGAAACCCAAGAACTATCCTTCCATTAAAAATATTTCTCAGTACGTAAATATTGTAACCTAAATTGGTTAGAGGTAAAACCCAATAAGTTCCCTATTCCGGAGTCTAGATGATGCTATTTCGTTTCAATAAACGGAAAGTATAATTATTTTGTCAAAATTACGTGCAATGCAATCAAACGAAGGTCGACGCTCGCGATCCTGTCGCCACCTGTCTAATGTTATGTCTACTGTCATATATACTTATTGGGTTCTTCCCCAAATAAAATTACAGTCCAATGTTGATATCTGCTCGTGCGAGTATCCGATAAGTATGCTTTTCATATGTCATTTTTAATATTTGCTTGAAGTAAAACACTATAAGTAGTACTTATTGGGTTTAAGCTTAATGATTAAATTTGTTTGCATACTTAATATTATAATAGTAAAACCCAACAAAATGTGTTGATGGATTTTAGTTTTAAGTAAAACTTCATGCTTTCAGAATTTCCCTGGTATAAAAACCCAATAAGTGCAAATAACTTGTCTTACCTTAACTCACTTAGTTTAATTTCCTTAAAAATATTTGTCTTAAAACCCAATAAATATACATTATTGGGTTCTTCATCTAATTAAATTCAAAAAAGTTTCCTTTAAATATACTTATATTGTTTATGTATTAGTCAAAAAGAAAAAAGTAGCACTTATTGGGTTCTTAGTGAAGCGTATCTTTGTGATAAATTGAAACTCGGCTTATTGGAATATACCATCAGAAAGAGCAAAAAAAATGCATTTTAACTGCATTTATAACTAAAATTCTCAATTTTTGCCACTTATCGGGTTTGACCAGGGAACCCTCGATATACTGCTTTTATTTTATTATTGTCACTGTCTCTATTGTATGTTTATGATATACAATTTAATAAAAAATATATAATAAGAGAGTTAGGACATAGGAGCTGGAGCAGCCTGACTGGTGAAATACCTCCTTACAGAAGACCGCAGCCAAATAACAATAACTTCTGTGTGGCTGTGTTCCTGCGTGTGAGTAAGGTTTCCAGAGCTTCTGGGGGGTGCTACATTAGTAGCAGGGGTAAAGCCTTCAAGGTATGGACGACAAGTTCAGTAACAGATTTATTATGCTGGTCGCCCTTAAGCTAGGACCTCGTTACCACTCAGGATCAGGTGGGAAGAGGTCAACCTTGACGTGTAATATAAAAATTGTAACTATTTTTCCACGCAGTTGGTTTTCACCAGAATACCAGCGATGCTACGGTGTTATACATACATTTGCTGAGGTGAAACCCAAATTATCCTCACACGATACCTTTTTTTTATGTAGACTATTATTGTTTCTTATTGTGTATAATAAGTTTGGCAATTGTGTGATTGTCAATTAATGTATTTTCTTGCTTCTCTTTTGTTTTATTCCACATCAGTACCACTGATTAAGAACTTTTATTCCTCAGTAAGAAGATTTGTCATTTTTTTATAATTTTAAAATTAAAAAAAAGCTGCCTGAATGTTTTTATCCTATTGTTTAAGCAAGAATGAATATGGCTAATCTTTATCCGGCGCTTTTTTTAAATTGACTTGAAACATAAGCATAAATTTATAATATCAACAAGAAATTATGCAAATTATATTTTATTTCATTTGAGTTGCAAATATTTCTTTGTTTTTTTAAGTTTACTGAAAAATTTATTTTAATAATTAAACGAAAAAAAAACATACATGTTTAATTAATACGTAAATCTGATATATAATTTGTTTATTACTTGCTACTTCTCGTGAATAAGCACAGGCTTGCCGGATTAAAAAGTATCATATGTTGATTTACATAGTATGTCATCTCTCTTCTTACCATATTTTATCATTCAGTCGTTTTTAAGTGAAAAAGTTGGTAATAAACATACATCCAGACATCCATACATATATATTATACAGCGAAAAATAATGCGTTAAATTGCAATCAAATGTTTCGATTCACAATCTTTTGACAGCTTACAATCTCACGAGAAAGATTATAATCTAACGATGTTTATAATCTTACGCTTACATATATCGAGGGTTCCCTGGTCAAACCCGATAAGTGACAAAAATTGAGAATTTAAGTTATAAATGCAGTTAAGATGCACTTTTTTTGCTCTTTCTAATGGTATATTCCAATAAGCCGAGTTTCAATTTATCACAAAGATACGCTTCACTAAGAACCCAATAAGTGCTACTTTTTTCTTTTTGACCGATACATAAACAATATAAGTATATTTAAAGGAAACTTTTTTAAATTTAATTAGATGAAGAACCCAATAATGTATATTTATTGGGTTTTAAGACAAATATATTTTAGGAAATTAAACTAAGATACTTAAGGTAAGACAAGTTATTTGCACTTATTGGGTTTTTATACCAGGGAAATTCTGAATTAACGAGGTTTTGCTTAAAACTAGAATCCATCAACACATTTTGTTGGGTTTTACTAGTATAATATTAAGTATGCAAACAAATTTAATCATTAAGCTAAAACCCAATAAGTACTACTTATAGTGTTTTACTTTAAGCAAATATTAGAAATGACATATGAAAAGCATACTTATCGGATACTCCCACGAGCAGATATCAACATTGCACTGTAATTTGATTTGGGGAAGAACCCAATAAGTAGATATGACAGTAGACATAACATTAGACAGGTGGCGACAGGATCGCGAGCGTCGACCTTCGGGTGATTGTATTACACGTAATTTTGACAAAATAATTATACTTTCCGTTTATTAAAACGAAATAGCATCATCTAGACTCCGGAATAGGGAACTTATTGGGTTTTACCTCTAACCAATTTAGGTTACAATATTTACGTATTGAGAAATATTTTTAATGGAAGGATAGTTATTGGGTTTCACGTCTTACTTTTTATTTTTGTTTTACGTGCTTATAATTACAAGGTTTTGAAATAATTTTACACTTTTTACGTATGGATAAGAGGATGCTTTTTCCGGTTTTCCTGTCCTCAGCTTAATGTTCCCTTAGAAAATAAAAATAGCAGCATTTATGTGCAGATTCATATCAATGGTACTATTGGTTGCATGGTTTAAATTTAAGTCTAATATTTTTTGAAAGTATTTATTGACACTATTATGCAATTTTTTTATTTATTCATCAAGATCAGAGGGTTATTTTTCTCACGTGCTATGACCCTGTGCTTTTTGGGGGCGTGATCTATTACAAAGCTCTAAATACGTATTTAATCGGAATTTGGTCAATTTTACTGAACCTATGTTCGTGGAATATTGTTCTGCTTTCTCCTCGCTAGATTATCTTTGGATCAAATACAAATTACTCGTCAGAACTTGATAAGTCACAAAAAGATATTGCCACGCAGATGAATAGTATCGTCAAGCATATTTTTTTGGTGACAAAAACATATTATTTTTTTAAATCATTTTATATACATATAATGTGATGTTGAATGGTAACTTTACCTTTGTTTCCTATATTCAGATGTCAATATATTTTTTAATAAAAACGTGGTATATTGTCTCCTTCCAACCTAATGGTAAGCAAGAGAGGAACCCACATCACGATGACAACGGATTTGATTCCGTAATATCCTATCCGTTAGCATCGCCATACTAGCCAGCATGATGTTTCTTAAGGCACCTGTTGAAGGAATTCATTGGACGGAGGAAACACATGAGCCGGCAACGAGGCCCATTTTTAATGGTACGTCAAAGATTAGAGTTATCAAACTTTTTGGTTCACGACGGAATATTTTCCACGGTGAAGCAATAACATAGTTGGCCGGCTCCTGTAGTTCGGTAAAGGAAAAGGGTAAGCGGGACAAGAGAAAACAGTTCCTCGGAACACTCACCGAGATAAAAACGATAAAAGACACTCAATAAACCAATGTCTCTACGAAGTTGGAGAGGATCAAGGTTCTCAGTAACCTCTTCAACGTTGATTATGCGCACAGCCCTTCGCTGCAACTAATCAAGACCATCCATAAGGTATTTGGCGGAACAGTTCCAGAGATACAAGCAGTAGTCCAGACAGGACTTGACTTGAGTCTTGTATAAAAGACAAAGCTGGACCGGCGTGATAAAACAACGCACTCTATTCAGGATCTCCTGTTTTTTGGATGCTAATGAGATGAAACTCTCGATGTACTGATCTTGATTAAGGTTGCAGCGGATATCCATGCCAAGTATGCTTAGGCTGTTACGCAGGCAGATGAGAGTGCCCTGATGAATGGGGAGCGAAAGGAATTGGGATGTTTTTGTCGAAAATGCGCACTCTTGGGTTTTCTTGGCATTGAACTGGACCCCATTGGCTCATGAGGCTCAACACCACTCAGCCGAAGGCAAACCAAGGTATCTTCCATTGATCGTACTGTGATCAGCATAGCAATGTATTTTTCCAAGCAGTGGCATATCATTTATATGAAGAAGGAAGGAGGATGGGCGATAAATACGCATAAACTACGATACGCATCCGTCAGGCACGATGCGAATTAAACGTCAGGCAGAAAGCCGGAAATCCAGTCACAGAGCCGTGTGGATAGTCCATATGCCGTAAGCTTGGAAAAAGAGCTTTGTGCCAGACCCGATCAAATGCCTCGGCAATGTCAAGGCAAATTCCAAAAGATTTGCCATGCTTGGCGATTGTCTACCCCCTGAGGTGCATCACATACGCTAGAAGATCAACCGTCGATCGTTTCGACCTGAAGCCGTGTTGGAGATCGTTAATTAAGGAGTGATCCTCTAGGTAGCAGATCAACTGGTTATTGATGATCCGTTCCATGACTTTGAACAGCACTGAGGTCATGGCAATAAAGCGGTAGATTGATAGGTCTAATCGGTCGAAAACAATGTACATGAAACAAATCATTCCCAAAGAAAATCATAGCTGGATAAAACATTAAATTAAAATTATCCTCAACATTTAAACAATAAATAAGTATATAAAAAAGAGTATAAAAGTAAATAATTACCTAATGCAAACATAATTACAATTGTTTTTTGCTTAGAATAAATAAAAACTTAAGTGATTAAATCCTTTTATTCTCTCAGGTGAAACCCAATAAGTCGGCACCCTTTACCAAAAAAAAATTTTTTACAGCAAAACTTTAAGCATTAGAAGTAAAATAAATATGAAAACTAAATCTATATGAAATATCATTACTAATAAAACTCAAAATTGTGGACATTTACTTATTAAAATGCACTTTTACTGTTTACAAACCTTTAACATCGATTATCTCAGAAGTATGTTTTTGGCACTTATCGGGTTTGACCAGGGAACCCTCGATATATTGTTACAAATTTTCGTGATTACTTATGGTATTAGTAAGTTGGCTTTGAATATATTGTCTGTTTAACCCTGGTTAAGGTCGCAACGAGTGTGCACAGGTTGATAAAATAAAAAAGTCCAACACTAGTACACGACAGGTTTATTGGATAGCCAAACTTACAAAGTACTCGTCTCATCTTATATGTCTACGGAGAAAAATCTTGTCCCCGCGATGTAATTAGGGACAACGCCATCTGTTAGCGATTAAAGGAACTAACATGACTTAGATCTATAGATCCTAAACTTAACATTTATTTTCTTTATTTATTTTTAACATATACTTTTGTACTAACAGTTATTAATATTATTTTTATTATTTGATTGGTCTTACGACATACATTGTCAATCTATAGGTGAATGATGGTTAAGCAAATAATAAATAGCCTTATTTTTTTTATTTACTTCACACATTTATTGTTTGCTGATAATTTTATTTAACAATAAATTTTACTTTATCACCATTATCATCACTTGCCTTTTCATTCTTGAGATCCTTTGCAATTTAGTTCACTGAAATGGTAAAAATCGTTGTTACTTTTGCGGCTGCCTTATTTTAATATAGTTGTATGAAAACAACGTAACATTGCATGAAGATTTTGACACTTTTATACTTGTTTGCTTTTTACATGTATAAGGGCTGCCTATGACTTTTGTCACGGACTAATTTTATTAATAGGAGCTTTTTTGAAACTACTTCTATATCCCTTCTAACCTGATCATTTCTAACGATTTTTTCCATATATTGTAACGAATATATTTTTGTTAAATATTTAGAACTGTCTTTCTTGTTAATCTCTTTTCCTCTGACACGGTCTATTTTGTAAAGCATTAAAGGTTATTTCTTCGGCTTCGATTCAGGGTTTGATCCCCGAGCTGAGTAAAGTTGACTACGGCTTTTTGTGAATGAAGCTCGGATTTCTGATTACTAAACGTTTAGTACGGGTATTGATTAAGCTAGAACCCAATACTTTCACCTCCCAGAAAACTTGATTATACCTGATTTAAACGATGGAAGGCTTTGCATATTACAACTAATAATTCTTAATTAAACTTCTTACATTAATATTTTGTGCAAAAAAACATTAATTTCTTTATTTATTACTAGCTGTGCCCGCGACTTCGTTCGCGTGGACTACATCCTTTCATGGTCGGCTCAGCTATATTTGTGCCTACTTTCATATCTCTAACTTAAAAAATAAACATTTTCCCATATAAACTTTCAAAGGTGGCATTACTTTCCAACAAAAAGTAGCCTATGTCGGTTGAGAGGTTTAAGCGAGAAAGCGTAACCGACAGACAGACAGAGTTACTTACGCATTTATAATATTAGTAGGGATTTTTGGTATATTGTAAACATAAATTTAATCCCATTAATTCTTTCATTCAATGTTCACTCAACGTTCGTTCATTCACTCAATCAACCGTTCGTTCAATGTCTATGAACATTCTCACTTTAATACAGAGCGTTGACGAGTTCACACGTATTTTTATTTCACAGACCCTACATTTATTAATATCATTAAATATTTTCATTAAATATATTTTACTTACATTTAAAATGAAACATTCCCTCGTGGTCGTCCTAAAACCATAAATGTACTTGAGATAGCATAAAAAGACTAAAACAAATCAAATGAAGATTTCAACAAGCATTATTAGACAATTGAAATACAATTACTTTTCTGTTAAAATGTCTTTTGTATACATGATTTGAGGTTTAATTTCTAGAAATTTGTAAACTGTAATATAATAAATTATTAACATAATTAGAGTGGTTTTGTAATACCAAATTGGAGTTTTATCTTCATATGAGATGTAATAGTTACGGGAGTATTTATCTAATATTTATTTCAATAATAATATACTAAATTACCTCCCGGTCGTGTTCCTAAAAGCACAAACATTAAATAACTTACAAAAGCTTGTGGAGATTAAACTAATTTCAAAAAAGGTTTGCTTTCAACTGATTGTTAATAATAATATTTTTTTGTTGATTTCTTTTACTGGCTTTTCAGTTTATATGTTAAAGTCACAAGAAGGCCCATTCTACTCTTTAAATAAATAGTTATTTATTAAACCCATACACACCCACATGTCCATTGGTGATGTTTTTTTTAATCCGATGTGCTGAAAACGTAATTCTAAATTAGTATTGCCCTATTGGGCCCTATTAAGTGGTTTCAGATTAGTGTATTTTTCTGCGCGTATACGGTCGTTTCAGAATACGCGCGCTACTTTACGCTGCAATAAATTGGACTCGCGTAAACGTATTTTGGCGTGTTCGCTCCCAGTTGTTGTAACCAGTAGTTGTGTCATGTCAGTATCAACATGGATTCTAACAAAGAAACATTACTATTTGCGTTACTCTTGCGGCTCGCTTATACGAGCTAAGAAGCGCGTCTATACTCGTATGTGTCGAGCGTGTGCCAAAAAGCGCACTTATACGCGCCTACATGCGCTTCCAAAACCGAGCTTATACGCGCGTATAAAACCGCTTACTGTATTTAACAATAAGTAAATAAATAGTTTAACATAATTAGAGTTGTTTTGTAATACCAAATTTGAGTTTTATCTTCATATGAGATGTAATAGTTACGAGAGTATTTATCTAATATTTATTTCAATAATAATATAATAAATTACCTCCTGGTCGTGTTCCTAAAAGCACAAACATTAAATAACTTACAAAAGCTTGTGGAGATTAAACTAATTTAAAAAAAGGTTTGCTTTCAACTGATTGTTAATAATAATAATTTTTTGTTGATTTCTTTTACTGGCTTTTCAGTTTATATGTTAAAGTCACAAGAAGGCCCATTCTACTCTTTTAATAAATAGTTATTTATTAAACCCATACATACCCACATATCCATTGGTGATGATTTTTTTAATCCGATGTTCTGAAAACGTAATTCTGAATTAGTATTACCCTAAGGGTGGTTTCAGATTAGTGTATTTTTTTGCGCGTATACGGTCGTTTCAGAATACGCGCGCTACTTTACGCTGCAATAAATTGGACTCGCGTAAACGTATTTTGGCGTGTTCGCTCCCAGTAGTTGTAACCAGTAGTTGTGTCATGTCAGTATCAACATGGATTCTAACAAAGAAACATTACTATTTGCGTTACTCTTGCGGCTCGCTTATTCGAGCTAAGAAGCGCGTCTATACTCGTATGTGTCGAGCGTGTGCCAAAAAGCACTTATACGCACCTACATGCGCTTCCAAAACCGAGCTTATACGCGCGTATAAAACCGCTTACTATATTTAACTACTAGCTGCGCCCGCGACTTCGTTCGCGTGGACTACATATTTTCATGGTCGGTTTTACCCCTTTCTCCCCTTATATTCGAAAAAAAAAGTAGTCTTTATTTTAATCCAAGTTTCAGGCTATACTTGTGCCAAATTTCATATCTCTAACTTCAAAAACAAACATTTTTCCATATAAACTTTCAAAGGTGGTATTACTCCCACCCCCCCTTATTTTTTAATAAAACGTAGCCTATGTCCGTTCTTGAGATTCAACGTATACCTATACCAAATTTCATCAAAATCGGTTGAGAGGTTTGAGCAGGAAAGCGTAACAGACAGACAGACCGACAGACAGACAGACAGACAGACAGAGTTACTTTCTAGAAATTTGTAAACTGTATTCAACAATAAGTAAATAAATAGTTTAACTGAATTCGAGTTCTTTTGTAATACCAAATTGAAGTTTTATCTTCATATGAGATGTAATTGTTACGAGAGTATTTATCTAATATTTATTTCAATAATAATATAATAAATTACCTCCTGGTCGTGTTCCTAAAAGCACAAACATTAAATAACTTACAAAAGCTTGTGGAGATTAAACTAATTTCAAAAAAGGTTTGCTTTCAACTGATTGTTAATAATAACAATTGTTTGTTGATTTCTTTTACTGGCTTTTCAGTTTATATGTTAAAGTCACAAGAAGGCCCATTCTACTCTTTAAATAAATAATTATTAATTAAACCCATACATACCCACATATCCATTGTTGAAGCATTTTTTAATCCGATGTGCTGAAAACGTAATTCTAAATTAGTATTGCCCTAAGGGTGGTTTTCTGAATACGCGCGCTACTTTACGCTGCAATAAATTGGACTCGCGTAAACGTATTTTGGCGTGTTCGCTCCCAGTAGTTGTAACCAGTAGTTGTGTCATGTCAGTATCAACATGGATTCTAACAAAGAAACATTACTATTTGCGTTACTCTTGCGGCTCGCTTATACGAGCTAAGAAGCGCGTCTATACTCGTATGTGTCGAGCGTGTGCCAAAAAGCGCACTTATACGCGCCTACATGCGCTTCCAAAACCGAGCTTATACGCGCGTATAAAACCGCTTACTGTATTTAACAATAAGTAAATAAATAGTTTAACATAATTAGAGTTGTTTTGTAATACCAAATTGGAGTTTTATCTTCATATGAGATGTAATAGTTACGAGAGTATTTATCTAATATTTATTTCAATAATAATATAATAAATTACCTCCTGGTCGTGTTCCTAAAAGCACAAACATTAAATAACTTACAAAAGCTTGTGGAGATTAAACTAATTTAAAAAAAGGTTTGCTTTCAACTGATTGTTAATAATAATAATTTTTTGTTGATTTCTTTTACTGGCTTTTCAGTTTATATGTTAAAGTCACAAGAAGGCCCATTCTACTCTTTTTATAAATAGTTATTTATTAAACCCATACATACCCACATATCCATTGGTGATGATTTTTTTAAACCGATGTTCTGAAAACGTAATTCTAAATTAGTATTACCCTAAGGGTGGTTTCAGATTAGTGTATTTTTCTGCGCGTATACGGCCGTTTCAGAATAAGCGCGCTACTTTACGCTGCAATAAATTGGACTCGCGTAAACGTATTTTGGCGTGTTCGCTCCCAGTAGTTGTAACCAGTAGTTGTGTCATGTCAGTATCAACATGGATTCTAACAAAGAAACATTACTATTTGCGTTACTCTTGCGGCTCGCTTATACGAGCTAAGAAGCGCGTCTATACTCGTATGTGTCGAGCGTGTGCCAAAAAGCGCACTTATACGCGCC
This sequence comes from Glyphodes pyloalis, assembly GCA_037074685.1. NCBI lineage: Eukaryota > Metazoa > Arthropoda > Insecta > Lepidoptera > Crambidae > Glyphodes > Glyphodes pyloalis. Next base: position 6,299,727 of record JAYKKO010000020.1, read on the forward strand.
TACATGCGCTTCCAAAACCGAGCTTATACGCGCGTATAAAACCGCTTACTATATTTAACCATACCAATATACTGTATTTTACTAAAAGTTGTTAGGTTTTATTCCAGAAATTCATTTAAAAATGTATAAATCAAATTTTTGTTTCAAATGTTAAACTTTGTTCGAATATATGGAATTCTGGATGTATGTTTAATATGTTTTCACGCAAAAACACCTGAATTTGCAACTAAGCTTTAAGTTTACTAACGTACCTGCACGCCAAATTTCAAGCGTCTAACTGGAACAGTTTAGATTTTTCGTACAAAAGGATTTTCCCGTGAATTCCCGTTTCCGTGGGAATTTTGGGAATCCCTTTCTTAGTGCACCTCTATGGTACCTAAGCTACGTCTCTTCCAAATTTCAAGTGCCTACGTTTAGCCGTTTAGGCTGTGCGTTGATATGTCAGTCAGTTAGTTTCTCCTTTTATATTTAAAAAAAAAAAAAAAATATTTCATACTAGCGGTCCCGGCGAACTTCGTTTCGCCTTAGATAATTTTTCCCGCTTTTCTGTTGAAATTTTTCAAATTTTACCAAGGATCCCTAATTTTGTAGCCTATGTCAAATTGGAAGAATGTAGCATTCTATTAGTGAAAGATTTTTTTAAATCGGCCCAGTACTTTTTGAGCCTATTCATTACAAACATACAAAAATAGTTACAAATCTTTCCTCTATAATATTAGTGTAGAAAATAAATCGCTGTAGGTTAGTATCGCTCAAATTCTATAACGACTGGAGTTATATGGCTAATATTTCTTTTGTAACATAAATGTGGAAGGTTTAAAAGGATAGAATAGTGTTTAAATTAAATTAAATTTCATTTATTTCAGATAATATATCCATACAGAATCCATAAAAATTAATCAGCTAACAGCAATAAAACAAAACAATTAAAATAAATAAACATTACGTAAATTCAAATCAATACAATAATCAAAATCAAACATAATAAAACATTTCAAACCCAAAAAACATGCCAATAAATAAAAATTATAATAATATAAATATCAAATTATTTATTTATAGCGACCCGCCCCGGCTTCGCACGGGTGCAATAGGTATTAAAATATTGCACTTTATTTTATTACATTGAATCCTGCCGTACCTCAGTGACGCTTACATGGAGCCTACATCGCATGCTGGCTAGCTGAGCGCGGTAAGCGGCAACCACGCGACTTTTACTTGCATTATTAAACTCATGATATCTTCCGAATGAAATGTCCGAATTGAATAATTCAAAAAGTTATATAAAGGTATGGAAGCCGTTTTGAATAAAAAGTAATTTATTTTGATGAGGATTAATACCAAGGTACAAATAAAGAGCCTTTTCAAGCGGCGGCATATTAATTAAATTTTTAGCTTAAAAAACCGCTTACTGTGACATAACTATAATATTTAGACATATGCTGTCGCGACACTTTTTGTAGATAATGATGAGTTCTGCAAAGTCGTAGTACATGATTTTGTTCTATCATCAATAGTTTTCGCAGCACACGCGATCTAAGGAATTTTTAAGGTCACCTTATACACTTGACAGTGTAATGGTTACATTATTGGAGTTTTAGTAAGGATCCCTTATTATTTAAAAAATATAATATAGCCTATATGACTCAGGAATGATTTAGCTTTCCAACAGTGAAATAATTTTTCAAATCTGCCAAGTAGTTTCGGAGCCTATTCAATTCATACAAACAAACAAACAAACAAAAAATCAAACCTTTCCTCTTGGAAAGGTTTGATCATATAATAATATAATATTTGTATAGATCAAAATGGTGCCCGTGCTGGTCCCTTGATAACAAGTTGTCGCAAAAGCATCTTAAACAGTGATTGTCTCAGATTCAGTAGTATTGCCGGATAATCGATTATCGATTAATTGATTATCCCCCCTCAAATAATCTAATAATCGATTGGACTTTTTAAGTTTAGGGGAATATAGAATAGAATAGAATAGAATAGAAAAGTGTTTATTAACACACAAAAATAAAAAATAAAAATACAGAAATACACACACACAGAGAACATAGTGTGGTCAATTAGGTTCCACCTCAACAAATGCTATAATATAATCGATTATCAGATTATAATTGTTTAGATTACACAATACTATCGATTAAATCGATAAAATCGATATTGAAATCCAGCCATGATTTAATCGTCATTCATATTATGTCTTCATAGGCATAGCACATTCAAAATGAAACTGGGAAAAAGTTATTCATACCCTACTTTTTATTCATAAAACGTGATAGCTAGGTTGTGTTGATTGATTCTTGGTACCTGAACTGTACCATCATAGCGATACTATCTTATCCGATAGGTAAATAAAATCGATTATATCGATATAATCGATTACATCGATAGTATCGCTTCAAAACTTGATATCGATACTATCGATTATATTGTATTTGAGTACGCATTATAATCGAATTATCGATTATATTAGCTAAAGATAGGTATCAATATAATCGATTTTATCGATATTATCGATACTATCGATTGTCATATCGATTATTAGATTATTTGGGCCCTTTTTGCATAATCGATTAATAATCAATACACAATCGAATCGACGGCAACACTAATTCAGAGCCTGCAAAAAGGTCTTAACAGATATCGTCACAAATCCTTACTGTCCAGTACCCGGTCTTAAACTTCTACAAAAATACTGAACTCAGAAGAATATGTAGATACCTCTGAGGTTCCGGGTTCGATCCCCGGTCGGGTCAATATGGGAAACGAACTTTTCTGTATTGTCTCGGGTCTGGGTGTTGTGGTACCGTCGTTGTTTCTGATTTCTGTAACACAAGTGCTTAAGCTGCTTACCACAGAATCAGAGCAATATATGTGATGTTGTCCGATATTATACCGTAATAGCGCGTACAATATTTATATTTTGGTCAAGGGTACTTAAAATGGAATTACAGTTAATCCATGTTTCATGTATCGTCTAGTGTATAGTTTTTGTGTTGTATTTTACTCGACTGTATAATCAATAAGTTATGATTTAAGAGAAAACATTTTAGTGTTTACAGTTTTTTTAATGGTCATCGAGTCTCTTTACTTTACAACTAAGGTAGGTACTTTGAAACTAACTTATATTAGGTTTGGTGATTGACCTCACACTTCATACATACTCACGTTTAAGAGAATGGTTTTACTAAATATTTAGTTTGGGAAAAGGAAAGCGTAATTATTTATTTTTTACTTACGTGGCCGGCCTAAATTAAAAAAAAAATAGTATTTAGCATTTTTTTCAAATACATATAAGAGTTAATGGGTTACAAAAATAACATCGTTTTATATTTTGACCCATGTGAAAGACAATGCTGTTTATATAACTTGCCCTTTTATTTCTAAGCCACTATGCAGCACCTACTTAACTGATGTAGTACAATAAACAATAAAAATATGAAAATGAACCCATCTCGTCACGATGGTAGAGAGGCGATAGAAGAAAGAAGTAAAAAGCAGAGAACTGTAGAAGTATTAGGGGAGGACAATATCAAGCAGTGGAAAGCAGAATTGATGAAGATGATGAATATTCTTGGTAATGTAGTTCATTACCCGAAGGTTTTGTTTTAAGGCGCTCATCTCCGTCGCCTAGATCTGGTTCATACTTGGTAGCATAGCAAATCTCTTGTCCTGGAGGTGGACTCATCATGCAGATTCTCAATGTACCAGGCACAATTGCATCGGGAGGTGGAGGGCCCTCATAATTCAAGTTTGTGGCATCGACCTTAAACAGACAAAGGTTATATTGGTGTAATTGATGGCTATGACGGATCCACCAAAAAGCTAAGGTCACTCTGCAAAAGCCACCTATGTGATAGGGACCAGCGTAGAAGGAAATCGATTTTTATGAATTTTACAGTGATTTAAGCCGTACTAGCGAGTTTTGAATATTTTAAAAGAAACAGAACAATTTCATCTCCCCATACGGTGCGGGAATCGAACCCGGGACCTCCACGTATCACGTGTGCTGCTATTCCAACTGAGCTAACCGCAAGTTATCATAGGCGATGGAATTTTTCTGTTGTATCAACCCGTTACGTGCCCTCTGCCGAATATGTTTAGAACTACATAGGTACTTATCGATAATTACGCGGGATACGTGAAGGTCGTAGTAGAGAATAATGGATGGTTGTCTCAAGATTTTACTGCTGAAATCATTTGATTTCTCTGCAGGTTAAAATCTATGGCTGTAAGTCTAGATTTAATTGAGTATTATAGCTAATCCTACCGTAAGACAACACAAGGGAGCTAGTACAAAAGTTGTAAACGATATCGATTGGAAAGTCAATATTTTAAATTAGAATGAGACAAAAAACAGTCCAATAAATATTCCAAATTTGAACACAACTCAACGTTTTCCAAATAGGAAGGCTTTTCTGAGTCAAAACGTTGCATAACTTGCCATTGAAGTTTCTTCTCGGAGAACTCACGACTATTCCGATTATTCGAACGTGCAAGCAAAGTCATATTGGACCTAATTATCATGCAAGGAAGATTAAAAAATCATTAAAATTGTAGATATCAGAAGACCCTTCCGTTAAAGTTGAAATTCTAGCTTGGACAATAGACTTGGACAAAGAAAAAAGATACAAAAATAGGTGTTGATGAAACAAACCAAGTGTGCTTGCGTAGTTTCAACTAAATTAAATACTACTAAAGCACCAAGAATTACGAGTAACGCGGTCTTCATCTTCAAGCGATACTGCATTTTTGCGGTTAAAATGAGTTATTGATGGAAACGCTAATTACGTTGTGATTATGGAGTCTGTTAATCAGCCTCCAATGTGTGTAATCAATCAATTAACCACGTCCCATTGTTTTTTTAGCTGAAACATCTTCAGGCCGATAATTATAGTCATTAGTTAAAACAAAAATGTTTTGGCTAATTTATCTTGATATGGACATGGTACTGGATTTCGAGCAATACACAGATAGAAATATAAACATATACTGGACAGCATCACATAACATTCCTTTAGTTTCGTGTTACAGAAATAAAAAATAATGGCGGTACCAAAACACCCAGACTCAACCCAATATAAATAGTTCGTTTTTCATATTTACTTGACCCGGGACGAATCGAATCGGGACCCCAGAGATAGCGCGATGTCAAAGTTGGGCCCGTTCATCTCTCTGCTACAAAATAATAAAACATATCTGTTGATTGGTTTGATTTGATAATTGAATTATGCTCCCCACGGATCAGGCTTAGCCTAGTATGGGAATCAGTAATATTTGTTAACGTGTTCTTAGCTTGGAAATAAATGTCTTTTATTTTTTTTTTTATTTAATAATAAATACTTTGAAAAAATCATAGTTTAACCAAATACAATTTTCAACCAAATTTTTTATTTTTGTAGTACTTTACGCCGTACTAGCGAACTTTATATATTAGAAACATAACATTTTTATCTCCCCTTGCAGTGCGGGAATCGAACCCACGACCTTCACGTATCGCGCGTGCTGCTCGCTCTGATAAGTATGTAGTTCTAAACATATTCGGCAGAGGGCACTTAACTGGAGGCTAACGGATGATACAGCAGAAAATTTCATCGCCTACGATAACTTGCGGTTAGCTCAGTTGAAAGAGCAGCACGCGCGATACGTCAAATTTCTCGCAAGCAGACGACAAAAGTTTCGATACTATTGATTGGCTAATAGCACACCACCCTCGTCTTTTCTGCCTATCAACAGCTGACGCACTGATTTCAATCGATTTTGACGTTTGTTATGAGCGCGATAAAATTTAGTCGCGTGGCGCATATTAGGCCTATTAGAAGATCTGTCATGACTTGCTTCCAATTTGAAGTAGCGCCAGAAACTTCAGTATTTTCCTCACTTTTAGATCTTTAATTCTCTAACTCGGCAATACTGCTTTCCTTATGGTTAAAGGATTCACAATAACGTAGGAGGTATATGAATGTGTCCACTTTCTTTTTATTATTAATTTGTAGTTATTGTATAGGCCTTACTACTTCATATTCTAGTTCTTCTGTTGTAGTACTATGGTCTGACTTTGTTTTTAATTTTCTTATTTTGTGCATTTTGTTTTATTTAGCTCGAAAAAAATATAGTAAGTTTTTTTATATTTTTTTTGTTTCACCTAGTTTTGACTCTTTTATTGATCTATACATTTTGTTTTAATTCTCTTTTATAATTTATTGTATGATTGAAATTTGATTGACATGACAGAGCGAGCAGCACGCGCGATACGTGAAGGTCGTGGGTTCGATTCCCGCATCGCAAGGGGACATAAAAAATTTATGTTTCTAATATTAACCAAATTACTTCAAACCACCAAGAAAAGATAAGCCTTCATGAAATTTCCCGCAGCTTTACTTGGGGAATTACTTTCAACAATACACGAATGACAATAACACTTATTGGTTGCAGTAGTTAGCAACGTAATATTATTGTTTTCGAATGTTAGGTTTGATTCAAAAGAGCGCATTGGGCAATTCATCAATCAAATCATTTATTTCAGGCAAAGCCCTTATTTTATGAGTAGGAATGTAAGGTTTAAAACTATGTAATACAAAAATTTGTTACAAAGTTGAAAAAAATATATGCTGGCTAGTAGCTATTATAAAATAGCGGACTATATTAACGACAAAGATGTTTGGACTTGATAGCATTAAATATGTACATTAGACATAAGCTATATTGTTAATACATTTTTTGCATGATTTATACCTACCATATGTGTCAGTTTTTGAAAAGAGTAATTATAGAGTTTCTTGCCGGTTCTTCTCGATAGAATCAACATTCCGAACACGGCGGTAGTTTACTTGACTTGACGATTCATAAATGCTTTTGTAAAAGTTTACATGAATAAAGACATTTTTTATTTTATTCTATTTTTTTTAACTTTATTTTGATGTTTAAAGATGTTAATAATAAAGATTGGCCGCTCCCAAAGGCCCAGATTCGATTCTCAATCAGGTAAATTAATCAAACGAACTTTTCTTAACTTAGTGGTACTTGGGTCGGGGACTTCATGTCCACTTATAAAGTCCCTCAACAGATGTTTATTATAGGAACATTGAAAAAACGTACGTGGAAATGGGTAGACTTTTTTGAAGAAGAGAAATGTGCCAAAACATTAAAAAGGTAGACTTGCAATAAGCAAATTAATCTGTTTCAACCAAAAAAAACTTATTTGTACATTTAATAGTAAATACTTTGAATGGAAAATGGAGCGGGAGCGATAAAATATTAAAAAAAAATCCTGCAGTTATGAAAATTTTATTACTTCTTAACTTTTCTTCATTGATGCATTATATTTCGTAATTCTTTTTCTTTTGTTTAAAAAACATTTTCACTGGCAACATCTGGTAAGGTTTTTGCTTTACCTTAATTTTATTTAAAAATACATAAACGTACAGTCAATGTATTAGGTACACATACAAAAGTTATATAAATTCTTAGAACCTTAAATTCTGATGAAAGAATATACTATATTGTTGCTTTACATTTAATAATTCATAATCTAGATACAAAAAAAAAATCTTGTTGGTTCAACAATTCGGTGTCCACTTCACGTGCTCTGGTCTTTATAATGATCAAACCTAGCGACTAGCTTCCGAGTTTGATTTCGTGTAGGGCGCTTACCTATAAACAATTAACAAATAAATCAAATTTCAATCATACAATAAATTATAAAAGAGAATTAAAACAAAATGTATATGTATATGTCAGCTCTTGAGCACGGTTGGTGCAACATAACCGAAACGTCGGGCAGTAAGTAGTTCGTATTAACTACTAAATTAAAATGGTGTCGCGTTTTGACCCGTTGAATTATTTTAAATGTTTAAAATGGAACGCGAAAGCCTTAAAAGTTATAAAATGTATAGATCAATAAAAGAGTCAAAATTAGGTGAAAAAAAAAAATAAAAAAAAACTTACTATATTTTTTTCGAGCTAAATAAAACAAAATGCACAAAATAAGAAAATTAAAAACAAAGTCAGACTATAGAACTACAAATTAATAATGAAAAGAAAGTGGACACATTCATTACCTCCTACATTATTGTGAATCCTTTATCCATAAGGAAAGCAGTATTGCCGAGTTAGAGAATTAAAGATCTAAAAGTGAGGAAAATACTGAAGTTTCCGGCGCTACTTTAAATTGGAAGCAAGTCATGACAGATCTTCTAATAGGCCTAACATGCGCCACGCGACTAAATTTTATCGCGCTCATAACAAAATTGCATTAAACTCAACACAAAGGTGGCAGATAATCGCAGGTCTTCTTCGAAGTACGCAACCACGTCGTCGTACAAGTGTTCGCGTATCCACGCGAGGGCGGTTCGTGAGTCCGTCCAGTACGTCAAAATCGATTGCAATCAGTGCGTCAGCTGTTGATAGGCAGAAAATACGAGTGCGGTGTGCTATTAGCCAATCAACAGTATCGAAACTTTTGTCGTCTCATGCGAGAAATTTGACGTATTCCGCGTGCTAGGCCTGAATGTCGCAATGATTTTTCTCATGGCACCGTCACTAAGTGATGTACGCGGGATGGGGTTTTAGTGGGTAGTCCCCGCTCTAGAGCGGGGGAGTCCCACACGCCTCTGTCTTCCATGACGCAGCGGTACAGTGAGAGAGGAGATAGATGCTCTCCCGTTAAAAAGGTCGCAGTAACTACTGTTAAATTCGAACTGCAAAGCCAGTAAAAATAAATCCTAGTTTGGTTTGCGTGTATCGATCTATTATTGTTTATTGCACTTTCACGCAAAAATGACTATATGGATTTTGTTATAATATATAACTTGAGTAAGATACTAAAACAATATACAGGTACCAGATACATTTTTTTAACGGAAATATGCAAAAAGGGTCAGAAAACATCTAGTATTACACATAGAAGTTTGTATGTATAAATGGACGTGTGTAAATGTCAGTTATTCATTCACTCGGATTGGATGAATTGGAAATGAATGAAATAAATAGCTGAAAGATAAGACCACTATATCATATAGAATTTATACTAATTCTATAATAACGTGAATGAATTCATAGGCAACTGAAAGTTACGCATATACCTATAAAACAATTAAAATATATATTTACCCCGTGTTTTTGAAAAAACTTGGCTAGAGGTGACGCAATTTTTACTCCGTTGCGAAAGGAGACACATTTTTATTTTACCCCTTGCTGAATATGATGGTGAAACCTGAAATGTAAAGGAAAAGATTTATTTAATCGTTCACGTAGACTACAGGTTTTTTCCAAATATATATAAATTTTTTCATGGTCAATTAGCTAAAAAAGTAGTACACATTTTAATCCAAGCTTTGAGTTTTCGAGATATTTGTGCCAAATTTCATATACCTAACTTAAATTTTTTTTTCCCATCTAAACATTCAAAAGCGGTATCCCCTTCCTGCCTTTTTTTCAAAACAAAAAGTATCTTATGTCCATTCTTGAGGTTTAACGTATACCTGTAGCAAATTTAATCAAAATTATTTCTGTGGTTTAGCCGTGAAAGCCGGACAGACAAACAAACAGATAGACAGACAGAGTTAATTTCGCATTTAGAATTAGTAGGGATTACAAGCGGACACTCCAATTTCCTTAACATGGATAGATGAAATACTACATACTACTTCCACTAATAATATTTAAGCTTGAACGACAAGATATTTGCTGGATATATATTTTTTAATTTTGTCAATTTTTTATCGGTTCAAGAGACTTCTTTCTATTTATCTAACCAGATTTAACAGAAGTAGGGCATAGCGATTTATCGCTTGAACTGGAGCAGCCCGACTGGTGAAATACCTCCACCTTACAGAAGACCGCAGCCAAATAACAATCACTTTCGTGTTGTTGCGTTTCTGCGTGTGAGTAAGGTTTCCAGAGCTCTATGGGGGTGCTACATTAGTAGCAGGGGTCAAATTTTCAAGGTAAGGGTGACAAGTCCAGTAACAGATTTATTATGCTGTACTTATCGCCCTTAAGCTAGGACCTCATTACCACTCCACCAGCGGTGCTGTGAAAGTCAAGGCTTAGCTGATCTCCCACAACACTTTATTTATATTTTATATTTATATTTTATATTGGACAACATCACATACATTGCTCTGATTCTGTGGTAAGTAGCTTAAGCACTTGTGTTACAGAAATCAGAAACAACGACGGTACCACAAAACCCAGACCCGAGACAATATGGAAAAGTTCGTATCCCATATTGACCCGACCGGGGATCGAACCCGGAACCTCAGAGATGGCGCTCGCCAAAGTCAGGGCCGCTCGCCTCTCGGCTACGGAGGTCGTCATACACTGCTACTAAAGCGATGAGACCTAACCGGGGAGTTTTTGTGGGAGAGTCCCACACGCGCCGTCACCTCCCTCAGGTGAGTACCGTCACCTGAGGTGAGTCAATGCATTTCCCCCCGCAAAAAAAAGAAGGACCTCATTACCACTTAACATCAGGTGGGATGAGCCCAATCTTGAAGCGTTATATAAAAAAGCAGAGATTTAAAGAATTTATTTGAATTAGCCTGAGTTGGCAAAACTCCTTACCTTTAACCTTGAATGTCCTTGAACCCTAGAACCAAATAAACAGGCCTTAATAAGGGCATTTCTTATCGGAAAAATAATGTTCAATAGATGAATGCCTAGTCCCAACATTTTACGATTCGTAATGTGTCCAAAATGACTTTCATACAATTTTCCTCCAACCGACTACGAGTCGTTAATACCGTCCCGTAATTTACTTTCCATATCAGCTGTCATCAGTCGTCCGTCGGTCGTTTTTTGCATACATCTTGTATAATTTATTATTATACGTAACAAGAACGGGTCGTTTTTCAATTATTGAAACCGGGCATAAATAGAATGACAAATAAAATAAAAAAAATGGGTGGGCCTGTGTCGGGGCACACGGCCGTTGGTTTTAACGTGAATACGTCTCGTAACGGGTAACATACGCGTATAGGTCGACTATATATATTTATTGATATTATTTTTTTTATTAAAACACCTAATTATAATCACAGTTACAATTTTACACTAATGTTTTATATATAATCGATAGATTTTGACGAGAGCTGACGATTGAAACTTGAATGAACGTCGTAGCTTCACCGAGTCAAAAGTCAAACTAAATGGAAATCTCGATACGCAGCAAAATGACCTTCAAAATGGCGGGGTTGCCCCCTCCCCCGCGCGCGATGTGTTACAGTCCTTACTTAGCATGATAAATTCTTTGATTCTGTAGCTATCAAGTGGTGTAAACGAAATTTGGATGGACATGATAGATATGTAGCTTCAACACTTAACTGTATACTCTATATACTGATTTTGTTATTATTCGTTTTTTTTAATTGCATCACTATGGAGGTAATTTTAAAGACGTATTCACGTCAAAAATTATCTTCTTAATATATAAATATGAATTCCTATTTCCCTTGGTCACGCCATCACTCATGAACGGCTGGACCGATTTAACTTTTTTTGTTGTTGTGTTCGTTATTGTCAGGAGAAGGTTCTTATGAAAGAAAAAAATATAAAAATCATTAAATAATCATCGTTAAGGCCCAAAACGAAGAGAATAAGCGAAACTTCATGTATTTCTGTTCATTACAACTATGACCTAAAGTAATTCTAAGCATTAGATAAATCACTTTTTGTACGTTTATTCAGATATTTTACAAGGTCGCCACCTTCTTGAAATTGTAAAATAAATGAATATATTAAAAATATACAATTTGAAAAAAATGTCAAAAAATTATATCTGAAATTTTTTTTTCTTCCAAAGCTCTGTAAATATAAATTTAGAAAAAAATATATTTACTAAAAAATGTTTGTATTGTGATTCCGAAGGTTGCCGCCTTTTTCATTTTCGATACAATCTATTAGTTATTTAAATAATTCATTTTAAACACAAACGCCTAGTAAAATTGCATATTCTTAGATATAAAAGTTTGCCGTTCAGGCGCTTAGATGTGTAGTGTAAGGGGATTTTAGTTAGTTGTGCCTGTATTGAAAATAGTAAAGTAGGTTTACACGCGTAGTCTTTACTATAACGGTGATATAGTGTTAGGAAAATAAATAAATATTACTTAAGGGCTAAAATAAAAAGAGTTTTCTACAAGAATGCAAATCGAATGGTTTTTTGAGAATCGAATGAATTCCATTTTGAGATTATATTTATTGTAAAATACTTTTTTGTTGGGAGGCTGCGTAATAGGCTGCATTTTTACTTATTTACATTAGCCACCCTGATCATTTATACGTTTCTAGGTAAGTGAGAAACTCAAAAAATGGAAATGTCTCAACCGAGTCGGAAAATAATGAACAGAGTAAGTGCGAACACAGAGACTGCAAATAATGTCATGCATTGTCATGGGGGTGTGATTGACCGCTTGGAGTTGTCTAGTAAAAATGAACACACTCAGTACCTAACCCCCACTATGGAGAAAACAGATTATTTAGTTTTTAATTTTTGCAATTTGTACAACGACATTTTGTAAGATTCACAAGAACAATCATTTCAAAGTACGTTAAGTTATTTTTCGTATGATGCACCAATTTACAAAATGTGGTCGCATGTGGCTCAAAGCCAATCATAATCTTCAGTAGGCATCTGAGGTGGAATTGGTCGATCATTTTTATGTATCGTCGATACAGGGTTTAATTTTCGACAGAATACAAGATGTTGGGCAGCATGATCACCATGTATACCTTGGTAGCAAGTTTAATGTCTTGAGAGCAAAAGACCTTCGAATTCAGCTTACTGAATGCCGTGGCTACAGCACTATGTAATTCTGCTTATTATTTCAGCATCGAGGTTGCACTTGGCTGTTATAGTACGCCCAGGTAGTGGAATTTGTCTACCTGCTTTAGCTAGTCTTCACCAAGTCTTCAGTTCAGTGTCTCGCGACCATTAATGTCCATCGACAGCCATTTCTTTTGATACATATTTTTAGACCAAGTTTTTGGCAAGACGGTCAAACTTCGACATGAATTGTTGTAAGGTTTTCGGGGATTCTGCCACGAAAAAAAGCCTTCTCGGGGTCAACTCTTTTCTAAAGAGGGCGCACTGAGAAAATGGCTTTGCACGTGCCCCGACCAGGCCGAAATCCAAATTAGGTTTCAGGCAGGTGCCCTTCGGTTTGGTTCAGGAGTACTCTGGCAAAGATTTTCCCAGGGGCTGAAATACTCGGGTAGGAGTTGCAATCGATAAATGCGAGAAACTGTAAAAATGCTGGGACTTGGTCTTTTCCCACAAAGTAAAAAAAGGCTCCATATAGTCGAATGAAAGAAACCCTTCACCACCGTATTTGAGTAGCTCTCCCGGTATCAAATCGATACCAACCACGCGCTTTTTTTGCTGTTAACTGATAGCAAAAACAACCTCAGCAAGAGTCAACGGCTCATCCAGCTTAGCTAGTGTGGGGAGTTCAGATATCAACAGAACATTTCAAAGTCAAGAGACCAGCCCGCGTTGAGTAGAGCGTTAAAGTGTCCCATACATTGCTCGAGCACTTTATCCTTTGTTTTGAGAAGTCCTTCACAATTCGATGGTTTCAAAGGAGCTTTTGAAAAAGGGATTGATCTAATCAACTTTCGAATCGCACTATAAAACTCCCCAAGCTGGTATATGTCAGGAAGCCAGTGTATGAAGTGAGCTTTGTCTTGCTACCACCGATCCTTTCCCGAACTAGTCGACGAAGCTTCAGGTTACTCTGTGGTATCTCCACAACACTTTCAGGGTGGCTTGCTCTGCTTCGTTAATTGCGCTAGCTATGACTTGATTGTTCTCATCAAACCATTTTATTTTTTTTGGTTTTTAGCCTTTGAGTGACTTTAGCCGCGTCTAAGATGAGAAGATAAAGCCAACAGCTCTTTTCGACATCACAGCTCCCAAGCTTACCGACGGTAAAGCTATTGTTAGCGCTTTAGCATATTATTATGTGTTCTTTGCCTCATGATTCATAAGCCTATTACCGTTTAGGCATGCAGACTTGGATGGTCTGGATCTGCGAGGACGCCAGAAACAAAGACGTAGTTTTATGACTTCAAGTCTGTGGTCAGTCTAGCAGTGGCCACCACGCATCCCGCGGGTGATTAGGACTTGGGAAATGTCTCTTTGCCGTACTTTTGCATAGTCTATTAGATGCTAATATTTGGGCCTTGGGTACTCCACGTAGTTTTATGCTTCGCGGTAAATAGAACAAAGTGTTTGTAATCGCAAGGATTTGTTCATATAAATAAATAAATAAAATAAATAAATTCGCCAGAGAATCACACCAATCACCTGATCTCAAACTAAGGTTTTTCTCTTGTATTATGAGTACCAGACGACGGATACCAACTGGGGGCGTCATTCCAGCACACCCATATACACAAATACAAAATTGCAAGGTTCGGATGCAGTATTTGGCCGACAGTCACTATGACCTCAACTGTTGCCCTTGGCCATCAATATGGCCTTGCTAACTCGCAGGATCCGCCAATATCCAATGCTTATCAGCGTGGACTGCCTTTACCGCCGAGTTAGACTTCGTATGTAAGCCGAAGCATGCAGGTTTTCTCATGGTGTGGTCATTGTGTGTAGCACAACTACTTGGAGCCACCGATGAGATTGCGTGTACCGTCTGCAGTTCTGCACTTCATGTACATAACCTTTTGAAGAGTTGGTTAGCATACACGCTGCAAACGCTCAATTAACTCAATTAACAAAAAAAGTACAAAATGTATAATCTATCGGTTCTTACTAATGTAACAAAGTAGAAAGATTTAATAAATTAAGGGTGTTATTTAAATGGTCAACCTAGTATTCGTATTTTTGAAAGCAGAAAAATATTACCTGTCAGTAGAAATAGCTAATTGGTCAGCAACGAATGGCCAGCAAACAATTTAAAAATCAATCAGCATTATATGCCACTTTTTTATTATTTTTGTACTGCATCTTAATTATGTAAGCAGCAATAGGCTGTTTCTGTTTTATAAAATTTGGGCAAGCACTTAGAGAGTAAGCAAAATAATTAATTTTGCGCTGCTTAAAAACGTAGACAAATACTTTACTTGTCATGCGCAAAATGGACGCAATCCTTATATAATTTAATTACTCTCTGAGTGGATGTGTTAATAATAGAAATGTAAACTAATACAAGATTTAATTATTCTTATTTTTTAATTGAGTTGAATTAAAAATATGAAATATTCAAAAAGATACCTAAGTTCTTAAACTATAATTATTATTATTAATTAAATTTGAACAAACAATGAGTATGACATGACTTCTTAAGACATGGGTTTTAAAATTAAATATACTTAATGTTTAATTCTAATAATTACGAGATGAAATCAACAAGGTATCAAACGAAGAGAAATAATTTTAATGTATTATCAATGCCCGTTTTGCTTTTGACGGACGGCCACGTTTTTTGCCGACGATTTCTCACGAGAATCTTCACAGAGAAAAATGCAATCCAATTAGTTATTTTGCTTACCATGATTAAAATATGCATACCAATCAAATATAATGCATAAAAGCTGATCAATCGTAAAATCTTGCTGACGAAGTAGTTATTTTGCGGACCGAATGTTTATTATGAGAAACTCATGGTATAGGTATGCTGCCTATTAATGATTTAATTTTTGACCATTATCAAAATTATTTACGAAACAAAGATTGCCGCCTGATTTTTATTGTTGCAGACAAAATCTTTGCATGTTTTGACTAAATCATTTATATGCTGTTTAAGTTAGCTCACCAAATTTTAGAATTGCGTATCATTTAATTACTTCTCATAAATTAATACGTACGCAATGCTGTCCCTTTAACCAAAATTACTCTACACTGCCTACCATGTATGTATTAGCACTGCATGGCATTAGCTCGTACTAGCACCGCACACTCGTGCTGCGCTAGCACGAGCTAATGCCACGTGCGTTCAATAGATGGCGCGCGGTTCGCCGCAAAACGAGTAAAGTCAATTTCTTCGTATAGGGCCTTAAGACAGGACAATGCCTTTTGGGTTAGCTAGTTGTTGTTAATATAAACTACTGAAGTTGTACCGTGTACTCACCAAACCTGGAAATATAGAAAATAAATTTTACTTTTTTTTAAACCACAGTAAGTAAGGGTTCTTTTATAAGAATCCCATTATTAATGTAAAAAAAAATTAAAACGTATAAACAATACTATGAAGCTATCCTATCATTGAGACTTTATAAAAAATATTTATTTGCAAATATTACTGTAAAAAATAACATTTAGACATTTCTATGTGCGTAAAAATAAATAAAAAAAATGTGTTGTGAACAATTTTGAAACGTACTGTTACTAAATGATACTCACATTCATATACCTCGAAAAGTCGTACATATGGCTCCAATTGGCTACATTCATGCCATTATTCCCTCCGGACCATTGATTCCAATTACCACTTCCCCATCCACCACCCCACCAGCCGCCACCGCCACCGCCACCGCCACCGCCACCGCCACCGCCACCGCCGCCGCCACCACCGCCGCCACCGCCGCCGCCACCACCGCCGCCGCCACCACCGCCGCCGCCACCGCCGCCGCCGCCACCGCCACCGCCACCACCGCCGCCGCCACCACCGCCGCCGCCACCACCTCCGCCGCCACCACCTCCACCACTTCCATCATATCTATTAGACCATGTGGATGTTTCGCTTGGATTATAATATGTCCATCCACCACCTCCTCCACCACCGCCACCACCACCGCCGCCGCCACCACCGCCGCCGCCACCACCGCCGCCGCCACCACCTCCGCCGCCACCACCTCCACCACTTCCATCATATCTATTAGACCATGTGGATGTTTCGCTTGGATTATAATATGTCCATCCACCACCTCCTCCACCACCGCCACCACCACCGCCACCGCCACCGCCGCCGCCACCACCACCGCCGCCGCCACCACCGCCGCCGCCACCGCCGTCGCCGCCTCCACCACTTCCATCATATCTATTAGACCATGTGGATGTTTCGCTTGGATTATAATATGTCCATCCACCACCTCCTCCACCGCCGCCACCGCCGCCACCACCGCCACCACCAACGCCGCGGCCACCACCGCCGCCACCGCCGCCGCCACCGCCGCCGCCACCGCCGCCGCCACCGCCACCGCCACCGCCGCCGCCACCGTCGCCACCACCGCCGCCGCCACCGCCGCCGCCGCCACCGCCGCCGCCACCGCCGACGCCACCGCCGCCGCCACCACCGCCGCCGCCACCACCGCCGCCACCGCCGCCGCCGCCACCGCCTCCTCCACCTCCTCCACCTCCCCCGCCCCAACCTCTACCACTTCCATCATATCTACCAGGCCATGTGGATGTTTCGTATGAATTATAATATCTCCGTCCACCACCTCCAATTTTTCTTCCTAGTTTGACAGGGGCCTGGAAAATTGAAGGACTCAAATCAATGATAACCAACGTTGTCTACAAACAAATCGATAGTTGTGTCTGATTTAAAAGTACGGTAAAAAACAAAATGATAGTTTCTAAACTACACTGACCAAAAAGCTATTATTAATGGATCTGTACCATTAAAAAAATAAGAAATATTAACTTAAACACCGGTTCGACTCCATTGTATATAGGTTTCACAAAACAGGATTTGGTTTTGCAGACTTGAACCCGACAGGTTATAATTGGTGAAAATAATTACTCCCATCGATGCTCTTAAAACTCAGGGCGTCAGCCCATTTGCAACCTTGATCCAATGAAGTCGGTTAAAAAACGGCAACTCTATATAAGTCAATCAGTTTTAAGATCCGCTCTAATAAAGATTCAATTTTGATATAATTCCGGTGTTTTGGAGTTGAGTGACGCACGTTTCTTTATCGTTTCTTAGTTTTCCTTTGACATTTACCTGTTTTTTCCGTCTTTTTTGAGTGTCTATCATTTAGTTCTTGTGTGTTTTGGTATTGGGTAAGTTAAAATCAACTAACATTCCTTTTAAATATTATTTATTCAGTGTGTTATATATTTCACCCTGACTTTTCATTCGAGTGCTTAAAAAAATGGATATCCCTCTTGATCCACCGGACTCTCCTGACGGGTCGCAGGATGTGTTCGCGAGTCAATGCAGCAAACCAGCTGCAGAGACTCGAAAACATAAACTTCTTTCTTCGTCTTCTGGTGCCAAGGGCAAGCCTGATAAGCGCCAAAGAAATGTTGCTGACTCAGACTACTCATCTGTCTCCTTACAGACACTGTACACTCATCCGAGTTACACAGAGTCTAAGACTTACGGTGAAAATGACTCTGGTCCATTTCTAGTACACGTTTCCCGCTTCGAACCCCACCCTGCCGCAGGTACCACTATCCGGGCAATCAAGTTCGGCCAACTAATATACAAAAACCATATCAAAAATATATGTAAAGATGGTATTAAAAACATTAGTTGCAACCGCATTTCAGTGGAATTTAAAACAGGTCCTGACGCAAATAACTTTGTTTCTTCCCATTTCCTGTCAGAGAACAAATACAGTACTATAATTCCAACATATAATGTTACTCGAGTGGGTATAGTGCGAGGCGTACCTGTGGACTTATCCCTGGATGAGTTCATAGAGTCCGTGTAGTTACCATCAAACTATGGCATTATCCTTAAAGTCAGGAGACTGAATAGGAAAAACATTGTTAATGATAATGTAAACTGGACGCCAACTCAAACTGTTGTTTTAACCTTTTGTGGGCAGGTTCTCCCAGAAAAAAATTACAGTTTTCATACATCATTACCGGTTCAAACATATCAACTCCCCACCATCCAATGCCACAACTGCTGCAGATTTGGACATGTCAAAACCCAATGTCGGTCGCTGCCACGATGCTTCCACTGTGCTAAGGAACATATCGGAGATACATGTAACCTCCTAGAATCATCCGCTACTTGTCCACTGTGCAATGGAAGACAATTCGCAACTACTGGATCATGCCCGGAATAATCCAGACAAAAAAAAATTTCAGTTGATGATGTCGCAAGAGAACATCTCTTACTACGAAGCGTCTTCCCGAGTTCCGAACGTCAACCGACCCTAAATTTACGTCGTTCATCGCCTCACGCTTCCCCCCCCATGTCCCAATCTTACCGCCGCACCATTACCTCCAGACCACGAGTGAGGGCCCCCCTCTCTAAGGGTTATGACAGACAAACTCACCAGGATATTATTAACACCCCACCTTCTTCCCTCCTCAATGGTTGTACCCTTCCTAATCCATATGAAAACTCTCCCTCATTGAGTGGAGATGACAAAGTCATTGAAACTCTTCTTAGTTCCGTCTTCCACATCCTATCTAAATTTAGTGATGCTATACGGCCCAACGTCGCCTTTTATCTTTCAAGACTAGTTAGTTTAATTCCTCCAGAAGCTCTCAATCTAAATGGCAAAGATGGAGATTTGCCAGTTCCTCCAATGGAACTGTAAAAGCATTCGTCATAAAAAGAGCGAGATTATGTACATTTTTAACAAATACTCTGTGACAGTCGCTGCCATCTCTGAGACATGGCTAATCCCAGACTCACGTTTTCGGGTTTCTGGCTATGCTTGCCTCAGAGATGACAGAGATGATGGTTATGGAGGTTGTTCCCTCTTAATTAAAAAAAATTACGTTAATAAGTCTCTGAGTATCTCCTCTCACAGTCCAACGTTTAATATTGTGGCTGCTAGAGTGGCGGATATCTCTTTCGTATCTATTTATATTCCTCACCCCTCTCCTTCTATTATTTCCGAGCTAAACTTCATTTTTCCTCTCTCTCTTCCCCTATCTTCCTTCTGGGGGATTTTAACGCTTATCATACTGCTTGTGGATCACATTCCTGCGACTCTTTTGGTATTCTCTTAATGGACCTCTTTGAAGACCTAAACCTGTGTATTCTGAACGACGGCTCCCCAACGAGATTAGTTCCCCCATCCCAAGACCCCCGTTCAGCAGTAGACTTTACTGCTTGCTCCCCTAACCTAGCATCCCTATGCTCATGGATGGTTCTTGGACAATCACATGGCAGCGACCATTTTCCCATCATCACCTCTAAACCTCTCTCTGTTGCCCCTTTGATTTCCCCTCCCCCTCTACTCAGGTATAAGATCCAGGATGCAGACTGGTCCAAGTATTCTAGCCATGTTGATCGATTATGTAGCTCCTCCTTTAATGCCTTGACTCCTCTTGAAGATAGTTATTCGTTATTCGTAGAGGCGTTAACATCTGCCGCTGACGCAAGCATCCCTCTGAAGAAACCTAACCGAAGAGGCCTAGCTTCAGAGCCCCCCCGTTGGTGGGACTCTGAATGCACAAGGATGGTTGGACTCCGGAGGGAAGCTGAGAGACAGTATAAATTGAATATGGATATGAATAACTATCTTCAATATAAACAAGTTGCAGCCCGCACCAAACGTATCTTAGCCCGCAAGAAAAAGAAAGGATGGTTGAAATTTTGTGGAGGCCTCTCGCCCAGAACTCCACCCTCGATGGTTTGGAGGAGCGTTAGACGTTTCCGCGGGTCTCCCACCAGGCCATCCCTGTCCTCAAATGATCCATCAGAATGGCTAGAAAATTTCGCAAAAAAATTATCCCCTCCTACTGTTCCTCATGAAAATTCCTTCCCCTACGATTATCCTGATCTCGCTTCCCATGACAGATTTGACCATCCATTCTCCCTACCAGAACTCCACTGTGTCGTCCGAAGTCTAAAGGATTCCTCCCCAGGTGAAGATGACATCCCCTACTCATTTATTAGCCACCTCGGCCCAGTAGGAAAAACATTTCTCCTGGACTTACTAAATGTTATCTTTGCCTCTGGCCGCTTTCCGAAATCCTGGAAGTCGCAAATAATGATTCCTATATTAAAACCAGGCAAAGACCCCACCGACTCTTCTTCATACCGACCGATTGCCCTTTCCTCTACCCTGTGCAAAGTCTTTGAGCATTTAATTAAAAATCGCTTGGAATGGCTGGTCGAAACTAGAGGTCTTCTTGCCCGGTCGCAATTTGGATTCCGTATATCCAAAGGCACCATAGACAGTCTTTTTTTTTTTTTTATAACGAGGGGAAATACATTGATGTACCGTACCGTCACCCGAGGGAAGTGACGGCGTGTGTGGGACTCCCCGCCCTGAGAAAGGACTACCCACTAAAACCCCCCGATTGGACCTCATCGCCGTTAATGGTGGTGCTACGGGAAACTCGGCTCAGCCATAACTACCACAGACCATAGACAGTCTTAGTGTTCTCACAACAGACATCAGAACAGCACTATCTAAAAACGAATTCCTTGTAGGGGTGTTCCTTGACATCGCATCTGCCTACGACAATGTCCAGCTTCCGGTGCTCAAAGAGAAGATGCTTCGTATGAGTCTTCCTGTGAGGTTAGTTCATTGCGTCATAAATCTCCTAATGGGCAGATTAATCAAAATACGGTCCTACAAATCATTCTCTTCCTCCCTGTTTTGTCTGGCAGGGCCTCCCACAAGGTTCTGTTCTGAGTCCGTTGCTTTACAGTATATATACATATGATCTGGAACAGTGTGTTTCCTGCTTCAGTCATATACTACAATACGCTGATGACTTATGCCTATACTCATCGGGTAAGTCTATTGAAGACGTCTCTTACCGACTCAATTCGGCGCTATCTTATTTAAATTATTGGTTGGAAGAACAAAGCCTACTCTTATCCGTTCCTAAATGTAACATCGTGGTATTTACAAGAAAAATATTTGTCCCAGATTTTGAAATAATTTGCAATGGCCATCCTCTCACAGTTAAAGAAAATATTAAGTTTCTAGGAGTCACTTTAGACTCTAGAATGACTGGATCCCCCATTTCAACAATGTGATCCAAAAATGCGAACAAAACCTAAATATACTCAGATCGCTTTCAGGTGTCTGGTGGGGGTCCCACCCTTACTCACAAAAATTGCTCTATAACTCCATTGTCCGGAGCCACCTTGATTATGGGTCCTTCTTGCTAGAACCCTGCAGTAAGGAAGCCCTGAACAAAGTCGATAAGATCCAAGCAAAAGGCCTTAAGATAATCTTGGGAGCTATGAACTCATCCCCAAAACATGCCCTACAGGTAGAGTGTGTGGACCCTCCTCTAGATCTCCGTCGTCAATACTTGTCAGACAGATTCTTAATTAAAGCCAAACAATCTGCTTGTCATCCTCTTCATTCCCGCTTTCAAGATCTGTCTGACCTAATCTCGGATCCTTCTTGCAAATATTGGACACATAAAGTACCTCCAAGAATTGTCACTAGTTTTAGAAAGATTTCTTCTTTGACGGTACATTTCAACATAAGCCCGATTTTCCAAATTGAATATGATGCCTTGATCTTTGAACCCCGGGTACTGCTGGATTTCGGTATCGCGAAGAAAGACCCTACTGCTGACTTCAAATTCACTCAAAACATGAGCAAAGATTGGCAACAGTGGCTACCCATCTTCACAAATGCCTCTAAAATGGCAGATGATAGCCCACTAGGCAGTGCAGTCTGGATTCCGAAGTATCAAGTTCTTCTCAGTTTTAAATCGGCAAAAGAAACTACAGTGTTTACAGGAGAGGCAGTTGCTATTGTAGAGGCTATTTCTTTTGTTCTTTCCCACAAATTAATTAAGTCAATCATCTTCTCGGACTCTAAAAGTTGCCTTCAAGCTATTACTAGCAACTGTTTCAATTCAAAATTTATTAGCCCCGTTATTTTTAAAATTAGAGAAGCACTCTTCAAGTGTCATATTAACAGCATTGAAGTTGTGTTATGATGATGATGTGTGATTCCCGGTCACTGTGATATCCGCGGTAACGAGCAAGCAGATATTTGGGCCAAGGAAGCCATCTTAAACGGTTCAACATCCCAATTAATTTATTCCACTGATGTTTTGCCCATGGCTGCAAAAAATATGATTGAAAACTGGCACAGCCGCTTTATCGAAATCTCAACCTCCAAAGGCCGGTTATTTGCTAGCTTACCATCATTAATTCCGCCCAAACCTTGGTTCTTCAAAAACAAACTTGTTGAAACATGGGTCATTTCCACCATTTCTGAACTGAACTATTATCTGTGTTCTTCGTCTAATTTGTGGTCTAAAAGGTGGAGGTATTTCACCAGTCGGGCTGCTCCAGTTCGAGCGATAAATCGCTATGCCCTACCTTTCTTAAAATTATTCCGACATTATGATGTACGATAAACATTTTTGTGATTTTTATTTACTTTACAAAGCTTACTCTATTTTCTTGACATGCTACAATTTGCTCATGTTTAAAGATGTATATTATTTAAATCATTTTAATACTAGCAACCGATCGCATTTCCAGCTATAAATATGTAACTCTTAGTCAATGTTACTTGTCAATGGTGAAAGAATTTTCGGAATCGGCACTTTAGTTTTTAAGTTTATTCATAACAAACACACAAGAATACAAATCTTTCCTCTTTATAATATCATTGTAGAAAGATTTTTTTTTTATATTTCTGTTCGTGATTGACCTCATCCCACCTGATGTTAAGTGGTAATGAGGTCCTAGCGTAAGGGTGACAAGTACTGCATAATAAATCTGTGACTGGACTTGTCGCCCTTACCTTGAAGGCTTGACCCCTGCTACTAACGTAGCACCCCCCAGGAGTCTCTCTGGAAACCTTAATCACACGCAGGAACACAACAACACAGAAGTGATTGTTATTTGTGAAAATTATTTAAAAAGAGTAACCATTGTGTTATAGACTATTTCTTCCCAATACGTTTGTATTCCTTCTGAACAGGGAATTTATGTTTCAATCTGACGATTCATAATTTTTGTATGTGAAAATCATTTAGTTTACGAGAACGAAGACATCATAATTTGATTCGGTTTCATTTTCGCACCCTTGCCGCTACTAACTTAAGAAATGATAAATAAATATTGGACAACATCACATGTAATACATTATTCTGTTTCTGTGGTAAGTAGCTTAAGCACTTGTGATACAGAAATCAGAAACAAAGACGGTACCACAACCCGACCCAAGACAATATAGAAAAGTTCGTTTTCCATATTGACCCGATCGGAGATCGAACCCGCTGAGGTCCCGCCTCAGAAATGCCGCCAAAGTACGGCCCGCTTGGCTCTCGGCTACGGAGGTCGTCAAAAAATTAAAGTAGTAATTGCCTACTGAATTCATGGATAAGCATTAAAACAAATTATAATAGTCGTAAAATTAATTCAAATAAAATAGATAATACATACAACAACATCTTTTAGACTGAGTAACACAAGGAAACCCAGAATGAGTAAAAGTGGAGTCCTCATCTTGTGGCTACTTCACATGGACTGAAAAATTTACCAACATCATTAAAAATGCGTATCATTATTATCACGTGGAATATTTTATTTGGCAAACAGTGGTGCGTGAAATTGACTAATCAGGAATATTACTTTGCTCTGTAGTAATTAGTTGAAGAAAACATAACACGTACAAATTTGGTATGGCAAATTAATTGTTAATTGTTCGATCACTAATTTATCTTAAGGTTAATTTTGAGTAGAGATTTAATAAAATGATGCCATCATACCAGTGTTGCCAACAATTTGCTACAATAATAATTAAAAACGTTAATTCTGTGTTACTTATTGGTCACTTTAGTATTAGAAGGACCCATTAAGCAGCAACATTCAAATTTATACTGACTTCATCTTACTGTTCACAGCAAAACAATGTGATACGATTTGAAATAGACAACAGACATGAATTGAACTCCTAGAACCGAATCGTCAAATTGAAACATTAAAAAAAATACGGATTAGCGTAATTAAGGATACGTTAATGTTTCAACCAACTTTTAATTGCTTTTAATTACACAAAAACGGAATTATTGGATTACATACAAAATTAATAAGCAATTAACAGATTCCATGTTTTCAACATTGCTGATTGTTTATAAGTAGAGATTGATAAGAAAAATTACACTTGCCCGGGTAGCCTCCAAAATGAAGGCTTGCCTGCTTAGGGTTTTTTGTATTTTAGTACTATTTTTTATAGTTGAAACTACACAACAGCGAAAGGTTTGCTACAAACTTCATACTTATAAAAACTTGTGCTATGTATTAAGGTTCACAGAAAGTATAAAGACATCTTTACCTCATTTAGGGCTTCAAAAGGAACGGTCATTTAACAATCAGTGTTTAAATAGACATGCTTGATATACATATATCACGTTCCATTATTTTACGATTAGTAAGTATGTGTCAAAAATGAGTATCCGTTTTTCTTCAACCGATTTCGAGTCGGTAATACAGTAATTCCATAATTTACTTTCCATACCAGCTGTCATCAGTCGTCTGTCGGCCGTTTTCAGCTTACGCCTGGTATAATTTATTACTATACGTAACTGGAACGGATCTTTTTTCAAATTTTGGAACCGGGCATTACTTTAAACTCTGATGATGGAAACTCAAGCATAATAATCCCCTATATAATGATCATTGCAATTTTAAGCTCTTGTTATAGTAAGTGATATCATTGATTTAAATATACTAATTTTGTTGTTTGTTCATTTAGGAATATAGAAATTATGACGTCGATACTTGTGTAAGAACCCGTGATGTCTACAGAAAATACAGAAAAGTTACTGTATGTTGTTTTTTTTATTCTTTATCACATGACTAATTAAAATATAATCCAGAAGAAAAAAAAAACAAGTGAAAGATTTTTTTTTCAAAATGACAAAAAGAACATAACAGGCGAAAATGCCCGATAAAAAGATATATAAGTATATATATAAGTTGAATTGTAAAATAGCTTTTGGATCATCATCCAGATGATAGCATCGGTATCATCTATTTTTCAGTGGTTAGCTATAAACGATTCAAGTTTCTTGGAATGCATACGATTCGCAAGTATGATTCTCAAAAATTTTCAAAAATGCTGTCAAAACCAGTCTATACCTTGGCATTCTTAAATAAAGCACTAATGAAAACTAACTTATTACAGGGTCGCGTGAGTATTTATTTTTAACAATACAAATTTCTTCCTTTGAATCTGTACAATCTTCTTTTTAAGTTGTGATCGAATAATTCTCGCTCACCAATAATACTCCATTAAACACGCCCTTAAGAATATGGTTGTGCCTGGTACAAAGTTTAGTAAGCAGAAAGTAATAGCAAAATGATAATGGATATAAATAAATTAATAAATATTTGACAACATCACATACATTGCTCTGATCTTGTGGTAAGTAGCTAAAGCACTTGTGTTACAAAAATCAGAAACAACGACGGTACCACAACACCCAGACCCGAGACAATATAGAAAAGGTCGTTTCCCATATTGACCCGACCGGGGATCGAACCCGGAACCTCAGAGATGGCGCTACGCCAAAGTCCGGCACCCTCGCCTCTCGACTACGGAGGTCGTCATATATAGAGATATGCCATAAAGCTTGTAAAAGAAATAGCCGATGAGGTAAAAAAGGTCGAAAATAGACGTAGGTACGCGTTAGAAAACGCGTTAAAAATTTTTTTCAGGATGATGATGGGGATGCATAAAAAAAATAAAAAAAATGGTGAAAATCTTAAGAGGCATTTTTACGTGAGAACCTCGAATAACTCGATACTACAGGCTGCATGCACGAAAAAGTTGACGTCATTGTCCCATTACGCTCATTGTCGCGTTCTGCAAGCGAGACCGCGACACGAACGAAAGAGAGGCATGATCGCTTCGAGCGATCAGCTTAGCGTTGTCACGTCAAACTATCGTCCGTAAATCGATTTACAGACAAGCAATTTTTGTTTGGCTGAAATAACGATGGCGACGAACTTGGTTAGCGAGATAAAACATAAGGCAATGGATAAGTGACATACTTGTTAACTGATAGATATTGCTAATTAAAAAATGTTCATTAAGGCAATAGTGATGATGGTGTAACATTAACGTGTGTTGATCGAGCATCGTTACACTTAAATTAAAGGTTATCTATGAACTAAAATAGAGTACGAGAGGCAGGGCAAAGCGGTTTATCGCTCGAACTGGAGCAGCCTGACTGGTGAAATACCTCCACCTTACAAAAGACCGCAGCCAAATAACAATCACTCCGGTGTTGTTGTGTCCCTGCGTGTGAGTAAGGTTTCCAGAGCTCTTGGGGGGTGTTACATTAGTAGCAGGGGTCAAGCCTTCAAGGTAAGGGCGACAAGTCTAGTAACAGTTTTACTATGCTATACTTTTTGCCCATAAGCTAGGAAATCATTACCACTTAACATCAGGTGGGATGAGGTCAATCTTGGAGTGCATTATAAAAAACAAAAAAACGAAGCAATAATCGGTGACTTAATCATAATAACGTTTATTTGTTATGCATTATCCAAATCTGTCAAAAATTTGAAAGAATAAAAAACTGTATTATGTATAAACTTTAAGACTTTCGCGTTCCATCAGTCAGCTCGTGAGCACGGTTGGTGCAACCTAACCAAAACGTCAGGCAGCAAGTGGTTCGTATTAACTACTAAATAAAAATGGTGTCGCGTTTTATTTGAAATGTTTAGGAACTGTATTGCCCCTAAACCTTGAGACTGTAATAAATGCTAGCAGAATAAGACAAGTGTGGATTGTTGGTATAGCACACCTTGTTTTTGAACAACTAAAAGTCGAGTCGGAAAAATACTGGATAAATCAACCAGGCTCAGAACACTCAAAATCACTCATAGTTGGCTACTCGCGCAAATGGACCGAAGAACTGCTACAACTTAGCAGGCCTAGGGCCAGTGCGCTAGTTAGAGCCTTGACTGGACACTGCAAACTAAAAAGACACCAGTTTCATATGAAGCTGAGTGACTCTGATGAATGCAGTTTCTGCAAGGAGGAAAAGGAAACACCTCTTCACCTCCTGTGTGACTGTAAATCTCTGATCCACAGACGAAGCATCCACGTGGGACGACATATAGCCCAACCGGATGAATTATAAACCCTGAAAGCTAAGAAAATACTAGACCCGGCTAAAGGAGTTACTCTAAACTGGTGACGAGTTACAATAGATCTAACAGGTCGCAGTAACCAAAGTTCACTAGAACTGCACAGCCCGAAGTACCCTAATAATAATAATAATAGCACATCTTGTTTTTGAACAGTGTCGGGGTGGGGGCGGCGGTGGTGGCGGTGGCGGGGGAGGCGGTGGTGGCGGTGGCGGGGGAGGCGGTGGCGGCGGTGGGGGAGGTGGAGGAGGAGGCGGAGGCGGTGGGGGAGGCGGAGGCGGTGGGAGAGGCGGTGGGAGAGGCGGTGGCGGTGGCGTAAGTATTTATTTACTCAACAAGTGATATCTTAACTATACTTTGTTCCCCTGAAATCAATATCTTTTAGTGCCCGTCTAACTTTTTTTACATATTAAATTCTTCAGATGTTAAAAGTAAAAAAATTCAACTTATCTATAGTTAAAATAGTTTAGTTTTTCCCAGTTGTAAAAGAAAAAAATACGTAATTACTTTCTTATATATGTTCGGTTTTTAAATGAATTAAAAAATGTGTTTGTTTTACCATGTTTAATATTAATATTTGTTTTTTATTTGTCTCTAGTGGTGAGTTATCTATATTTTTAATAATTATTATTAGCAAACCCTGGTATATATTATTGTGACGCAGAGGACAATATTTGTTTATATATACAAAACGATGGATCAGATCTCAGTCTTCTAAGTATTTACAAAACATACTATATATAAACCTTTGATACCCGAGCGCACAACCAGCTAACCAACCTCGAACGGCAAGTGATTTAATTGTTACAAATGATACCTAACGTTTCCTTAGCGCTCCTGCACATGACGCTGCCACCGTACCGTCACCGTGCCGCCGCCGCACCTATACACAGATACGCGTCGCGTAAAGCAAGCCACCGCACCGCTACCGCGCTGTCAAAGCATAATTATACCCGTTCACTATACTGTTGATACCAATACTCTGCTAATTACAAAGATTGCACGTAACACTCTTGCAACGAAATGAGTAGCGGCAGCGGCGTGGCAGCGGGCTTTAGGCGGCAGGTATATACAAAAGCGCGGCGACGCCACGCTGACGGCGCGGTGGTGGCCTCGTGTGCAAGTGTGCTTATGAGACAATATTATCGTTACTTTTTTTGTTCAAGGAGATCATATAATTATTATTGGCCGTACAGAATGAGTTCAAAGGTATGCTTTACTTTATTTTTATCACTGTAGCAAAGATATCCGGCTCGCAACCGTGATACGACGGGTCGTTGGACGTCCACTACATTGCTGCTTAAGCCTTGTTCGTTGTTTAGTGGATAAGATAGGCGTCCAAAGCAGGAAAAATTCTAAGTTTGAGTTTTGTTTAGGCTAATTTAGAAAACGAACTTTGTTAAGATTAAGGCTCTTACTCTTTACTTCACCCAATATTACAGAAACAGGGGGCCATGTTACGTAAGCAGCTATTAAAGTAAATAATATCTCCCCCCCCCCCCTCAGAATGCATCCCTAGTTGGTCTGCCTATTGATAATGTGTCTACTAAGTTTTAACTTATCTAACGGAATTAAATTTTGGAAGACTCTCATGCCAGATTAACCTATCATTCTTTTCAATTTAGGTCGACGACGAAGATCCTTTACCCCCACTTGGTACAACGAAGGTTTGCATGCTAAGCCCACCACCAGGACATGAAGTTTGCTATGCCACCAAGCATGAAGTAGCAGTAGGGGGCCCATCTCGCCTCACAGCTGCTTACAATCATCAGGGAGTAAGAGACGATGACTATAGCGATAACCAAAGACTGCAAGGCGAGCCAAATGACGAAAATCAGCTTTACAATGATGGCGAAGGG
Source organism: Glyphodes pyloalis (assembly GCA_037074685.1). Taxonomy (NCBI): domain Eukaryota; kingdom Metazoa; phylum Arthropoda; class Insecta; order Lepidoptera; family Crambidae; genus Glyphodes; species Glyphodes pyloalis. Next base: position 6,329,560 of record JAYKKO010000020.1, read on the forward strand.
CAAAATCAGCGTTTGCAAGGTGCAGAGAAAATTGACATTAAAAAACACGATCGGGGCGCCCCCAATAAACGCTTGCAAAGCTCTAACAAACGACAACGGGGTGGCGTTGATACGCGTAACCGAGATGGCGTTAACCAGCGGCTTCAAGGAGGCGGAAACCAACAAATTGAAGGTGTCGTTATCAGCGGCTTCAAGGTGGCGGAAACCAACAAATTGAAGGTGTCGTTAACCAGCGGCTTCAAGATGGCGGAAACCAACAAATTGAAGGTGTCGTTAATCAGCGGCTTCAAGGTGGCGGAAACCAACAAATTGAAGGTGTCGTTAACCAGCGGCTTCAAGGTATCGTAGACCAACAAATTGAAGATGGCGTTAACCAGCGGCTTCAAGGTGGTGGAAACCAACAAATTGAAGGTGTCGTTAATCAGCGACTTCAAGGTGTCGTAGACCAACAAATAGAAGATGGCGTTAATCAGCTGCTTCAAGGTGTCGCAAGTCAACAAAATGAAGGCGTCGCTAATCAGCGGTTTCGAAATGGCGTAAACAAGAGGTTTCAAGGTGGCGTTAACCAGCGCTTTAAGGGTGCCGTGAACCAGCGCTTTAAGGGTGCCGTGAACCAGCGCTTTAAGGGTGCCGTGAACCAGCGCTTTAGGGGCACAGTAAACCAGCGCTTTAAGGATAGCGTAAATCAGCGCCTTCAGGGTAGCGTGCAGCAAGAAGACGAAGAAAATCAGCGCTATTAATGTAAATTTATTAGAGTCTGGCAAATAAAGTAGTACAAAAATGTATGTTTAATGGACTGTTTTTCTTGTGAATTTTTAAATCTCATTAGCTGGCACTAAGCATAAAATATGTTTATTGTTACAATTTCCAATCGTCGCTAGTTTAAGAGTCACACTTTTCTATTGCGTTTGGAAAGTTAGCGTTACTAAGGCGTTAAGTAAAATGAATAAATCAAACATAAGAATATCAAGTAAAAGATATGTTGTATATTTATGGAGAACATTGCCTAGCGATAGGCATAGGTACTTTTGTGTTTCTCTTGAATATTTAAAAATTAGTACATGGTGTTTTTTCACTCCCATGTTAAGAATCTATCTTCTCTATTTTCTTACTAAATTTCATTCCAAATCCATTCGGCAGTTTTTACGTGAAAAACACACAAATCCATATATTATAACAAGCGACCACATTTTAAATAACTCTTAATTTTGAAGATCTTTTATCTTTCAGCCATAATTGCTGCTTAATTTTTTTTGAGATTTTAATTGGTTAGGTCTATTTCATAACCTACGAAACATTTGTTGTGTACTTACGTCAATTGTTACAGTTTAATAAACTTTAAGACTTTTGCGTTCCAACCATCAAATCCAACCATAATTGAAATCAAATCAAGTTACAACAATGGCTTAATTATTGCGCTAGCCAAATGTGAGCTGGTGATAACATGGCTGAGCCATACTTTGCTTGAACTGAGAATCACCCAGGACCCCCAATACGTACATTACTAGACTATCAAGGTACCTTTTAAATTAAATCAGCAATTATCATAAAATTTCATATTTATTCTTTTGTTTTGTTTTTCATTTCTGATATTAAAAAAAAAACCTTGGTTTTACCAACTGTCAATAAAAGCATGCCTTTTCGGTTGAATGTGCCCTGCATTCATCAAAGATGTCATGTCTTCTATTTTAACGACATTTTGAAATGAAGCCCTATTGTTTCTCATTTTCTTCTTTATCAATTAACGCTTGTTAATACAAGCGTACAAAAGCTTACTTAGCTATGAATATTTTCCTTAAGTTTTATTACTTCAAGGCAAACATTATCACTTGATCAAACTCAATGACGCAACAGATCGAGATGAAATTTATTCGGGTGGTCTAGACGTAGGTGTTTCTATCTTTAACTAATTGAATTCACCAAGGAAATTTGTACATAATTTTCTATTGCTTTGTGATGGAATAAGAAGGATGTTCAAAGCAAATTGCCATCTTTTTGACATATTTTTTTGGCCACCTTTGACCTATGACTATTTCTTATGAATTCGAGTAGATACTACCACAACACGTACAATTTAACATACAAAATTCAGTTCATAAACTAATAAAAACATCCACAGTGACACTAAAAACACAAAAGAAATATAAATTTGGTTTCAGAGTTCGATAATATCTGTAACTAAATTCTAAACACCTGTAATAAGATATTTAACAGACGTTTTTCTTTTCATTTTGATAAAACATAGAAAATAAAATTTATTACTATATCAGCCAGGACCAAAATTTAACGATCTTGCTCGAATACGGAGATTATCTTGATCATTTTTTTAAATTCGAATTGAAAAGTGAAGAGTCGTTGTAATCTTACTGACAAAATGTACACCTCTGTTCTACTTCTGCGATTTTGATAGGCCAAATAATACTCTTGCAATTCGAAATGATTAAGTGTCATGCTAAACCATACAAAAGACAAGGATGTAAGGGGAAATAAAGTTTTGTTGATTGTTTTTAACTATATATAAATGTTTATTAACCCGCAAAACAGCTTATTTATTCTTAATTTCAATAGTGCTGATTTACTACGTCACCTTACTGAAGACGCTAGTTACCGCCATCTTGATAACGCGTGTTAACGCCACCTTGAAGTCGCTGATTTACGCCATCTTGATAACGCGTATTAACGCCACCTTGAAGCCGCTGATTTACGCCATCTTGATAACGCGTGTTAACGCCACCTTGAAGCCGTTGATTTACGCCATCTTGATAACGCGTGTTAACGCCACCTTGAAGCCGCTGATTTACGCCATCTTGATAACGCGTGTTAACGCCACCTTGAAGCCGCTGATTTACTCCATCTTGATAACGCGTGTTAACACCACCTTGAAGCCGCTGATTTACGCCATCTTGATAACGCGTGTTAACACCACCTTGAAGTCGCTGATTCCGGCCACCTTGATTACGCTTATTAACGCCCCCTTGAAGGCGCTGATTCCGACCGTCTTGATTACGCTTATTAACGCCCCCTTGAAGGCGCTGATTAACGCCGTCTGGATAATCCGGGTTAACAGCACCTTGCAAACGCTGGTTGTCGTAATCAACGACCTGGTAACGTTGATTTTCACCACCTTCAACACCATTATTCCCGCCGCCTTGCAAGCGCTGATTTTCTCCATCGACATCATTAAAACGCTGGTTTTCGCCATCAAGGTTACTTTCGTTATCGCCACCTTGCAGTTGCTGATTATAGCCATTTTGGTATCGTGAATTACCTTCAACATATTTTGTGGCGTAGCAAATCTCTTGTCCTGGCGGCGGGCTCAACATGCAAATTTTTGTCGTGCCTGGTGGTGGTCGCACCACTAATTCATCACCTGCCTGTAGACAGAATTGTATTTTAAAGCATATTACTGCAACTACTGAGATAATATAATCTCAGAGTTAAAAGGAATTATTATTTTATCTACGGAAAATTCGATAATGGTACCTTTTAGGGTCAATTGTTTATTTTACTGACTACTATGATGGCTGCAGATCTGGGAGCACGGCAGTGCCCCCGCTAAGTCGCGCAAAATATAGCTTTTTCATCTACACTTAACTTATGGGAGAGCAGATAGCTCACACCTAAATGAACTAATCAGTGATCTTGTTCATGTAAGGAATTAATTTTTAAATCAAGTACAGCTTAAAACACAGGGAAAGATCAAAATATTATTTAAGCCCAAGTCTAATATTTTACGATTCGTAATGTGTCAATGACTATCTGTTTTACTCCAACCAACTACGAATCGTTAATACCGTTCCATAATTAACTTCCCATATCAGCTGTCATCAGTCGTCCGTTTGTCGTTTTTAGCTTACGTCTCGTATATTTTTTTAATAACCGCAACTAGAACGGTTTGTTTTTTAAATATTGGAATCGGGCATTTGTTAAATAAATAAATATTGGACAACATCACATACATTTCTCTGATTCTGCGGTAAGTAGCTTGAGCACTTGTGTTACAGAAATAAGTAACAACGACGGTACCACAACACCCAGACCCGAGACAATATGAAAAAGTTCGTTTCCCATATTGCCTCGACCGGGGATCGAACCCGGGACCTCAGAGATGGCGTAACGCCAAAGTCAGGCCCGCGCGCCTCTCAACTACGGAAGTCGTCATAATTTTGTTGACGTTTGAGTTGCAAATATTTGTTTAATATTTTGAAAAGGTAACTTACTTGTTGATTCATTCTGAAAATGAAGAATATATAGATCAATACGTTGTTAAAAGTAAATGAGGTATAATTTTATACGTATCAATAAGCAAATAATCATAAATTATAAGTACGACGAATCCGTTTCATGAATTTAACTAAGAAAAGAAATTCAAGCAGTTATATAAATGTGTCATTTATAATTTAAAACACAGTTTTAAACACCCAGGCACAAACCAAGCACTAATATTCATCAGATATGTTTAAAATTAAGGCTTGAAAAAAGAAATGTATGAAAATAATTTAACTTACCTATTCTGAAAAATTAATTTCATGTTTTAGAAATTAATATAAGTATATATTGACTACGACTACAAGTTCAAAAGCCTAAAAAAATCGAATCAAATCGTTTACGCCATACGAACAAAAGTTTTAAAACGACTTAGAATTAAAGAAAAAGTTTGCCTAAGACTTTGTGTATTAACATTTGATGTTCGAAGATAAATATAAAGTAATGAAATCAAATAAAAATATGGAAAATATAAATTAAATTATATGATACATTACAAAAAGGATACATATATATATTTTATTTGGGATAATAATACATATTGCTATATGTATTACGCACATTAATTTATACTAATATTTTAAAGTTTGTTTGTTTGAAAGCGCTTATTTCAGGAACGAATAGTTCGAATTGAAAAATTATTTTAGTATTAGATAGCCCATTTATCGAGCTACGACCAATGGCTAAATCAAGCTGCGGCGGGTCGTAATTCAAACAATAAAATGAAAAAAAACTTTGAAATTTAATTAAATGATAAATGAATAAAATAACTTATTTAACAATACACATAATAAGCACTTTAAAATTATTTCTTTTATGTTTCTATGAGCTGTGTGTGCTGTGTGTGCTGTATAAAATAAAATAAAAACAAAAGTGCTTAAGGATGATTTAGTTTTTCCACAAATTCTTTTGTCATTAAAATATTATAGATAGATATAGATATAAAAAGCATAGATTTTAAATGAAAATGAAAAGTTTCTTGTCGTTTAATTTGTAATATACATTTCCCCGCGATTTTGATACGAAGTTCGGAATTATTCATTGTAGCCCCCAGCTTTATAAGTGCCACTTTTAGATATAGGCCTCATTGTAAGTATGGGATGAAACTAGAAACATGTAGACTAAGTTACCAATTATATTATCAGGTGTTCTTAAGCTTCCAAATGGCTCCTGATTAGGCTCAAAGCCTTAATCCGAAATATATCAGCAGGAAGCAAAACTTCAAATCTCTTCTAAAGTTTAAGCATAAAATAAATACCAGAAATGATTTGAAGTTTTTTTCCTTTAACTTTACACAGTTTTTCTTTTAATATTAAAAATTAATATTTTTAACCCATGAATTATCAAAATGTGGTACAAACTGTCATCTTACGGCTGTAAAAACAGACAAAGTAAACATTTATTCGAACCGCTGCCTCGGGCAAGACAGCGGTGTTTGTAGACCGCCCCCCTCCAGAAAGTGCTTGGACTCCCCACTAAAGTCTCTCCTCACCTCTCATCGCCTTAGATGAAACCAAAAAATATAGTGAAACAAAACACCCTTAGAGGTGAGTTTGAATCTACATAGATGAATTTATAAAGTAAATACTAACCCATCTGCCACCGCCACCGCCTCCGCCTCCGCCACCGCCACCGCCACCGCCTCCGCCTCCGCCACCGCCACCGCCACCGCCTCCGCCACCACCACCTCCTCCACCTCCACCACCCCCTCCACCTCCCCCACCTCCGCCGCCCCCACCGCCGCCCCAACGCTTTATTTAAATCAAATCTATTTGTATTGACCGTTTCGTATAGTCATTAGAAATTTACGTGTAGGACATTTTCAAACAAATATGAATTGGGTAATTTAAATATTAGAGCGATTGGCTTATATAATTAGGCTATTGAACTTTATCGTTTTTATTGTTTTTGATTAGCTGAATAAAAATAAGACTTTTCTTATAAGGAAATGTTTGATAAACACTCGCTATTTGCTGTTTATTACACAGTCAATCAATCAGATTTTTATGTCAATACGTAAAATCGTAAAAGAAACTTACTAGAAATACGTCATTCTGTTGTCAGAAAAAAAAATTAAGAAGAACGTAAATAATTGTTTTAAAATTAAAGTAAAACAAAAAAACATAGTGAACTGATATTTTGACACGATTCATTACTACAAAAATATTCTTTAATAAACCAAACAAAATTTTGTTCAGTAAACTAAAATATCTTTTAACTTAAATTTCTTGTAATATGTGCAAAATAGTTTGACCTGTGAGTTGAACACGTAGCTTATTTCAAAAATAAACGTGTTTTATAGATCTTGCTATTGAAACCATAGAAATTTAAAAAAAGTGATAGACAAAAGACTTCGGCAACCCGTTTAGATATAGGTTGAGACGGAAAACAGGAAATAAAGTCGATAAGAAAAAAAAACAATCAAATTACTTACGCGAGCCTGTTGTTTAACAAAATAGTAATTACAGTACTGACATTTTTATATTCTAACAACATAAATCTTATAAATAGTGCTAAGGCCAAAAGGTCTGTATAAAATCACAGCTCTTGTATTGAATGTTTTAATTTGTAGGACCACCGAATTTGGTACCTAGAGTCAAATTATTAACGTGGAATGTCCAGATAACGTTTGGTGTATTTTTATATCACTTTTAGTTTATTTGAATGACTCGCTATATTTTATTTTAGTCATCAAAATTTAATTTAATTAATAATACAGTGCTACTAGTATATTTAAATATGTATAAGAGATTGTATTATAAAATTTGTAATGTTAAGAATCATTGCAACGCCCTCTCTACAGGGCGTCACATGTACTTTGCCTTAAGAATGTCAACTTTCATTTTATGTGACATGCAATAAAGATTAGATTATTTGAATTAAAAAAAATAGTTCAATACTGGTTCCACCAGAATACCAGCGCTGTAGCGGTATAAGAAATAATGCCGTTGCAGCATTTGCTGAAGTGGAACCCAATTGACCATAAATTATGTGTGCATGTTAATTAAGTAGGTTATATTTTTTTTTTAGTTTGGTCAATAAATTTATTTCTTTCTTTCTTTCTTCAAAATACTTTTTCATCAATGAGACGAAATCAAATCACAGCGACATTACTACTGATACTTCTGCAAAGCGTTGTAGGGCGGCGGATTCATTTTACCTCAGGCGACTTTTTTCTTACCTGAGTACTGATGATCACTGTGACTTCGATCACCAAGTTTTGGGAAGGTGGAGGGTCTTACCCTTATAACTTCTCAGGTGGCAATTTTGCGAGATGGTTAACTTACCATTTCTTCTTGTGATAGTAGAGTAAGTGAGTACTTTACACCACTTAGAAGTGGAAGATAAACTGACCCTTTGAGGACTGCCAATTCGTTCTCCAAGTTAGTTTAGAAATAGATTAAGTTCCCAAATCTGCCAGATACATATATACCTAGGTTTTTTAAATATAAAATTTAGGGCTTTGAAAAGTTTTACATATTTTCATAGCTGTTGCCTACTACGCGAGTTTTTTTTGGAATAAATTCTTCAAACGAAATTGGTAGGAACAATTTGTCTGCATACCCGCTAAATTGGAAAGTCGAGCGATAACGTAATAAAAGCGACCAAATTACCTTTTTTTATGGTAGATTTTTATACACATCCCATTTTATATTATTTTAAAATACATGAAACCCTACCAGAAATTTTGTACAACACAATTAAAAACTGCCAAAAATCAACTCCTATTGAATGTTTACAAAACAGAAAGATCTTTGTTTGACTGAATATACCAGTGATCACCAAAAAGCCGAGCTCGAACCGGATCCGAACCGCGGACCTACTTTGTTGTATCTATATCTATATGTTTTTTATTAAATTGGCAAATAAAAGCTTACGTTTTTGTATAAACTATTTAACAAACTAAAAGACATCTGGTATTTTTTACCAATCTGCTTACCTAATACTGGCCTACCCTCTAAAACAGAGGGACCTCATCGTATGGTGATGATGTGGGAAACTTAGGTATATTAAAAAGATTGGTATTGTCACCATTAAATAAATAAAAAATATATACACCACTACTTTTTAATTAGTACAAAGAATTAAATGGGGTGCTCGGTATCAACTACTGATCATATTTGCGTAGTCATAATTTTAAATATGTGAAAACAGCAAAGTTAATAGCGTTTGTTTTAATCCCAAAATTTCGCCTTTTTTATGCACGTAGTTTATGACGTAGTTGTCAATCCATTCGAAGACGTATCAATGAAAGACCACTCGCTCTCGCGACCGCGTGCTCTCTCGCTCGCACTTGCTATGAACGAAACTAGACAACAGCTGTTATCATAATTTACCTATGTGAAACTTTAAAGTCTAACTTGTGTCATTCAAAATAAGGTAAAAATAAAATAACAATGCAACCTAAAGAATTTAGATAAATTATGATATTCTAACGTTTCCTTCATACTTAAACCGGGTTTAGGACTGGCAAAATTACTTTTTAACTTGAGTTGACCACAAACAAGCAGCAAAAATACAAAAAAATCAAATCAAATTCTACCAAAAAGTAATTTTGGCGTATTTAAAAAGGTAGAATCAGCTGCTATTTACATTAATTTACATACTTATTTACAAAACTTACCTAAATACTTACAGATATTTTAATTGTTGTTTCAAATGTCTTCCTTCATTAACAAGGCAAACACGAGCACGTTTTATTAAATTGTGTGAAAACTGTTTAAGTCCAGTCTCTCAGGGGGCGGTGTGTTGGTAAATGAGTTCTAGACACGGTTTGAGTAGAAAACAGGTAGGTATAATAAAGTAAAAGCACAACAGAAAACTGGGTATAAACAAACAATAACAAATTAAACTCCTGGACGAAGAGCGCACGCGTCGCGGCCATTATGGCCTTTGATGGGCCGTCCATACGGTTCAAACTCGCAGAGCGCTAGCACCCGCTCTCGGGAAGATGGCCGGAGTCGACGGCGCGCGCACGAGTAGGCCCACTAAATTCAAATCTTACTCGTTCCGTTGCAGATCCGGGTGTTAAAAAAGGATTGCGTTACAATTGTTATTTAACGAGAGAAGTATTGGCCTCTGTTGCTTTACTTGTACGTACGGTACGGTCCAGTTGAATTCACAATTTTCCAGGCACAGTACTGGCCAATAACGAGCAGCGTCATTCGTGCTTCGCCGGGGATCTTCTGCAAAGTACGCCAGAACATCGTCGTACAAGTTTTGTGAATATGCTGGTCTTTCTCGTCCTTGGCTATGGGATGGCACGTGGAATGAACCATGGTCGAGTAACCGCTGGTAAACACTTAGCACAGGTCGAACATTTGGCAGTCAAACGTTTGGGTAGTGTTCTCCATACAAACGCACCGCGGCACTCGCGTTTTCTCCAGACAAAAAATACGCACGTAACCTGGCCACATACTCCCGAGTGAGTATTGGTATGCCATCGCGAAGTTACCACCGCACTAGTCGCACCGAAATGAAAGGCAAAAAAAAACGCGGCAGACGTGCGTACAGACCCGGAAGTAAAATGGCACTGTTTTTTTACACTTGACACTAGCGCGGGCGCCGGGAAAGGGGGCGTGGCTTTGAGCTTCGACGCGAGTTTGCCGGAATTTATCAATGAAGTATCGAGGCGGTCGTATACACAAATCAATGCGCTACGCATAGTGCGAGCAACTCATTGATTCAAAGGAGTGTTAACCAATTATTGCATATTTTAATAGATAATTTTGCGATTTCATTTTTTTGTTTTTAAACTACACAAATATGATCAGTAGGTGATAAACAGCACCCCGATTTTTTTTTTGTACTAATTAAAAAGTAGTGGTGTATTGGACAGCATCACATACATTGCTCTGATTATGGGTAAGTAGCTTAAGCATTTGTGTGACAGAAATCAGAAAAAACGACGATACCACAACACCCAGCGTGACAATATAGAAAAGTTGGTTTCCCATATTGACTCGACTGGGGGTCGAACCCGGGACCTTGAAGATGGCGCAACGCTTAAGCCTGGCTCTAGTCTCTCGGCTACTCTCTCTACCTGGATACCCAATCACTTTCCAACTTATCAAGTATGCTAGCATAAAAATATTGAAACACTTCTCGAAGTTAATTTTGTCTTTTCAAGCAAATAGTATATCTGGCAGCTTTAGGCTCTTAAGAGTATAATATTGACTGACCTTTTGTCTCCGCAAGTAATCAGCATTGCAAAGCACCAAGTAGGAGCTGACTAAAAGAAGCAAGACCTTCATCTTGGTGCGACTTGCTACAAATAAGCCAATTCTGACCATACAATACGATTTTTATGCAATCCGTTTTGTGGTGAACATCGATGATTTAATTGGTCATTATTCTCGCGTGAAATTCACAAATCGGGTACAAGATGTTGGATTGGGATTTTAATTAGAAATAATTAAAACTAGTGTTAGGTGAACACGAATGACATTCCTACCTATTAATCATTTTGCATATTATGTTTTTGTTTTGTCAAAACCTATGAAGGGTTTCCTTTGAAAAGTTTAAACATAATTTATATTAAATGACAATTATGAGTTACCTTCTATTTGTCTATACTAATATTTAAAAGAGGAAAGATGTGTATTTTTGCATGTGTGTGCGTTTGTTATGAATAAACTCAAAATCTACTGTGCCAACTTTAGAAATGATTACGTCAATGGAAACAAATTACATAGGCTATATTTATTGGTAGAAAAGACTGCACGCGTTCAATTACATTTTTTAATATCAAATCAAAAGGAGGTCATAATTAGGTAAATTAAATTAAATTTCATTTTGAGATCATAATTAGGTAATTTAAATTTAATTTACCTAATTATGACCTCCTTGCGATCGAATCCTGTAAAAATACTGTGAATCTGAAGAGTTTGTTGATCTGAAAGCGATAATCACAGAAACTTCGGTTCGAATTGAGAATATTTTTTCTGTTGGATGTTGGATTGTACAGTTACGGAGAAAGGCGTTAGGCTATATTATATCATGTCACAACCAATAGGAACAAAATATCAGTGGAAAATCTATACAAAACGCGTATAGTACGTATGCAAAGCGTCCTAGTAAATGTACTCGTATATCAGTTTTATAACACATAGTCTTTTAATTTTTTATATTGCACTTCAAGATTGGCCTCATCTTTTTTTTTTATAGTAGCGCAGTATATTGGCTCCTCCCAGCCTGATGGTAAGCAAGAGAGGAACCCACATCGCGATGACAACGGATTTGATATCAAAATATCCTATCCGTTAGCATCGCCATACTGGCCCGCAAGATGTTTTTTCATGCTCCTTTTGAAGGAATCCATGTCTCACCTGATGTTAAGTGGTAATGAGGTCCTAGCTTAAAAGCGACATGTACAGCATGATAAACCAGTTACTGGACTTGTCGCCCTTACCTTGAAGGCTTGACCCCTGCTACTATACCAACCCCGCAGGAGCTCTGGATGGCTTACCTACTGACATACAGGAACTCAACAACACTGAAGAGATTGTTATTTGACTATTTGTCTGCGGTCTTCTGTAAGGTGGTGGTATTTCACCAGTCAGGCTGCTCCAGTTCGAGCGATAAATTGCTATGCTTATAAATAGGGAAACCGAATGATAACATTTGTCAATGAGCAACTGTTTTAATTTCATTCACAAAGCAAATACGAGCTCGCCTCATCCCTGTGTTCCCGCTAAACCTAGATTTGGTAAGTTCCTTACTTACGGCTGAAGTTGTATTTGTGTAATGCTTCTCTGTCTCCTATGGCAGCTGTGCGCAATTTGAACTAAGATTCTGGCTTGTAGAGAAAATTATGTCAGAATATTCCGTACAGTTTCGCAGTTTTTTACGGCGATACAAGTGTGGTAAGTAGGATGCTAACACATAAGTTAGCATCTATGTCTTACTCAAATATAAATTATTTTAAACTAATTTTGTTTCATAGTTACGTTTTGATAACCTATAGTTGTTTTTGTACGGCCATACTCATTTCTCGCTATCTACTATTACGTCTACCTGAAAATTCTTTGGAAGAGATCACTCTCTTGATATTTTTTTATAGTAGCGACTGCGCTACTATAAAAAAAACCAACATACTGATGTTGGCTCCTCCCAGCCTGATGGTAAGCAAGAGAGGAACCCACATCGCGATGACAACGGATTTGATATCAAAATATCCTATCCGTTAGCATCGCCATACTGGCCCGCAAGATGTTTCTTCACGCTCTTTTTGAAGGAATCCATGTCAAAGGAAGGAGACTCCCCATGATAAAGCCGATAAAAGACACTTAATGTACCAACGTCCCTTCGTAGTTGAAGAGGTTCAAGGTTCCCAGTAATCTAGTTGAGAACGTAACATACCTACTTAATATAACAAAACGAAGCCAAACATTTCGTACCTTTGATAGAACAAGGGCGCAATTGTAAACTGCCTTTAAATTAAAATTAATAAAAAAATGAAACTTCTTGTAAAGCACGTGTCCAAGAAGTATATAGTATATAGTTTATTCCTTGCAAAGGCGGACCATTTTAGAGTAATGATAACGGACCTCCACATAAAACGGAAAAAATATCTTAAAATGGCAAAACTATCTCCAGTAAATTGCAAAAACTGCAATTGTGCCCTCGTTCTACCAAAGGTGCGATTTGTTTGTTTTTAAATATTAGAAACAGAAAATTTTTATCTCCCCTTGCGGTGCGGGAATGGAACCCACGACCTTCACGTATCGCGCGTGCTGCTCTTACCAACTGAGCTAACCGCAAGTTATTGTTTGTTTTTATTTCATTTTCAACAACATCACAGGCATTGTTTGATTTCGTCGTAGCGGAAACTTTTGTGTTTCAGAAATCAGAAACCACGACGGTACCACAACACCCAGACTTCTATATTGATTCAACCGAGAATCGAACCAGGAACCTCAGAGATGCCGCAGCGCCAAAGTCCGGTTTCCCCTCTCGGCTACAGACTCAAAGTTGCGTAATGCTTAATCAAAAAGCCCTTGCCAACATTGTACGAGTTTAATGTCTAAAACCTCTCGAGTTTTTAAATTTGTTGAATACGTAATTATTCCTTCCCACTCGAAAATGAGTCGGATAAAAGAGGAGGCCATTGCGTACCCTCGGGATCTTAGGTAATCATTAAAGGAGGAACAAACAAGTCACATTTGTTTGGAAGTTGTTGTCGCCTCCACTCCGGCCCCGGGCCGAAATGCAATAAACCTTAAACTTCGTGCTTTTTAATCTGTGCTGTTTTTATGCTGCTTTTAACGTTCATTTTAAATTTTAAATATGGTGCAAAAAAGTTTGTCTGCCGTTAGTAGCAGCATAGTTAAACATCTTATGACGTAAGGGTTAGAATATTTTTATTTCACAAAAAAGAAACAATACTCATACTATGCACTAAACACAATGAGAATTATACTTTACTAGCTGTCCCGGCGAACTTTGTAACACCTATTTTTTTAGTTTCTAACCTTTTAAACCTTCCCTGGACCTCCACAATTATTTCAGAACCAAGATTAGCCAAATCGGTCTAGCTGTTCTTGAGTTTTAGCGAGACTAACGAACAGCGATTCATTTTTATATATAAGAAGATAGGCGCACTTAAAATAAAATCATATTTACAATCACAATACGAACACCCAATAAGTAGAATCAGGATAACTATTAAATAATATCAATAATCGATGATTATAAATGAAATTGTGGGTAGACAAAAATATAAACGCGCTCGTTATCAAATAATATCGATATTTTGCTAACTAAAACATAGATTTCAGGTTCAGTATGTTATCTATATAGATAGATACAATAAAGTTATTGCACAGAAAAAATTACAGAAATTGGTTTTACAAATCTAATCAAGTACAATTTAGGCGGTCTTATTACTAGAAAGCAATCTTCCAAACAACCCTCCTTACCCCACCCTCTCCTTTCCTACACAGAACCACAAGAGCCGGCCAACGATGTCATCGCTTCACCGTGGAAAATATTCCATCACGAACCAAAAAGTTCGGTAACTCTTATCTTTGCCGGACCATAAAGAAGTGGAACTCGTTACCGGCTCATGTGTTTCCTCCTTCCTTTGACATGGATTCCTTCAAAAGGAGCGTGAAGAAACATCTTGCGGGCCAGTATGGCGATGCTAACGGATAGGATATTTTGATTTCAAATCCGTTGTCATCGCGGTGTGGATCCGTTGTCAGCCTGATGGTAAGCAAGAGATTGCTTACCATCAGGCTGGAAGGAGCCCATATACTGCGCTACTATAAAAAAAAACCTTTAGGTAGAGAAAATAGTAGATATCGAGAAACCATAACCAATAACCTTAGCCGGGAGGCGAGCAGGCTGCACTTTGGAGTCACGCAATCTATGAGATCGGGTAGATAGATAGATACACTTTGTATACTATTGCTATTGCACAGAAAATTTACAGAAATTGGTTTTATAGACGTATTCAAGTATAATTTAGGTGGTCTTATTGCTAGAGAGCAATCTATTTCAGACAACCTTTAGGTAGGAAATAGTAGATATCGAGAAATGGGTATGGCCGTGCAAAATGTTTATTGAGAAAACTAACAGAAAACGTAAATACCTTAAAGAGTATTATAAAAAAATACATAATAATAAATAAAACGATAATAAATAAATACTTACATCCATACTAATATAAATGCGAAAGTAACTCTGTCTGTCTGTCTGTCTGTCTGTCTGTCTGTCTGTCTGTCTGTCTGTCTGTCTGCCTGTCTGTCTGTCTGTCTGTCCGTCTGTTACTCTTTCACGCCTAAACGGCTGAACGGATTTTGATGAAACTTGGTATAGGTATACGTTGAATCTCAAGAACGGACATAGGCTACTTTTTATTAGAAAATAAGGGGGGATGGGGGTAATACCACCTTTGAAAGTTTATATGGAAAAATGTTTATTTTTGAAGTTAGATATATGAAATTTGGCACAAATATAGCTCAAATTTTGGATTAAAATATAGACTACTTTTTTTTCGAATATTAGGGGAGAAAGGGGTAAAACCGACCATGAAAGGATGTAGTCCACGCGAACGAAGTCGCGGGCACAGCTAGTAATAAATAAATTTATAAATTTCCATAAAGTATTTACGGTTCAACTGAACAGGTGCCACCTTTAGGGACTGCTCTGCTCCAGCTTACATCTCGAAAGTAAATACTTACTTGAGTACTTAATGGTTTCATCACTCATCAAACGCAACGCGTTTGAACCGACATTAGTTTTTTCGTCAGATAAGTTGTCTGTTCGGTCGTGCGCCATGGCGCCTCCCAACCCCGTTCTGGCGAAAATCGCCGAGGCCCTAGAAAGGGACCCCGGTCTGATAAGCGCCATCATGGCCCTCATAAAGGGGGCCGCCATGCGAAAAAAGGTCAATTACGACGATGAGCTTCCCCCTTCCCCCCCTTCCCCCCCGCCTACTTGTGATTCTGACATGGAGGTCACGCAGGTAGACGCGGGGTTATCTTACTCGTCCACTTCCTCTGACGAGTTTGCATTGGTCCAAGGGACCAAGGGCAAGCGCGCCAGAAAGTCGAAAGCGAAGGCCAACAAGGCCGCCGCCGTCCCCTCAGCCCCCTCAGGCTCCTCCTCCCCCGCACCCCTGCAGGCACCTGAGCCTAAAAAGGCGGCCGTAAAAGGCAGCCACCTCATCTTTGATGCGTCTCCCGCATCCCCATCTAAGCCCGAACCCCAACCCCCTGTTCTAGACAAAAAAGAACCAGCGCCTCCCCCTCTCTTCATCCAAGAGAAGGGGAAGTGGCTGGAAGTTTCCAGGCGCTGTGTCGCCCTTAATATCAACTACCTGTCTGCTAGAACCACCCAGGTAGGCATCAGAGTTGCGGTCCAGACGTCAACGGACCACCGCCGTTTTACTACCCTGTTAAAGGAAATGAAAGTAGGTTTTCACACCTACGCCCTCCCGGAGGACAAACTCCTCCGAGTCGTCCTCAGAGGAGTCCCAAGGGAGCTCCCCACCTCCGACATCCTATCGGACCTGAAGGTCCAAAACCTCCCAGTCAGAGAGGTGCATCGCATGCACCGCCGCAACTCCGACCCGTTCGATATGGTCCTTGTGATCCTGGAGCGCAACGACTCCGGCAAGGCCATCTTCAACCTCAGGACTGTATGCCAGCTCTCTGGCATCACAGCTGAGCCCCCCCGCAAAGGCGGCCCCCCAGGGCAGTGTCATCGCTGCCAACTTTACGGGCACTCAGCCCGAAATTGTTTCGCCAGGCCCAGGTGCGTCAAGTGCCTGGGAGACCACGGCACCTCCGATTGCCCGCGGCCTAAGGACCGTTCACTGTGCACGGAGCCGCCTAGCTGCGTCCTGTGCGGGGAGGCCGGGCACACCGCGAACTATCGCGGTTGCCCGAGGGCCCCGCGCGCGGGGCGTGCGGCGGCTCCGGGCGCTGCGACCCGTCCGTGGCCAACCACCCGCCCTGCCCCTCCGGCACCTAACGATTTCCCTACGTTGGGAAATCCGGGCCCCATCTTAACCCCACAATGGAGGGTTGCAAAACAACCCCCCCCACCCCAGCCCGCCCCTAAAGCAGTCTCATCTGCCCCCATCCCGCCACAACCCATGACCGAGGCGCCGAGGCATTTCACGCCTACCGCCCTCCCAACTCCCTCCCAACTAGAGGACTGCGAACTAGTCGCACGTTTCTTTAAGTTTGTCGACTTCGATGAAGTCAGCCGCCTAGCCGGCATTCTCAGACAAGCCTCAGGTAACCCTGAGGCGTTGACCATTGCCGCCATGCAATGCCACGATTTAGGCCAAAAGCTGGCCCAATTCCAAATTAGCCCTTAAACCCACAACGGCCGCCGTGGCCGGTGTGGCCGAACAGCTCGCGCCATAATAACACAACAAACCGATATCCCGCCCTCGCCGACGAGGGCCCGCGACGCGATCCCCACTAGTAGTAGGTACCTTTTAAGAATCTCGAAACGTGTCGAGTCTTGTCTGTCCCCAAAAAACTTAGAATAGTTATCACTCTCAACAACGGCCCGAGCCGAGGTTCGAGTTCCACTATGGAACGCCCTCTGGCAGTTGTTTAACTTATTAGGGGTGAGAGCCCTCCGCTCCCCCGCAAGCTCGGTGAAGATGAAAAGGCCATCTGAGGCCATCATCACATGTCCTTTAGAAAAAAAAAAAAAAAAAAAAAAAAAAAAATCACTCATCAAAACAATATGTATATGACTTGGTCCAAAGTGAGCTACACATAGAAATAACTTAGATACTACCACTGTAACTGATCTACTGAATTTCTTACCGGTGTCATTTTGGTAGATATAGGTTCCGAACCGGAAGTAGAATCACTTTAATGAATAAATATTGGACAACATCACATACATTGCTCTGATTCTGTGGTAAGTAGTTTGAGCACTTGTGTTACAGAAATCAGAAACGACGACGGCACCACAATTGTATGTAATGACAATTCAAAAGTGTTATTATATGTAACTTCTTGAATAAAGAAATATTTGAGTTTGAGTTTGAACTACCTAAATGCATCACTAATTTCAATCTTGCGGTTTTGGTGAAGAAAAAAAAAATTACCTTATAAAAACACAATAAGCAATGGTTTTCGTGGAATCCTTTATTTTTTACCATCCGGCGGCCAGGGCCGCGAGAGGGCCGACTTAGCCGTGACATGAATTATTTAGTCCGCCCCTGTTTTCCGACTTATATAATATGAATCAGAGTGACTTTTATTTGACTTCTATTTTATTAATAAAATTTTACAACTGTAAATTCAAACTGTTGTCAGGATACTATGAGGTTTTTGTCCAGTAACATTACATTAATACATTGCATTGAAGGCCTTGCTGGTGCAAAAGCTTATACTTATAATAAATATTAGCGTAACAATATATACACTAATTCTATAAAGCTGAAGAGCCTCATTCCACCTGATGTTAAGTGTTAATGAGGTTAAGAGCGACAAGTACAACATAATAAAGCTGTTACTGGACTGGTCGCCCTTATCTTGAAGGCTTGACCCCTGCTACTAATGTTGGCCCCAGGAGCTCTGAAAACCTTACTGGCACGTAAGAACACAACAACATCGAAATGATTCCTATTTGGCTACGGTCTTCTCTTATGCAAGTTGGAGGTATTTCACCAGTCGGGCTGCTCCAGTTCAAGCGATAGATTGGTATGCCCTACCTCTCTCAAAAAAAGATCTCAGAAGCGCATGCTAAGGTGTGAAAACTGCTACACAAACAGCAAAGGTGTGTACCAAAACCTTTACTTAAATTAGTTATTTATTAATATACACAGATATAGAATCTTTTTCCTAGGTGAAATGAACCCACGATCCTTTGCAAAATATCCACCTGGAACGCTAAGCATCATACTATTCAAAGTAGGTAGGTACAATTTTCAACACTTTCCACTATCATTTGTTTGTAAAACTTCCACCGTTCCTCTTAAAACACCTGTAATTCCCAAGCAAAGCCCAACTTCCAAATGGCTTTATTTGCAGATACAAGAGACAAAGAAACTAGCAAACAGGTCCATTTGGCGACGAAAGCGCAAAATCACTTGTTCCATAAATCGGGTTATGCCGAGGGACGATCCGATTGGACCGAACGAGATGATCCCGGCACGGGTTGCATTGATGTCCTAAATTCGTCAAAGGATAGATTTGTGTGGCTGAAGATGATGTGTGATGCTGAGTGGATTTACGAAAAGAGTTACCCAAAAATATATATTTACATCTTGATGGTTTACAGTTTTGGGATCCCATATTCAGGCAGTGTTTTGGATCTTTCGAACATAGCTTGCGTTTGTTATCACCGCCCGATTTGGCAAGCGTGATTGTTAAGCCAATACCCATTGATCTTACTTATGACTTGATTTTAAAGAGGCATTTTCCTTGCCGTACAGTAGGTACAGTCAATCAAATCAAAACAATCAAACATTAATAGGACGATACGATAAATGATTCCGACGTTAACGGATAAAAAGTATAGATTACTTGAGAAGTAGTGTAACCACGGAAAGTGAAACCGAACTTAATAGGATAAAAACCATATTGCAATTAAAATACATAAAAATCTAGAGGAAAAATTGTGGTTGACTACCTAGTTTTTATCTGCACATAAAAAACTTAATAAGCGAATTTGTTGATTTCTCCAAACAACTTTGGTAGTGAGTCATATGGTTGAATACGGTACTTTTAAAGTCAAATGATTTAGTAGAGGATCTATTATAGATTTTAGTAGGCTCAACGACTACCAACAACGATGGCTTGAACGAGCTCGGTTTCACAACACTACATAAAGTATGCATAAATTCGTCTCTCATAATAGTCCCTTCAGTTTAGTGAAGACAACGGGTGCACAAACAAACGAGCGCATCTCCTAACTCAAACAAATCCTGGGCGCGGAGTTAGCTAACGCGTTAGTAGGTTAACGGTTTTTTCTTTGCTTGTATTTCTTGCCTTCAAATACATCAGCTTGCTCTAAAAGCTAGGTAAATACGTAGGATAAAGTTTTAAATAGGTATTTTTTTTTATTACAAGCATATAAAAAATATAACAAGTATGTACTGACTTTTTACTATAAACTATTCAATTCAATATTCAATATCTTTATTGCATTTCACATGGAGTAAGTTGACAAATTCTCTTAAGATTAAGTACATGTGAAGCCCTGTAGAGGGCGTTGCGAATGTATAATGTTTTTATAAAATGTATTAGAGGTTAACACTTTTTAAACTAGGGAGGTACTCTAAGATATAAATTAATCTAATAACTTTATATCAACAAACTATTAACTTTATATTGCACGGTTAAGAAGGAAAATCTCGCTGGCTGTAGGTAACTATAAACATTAACAAAACTATACCTTCATAAAAAATATTTAAAAAAAAAGAGAATAGGTAATGTGAATAGGTTTTAATTTTATTTTGCATTGGCATTCGTTCGCAATTTTTTGGTATATATATGTTACCGGAAATGTATGTAATCCGTCATTGTATACAACTCCTAGGAAATGTATGTAATTCCTAAAACCGCACGGAAATGTGTAAATGAATTAAATTAGACACATTTCCTACGAAATCTATTCATCTATAGAAATCTGTAACATTTTAACATTAAGGGGGGGTGGGGGGGGGGGGGGGGGGTAAATCTTCGCATACTCATCGAAATATTACCACTAAAAATCTTAAGGCAGGCCAGGCCACTCTCTTGAGGCATTCGAAACTCTGAAGATTTGCCAAAAATATTTTTGTTGCTGATTCAAAACCTTTTTTCAGGATACACAGCTCTTGGCTTTCGGATGATGATAGTCAAGTTGCCTGCCCTTTTTCTAACTTTTTTTACTTTTTTTATTAACCTGGTGTCTTACACAAAATCATGTCGTATCAAAGTACAGAATGTCAAATTCGATTATATTCTTTATCTCAGATTGATGTCTGTCCAAGAGTTCTTCTTGATGCAGAGGATGTACCGAGTACGGAGATGGCACTATGGTCAGTTGCTAACCTACCACCCACTGGAACAGGCCAGGGATTTAAAAAGTGCTTTTGCAATAAACCTGTACTACAGCAAAATGTCCAAGCTATAAAAATAATAAATAGGCGATGAGAAGGTGGGGAGGGTTTTTAGTTCGGGTAGTACCCGCCCCTTCTGGGCGGGGGAGTCCCACACACGTCGCTGTCATCCCCACGACAGCGATATGGTGCGAGAAAGCATTTTCCCTGCCTTAAAAAAAAGCTAATTCAGCTAGTCATTAATTTTGCAGGATGAGCCGCCAATTATTTAATCTAATTTCGGAAAGTTGAAGAATAAAAGCTTTCGGTAATGATATAAGTAGTTTAATCATGCAAATTGTTGACGTTTAAAAAATTTTAACAGCATAGATCTTCCAAACTCTAATAAGAACCGATATTTAATCAAATTGTTCAAGAAATACTGTTATCGAACGGTAACTTTCCATTCTCGCATCTTCCACAAACATTTTTATCCACATAATTCCCTTCCATCTTATTATAAAGTCGTTGAAATGTAAACGCAATATTCCG
The DNA here is from genome assembly GCA_037074685.1 of Glyphodes pyloalis. Lineage (NCBI taxonomy): Eukaryota > Metazoa > Arthropoda > Insecta > Lepidoptera > Crambidae > Glyphodes > Glyphodes pyloalis. The sequence goes on from JAYKKO010000020.1 coordinate 6,350,882, forward strand.
CTGGGTCCACAATATTACGTTTTGGCAAACAAAATGGGTAAACAGCTATAAATCAAAATGCTGAGCGATTTGAGCGATGGAGGCTGGTATAGATTGCGGTTCTGTATTTTATTAATGCGATATGTTTTGGAGATGTTCCTGGTATGATTGTGGGGGTTAAAAGAAACATTGGGTCAATTACTTACATCTAAATTGATATTACAGAGAAAAAATAAATTTTTATAATAAAAAAAATATATAATTAAGTTAAGGAATTCTCATGAACAAGAGAAAAACCCAAAAACAGCTAATTTGCACTTCATCGTACCCCCATAACCAACCATCTGTTGCTAGTTAACACGCCATAATTAACGCAAATTCGACCCTAAATTGCATGTTTCTGTATTTCAGCTACTTTTAAATCTGTACCCTTAGCAATTATTCAGCCCTTTTGGTCTCTCCGAATTAGCCAGTTATTCGTTATGCCATTTCGGGAGTTCATTTCAGCATTGTTTTTGGCTGTGATGTTTATTAATGCAAGCGTGATGGAGAAACAATTCGAGGGAAGGACTATAATTTGCGGGCCAAATTAAAGCATTGTTTTATAAGGTTCCGTGATTAAAAAGGCCAAAAGGAAATCCTTAAAGAATCACTTTGCTATTTCATGAGATCCTGTTTTCTGTAATTCAAGGAGACCAGGTATCAAGCTGTTCATTTCGAAAATTCAAATTTACGGACCCTTGGAGCTGCGTAAATAAAAAAAATCGAATTCCTAAGCCAATGGAATCAAAAATTACAAACAACCAGCTGCTATAGGTACATTTTTGAGACTCGCAAAGGAATCTAAACCTTGAGAAAACTTGCTGTGAATTCAGAATCTAAAATTTAGTTTGCAGCAACGTATTACACATCCAGGAAAAATCCGAAAATAATAAATTTTTAGTTCCATATTTTTTTTGTCATCGATATAATCTTCTACTTTATAGTATAGTATAGTAGCCTTTTGATAAAACATTTTTCAACATACTTGTAGTATTTTTCATTTCTATAAAGGTATCTCAACTGTTTTTTTATAACTTTTTATATAAAATGAACTTCACTTTTTAATCGCTTTGTAATCGATTGAAAAGTGAAGTTCATTTTTCCAATTTTGTACATTTTGTACACGTCATTGTTCGCCTTCTAGTCCTACGTGAGCAATGAAAACAGTTACAGTACAATTTATAGTACAGATAAGGCAGATCGTTATCTGTTGATCTACCTATTGTATATCCTACCTATTGTCAGATTTGGTACTAAAAGTCTGAGCTAAGTTGCCACGTTTTACTGAGAGTGCTGTCTGACAAAATGGACTCCCCGCTTTTGCGAGACTGGGTGGGATTGCTAAATTAACTGTTGGCAATCCCAAACAGTGGTTAAAATTTTACTCAATTTTTAAAAATTAATAGTAACATAGAACATAAGTTACTTTGTTACTAACAAATTTGGATCATGTTGTCTGAATAAACAAAAATTATTATTATTTTTTTTTTTTTTTTACCTTCTTTTTGTTCTCCCATTTTGGGGTTATTTTCATCTTCACGGGCTTTTGGCCAAGCAAAAATGAGGGAAGGGTTGGCAAATGGGCTAGGTACTAGGATATATCTGAATCTAACTGTAAAAATTTTCGAACAATCCTGCATGTGTTAAGGATGGCTGCTTTCTGTAAGGTAACATAAGTGTTTTCGTGTAACTTTAAGATGTTAAGGCTATGTGTGAGTTGTTTTGGGATGACTCCAGTGGTAGACACTACAACAGGCACAATAGTTACTTGATTCATGTTCCACACTCTTTTTATTTGATCCTGTAATTCAGTGTATTTCCTGATCTTTTCTATTATGGTTTTCTGGATGTTGTTGGTATTTGGAACTGCTATGTCTATAATATATGTATGTTTAATTTGTTTGTCTACTATTATTATTATTATTATTATTTATTACCGTATTAAAGGAAAACACAAATCAAATAAATTGGACAACATCACATTATTATATTGCTATGATTCTTTGGTAAGTAGTTTAAGCACTTGTGTTACGGAAATCAGAAACAACGACGGTACCACAACACCCGAGACAATATAGAAAAGTTCGTTTCCTAGGGGGGGAGTAGGGCCAGCCAATCCATATCGACCTGAAACCTGACTAGCTACGACTGCGGTGAGTTGCACCAGCAGCTCACCCAAGGGGTTTTACTCTAGCAGGCCCTCTTCTTATCATCATCATGGTTGGCCTTCCCACCCGTCGTATCTACTGCAAAGCGTGTGGCTTTTGCCTACAATCCCGGACTAAGTATTACTAGGTACCTAGCCTGTAGCAAACTTAACTGAAAAGTTATTCTCTGGTATACGTACTCGTCCCCACCTCATACTGTCTTTCTTCTGGAACTGTAAAATATTTAAAAGTTCTTTAAAATAATTACAGTTCGCTAGTGCGATTAAGATCCCAAGGAAAACATTTCTGCAACGAATGTACCACGGGCCGTTTAGTATGTAGTTCTGAACATATTCGGCAGAGGGCACCTACCGTAGGCTAACGGGTTGATACGGTAGAAAAATTTCATCGCCTACGATAACTTACGGTTATCTCAGTTGGAAGAGCAGCACGCGCGATACCTGAAGGTCCCGCGTTCGATTCCCACACCAAAAGGGGAGATAAAATGTTTCTGTTTCTTTAAAATATTCTGGAACTGTATTCAATTTTATCTTATTCCAGGATCATTAAACTCAGAACATAGCTTAATATATCTTAAATATTCTCGACGCCCTGCAAGTACCTTCGTTGTCTCTGTATTATTATTGGGGGCGCTGAAATCATAAACTGGAACAATAATGTAAAAATTGTTTTCCCTCGGGATGCTTCCTAAATATTTAATAAAAAGGCGCTCGGTTCTTGGAAAAGCTTTTAATGTTCTCACAATTGTATAAAGTACGGGAAAAAAAAGCAAAAGTCGACTGTGCTACCAGGCCTTTTTGAATATAAAAGGTAGCTGGAATAAAGAAATTGCTTAGAAGAAATAGGTTAATACTATTGTTTACTTTTTTTTTTGTTTCCGAGGTGTTCTCGAATTCGGGATTTAATATTCTGCTTTAGTTAATCTTCTGTTACTGGGAAGTGTCCGAGGCTTTTTTAGCGTAAGATCTTGAAGTTGTTCAAACTTCCTTAACTCGGCTCGTTCTTAATAGACTCTGACAAATAATTCCCCTCGAAAGTCTGTATTTGGGGCCCTTTCAAAGCAAAAGTGAATAGCTAATAGGCTGTATATAATAATTGGCCACAAAAATTTTATCCTTAGCTTCATATTCGCTCACTGTCAGGTAGGATATATTGTTTGGACAGTTTTTAGTAATAAAAGAGATTTTTTTATACCAATATTAAAAATTTGTTGAAAACATTCAAAGTATTTAAGTAGCGATTTTGAAACAGAACTACAGGGGTTGGTTGTAGTTTTATACCTATATTATCAACCAACAGCAGAAGTGTATGGTCAATCAAGCCAACTCAATGATCATTTGACGACCTCCGTAGCCGAGAGGCGAGCGGGCCTGACTTTAGCGAGCGCCATCTCTGAGGTTCCGGGTTCGATCCCCGGTCGGGTCAATATGGAACTTTTCCATATTGTCTCGGGTCTGGGTGTTGTGGTACCGTCGTTGTTTCTGATTTCTGTAACACAAGTGCTTAAGCTACTTACCACAGAATCAGAGCAATGTATGTGATGTTGTCCAATATTTATTTTATTTATTATTATTTATTATTGGAAAACTGTATGGAGACAAGTGGCCAAGCTTACCAATCTTCCCGTCAGATTTTTTTAAGCCACGAAATGGAGTCTGACGAATTGAGAGGATAAGCTACTTATATCGAGATACCTATTACTCTATTTATGATACACGGCCGTACCCATTTCACGCCATCTACTATTTCCTCTACCTTAAGGTTGTCTGGAAGATATCGCTTCCTAGCGATAAGACCGCCTAAATTGTACGATAATTAATCTGTGAGACCTTTTTGTGTAAAGTTTTTGTATAACTAAACAACTAACTTATAGATATATAGATAGATAGATAGACATACAATAAAGTATATATATATACCTATCTATAACTAAGCGTGTTTTTTTTCAGACAAATGCTTGGTTACAATTGTTTTGAAGAATAACCAGGCTATGACTAAATTTTATGGAACTATTTGACTCCAAAAAATGAGCCCTTGCACATAATTCGGTTCTTTTATTTCATGATAAAAATTTATATCAAAGATATCTTTGAAATTTAATTTCTATCAATTTAAAAATTTTCTCTAGAGTAATGAAAAATCTATAAATCATATCATTTACCTTCAGAACAGAAGTCGGTTTCTATGTAAATTACATGCTTATGAGTAATTGTTGCTATGTCCGAAGCATTTTCCTAAATATTAGTATTTTTATACACTACAACACAACCTCATTTCACAATGAACTTTAAAACAATGACGCAAGCACTCAAATAAAACACGTTTCATTTTACGTAATATTTCACGGGAAAGTCCTTTACATGCTATAGCGTATAGGGATTACCAAATTGTGGCGGGGAGATACGAGGAATTTGCATAGAAATAAGCGGAAAATTATTGCTACCCTGAATTTAATAGTGTAATGTCAGTCACTTTTTACGGAGCGGAATGAAATATCCATTTTGCGTTTTTTGTTCCACCACTGATCCCGATAATTATGACATAGGTCGACACACAAAATCTGGTGCGAAGTATCCATTAACGTTATTCAAAAAAGGAAAGAAAATGTTATTCATTTTAAATTTTTAACAGCATTTCGGAAATGTCAAATTGAAGTCAAACTATTTCCGTGTTCGGAATTTTGATTATAATATGGAATAGGACTGCCAAAAAACCAATAGGCATTTTTTGCCAAAAACAGAAATATTAATAGCAATACAAATGTGTTTTCAACTTTACTTATATTCTTATATATGTAGATCAAACTATAACTATATATATTAAAGATATTCGTGTTAGTTACACTATTTATAACTCAACAACGGCTGAACTGATTTCGCTAGTTAGAACCAGCAGGAGGACATATAATACGTTTTATATAAATATTTTTTTGTCTGCTTGTTTATTAAGGCGGAACAAAATTCACCGGGACCGCTAGTAAATAATATTTATTTCAAAGATCTTATAATAGTATGCATGTGGAACTCAGCAAGCGAAACGTAGAGGACTAAATAAATTGATGACCTTATCTCTTCTACTGTACTATCATGTACTATTTCCTCTACCTTAAGTTTGTCTGGAAAAGATCACTCCCTAGCAACAAGACCGCCTAAATTGTACTATAATTTGTCTTTAAAACAAATTTCTTTAAAGATACGATACGCGGTATTTAAGAACTGTTTTTATGCGGTTTTGCACGCGCAGCGACGATATAATACATGCATTTTTTTATATAAATATTGGAAAACATTACATATTTGTTCTGATTCTGTGTTAATTAGCTTAAACACTTTTGTCACAGAAACTAGAAACACCAACGGAACCACAACACCCAGACCCGAGACAATAAAGAAAAGTTTGTTTCCCATATTGATCCGACCGGGGATCGAACCCGGAAACTCAGAAAAGGCGCGAAGCCAAAGTCAGGCCCGCTCGTGTCTCTGCTACGGAGGTAGTCGAATATACTGGGCTTTCATAACGTACGCTTTTGATTGTTATTAATGTGCACTAATCGTTCCGAAATACTTTTTTTTCTCGCAGACCAAGCCGCGGGAAAAGCTAGTGGGAGCGACCATTATGTATATAAGTAGTTCCCTTGCTAAACGTCTCGCCCTGTACCTACCTAGACAAATACTCTTACAATCCTATGTGAGGCTGAGTGTACGCGTGGCTCGATCCTAAGGCTGTATGAGACAAACACTACGAGTGTACAGTCGCCGTCAAAACGCATGCTAACTACTTCTCTTTTATTATAAATTTGTCAATGGCAGGAGGCCCAGCCAACAGTGTTGATCTTTGATAATGATTTGAGAAGTCAAAAATGTATAGGATTGACATTTTACTAAAGTCACGTGATTTTGAAATGATTATAAACTTGTCGAGACGATATCGATTTTTTTCAACTGCTCCTTAGCTAGGCCCCCCGAGCTAGAATAATAATAATAATAATAATAAAAAATGACTAAAAAATGTTAACGGTAACGAAATGAATGTTTGCATGTTGGGTACTCTTTCATGATAAAAACTTAGTAGAAAGATTGGTGAAGTACTAGCAATTAAGGTTTCACTTTATCCCAAAAAATTCAAAAAAGGCTAAAAAGGTGGTCTGAACGCTAGGCTTTCTCTGTCAGTCAACCCCTGGGTCCTGGCCTGTAGACAGTTTACTTATGTCTGCAGTTACAATGTAATGTGTATGGGTTACAGCTAAATAAAAAAAATACATTTAACAATAAACATTACCGATATCGCACACAGTTTTTGAGTTATGCACACTATTGAATTTTCTTAAATCAGTAGCTATAGACCAAACAATTTTGAATAATATTTCTCTTTTAGCTTCATTAGTACACCATAAATCTATTCAGGAAATTCCCACGGTACACAGGCAATTCGTTTTTCACCTCTTCTGAAAATCGTACTTTTTGGAGTTGACTCTGTTTAGATCTAGAGGTGCGATATATTATTTGATGCCTTAAAACCAACATAACCTCATCAACACAACACGAATATTCTAAAAAGAAAAATGTATAAAAGTTAAAAACTATAACTAATATTTACGCTCTAATACTAAAGCGTGACAAATAATAACTGTTCCCGAGATGCTGCGAAATACCAAGAAGTAGTAATAGCCACGTGATTTATCGGAATTGCAGAGTGCCATTGTGGTCGCGACCGTACCGGTAACCTGCGCATATTTTTGACAAAATGGCCGCCATTCTCGTATGGAAATGCTTTTACAAGCGTGTATCTTCTGAAAGGAAAAAGTGATTTGATACAATGGTATGAGAGTCTACTGTTATTAATACATTAGCTTTAACCACAGCTTCATCCGTGTCAGTCTTTATATAGTAATGATTTTTGACCTATGAAAAGCGTAATAATAATATTTTTTTGTAAATGCCTTTAGGGTAGAAGATTAAAAAAAATCTGTTTAAGCCAACAGTGTAATACGCCAACAAAATGTCCACTTCAATTTTACGCACAGCTGGGTAGATGGCGCTGGGTGTACTACTTTACATCGCGGTATCGTTTCGTTTTTCTGTTAGTATAATACATTCCTATACTATGAATCGTTTAGCTCAATAACCCACAACGGCCGCCGTGGCCGGGGTGGCCGAACAACACGCGCCATAATAGCACAACAATACCGATATCCCGCCCTCGCCGGCGAGGGCCCGCGACGCGATCCCCACTAGTGTTGCCGGATAATCGATTATCGATTAATCCATTATCCCCCCTCAAAAATCTAATAATCGATATGACAATCGATAGTATCGATACTATCGATATAATCGATTATATCGATACCTATTTTTATTAGATATAATCGATTATAATCGTAGTCAAATACAATATAATCGATTATATCGATATCAAGTTAAAGGCAATACTATCGATATAATCGATTATATCGATATCAAGTTGAAAGCGATACTATCGATATATATATAATCGATTAATTTGCAATTGTTTTTAGATTTAATTGTCATTCATATAATGTTTTCTTAGACATAACACTTTCAAAATGAAACCGTGAAAAAGTTATTTATACCCTACTTTTTATTCATAAAACGTGATAGCTAAGTTTCTTGGTACCTACCTGAACTGTACCATCATGGCGATACTATCCGCTATGGAACACCCTCTGGCAGTTATTTAACTTATTAGGGGTGAGAGCCTTCCGCTCCCCCGCAAGCTCGGTGAAGATGAAAAGGCCATCTAAGGCCATCATCACATGTCCTTTAGAAAAAAAAAAGATTTGAATCGACAAACTACAAAGTGGCTTCCAAGCTTATTGAGACCTCCTACCTAGTGTTTGTTTACTATATAGACCTTGTAAGGCACCAAGCTTATGTGCTTCCACGCTCAGTGGGACACTGCGGGGTCCAAATTCACTTGTATACCACAACCAATACAAGCCTCGCATAAACTACATCATTTTGACTTTCCTTCGACACAGACGTCGCTTCACCCCGACCTCACCTGGACACCGTGCACGTACAAACATTACAATAGTAGAATTAGCAGAATGGTATATAATATATTTTTTGTTGAAATTTTTCCTAGTCAAATCAAAATGTCCGATTATGCTACGGCCTGGTCACGGCGTCATATAAAACTTTTTAATATGTGCATAAATTATTTTCTTTCTTTATTTAAATTTTGCTCTTAGAGAATATCAATTTGAAGTTCTTGTGTAAGTATTCATAAGTGTGAAATGTATTTACCATCTTGGATTATTTAACTATATTTTAAAAATATAAATAATGATAATTTAATCTACTTGACGTCAATAGAAAAACTAACCACATCCAACGAACACAGGTAGATACATTTATTGATATGTGACAGTTGTCAAAAAGAAAAATAAATATTGATAGTGATGCTAATAGGTGATCACCACTATCTACATAGTGATATTCAGTAGTAGTAACATAAAGTATAAAATTATGAAGGATTTTAATCTATTGAATATAGTAGCCGCCCGCAACTTTGTACGCATGTATTTAGTCTTTTTTAATCAATACATATAACCTATAAGTATTGATAAAAAAGACTAATTATATATATTTCCAGTGGTGAAAGAATTTTTGATATCCGCACGGTAGTTCTTGAATTTATTAATTACAATAATACAAATCTTTCCTCTATATAATATTAGTGTAGACTACATTTTCAGACTAAATACCTATAAAAAAAGCGGGCTACAACTAAGTCAAAGTCAATATTTTTTTATTCATATAGATTACATTAGTAATACTTATGAATAGTCTCTATATAAAGCAAATGAAGCTACCTCCGATTTGGAACCTATAACTAAAGAGAAGATACCGGCAAGAAACTCAGTAGTGTAACTAATTTTAAAGTTTCCGGAATCAAAGCTTTGAAATACAAATTTTGAAATAAAAAGGCACTTGTTTCCTCGCCTGTCCGCGGCATCATACATTCAAAGCTGTATGCACACCGGCGCATTGCTTAGTAACTACGGCTTGTTTGTTTTGAAATGCGGTCTGTTCCGCCGTTGCATGTGAATACACCTCCTTAGAATGGGATATATGCGACGGTTAGCACGTAAGTTCCCTTCAACTGCATTTTTAAATAAAAAACTTAAGCTTAGTAAATGGTTTCTCGATTTTTTTAATTATTTCTGAAGCTTGCAACTTAATTATGTAACCCAAATACATAACAATCAGCCACAATACTGGGCATAGGCCTTTTATAGAATTTGAAATAGGAAGAGTTCTTACTTACGTTTTCAGTCCAAAAAAGAATATAAAAATATATTCATTTCAATAGTAAAGGAAATTTGTTGAAAGATTCGAGTGTGAAATTTATTTCATGTCCGTAGCTGAGAGGCAAAGCAAGCCGGATTGTGGCATAGCCTTATTAAAGTGGTTCCAGGTTCGTCGTTGAGTCAATATGGAATAAAAACCAAAACTATATGACTTGGTCCAAAGTGAACACATAGCAATAAGTTAGATACTGATACTGTAAATTATCTGCTGAGTTTATTACCGGTGTCTTCTCGGTAGATATAGGTTCCGTACTGGAAGTAGAATCACTTTGCATTGTATTCAATTATTTATTTTATTTATTTAAAAACTTTATTGCACAAAAAAAGTACAAAAGGTGGACTTAATGCTAGGAGCATTCTCTACCAGTCAACCGTTGGGTCATGCAGATAGTACGTTTATGGGTGCGGTAACAGTAAAAATGTGAGTATGGATAACAACAAAATTAATAATCATAAATAGCAGAAAATTACACACGAGAATAGAATATTCATACATAGAATATTCAATGACGATTCAAAAGTGTTTTATGTAACCTACTTGAATAAAGAAATATTTGAGTTTGAGTTTGAGTTTGAATACGAACTTTTATGGGTATGGGTGTTGGGGTCACCTCATTGTTTAGGACCATAGGGATACCAATGTCTGTAATATTTTACAATATGTAACATTTCAATTTATTCTAGATTAAGGTATAATGCTTCAGATTTTTAGAGTAAATAAAATCATCCATCACTTAGAACATTTTTAAATTAAAAAAAAATCTTAGTTTAATTATGTGATCTTCCTCTTTTACTAAACCTCCGAATATCATGTTATTATTTGTTTTTATCGCAATAACGGTACACAGAAATATAACATATAACATTACAACCATATTAAATACCTATAATGGTGGAGAAGTAAATTTTTTACGACTTGAGCCTTATATTTGGCTACAACATTATATTTACTGATACAGATTTATTATATAAAATGGAGACCTCCATTTCATAAAATAAAGCTATTTTTAAATGGTATCTTTTAAGATCCAGCGATAAAAGGATTTTAATATCTGACCATGGCATATTTACTTACATCGTACTAATGTTTAATGATAAATAAAATACTTTTAAATTAACAAGTCACTTTATTTAAGTATTTACAAACTTTTAGGATCTCTGATTTTTGCATCACTTTAAAAACTTTCAAATTTATTTCTGATATTATTCATCCAGAATCAAGTTTAAACTAATCTACCAAGCATTCATCTGGGTGTCTAGACAAGTAAAATTGTTGTGTAGTGAAAACGTTTGTTTTTTTATTTTTTTTTGCCATGATTTGAAATACGCAACACTTACTAATATATCCGGGAAAGTATACGAATTTTATATTAAGAGGTACAGAGATATTACTTATAGTAAATTTGAAACCAGCGCGTAATAATACCTTTTGTCTAGACACCCAAATATCTAAGTTTAGTTCCACAAATATATCAAACTTCACCACTTCTACGACTCCCTCTGCTTCCATCTTTTAGACCACCAGCTCTTCTTCTTTTTGCGACCTGTTCGTTGGTACGTGCCTAGCGACCAAATCCAAATCCAATATTCTTTTGTATTCCTGCCGCTATACTTCCCTGTGCACCAAACCCTCCGCCTATACTTCCCTGACCACCAAACCATCCGCCTATACCTCCTTGACCACCAAATCCTCCGCCTATACCTCCCTGACCACCAAATCCTCCGCCTCCACCTCCTTGACCACCAAACCCTCCGCCTCCACCTCCCTGACCACCAAACCCTCCGCCTATACCTCCATGACCACCGAACCCTCCGCCTATACTTCCCTGTCCGCCAAACCCTCCGTCTATACTTCCCTGACCACCAACCCCTCCGCCTACATTTCCCTGACCACCACTCCCTCCGCCTACATTTCCCTGACCACCAATTACCACTACTACAACACATATACCTTTATTACACACGCTATCCCTATTACAGTCAATATCGTAACGACAATCAAATTTTCTATGACCAGAGTCTGATTCACCACAGTCAAAGCTCCATCCCTTGTTGTATTCCAAACCCCCATAAGCTCCTACGCCGATTGAAAATCCTAACGCCTCTAAACCGGCGCCCAAAACGCCTTTTATACTGCCGTGTTTTTGACCTCTACAACCTATCAAAGCAAGATTTTTAGTGTTTTTCTTAAGGTTTCCGGGATGTTTCTAAAAAAAAAATACACTTGATTATTTATTTAATTGACGTCAGTTTACCACTCAATGAGGCAAGGAGTACCGAAACTTTTCATTGGTTTTCTCCCATAAGTCCAAGTTATAAGGTTCAATTTCAGGTGGTAATTGTTTTCCCATTGCTCGATTAAGGGTTATAACTGCACTTATGAGCAAATTTAGAGGAATGCGGGGCAGGCTTCAGTTTAGCCTTTGTAATTTTTTAAGTTATCTGGTGCAATTGATAAAGAAATCTTTTAAACCCATTAATATTACAAATATTGTTTAAAACCAACCATCAGATATTTAAAATTGGCACCATTTTTGTTACCTTTGCTACTTCGTGGCTAGCTTTCGCTTCTCTTTTTTATTTAGGTGATATTCTTCTGTACAATTCACATAAAAACACACGTAATGTTTTCCCACCGTATGCGAGAAGAGAGCATGCCAGACTTGGACGTCACGTCATCTCTATGGTCTCAGGTTTTTCAGGTCCTGGATTCCCAGGTCGGGTCAATATGGAAAACAAACTTCTTTATATTGCCTTTGGTCTAGACCAGACTAATACCTAGGTATTGTGTTACCTGCGGTGTTTTTATTTTCTGTAACACAAATGCTTAAGCTATTTACCACTAATCAAAGAAACGTTTGTGATGTCCAACAAATCCAATTCTGTGTCCTACATTTATCTTTTAAAAAATACGGTAAATTTGGCACCAGAACTCTTAATTTATTTCACATAAGGTTGATATTCAATATTATTTACTTACTTTGGGAGTATGTCCTAGGAGTGACTGAAAACGGGAAGGGCATATTTAAATCATGAGATTAAATCAGGTTTAAGTATGTTTTAGAATAAAAAAAGACAAGAAAAGAAGATTTTAACCAGTAACTCGTTGAACCCAATAGCATAATGGTAGTTCTGTAGCATCATGGCAGTCCTGTCTATTGAACTATGACCTAGATTGAGATCGAAGAATCCTTAGCCACTACTGAAACTGCCACCAAACAGTCAGGCCTTAGTACCTACTTCCTTATTTCTAACAACTCATTCATATCTTAATAAAATAGGTGATTGTTAACAGATTCTAATCGTACTGAGAATAAGAATGAGAAATCTTTTTACTCATACAAATTTCACTAGTAATAATATGAAACGACTATATAAATCAAAATACTAATATTATAGACGCGAAAGTTTGCAAAAATGTCATGTTAGATGTATGATGGGTAATCTTTCACGCAAAAACTACTAAACGAATTGAAATGAAATTTGGTAGAAATACTTAATTTACCTGATAAATATATAGTACACTTTTACTCCAAAGTTGTGGGCAGCGGCTTGTATAATTACTAGCTTTTATTTAACTTGCAATATATAATGTTTATGTGTTCGGGTTACATCTTATAATATAACTACATTTCAAGGCACTTGCTCAGAACCAATTGAGCTAAAATTTTGTATACTCGTTATTATAAATCTAACTTTAAAACTGGTCTTAACTTAAAAAGCAAATAATGCTAACATACCGTCATACATTCAGCATCTTGCAAATAAAAACTCAATATAAATATTTCCAATAAATATTGCAAAACATACTTCATTTTGCACACACCTCAACTGTTCTGCAACCGAGACGCAATAGCAATAATATAAATATGCAATATTAAGAATTGCAATAATTACTTCCGAACTATCTTGAAATGTTTCAATAAATTAGTCGTTAGTCCGCATGAAATTAACAACTGACTGTTTTGTGATGTAACTAATTTCTACATAAACAGTAACATTCTGATTTAAATTACTAAGTACGTAATTGATTTTTTCTAACGTAACTTTAAAACACGTTATTTCAAAAACAAAAATATAAATTTTGAGAACCCTTTCAACCTTGCCCTCCTTAACTTATTAAAAAGAAGACGTTTTAAAAAGGTTTTAAAAAAAAAATTTTTTCAAAAATAATATTATTTTAATAAGCTAAAACCTTTTACCTTGAACGGAATAGACATAAACTGTGTAACTAAATTTAAATATCTAGGCCATATCGTGACCGATGACCTTAAGGACAATGACGATATAGAAAGGGAACGTAGGGCTCTGGCGGTTAAAAAAAAAAGACAAATTTATTTTCTTCCACAGAACACTCTTAGATTCTAGGTATTATGAACAAATATCTGTTAGAAGAAATATGGTGGCTCGCAGATTTTTCCGTTGTACAGAACAAGTGAAGGTCACGCTTTTCAAAGCCTATTGCCAGACCTCGTACACGGGAAGTCTGTGGGTTGAGTATTCAAAACAGACGCTGGACGTAGGGTGCTACGTGTCCAATATAATAACATCTTAGGATGGTGATGGGACTGCCACGCTTCCTGCAGCGCATCGGGAATGTTTGCGGAATATCAAACTGACGGCTTTATGGCCACATTCCGCTGGAAGACCTCGCCCAAAATATTACTTTTACTACTAACGACCCTAGTACATACTTACGTAGCCTAACATCACATTCTCATTCATTTGTCCTCTTACATACTGATCGGAATGAGGTAAATGATATAATAATGGACCTCAGATCAGACAGCGTCCCTGGTTGGGACAATATCCCGATCAGCTTTCTAAAACTGGCTAAATCAGAAGTTCTGCCCATTATCACCAATCTTGCTAACCTCTGTTTTGATAAAGGATTCTTCCCAGAGCTCCTTAAAAAATCTTTAATAACACCTGTCCACAAGGGTGGGGATAGGGACAGTGTTAATAACTATAGGTCAATTTCGGTGCAACACGCGATATCCAAAATACTGGAAAAGTTGCTCAATAAAAGGCTACTCAAATACTTTTGTAAATTTGAAATCTTGTCTCCCTCTCAATTTGGTTTCAGAAAAGGAATTTCAACAGAGGATGCAGTATCTGCATTAAGGTGTGCCTCGCGGTATTTTTGGATTTAAAAAAGGCGTTTGACACTGTTTCTCTCCCTATCCTTGTGCACAAACAAGAAAGGATTGGTGTAAGAGGTACTCCTTTGAGTCTGTTCAAAGAGTACCTCTCGGGCAGAAAACAGAGAGTTAAACTCGGTAACTGTATTAGTGATTGTCTGGAGGTATCATATGGGGTTCCTCCAGGCAGTGTGCTCGGCCCTACGCTGTTTCTGGTTTATCTAAATGACTTGTGTGACATGCGTATACCAAATGCCAAAGTTTTTTCATACGCCGATAATACCGCTATAGTTGTCTCTGGAGATACCTGGGAATCTATTAAGGTTAGAGCTGAGTTCGCACTGATACAGGTTGATAAATGGCTGCAATATAACATTTTGTCACTAAACACCACCAAAACTAATTACATGTGTTTTAGTATCTATAATGATGCACAACCAAATAGTGATTTTACTCTCAGAATACATAGCTGTAACCACACAACACATAGTAGCAACTGTAACTGCCCTACTATCCAAATAGTAACACAAACCAAATACCTGGGCGTTGCTGTGGACCAACGTCTCTCTTGGTATACACACATTGAGCACGTCAGTCAAAAAATTCGCAAGCTAAATTGGATCTTTAAAACTCTTAGATACGTGCTGCCAAGGGCAACGGATGGTGCACAGGGAGCGACCAGAAACATTATAAGAGAGATATATGTTTCTCTGGCGCAGTCTATTAAGGTGTATTGTATACCCATTTGGGGAGGTGCGGCAAAAACCCGACTTCTTGATTCAGAGCGTGCACAACGTAATGTTATCAAGATAATGTACTTTAAAAAAATGAGATTTGCTACCGAAAGCCTCTATAGAGTCTAAACTATTTTAAATTAGAAAATTATACATATTTCATACAGTACTAAATAAGTATAAAAGTTTGCCTTATGACGCTAGCGTTAACTTTAGAAGAAGAAAGGACATTGTAACCCGAGTACCTAAAACTAAGACTACATTTGCTAGCCGCCAATATAATAAAAGGTCGGCACGTCTATACCTACGTGTAAATAAGGAACTGGATATACACAATAAGCATTTCAAAGACTGCAAAAGGACTGTATCAAATTGGCTAGAATCAAAAACCTTACCTACAATGAAATCGAAGAACTTCTTGAATAGCTATACTGCTCGCTAGTGTGGGCTGTTCTAAGAGTCTAACTGTATAACAATTGTAATAAAATAAGGTTAATATAAATTGTTTGTTAAGCATTATTATTTTGTAACAATTATAAATATCGCACCCTTCGTGGAAGAAGAATGTAAGTGAAAAATGACAACTTTTCAGGAGCGTAAAAAAACTGTCCTATAAATTTATTAACATTATTAGAAATATGTAATATACAAGAAACGATAAGTAAAACTACCTGTAAGGGTCCTACGTCATTATATTTTAAAATAATGTAATGCGTATTATAAAAAAACCTGAAAATGAGCGATGCGTAATTATTCCTCGGTGCATATTAAACACTTGATGGAGTAATTATGAATACTGAATTGTTGACATGTAAAGAAAGTCTCACTGTTTGGTATTACTGCAGATAACTTTTTATTTGCGTTCTAATTTAGTCATGCATTCAATGTGTAAGTGTGGCTTACGTACGTTTTCTTCGAACTACCCGTTTGTGTAAAAAGGGTTACGTACATTTACCTTGTGAAACATTATCATACAATGGTGGTTATTTGGAATAATAACTTTACTGAAAATAAATAAATTTAAATTTGCATGTCAATTTTGTTTTTGGTTACCTTGGACATGAAGACGGGAGATTTCTCTTTGATTTGCAAGTTGAGAGCGAAGCAAAGCAAACACTGCCGTACCATCCTTTACTGGAACCATTTCGCCGCATTTTCAGGCCCCTATTTGAGAACCTCTGGATAAAACCAGAACGCTGAAATTTTCGTTATCCAATAAGCTATAGACACTTACTTGAAATCCAAAATTTCAAGTCTGTAGGTCATTTAGTTCCGAAGTTAAGGGACAGCAAAGTTTCGCATTTTCGACACACACTCACTCACTCATGATCATCAAAATAGAACTAGTACTTCCCATAAACTCAGAGAGCTGAAATTTGGTACAGAGTTAGGTTTTAATGGCCACATAAAGGGAAAACTATAAAAACTAGGATTATCGAGGTCTGGTGTCCCTGGTGACCCTGAGTAGAAAACACAAAAGCCCAACCAAACTATTAGCGATCGACATACTGCCTATAAAAAAAATATTTATCCAGGTAGGCCGCTTTATTTCATTGAGAAAGCAATAGTCAGAAAGGAAACAAAAAAGAAAAAAAGAGCTCTTCACTAGGCACTTTTACTTACTCAATAGCAAAAAACCTACATCGGCATCTTTGCTATTTGCGTTTGAAGACAATTGCAACCCCTAGATAGGTACTTCTAGCCTCGATCCTGAAAGTCATCACTAACTCGAGGTGTATGTGAAAGATATTGTTTCACCCCATTCCGTTTTACATTTTTTCAGTTGTATGTAGTACATATCTACGCTTATACCGTGAATAAATATTGCCTGAATAGAAACTGGAAATTAGTCAAGCTACCTGTGTTATCTACGGACCCAACAACCCCTGATTACAGTACACTAAAATACTTTTTTTATTGGTAAATCCAGCACTCTTCCCAATTTCAAAATCTTAATTTTTCTCGCTAAAAATGTTCACAAAACGACAAGCCCGGTCTAATCTGCATTCGAGTTCCTCCACACCCAGCGCCTCAACAGTCACCCGATTCAAAGCGGCAGAAGCAGTACGTAAACAGTATCTTCGTCTAAATTGCAAAACGGGAGGTCGTAGCCACAGAAAAGTGATGTCGCAGAAGCAACATCGAAAGCAACTGGTATGGCTCTCGAAGAGAGAACGGAGTGTTCCGTGTGAACAGAGTGAGGCTACTACTACTGCGCAACAGATCCTTATTGTGGAACCAGCGCGCGACTACATACTGCGTTTTCCGAACGATGTCACTGACGAGGCGATGGTTTTCTAACCACACCCGCTGCATGAAGAGAAGAGAAATACTCAAATCCCAAGACATGGTAATATTACCACTTTATAGGTTAGTGACATCGAGAAACTTACTCATGCTATTAAGTCACTAGCAAATCCGAGTTTCAAGACTCATTATAACGTTGAACTACCTGAGTTTAGCGGAAATATATCTGATTGGCAATTATTTAAGCGCATCTTTGATGACACTAAAACTTATTTCCTAGCTGGTGAGAATTTAGCTAGGCTCCAAAACGGGAAAGGCTTAAGAAGCCGTCCTTACCTTTTTATGTTCTCATGATCCTGAACTTGCCATGCATTTTCTGATTTCTCCTTGAGGTGGAGGCTGAAAAGCAAGCTAACTTCGGCTCGTGTGAAATTTTTAACATACCACTTCGGAGCGACAAGCCCAAGCCGTTACCGCAGTTGGCTACCTTTCCTGATCGCAGTAACATGCATTCATCACGTATCATTCATTCGCATCACATTGCTGCATCTCTGCGAATTTAAATGATGTTTTCCCTTCATCTTCTGTTACCTACACGCCTTTGCCATGTCTGTATGGTGCAGTTAAAAATCATAACATTAAAGCGTGCGCCTAATTCCTAGCACTTCAAGTTTCCAATCGCTTTCCAAAGTTCGCAAAAATAAAATATGTACGCGGTGTTAACGCAAAGGTAAACAAAATATATATATATATATACTATATATATATAATTTGCTTTTAATAAAGGCAAAGCCGTATGGCCTGGAAAACTGCAAGGCATTGCATCACAAAAATTTTCATCTTGGAGAAAATCCCTAATTTTCATCTTGTCTGATTGTAAATAATGTCATGCTGCTGGCATGCCATCGCTCATTTGCCATCGACATCTCATGTCATTATTGACAATAATAAAAAAGAAATCTCGTTTGTGAATAATGAAAAAGTTTTTACACCACCGTATGAGGTTTTATTATATAATCATACATATTTCGTCTCAAATGTATTATATTCTTGCGTGAGAGTTCCGTACTTTTAAAAGTCGCTCTAATCGTTCTTTATGGACCGTCGGCATCTTACTATCAAATTGCTTATCCAAAGTTTCCATGTTTGGATTTAACACGGCTACAGAGAAGAGATTTTTGGCTCTCTTCACTTGTCTCAATACAAGAGCAGTTCATTTGGATTTGGTTCGTAGTTTGACTGCAGATAGCGCAATCATATAGTCTCTGATCAGGTTTGTAGCTCATCGAGGGTACCCTGTAAAAATATTGCCCAACAACGGGATTGCATTTGTCGGTGCAAAAACGAAAGGTCCCGGGTTCGATTTCCAGTCAGATCAATTTGGAAAACCAACTTTTCTAAAATGACTTTGGTCTGGCTATGTAAAGATGACGCCCCCAGTTTGTATTCGGCATCTGGTACTCATAGCAAAAAGGGAAACCTTAGTTTGAGACCAGGTGATTGGTATGGTTGCCTGGCGCATTCATTCATTCATATGCTAATGGTCTTTGAGTTTATTTGTGTTTGATTTCATTGTCAAATGAGATTATCTAATAAAATTAATCAATGTACCCCCGTATCTACAAAAAGAAGTGAAATCCCACCAAAAACATTCTGTAAAAAAATTGCCAAGTCTCGATGGAGCAGCTTGTTTATCTCTAAAAAGTAATGAAATCTAGACAAAGTCCTGCCAAGTCTAAGGTTTCTTACTGCGATTGCTTTATTATTATATTTATTGTTGTGTGACTTGGCCGTCGAAGGATAAACAAAACCAGGTGATCCATGACACCATTATGCCAATCTGTCGCCAGAACCGTTACCCATTGACGATGGAAAATTGCTACTTGGAAAACATTGATTCAATAAATAATTCATAATTGACTTATTGTATTAATAATACCTTTGTATAGTGGAGCTTTAAACAAACAGTATATAAATATTTCCAGTACAGATGGACTTCTAATCATTTATAGAAGTCCGTCTGTACGTCTATTTTATATAAGATCGGTGGTGGATTTGAAGTTCTAAAAAACCGGTCAAGTGCGAGTAGGACTCGCGTGGAGAGGATTCCGTACGTTGGGCTCATAGGTCACAATAACTGCTTTCACTTGATTGTGAGAAACAAAGAAATATATTGATTGTCTCTCTCTATCTTCCATCTTTCTCTTTTAAAAAAATACCAAATTCCTGGCCCTAATTCTTCGCCCCACAAACCCCCCTTCGTGGGGCAATCCGTAGTTGATGAAATAATGTGTAATCTGCTCATAAACTGATGTGTCAGACCTTTTGAAATTAAGCATCACATGGTACAGGCAGGTAACAATAAAAAAACGTAAATTTAACAAAACAACCCTTTTTTTAATCCATGTACTTCTCATAGGTTTTCCTGTAATCTATAGGTAAAGAGCTATATTCCGCATTAATTTCAAAATTTTTAGCCTAGTAGTTTCGGAGATAAGGGGGGGGGGGGGGGGGGATGGTCAATTTTCGCCTATTTTCTTAAATAACTTAAAAACTATTTATTTCAAGATTATAAATGATACATATTTGCAATCCTTACAGCAAGATCTTTCATTTGATATGTTGTGACATACACACGATATGGTTAGCGAATTTTTTTTTAATGTTGTGATTTACCCTCCAAAAGTGTCCCCCAAATTCATAATTTTTTATTTACGTTACACATGCACCTTTGGGTCTTTAACTTACATATGTGTTCCAAATTTCATCTCAATTGGTCCAGTGGTTTCATAGTAATCGGCTGTGACAGACGGACGGACAGACAGACACGCGAATGATCCTAAAAGGGTTCCGTTTTTTCCTTTTGAGGTACGGAACCCTAAAAAAGAAGAGAGTAGAAGTTGTATTGTTAATGTTGAAGGCATGTGTTGCACAATCAATAACAACTTAAATTGAGACACTAGCGTTAAATTACCAATGAACTTGTACCTACTAACCTATCAAGAATGTTCAACGGCCAAGTCACACAACATTAACTATAATAATAAAGAAATCGCAGTAAGAAACCTTAGACTTGGCCGGACTTTGTCTAGATTTAATTACTTTTTAGAGATAAACAAGCTGCTCCATCGAGACTTGGCTATTTTTTTACAGAATGTTTTTGGTGGGATTGTTTTTACGCCATGAAGCTTATAAAAAATCCTCTAAGAACAAATAGCTTCTATTAATTATGACCTTTTTAAAACAAAATGCTAAACTATTTTTGTAATAACGACCAAATAATTTACAAACACTGTTGAGTAAAAATAAGTATCAACTGTTACATAACATAAAATCAACAAAAGTTTCGTGGAATAATTAGGCAACTACACTTGCACAAAGATACCTTCCTAAATCTGCATAGACAAATAACGTATCAATTGTTATAATAATATCATCTGAATTAAAAATTCGTGGAAAAATTAAGCATCTAGACTTGCACTACGCTATCCACCAAACTGTATCCTAAAACAAGTCTGTATCTATCGTTATGTAAAAATATTTAATAAAGTCTTCGTTGAAGATTTATGTGAGTATAAATAAGCTATTAGTCCTTGGGAACTTTAGTAAATAAAAAAGTGCAAATGTATTAATTTCCTTATTATGATAGAAATATCCATAATTGTATGTTGTAATATTATACATATTTGTGTTTAATTCCTTCGTTTTGAACATAAAAATTATGAAAAAAATTGACAAGACGTATTAGCTTCTTCTTCATTTTATAGTGCAATAAAAAAAAAATCACGCAAGTGGACTTGCGGCTTTGTTCCAGGGGGGGTGCGATATGTCAGGAAATGTAACTGAAGAGCGGTGCCTCCTGACACAGGCTTCTGTAAGCTTAAAAGGAGACACCAGCCATCACTTCATCACAAAATATCTGTTTGTTAGACCGGATCCCTGATTCGAAAGATGCGGGACAGTCGTAACAGCATCCTAATGACCATAGCGGATAGGTACACCTCAAAGCTGTGGAAGTGCCTGGTGCTGAGAGTGACCACAGAAACAAATTTCTTTGGTGGCTCTTAGCACACGGCTGCTGGAATTTTTAATTTCTGTTTTTATATATTATGTTCTTTGTAATGTACTAACATACTTAGTCTTTAAGAATCTGAAACTGTAACTAACAGGTATGGATCTAGGTTATCCGAAATAAAACATTTTTATTTTTTCATTTTATTTTAAAACAAATTTAGTTTATTAAAATAAAATAATGTTTCTTAAGTACGGTGATAACAATGACCACTACGTAATAAAAAAATATTTTAGCTAAAAATCATTAATTAAACTGAATAAAGGCATCCCCTTAAAACTATAACCATCAGTATTATACTATTTCTACCAAATAACCTTAAAGGCTTAGCCCCACTTAATCTTTTTAGCTAAATATTGTATGAATAAGATCGCTATTAAGCTGTAATATCATCTTAATTGTACGTCAATGTGTATGAAACGTTATCGAGTCTATATTATGTAATAAATAATAGTTTTCAATCAATTTGGAAATCGGGATGTTATTCTTGTAGTCCTAAGTTGTTGTTAAGGGTGTAATTTCATCAATTTTGTAAAAGAGGGTCTAAATAAAAAACTGAAGCTGTGAACATAAATATTTAAGTATTCATCTCCAGATCGACGTGCGCCAATTTCTCCCGCTTCCATTACCCCATCTCCATTTATGTGATCTTCCTTTTCCACGCTTACCAAAGCGTTTGTTACCGCCATGCCAACTCCCAAAGATATAATCCCATGTGTATTTCATATCATCTTCCATATTTCCACAAGCATCGCCCCAGCATTCAGTCTTGGTACCCCTTTCTCTTTTTCCTTTCCAACAGCGATCCCCAAAGCAACGTACCTTTTCTCCTTTGCCGACCTTAAAAAAGCCTGATCCCAAGACATTAAGTTTACCCGACCATTCTTCACGTTTGCATTTACCTCCTTTACACGTTATCGAGCCACCTTTATCCATACTACTCCAACTTGCTTGGCAGTTACTTCCAAAGCACCATCCGCCTGCATTTCCACTGGATCCTCCAGGGCTACCAGGAACCACTTCCTTGTTGCAATTTTTGCTGCGGTTTTTACCTCTTCCACATCCTCCACTGTCTCCCCACGAACCTTGATTGCCACCACTACTTCCTTTACCTCCTCCCCAGGACCCACCACCACCGCTACCCCAGGAATCATAGTCCCAGCTAACACCGCCACCACCACCCCCACCACCGTCCGAACCACCACCACCCCAACCACCGGCCGAACCACCACCACCACCACCACCACCACCACCACCACCACCACCACCACCGCCGCCCCAGCCACCCTTGCCGCCCTTGCCTCCACTGCTACCCCTGCCTCCTTTTCCTGCTCCGCCGTTACCTCGTTTATCTCCCTTGCCACCATATCCTCCTCCGCCGGATCCGCCTCCACCGTATCCACTACCAACACCTCCTCTTCCACCCCTTCCTCCCCTTCCTCCTCTCCCTCCTCTTCCTCCACTGCCTTTTAGTCTGTCACTTTCACTGCCAGTATCACTATTGGGTACCTGGTGATAAAAAAAAAAAATATGACATTTAATGACTGTTATATCATTACCAATAACAATGGGCGTGGTGCGTTGTTTTCATGGATTCTGCACATATATAAAAATATTATAATGAAACGTTCTACAGATGTTTTCTAAAGCTTTAACGTGCCAGTATTGATCGTTTAAGATTTAAGATTTGTAAAACTTCGAGAAAATAAATGCCCGTGCTGCTTTTTTGTTCGACTTGGTGGGGGAACAATCATATCGTGTTTAAAATGTATAGTTAATCTGAATAACCAATACATTTTTAGGTAAATATCTAAATCACAAATCATTGTCAGGTTTGACAAAATAAGATAAGATCATGTGAATAATGTGACATTATTGGATTGATTTCGATAATTTGTATAATAATTTGATTTCATCAGTAGTCAGGTTTTTTGATACCAATTGTGTTACAACTTATTTTAATTGATAAAAAAAAATAACAAACCAACACTCACTTGTTTGTTTGAAGCACTTTCTTCGAGACTTTGTGAGCTACCATCATTTCTTTCTTCATTTTCCTAGAAAAGGGAAAAAATATTTTAGAAGAAAGATCTAGTTCTCGTAATAAATTGGAAAAATTTGACATCCTTTTATACATATGTGCGGCGTGATGTCTGATAAATGACATATTTAAAGGTCAGTATGGAAATCACAATCAGGTCTTTTAACAAAATTAGGGCTATTTAGAAAAGTTGTATTTACCAATCTTAAGGAGTCAGGTTTTGACAAAATCTAAATCTATAGGTACTAGTATTTATATTAGTAGTATCTTTAACACTAGTAGTATCTTTAACGCTAGTGCTATCTATAACGCTAAAACTGACTCACTGATCTATCAACGTTGGCCAAAACTATCAGAGTTTAAGAAACTTAAAATTGTGCACACAGTGGTTTCCTTTTATACCGTAGCGTACTTTAGCTTTTATTGTATTCCTTTTATAATAACAGATTTTTGTGGTGCATAAGATATGGTGGTGAACGGGGGTGTGAAGTTAGTATGAAACTTTGCCCTTTTTGAAGTTATTTGAACAAAAATCGGTATGTAAATCCTTCATCGATAGTCATGAAAGCCATGATTTTTATCTTAATTCACCCCCTAAGGGAGTGAACAGGGGTTTGAAAGTTAAAACCTTATTAAGTAGTTTGCAGTAAAATACCATAAATTGTTGAATATGGTATTTCTGTGTCGTATTTGTAAAGTAAGGAGCTTAAAATAATAAAGGTAGGTTGCATACCCCCATTTTCTACCCACGTGACTAATTGACAAAGTCGCAAGCACGGCTTATCTATACTAATATTATAAAGAGGAAAGGTTTGATTTTTTGTTTGTTTGTTTGTTTGTATGAATTGAATAGGCTCCGAAACTACTTGGCAGATTTGAAAAATTCTTTCACCGGTGGGAAGCTACACTATCTACGGGTGACATAGGCTGTACTATATTTTCAAAAAAATTAGGGTTCCTTACTAAAACTTCAATAATGTAATTAAAGGTGACCTGAAAAATTCCTTACATCGCGTGCAATACCATAGTAGAAAGAGAGAAGTATGTAATCCTCCAACAAACGCACGGAGCGTGGCTACTATGTATGCGTTTTTTAACGAATTCATGAAGTAGCCGGAAAAATAAAACATTATTATGTAATCAAAATGCACGCGTTTAGTTGTAAATAGTAATAAAAAAAAATATAATATTATGACATCTATCAGGATTTCATGATATTACTGATTTCTACATTTCCTTGTGACATATAATATTAAATAATAAATAAATATTGGACAACATCATATACATTGCTCTGATTCTGTGGTAAGTAGCTTAAGCACTTGTGTTACAGAAATCAGAAACAACGTAGGTACCACAACACCCAGACCCGAGACAATATGGAAAAGTTCGTTTCCCATATTGACCTGACCGGGGATCGAACCCGGAACCTCAGAGATGGCGCTCGCCAAAGTCAGGCCTGCTCGCCTCTCGGCTATGGATTGTTACAAGTACTAAATTGGTTAAACGAAGCAATGTTTTTAGGGAGATGCCAATAATTTTAAATGTCTCTGTTTTAAGATAGCCATGGGTACATAAATTGTTCAGAATAATTACAGAAATTGGTTTTACAGAAGTATTCAAATACAATTTAGGTAGACAGCAATATCTTCCATACAACCTTTAGGTAGAGAAAATAGTAGGTATCGAGAAACGGGTTCTTTATGGGAAACACTTTTACTGCATGAGGTTTTTTCAATTAAGTTTTTACATTGTAGGCTTAAATCTTATTATTCTTAAATTTAAGAAAGGTAGGGCATATCGATTTATCGCTCGAACTGGAGCAGCCTGACTGGTAATATACCTCCACCTTACAGAAGACCGCAGCCAAATAACAATCACTTCTGTGTTGTTGTATTCCTGCGTGTGAGTAAGGTTTCCAGAGCTTCTGGGGGGTGCTACATTAGTAGCAGGGGTCAAACCTTCAAGGTAAGGGCGACAAGTCTAGTAACAGATTACTTGTTACCCTTAAGCTAGGACCTCATTACCACTTAACATCAGGTGAGATGAGGTCGATCTCGAAATACATTATAAAAAAATACATGTAATATTACATGTTTTTTTTTGTTTGAACGCGCTAACTAATCTCAGGAATACAAAATAAAGTTCAATTGATCTTGTTTTGAATAGTCCATTTATCGAGAAAGTCTTGCTTAAGTCTATATTACATTACAATGTAACCAATAGGAGGAGAAATCAGTAGAAAAACGGAATAAGTATAAGTGTGTTTTAACTAATCCTTACTTAATATTATAAAACGGAAAGTGAGTTTGTTTGTTCCGCTTTCACGCCGTAACTACTGAACCGATTGCTTTGAAATTTTGCAGATGTAAAATTAGAAGTCCGGATTAAATAATAGGGTACTTTTTATCCCGGGAAAAATTGATATTCCCGAGGGAAAACAAAGATATAGTTTGCTTGATGGATGGATTGGAGATGAGGTATGCGATAGATGGCGATAGATGATGGTAACGACGATGTGCTTTTTAAAATACGTAAGAAGTGGAATGATAGCTAACGCTATTTAGTTCTTGAGGTACGCGATAGATGGAGCTGGGTGTTTTTTTAAATACGTAAGAAGTGGAATGATAGAAAGCTTACGCTGTATAGTTCTTGAGGTATGCGATAGATGGTGCTAGGTGTTTTTAAAAAAAATGGTAACGTTGTTTTTTTAAGACATGTAAGAAGTGGAATGATATCTCGCGCTTTAACCTGTAGCTCATACACTTATTCGGTGCACTTTTCGACTCATTTACTCACTTGCTGTTGTATCTTTATTCACAGCTTTTCGCTTTTTTTGGTTCCTACCATTTTACATTAAATTGTGTATGTTGTGCTTTATACCACAATATAAACGAATTCCACGCGGGCGAAGCCGCGGGCGGAAAGCTAGTTTTAAATATAAAGTAGAACTATTAATTACCTGGCTTAATGTATCCAGTAAACAAAAACTTAATATAAGTATTTTTATTAGACCCAGTAGAACGTTCATTCTAGACAGGAACAATTACACATCTAAGATTATGAAACTCATGAACATGTCCTCTTTAATTGATCATTAACTTGGCGTGAAATTTCTAATTAACTGACTAAGATTTTGCACTCTTGTCATGATTTTACTTCATCGTAATTAGGTGGTTATTAATTTTTATTGTACTATTTTACCTGCAATTTCTCGATTTTTTTACTTCTCAATCAACAGTTTTCAACATACACTTGTACAGTCGCTGTCAGATATGTTGGAGCAGACAAAGTGACCAAATGCCTGTAGGTCTACTCTCAAAAACGAAATATGTCGGATCCGACAACGGATAGCAATTTTTAATTCTCATCGTCGCAACCAAATTAACTTTGAATGCGACTAAAGCGTTTAAAAAAAACAAAATATTATTTATGCAAATCATTAAACTCGCTTTAACTCCCGAACTTTTGATAAATCTTCAAAAACGAATCCTTTCGTATGTTCGTTTCGTTTTTGAGAGTAGACCCCCTGAACAGTTTGAAATGTCAAAAAGTTCCATACACTGCTAGTTGCCATTAATAATCTGAATTTTCATAATTTCATTAATATCTGAGCAGATGATAACCTATAACTTCAAAACACACAATATAGAAAGAAAGAAAGAAAACACATTTATTGAATATAAACAATTATATCTGAAAACTCATCTCACACAAGTATTCTTAAATTTTTATTTGGTTTATTGTGTGGATAAAAATTATCTGCTTATAATATGTTGATGTAATGAATGTTCAGATATTAACGATGACTTGTAGTGTATTTTTTTTTATATTACAGTTCAAGGTTTACCTCATCCCACCTGATGTTAAGTGGTAATGAGGTCCTAGCTTAAGAGCGACACGTATAGCATAATAAATCTGTTACTGGACTTGTCGCCGTCACCGTGAAGGCTTGACACCTGCTACTAATGTAGCACCTCCCAGGAGCTCTGCAAACCTTACTCACACGCAGGAACACAACAACACCGAAGTGATTGTAATTTGGCTGCGGTCTTAAAAATTATGTAAAAATAATTAATATAAACATTATGGTATACCTATAACTTATTGACATTTTAAACTGTAACGTTTAAGCGTTTCCCAAATGCATTTAATTTGATTATACTGCATTATTTTTAAAAGATTTTGACCAACTGAAAACAGTTGATCAGGTACATGGACCTAATATAATAAACAGGACTGATAACTCTGAAAATGTTCATTATAAAAAATGAACACTATTGCAATGCAATAAAGTATTAATTCCTGTGCGCTTTACACAGATGCAAATCCGAGCCGACAGAGATAGCCAGGACGGAGGCGTGTGTCTCGTTCTTTCATCTTTCTTAGATCTTGCCAGCATAAAATAATATTTCTGATCTAAATTTTGCCTGATCAAAAACTCAGTTTATGCACTTGTATTTAATTGTTATTTCAACAATTGTAAAATAATAAATTATATTTTAATTTATTTCTTTAATTTTATACATAAACTATAAAGAAAACGTAAAATAGTATTTGCTTATTTCTAATTTCCTAGTGGTAACCCTCTAAAGCATCACCATGAACTGTCATGGTGTCAGTAAGTCAAACTGTCATTGATTGAGTTTATCAAAATATTATTCTTAATATAATTCTTAGGCACCTTTTAAGATAAAATGGTGAAAAAATGTTGCGTTTATACTTGTTCAAGTGAATCATATAGTGATTGCCATATATCGTTCCACAGGTAAGCTTAAAATAATCTTACTGTAAATCTTACCACTAGGGTACCCATAATTCTCGTAATATTTCAATTGTGTGCTCGAGTTAGTTCTTCACTGTTGTACATTTATTTACAGTTACCTACCTTAAAAATGAAGTAATGCGACAAAAATGGCTCAGCAATACACGTAAAGCAAAAAATCACTAAAAATTCTGTCGTATGCAGCCGGGACTTGCTATACCTACGATTTCTCCTGTGGTAAGTATCATTAGTAATTGTTTATCATGCTTCAACGCAACAACACACAACAAGATTTAATTTTAGGAATCTTTGTTTAAACACCTAATCAAGTATTTTAAAAAACACTATTTGTATATACACTATACATAGTCTTTTAGGTTCCATACCCAAGGGGTAAAACGGAACCCTATTACTAAGACTTCGCTTTCCGTCTAACTGCCATCAGGCTGTATCTTGTGAACAGTGATAGTTAGTTATAATTTTAATTTTTTGATGCCTTTATAACAACATCAAATACTTAATACTAAAAAACAAGATAATATACGTATGTAAAGGGCTCCCATACACCATACGTGATTTTATAGCTTGCCGGATATTGATAGCTATTACAGTTAGACACTTAAAATATTGACGGAATACACTTTATTTAAAGACAAATAATTAAATTGAAATAAAATAAATACTAAAGAAGGATTCGTTTTACAGTCAAATATAGTAAAACCTTTACGACTTATGTACTTGGCCCGGTTTATTTTTACTTAATTCTTTATATGAGTATTATTTTGTAGGTCATAAACTGGATGTAATATGTTGCACTAAGTTAACTGTAATGTTTATTTTACAGACCAAAAAAAATAAGTTCTCAGTAATACATTGAGCCACCGACCACTACCAGACTCTGACGAAGAAATCCTACATCCTGCCACCTCTTGAAGATATTATCATGTTTAAAAAGTCGTTTAATCGATCAAAATGTTCAAACGATGTTTTTTGGTTAATATTAATATTGGCACTGAAA
The DNA here is from genome assembly GCA_037074685.1 of Glyphodes pyloalis. Classification (NCBI taxonomy): domain Eukaryota; kingdom Metazoa; phylum Arthropoda; class Insecta; order Lepidoptera; family Crambidae; genus Glyphodes; species Glyphodes pyloalis. Next base: position 6,380,422 of record JAYKKO010000020.1, read on the forward strand.
ACAATCTGTTGCCCACTGTGATCAGAAGTTAGGTAAAAAATCGTAGACATAGACTGGCGTACAATTATTACAATGTAGCCATTCATTAAATATGTAGCCGAAGCGGCTGTAATTGTACTTACTAGCAATTATTTTAAGCATTGTTTCAACTATATTTTCTTGTCATCTGTATCAACCAAAGCATGTAAATGGCTAAATATAATAATAATAATTAATAAATTTAGGGTTATTCTCGTTGTTCCTACCAGGCGCGTCCTCAGCAGTAGGGACAGTGTAGTAAAAGGGAGTAAAATTATACATAAATTCTATTGAAATAATTCAAGATAATTTTTTCAAACCTATAAACATAAAAGTAATGCTGTCCCGGTTGTTTTCAACAGTCAAATCTGTCCAGACGATAACTTTGGAACATGACGACCACCGTGGCCAGATGCGAGCGGGCCGGACTTTGTTGTTGTACCATCTCTGAGGTCCCGGGTTCGAACCCGGTCGGGTCAATAAGGGAAACGATCTTTTCTGTATTGTCTCGGGTCTGGATGTTGTGGTACCGTCGTTGTTTATGATTTATGTAACACAAGTGCTTTAGCTACTTACCACAGAATCTGAGCAATGTATGTGATTTTGTCCAATATTTATTTATTTATTTATTTTACTAGATGTAGTGGGGACAATGGGCTAAATTTTAATTATTTAATCAAATGTCCGTTATCAAAGTAAATCTTGTTGTCACCCTATTAGAAAGGGACACGCGCCTCTGTGGTAGCTATCTCGCTCGGCTCGTTTTTTGGCTGCGAGTGCTCGGTCCTGTTTATTATATTAAGTCCATGATCAGGTAACACATTTGTCAAACATGGCATATAAAAGTAAAAGTATACGCGATCTCCTTGTCATAGACACGTCGAACAGCTTGTTAATATAAACTTTCTATTGAAACCGAACATTATTTTTTCACGTTCCTAACCATTTATTCCGCTGCAAGTGCGCAAATAAAACGAGTGAAGCACTCACTTACTGTGTCAATTTCTTCGCAATTTTATGCGGTCCCATTATTTCAACATCAAATTTGACTACCAAAATTGGAGTATAACCTCAAATAATATCGAGGCCGGCCCTGCGTCGGGAGTGCGCAATAAAATTTGGCGAATAACTAACATTTTACGTTTTACGCGCATTATAAACCCTTTTCAGTCATAAAACTGGTCGTGTGCCCATGGCAATATTTCATTGAGCATGCCAAATGTCAGGGTATGGGAATATGTAATTTTTTAGAGCACTGTTATGTTTTAGGTTAGTGGGTGGATGAAATGTGGTCATGAATTTGTTTCCATAGCCAGCTTTCGTAGACTGTTTTATTTCTACAAGTTTTAGTGGTACAGTCGTAAAAAAAATTCATTTTCTGTAACTATCTTATCTAATTTTCCTAGTTACAAAATTTCGTTTTAATCCATTAAATTGATTTCTTTTTGCGTAAAACATCTGTACATACTAGACCTTTCTGTGATCTCGTATCTAGTTGATCTAGTTTTAAACTTTCGTGGAAATTGATAAAGTCGTATTTGCACGAGTAACAAACGACCGTAAAACCACATACGGACAAATTTTTTTTTACGTACTTAATACAAATTGGATCAAAAGAATGGACATTTTAAAAAGTTTTGAAAAACTTTCAAGCATCATTGAGATAAAATTATCAATTTCTCGTAGGAGTGGATTGTTAATTACTACTACGTATTTGAATTATATGTACTTTGTGTGTTCATCATGTTATGGTATTTAAATTTTTAGTAAAATTTTCTCAATTTATATTTTGCACGGACGTTCTCGTTGTGTACTATGTTCTTTATCTGCAATTTGGAAGAGATTTCTTTCAAACAATAAGACAACCTAAATTGTACTTGTCATGTGTCTGTAAAACCAATTTCTGTCAATTTATATGTGTCTATTGTCAGATATATTATTTAGCAGGCAAAGTAACCAAATACTTCTGACCTGTTAAAAACATTAATAATTTTCATATAAAATAAGTTCCCATTAAAACTTGTTAAAATGAAACAGAAATAAAAACAGAAAAGGGTGACATGTCCAGTAACAGCTTTATCATGCTGTACTAGTCACGCTTAAGCTTGGACCTCATTACCACTTAACATCAGGTGGGATGAGGTCAATAATGAATTGCAATATAAACAGATTCCTGTCAATAAAGCACAAACTAACCTATCTGAACTAGACACGCGTTAACCACTACAACCAGAACTAAACGGACTCCTTGAGATAATATAATGTACAGTTACGTTCATTCAAGTTTTGAACTATGAAAGTACAAACTAAATGTAATTACGGGAGCCTTTCCTGTACCCTTAGCTTCTGAAACAATTTAGACCTTATACAGATTATAACGTGAAACTCTTGTTACCTGGACACTTTAAGCCAATGGTTCCCAAAGTGGGCCAGAATAAATAGTGGTAAAAAATAATTGAAAATATAGAGAGGATATTTAAGTGACGAGAAAAGTAAGTGTCTCGACACTTACTTTTCTCGTCACTTAAATATCCTGGTATAATATATAATAACTTAAGTAAAACTGGCAAGAAACTCGTTTCTTGCCAGTTTTATTCGACATCAACCACATTTCAAACTAAGCGGTAGACTTGGAACTGACGATTCACAAGCTTAAGCTTTTGTAAAGCTTACATGAGTAAAGATGTTTTCTACTCTATTCTAGATAAAGTGGCAAAGAATTTATAAAAAGTCTTAATAAAAGCAGTAGAACAAAAAACATTGATCACGAACAAATTAGAAACTACATTTTACCCGCGATTTCACCTGTATTTTTTCGGGAAAAAAGGTACTCTTTATGTTTGTTACGGAGGGAAAGGAAAGAGGGACAAGGAACTCAGAATAGGGTGAATAAAAATATATTTAAAATAAAAGTAAAGGAGAAAAATACAGTTAGATTGAAAGGTAAAAGAAGAAGAAGAATAACAAGAAAGTCAAATTGACATATTAAAAAGAATATAAAAACATAACGTTTGACTCATAAGGAGTTCGTAACATCCTCCCCTTTTTTATTAAAAGAAGGAGAATGTTATAACGAGGGAGGTGGCAACCCTAGACAACATATAAAAATCTAAAATATGACTTCTGTCGGCGCGATGTTTCTTCTTAAACTGTGATGAAATCAGACGCATGTTGAAGTGCATCCCGAAGTGAGAGGCTCCATGAACAGTCATCACCAACGCAAGGACCAAATGTTACGAAGGGAAAGGAAAGAGGGACAAGGAACTCAGAATAGGGTGAATAAAAATATATTTAAAATAAAAGTAAAGGAGAAAAATACAGTTAGATTGAAAGGTAAAAGAAGAAGAAGAAGAATAACAAGAAAGTCAAATTGACATATTAAAAAGAATATAAAAACATAACGTTTGACTCATAAGGAGTTCGTAACAATGTTTATCTAGTATGTGATCTCCTTTCTACCAAATTTCATACAAACCTGTATAGTTTTTAGATAGAGAGATAAACAAAAAACCAATTAAGAAAATACTAACAAAAATACGAAACCAACTTATCAAATACAGTTGTCATTGGATAATAAGGTACGAGCTTCATTATCAGCCGCATTGATCTTAGGATTTGTAGAGATTATAATAGCAAGAGAAAATACAGGATAAATAAAAAAGTATACTTTTTATCACTGCTCAAACTCGTAGTTTCCTTAGCTCCTGACATTCAGAAATAGTGAAATATTGCTTGTACGTTTATTTGTAAAGTAAATATTACCTATTTTTTTTTTTTTTTAATCTGTTTTTGACCTGAATAATAAGTTCAAATTTTGGACTTAAGTTTATTTCATCATATATTCTTTATCATGACGTAACTACATGAATATTATGAGTATAATTTTAATGTATGCAAATTGAGGGTCCACAATGCACTCAGTATAGCCGACTTTGAAAACCTATGCTCTTAAGGATACAACTTGTTCTTGAAAACTAGTTTAAGCTACATACGGTTACTAGTTTACCTAAATCCTTGGGGGCAACTGCTGTAGTACATTGTTAAGACTTTAAAGGTTTATGTGAAATTTAATCGCTGTGTGTTGTCAGTAGTCAGTAGTATTCTTGTACCTTTAAACTCAAAAAGTACAAATGGAAAATTGGCGAGCCTTCAAATTTGCACAAACAAATAAGTTTTCTTTTTTTGACGACCTCTATAGCTGAGAGGCGAGTGGGCCGTGTTGACAGTCACGACATCTCGGTGGTCCCGGATTCGATTCCCAGTCGAGTCATTATACAAAACGAACTTTTCTATATTTTCTAGGGTCTGGGTGTCGTGTTTATGTCGTTGTTTCTTATTTCTTTTACAAAAGTGTTTTAAATACTTACCTCAAAATCAGAGTAATTAATGTAATGTTGATGTAACCCAATAATTCTGCAAAAAAGTAGTTACTCTAATATATATATATATATATATATATTAGAGTAGACCTAATGACAATTCAATTTAATAATCCCTCTACATATATATTACTAGCTGTGCCCGCGACTTCGTTCGCGTGGACTACATCCTTTTATAGTCGGTTTTACCCCTTTCTCCCCTAATACTCGAAATAAAAAGTAGTCTATATTTTAATCCAAGTTACGAGCTATATTTGAGCCAAATTTCATATATCTAACTTCAAAAATAAACATTTTTCCATATAAATTTCTAAAGGTGGTATTACCCCCCTCCCCCTCTTATTTTCTAATAAAAAGTAGCCTATGTCCGTTCTTGAGATTCAACGTATACCTATACCAAATTTCATCAAAATCGGTTGAGAGGTTTAAGCAGGAAAGCGTAACAGACACACAGACAGACAGACAGACAGAGTTACTTTCGCATTTATAATATTAGTAGGGATAGAGTTTTTTTTCTCATTATTTTTCATTAAAACCACCAAAAGAAACATATCCTATTTAATCGAGTTTCCAATACATACTGACCTTATATAACCTAAATAATATTGGCCTCACATTAAACAAGTAAGCAACTTGAGTTTGGGCGACTTGTGGCTTAATCAGTGTTTCTGTCGCCTAAATTAATAAAAAGGTGTCTGTGAATGTTTTTCTCATTGAAGACCATCAAAACTACGTCACAATGAAATAACAAACAGTCCCAAACAATAAATTCTCAGAATCAAACCGTGTATTTAAAAGTTTAGCTCATACAAAGTAATTAAAAGTTCCACGTCGCACAAGAATGTTGGTTATTCGCTTCTAATCAAGCAGAAGCGATTCACGTCGAACTTAAATTGTTTAATGACGAAGGCTTTAGGATTCTGTGTAACGTGCAAAAATATTTGTTTGAGAATACTCTGCATTGTAGTTGACTTGTATTACAGAAATCAGGATCAATGACGGTACCAGAACACCCAGACCTGAGACGATATAGAAAAGTTCGTTTTCCATATTGACCCAACTGGGAATTGAACCTGGCTCTTAGAGATGACGTGACTCGGGTCTCGGCTACGGAGATAGTGAAATTAAGGAAAATGCTAATTATATACTTTTATATTCACATTGAATTGATTCTGAAAGAAAAATTGCTCAAGCTTTAGAAACCAGATATAACGAAGTTCCACAAACACCCAAACTCAATAGATAGGTACTTTGATCAATGTCAGCAATATTTGTACATTTACCAGCAATTGTTCTAAAGATGACTTGACTTTAATACTTGAGTTGCGCCATTTAATAGGCTAATACAGTAACTACTATGTCAGCATTAATAGAAATTGAAACTGTGGCATTAAATCCCACCCGTTACTTTTCTATCAAACCAAGGTGCTAGGCACAATTCACCCACGCCCAACGTTTCAAGGCCACCGAAATCAATTCCTCGCGACATAAATCGAAATTCCTATAACACGGACCCTAATGGTTTTCCAAAAACAAGCTAGATAATGTTGGAGCGGGTATAAATCACCCGGTATGAGAGTTGGACCCTTGTCACACGGCTCCGGACATATTGCAAGGTTTTATCTTTTTGTAGAGATTATAAGGGCAAATTGCTTTGCAGCCGTTCGATTTCGGTGGCGTCTTCGATTTGAATCTGGAACGATGGGAATGCAAATGGCGGATTAGTTTTGCATGGGATTTGTTTTATTTGTGCCGTATTTAAAAAAAGAACAGTTGCCAGTAATAATTTGCAAATGCCGATTGTTTTTTTTTTGCGTAAGAATAAACGTAACTGTCAAATTAGTGATGAATGAATGAATGGTGAATACCGGTGAACTGATTTGAGAATGATGACTGGGTAGAAAAAACAAAGATTCTATTTAATCCAACAATATTTTTTTCAAAAAACAACGAAAGCTTTTTTAGCTGTGACAAATAAATAAAAATGTATGATGATATTCCACGTCAAAGTTCATTTGATGGGTGTGTTTTTTTCTTATCATTTATTTAATTAAATAGGTACACCAACAAATAGGGTATGGTAGTTAAATTCTTATATGTATATATGCCTATTAAGGCCCAATACGAAGAGAATTTGCGAAACTTCATGTATTTCTGTTCACTAGAACTATGACCTAAAGTAATTCTAAGCATTAAATCACTTTTTGTACGTTTATTCAGATATTTTACAAGGTCGCCGCCTTCTTGAAATTTTAAAATAAATGAATATATAAAAAATATACCAGTTTTAAAAAATGATAAAAATTGAAATCGTAAAATTATTTTTCTTCCAAAACTCTGTAAATATAAATTTAGAAAGAAATATTTTTACTAAAACATGTTAGGATTGTGATTCCGGAGGTCGCCGCCTTCTTCATTTTCGATACAATCTATTAGTTATTAAAATAATTCATTTAAAACACAAACGCCGTTTATTTTCAAATATAAAAATTTGCCGTTATAAATATATCAGGCGCTCCGATGTGTACCTAGTGTAAGGGCATTTTAGTTAATTGTGTCTGTATTGACTATAACAGTGAAATAATGTTAGGAAAAGAAATAAATATTACCTAAGAGCTAAAATAAAAAGAGTTTAGTACAAGAACGCAGCTCAAATTGTGAAAAATCCATTTTGAAATTATATTTTTTGTAGTATTTTACAATACAAAAATATTTTTTTGTTGGGAGGCTGCTTAGGCTGCATTTTTACTTATTTACATTAGCCAAACTGATCATTTATACGTTTCTAGGCAAGTGAGAAACTCAAAAATGCAAATCGTCGACGCTGCACGCGCGTCGACGATTTGCATTATACCGCGTATGTAGCATTTGCCATAAAGATTAAATTTGTCTGTTATTTCATATTATTTCAATCCAAATTAGAACTTACGGGTAAATGTCATTACGCGGTATTGTACGCGAGTCGACGAAATATCACAACCGAGTCGGAAAATAATGAACTGAGTACATGAGTAAGTGCAAACACAGAGACGGCAAATAATGTCATATATTGTCATAGGGGTATGATTGACTGCTTGGAATTGTCTAGTAAGAATTAACACACTCAGGACCTAACCCCCACTATGGAGAAAACAGAATGAAGTTTTTAATTTTTTATTTTTGCAATTTTTACAACGACATTTTGTAAGACTCACAAGAACAATAATTTCAAACAAAGTACGTAAAGTTATTTTTCGTACGTAAGAGCTCTTGCCCAAACATTTTTTTTTCGTTTTTTTTTCATTTTAATGGCCTATGATACGCCTACACATTTTTTTTTTGTTGATTTTGGACTTAAAATAAGACTTTTATAGCACAAAATTCGTTTATTGTAGGTAAATTAAATACCTTCATATCACATCAATAACAAAACACGCGTCTATTGAATATGATTGTTTCTTTGAGTATACCAAAATAAACGTGTTAAATCAATCTGCCGCTTGTGTCTAACCTTTCCTTTGGGTAATAACTCCTTTAAAAAAAAAAGACACGATTATTCGTGTAAAAATGGAAGCTACTTTTATTAGTTATGCTTCATTGCAGACCGCAAAAATTTTAATACACCTATCCTAATATAGAATTATTATCTTTTACTAATCTGTAGAATAACCGTGCACCGTTTTACTACACTTGTTTATGCTTCATTTATGGCACGAATAAACGTGCAGTGATACATTTCTGTTAACAAGTCACAAATTTTTCACTAGAATAATAAAATTATATGATTTTTCTTGAATACTGAGAAAATCGATAGATTTATTTTCTTAAAAAATATATGAGCTGAAATATGTTTAACCTTTAATATAATTTATACATTAAATATATCTATTCATTACGTCATTAAAGTAATGTGATTTCAAACGTTTTTATGGTTTCCTGAAAAGTTGTAGTTTTTCGTTTGCACGTTTATTCGTTGGAGCCATCGATATGTTTGTATGTATCAACAACAAATAACAACAAATTTTTATTGCAAATAAACAAATTTTATCTTATTATAGGATCGGAGCTGTCTTTTAAGCTATAAGCCTGTGCCAGGCAGCTCCGCTCTTCTATCTCTTAACTAACTTATGCTATAAAAAAAAAAAGAGCTATGGATGTGCATGTATGCAAGCACGTGCAGGCGCGCACGTTTGTTTATGTGTGTGTGTGTGTGTGTGTGTGTGTGTGTTTGTGTGAATTGTGTGCGTGTGTGAGTTTGTGTGTGTGTGGTGTGTGCACGTTTGTGTGTAAGTGTGTATGTTATATATATGTGTGTGTGTGTGTGTGTGTTTGTGTATCCTACATATTTGTTTAAGTTGGTATAAATCTAACAGAATATAATTAATTAAATTAATTAATTACCCATCAACAAACAATGCTTCAACATCAGTATAAGTTTTAGTCTCTAGCCAGGTGACAATAGTTGCTTTACATTCTCGATTTGTCTTGCAGTATATATCTAGTTCTTTATTTATTTTGTTATACAATACTGCAGATCGTTTATAGAATTGCCGTTTCGCGAAAGAAGTATTAGTTCCTGGTATTGCTACTACGTTCTTTTTTCTCCTTCCTCTAACCACGCTGGGGTCATAACATAGAGCTTTATGTACCTTCAGAATTACGTTTGTCACATATAATTTTCTAACCGAGAGAAGGTTACATAATTGATAAAGATCTTCCGTAGGAAATATTTTTTTCTTAAAATACATAACCTTGATCAAACAGCGTTGAGCTCGTTCCACATCTATAAATTTAGTTTTTACAGCACCACCCCAAACTACAATGCAATAAGTCAAAATAGATTGGGCTAAGGACACGTACACTTCCTTAAGCAAATCTCGTGATCCAGCGGTGGATTCTCTTGGCAACACATGTCTTAATGATTGAAATATCCATACTAGTTTTCTAATTCTTTGGCTAACGTGTTCAAGCTGTGGGATCCATGAGAGTCGTTGATCCAAGAGAACCCCAAGATATCTACAATGTGAAACCTTATTAATTACAGGGCAGGAGCAGTTGCAGTTTGAGTCGTGTACAGCAGTGGTAGTGGTACAGTTATGTATTTTTAATTCGTAATTTCCTTCAGGTTGTGCGTTGTTATAGATGCTGAAACATATATAATTAGTCTTTGTCGTATTTAAGGTAAGCAAATTACATTCAATGTATGTAACGAATAAAGTACAAAATTGATAATCTATTGGTACTAATATTACAAAGTAGTAAGATTTAATAAATTAATACGTACGCAATGCTGTCTCTATTGTATTAGTACTACATGGCATTCGCTCGTACTAGCACCGCACACTCGTGCTGCGCTAGCACGAGCTAATGCCAAATGCGTTCAATAGATGGCGCGCGGTTCGCCGCGAAACGGGTAATGTCAATTGCTTCGTATAGGGCCTTAAAGGATAACACAACATTGAATAAAACAAAAACAAAAACACAGTGAATTTGCGTCACTCATTTGTAAATCAGTGCAAATTGGTGACAATGTTCTATATCTAATCAAATTATTGTTTACACAAGAAATAAAAAAATAAGTATGATGTATTTTTTGCTTACCTAATTGTTGGACTTAACAGAATTAAATTGAATTTTTATTACTCTAATAAAATTAATAAATTATCCAAAACGAAATAAATAAATAAAAAATGGAAACCTTAGCCAATGCGCCATGAAGGTAATTACGAGTCAAAAGAAAAGCCCAAATAACTCATCTGAATTGCGTTCATGCTTCAGATTTTTTAATCACGCACCTACCTACACTCCCTTAATTTTCCATCGCGGCAATATCACGTCACGTGTCAGTATCGAGCTATTTCTGAAAAAGGTCAAATTCGGATTAATGAAATATTTATGAATCTGTTGATTTTAGGCTTCGTTTGTTTTGGCGTTCGAATTAATTTATTCAATTTTGCGAATTAATTATGAGCTTTTCTGGCCTTCAAGATTAAATAATATGCTTCGATGAGCTTCGCTAGAGGCTGTAATTGGAGATTGTTATTTTAAATGTGTCTTGAAATTTACGTCTACACTGAATTTATTTACATATTTCTTATTCTACAGCCAAAATAATCTTACAACAAACTTAGAATATCTAAGTATAGTTTTATTACGTGTAAGTACATAAATACCTTCATACACCTGTATAAAAAACTATACGAAAATGATGTTTACCGTTTTAATTATTTTATATTTTTAATTTTTCTTGGTTTTGTTATGTAGTAAATGTTTTGTATTTTTTTGTAAATTTTTATATATGCCACTGAGACTCTCCCAAAAACGGCCCAAGCCAAGGTCTAAGCGCCGGGGGCTTAGATGATCATCTGCCATTATCTATAGTAAAAACAAAAAATCTGTTCCTAGCTTTGCCTGAGTATATTGCCTTACATCGCTTAAGGGGTTTTTCATATCACTTCATAAACATACGTTTTTTATTGATTTATTTTTGTTTGAAGTCGTGTTAAGTATTTCATCTTGCCTAAAGTTAATTAAAGTAAAACATTTGATTTGATATAAAATATCAAAATCAACAAAAAATCTCTCTCAAAGTGAACATCAGTCCCTCAAATTTCATCCGATTTATTTTAATTCCTAAACAGCTTTCCGTCTCGCTCTTCAAAGAAACTCTCAAAAACCTCCCGCGTAATATTTTATTTTTGCCCTGCACCTTTTTTGAAGATTCGAAACAAGACCCATTAAAACGTGTAATTAGTAAAAATGTCAAGTTTGAGAAAGAAATTCCGTGAACCCGAGTGCAGAGAGCCTTTTTGTTTAACTTTTTATTTAATTTAGAAAATAAGGGGTTAATGTTACAAAGACGCGATGTAAATGTCATCAACTTGGCAGGATCTGTGAGTTCTAAAAATTATTCTTCTTATATACTTGTTCATGGTAAAAGAAATAAGTTAGTATCAAGTAAAGTTAATATCTTTACTATAGTAGTTAACTAAGTACCTTGTCACATTAAGTCAACTGAGTATCTAACTCCGCATTTAATTTCACAAGTTTAATGTGACAATGTTTTGAGGATTTGATTGGAAGCCTATGAAGCTCGAAGATACAAACTCCTGATGTTGACAATACATACCGGACAAAAATATCTGATTGCTAGAAATATAAGTACAGCATAATCAATCTGTTACTGGACTTGTCGCCCTAACCTTGAAGGTTTGACTCCTGCTACTAATGCAGCACCCCCCCAGGAGCTCTGGAAACCTTACTCACACGCAAGAACACAACCACACCGAAGTGATTGTTATTTGGCTGCGGTCTTCTGTAAGGTGGAGGTATTTCACCAGTCGGGCTGCTCCAGTTCGAGCGATAAATCGCTATGCCCTCTCTTAATTGTTATTCGTCTCCGTTTCCGACATATTATTTTTTGGTAGTAGGTCTGCACTTCCATGTAAAGTGGGAAAAGTGGAATATCTCATAAATATTAGTTTTTATTTTCAAAAGTCATAAAATTATATAATTTAATAACTTCTGTTTGATTACATACTACATTTGACAAAACATTATTTTCACATTTCCCTTAGAAATTTCATGACATGTGATCTTGTTAAGCAGTCCCGTAGATTATTATTAACTAGTCAAAACGATATCGATGCTCAAAAACTGCTAGTCGACTTCTCCTGAAGTATAGTGTAGGAGTGATTATAATTACGATGGTATCTTGAAAAAAAATTTAAGATGCTTTTTAATCAATATTAATATTGCTTAGAATCAAACAGACTAAGGTAATTTGATTTTATTGCTCCCAAGTATACATTATTCTGACACGTAATCTATTGAGAGTCCAAATTACTAACTGCATTAAGATGCAATTTGGTACCTTACTTTATTACTTAATATGCCACACTTTTTATGACCAAAAAACGTGTATCAAATCGCGGACAAAAGCTAAATAAAACAATGATACATGCTTCGTCAGAATATTCATAACAACGGGAAAAAGACGTAAATGTATTTATATAACAGTCTAACTACACACAACATTAATCACCCTCGACTGTAACCATGGCAACCCATTTATTATTTACCATCCCAAATTATGACCGAATAATGTTCCACGCGATTAGGCCCAACTACTTACACACCTAATATTGTTTACATACCTACTTCCCGAGACATGTCACAAACCTTAGAAGTAATTAAGGTAAGCCTCGCAACGTTGACACATCCTAATGACACGATCATTCACTATTACTAGTTTATATTTCACCCTTATTTACATACGGTGAAATATACGAGAGGATATTTAGAGCGGGCACGTCCAGGTAGTGATCTACGCTGTTCATTTGGAAATAATTAATTCACCGCTCAGAATTAAAATGAAATTTTCGCGAACGTTTCTTTATATTTCGAGGCATGTAGCGGCTACTATAATTTCGGCTTCAGTCCAAAATCATAAGCAAATTGTCCGAAGATTGGAACATGTGTATACGTGCCAATCTTTTTGACGGAGAGAAAATTAACGCGCTGTAACGTATCCTGTGAAAGGTAATAGCGACTCTTTCGGAGAGCGAGTACAAAGAGGAGAGTCCACAGCTACCCGCAAAAAACTCCCCGAATGACCTAGTCGCCCTTTAAGATGATGCTGTAGGAAATAGCTCAACCAGAAAACCACTACTGAACCGACCCGCCCCTGCCCCCGGGATGGTTAGAGGGTAAGCCGAGATGGCTGATCCATGAATAACCTTACTGTTTTAGCAACTAACATCGAGACATCAAAACCTGAAAAAGCCCTCCTCCTTATTGCGTCGTATTTCTCATTGTTGAGGGTCGTGAAATCCCTTTTGCATGACTTTCTCCCGTATGATTTCTCTCCAACTAATTCTGTCTCCGGCGGTGTGAAGGGCGTTGTGAACAGTATAGTCGAAAGTAGTGTAGATTTGATCAGACCAACGCATTGGGCTGCGTCCACGAGGCCTTTTTCCATCTTTTTCAAAGTACAGTGAGGAATTCTGTTATATCTATTGAATTACTTACATTTTGCTTCACAACTAAAACTCGTGTGTTTTCAATAAATCCGTTTTAGCACGATAAATATCGATCTATCCTTGTGATTTAGTTAGTTCATGTTTACAAACTTCGTAAATTTTTGAGAACATAGCAAAAATTCTACATTAAGAATCAAATTATGAACACTTACGTTTGTCCGTGAGTTTTTTTATGTGATTTTGGGATTATAGAATCGTTTCTATTTTTGTAGTATTTAAACTACCAAATGTTTACACAATCTGTTCCGTAGGTTTTTGCGTAAAATAATAATAAAAATTCATTCAACTTTTGTAACAATAGAAGAAGGACAGAGTAGAAATAAAAAATAATTCTTAGTGCAAAATAAAATTAAATTAAAAATCTATAAAACAGTGAATGAGGCATTTCTGTTGAAAACTGTGTTTACAATTTTTTCAAATAGAGAAACAAAAACATATTTTATTGACAAACCCGACTGACGATGTGCTGTTTTTTATTTACCATAAAAAATGGTAAATATTTGAATTCAAGGCTTGTTAGTACTGATTTTAAGTATGAAACCTATGAATATAATATTTTATTTTATTTATTTGTCTTGTACTTTTATTTACAGTATTAAATTGTATTAGAAACTTACAACAGAACTATATACATAAACAAAACTAGAACATACAATAACATAAAGATAATACCTATATACAAAATATTTACAAAAGAAAGTTCGCTCCAGCGTTAAGGGTGCCCAGAATGCTATTAGATAAAACAAGTTAAAAACTTAAGCTTTTTTGTTACTTCAGACGCTAACTTGCAGAATATTGTGGTAAGGATTAAACGCCAGTTTAAATATTCCCACTTAATTTATCCGTACGATTAACCTTTTTTAATTAGCCGTCTGGGATCCAGTCTTAGTGACTTTTTTTGTGGCAAACAGAATTGAACTTAACTGAAACGCTAGGAAATAATGCTAGAACAGTGTTTTTTTATGGTGGGTAACGCATTTTTTTTAATATAAATATAAATAAATATTGGACAACATCACATACATTGCTCTGATTCTGCGGTAAGTAGCTGAAGCACTAGTTTTACAGAAATCAGAAACAACGACGGTGCCACAACACCCAGACCCGAGACAATATAGAAAAGTTCGTTTCCCATATTGACCCGACCGGGGATCGAACCCAGAACCTCAGAGATTAAATCTATCCAAGTCATATCTGTATTAACATGCTCATCATAAATATGACGCAAATTAATGTCATCCTGCTTATAGAGTATCAATAAGTTAGCATTATCACGTACAAGCTGTTTGGGAATTTTACTGTATGTCTGATTTAAATAGAAACAGTCTATGTTTTTATGTCTTCCCATTGCAAAATAGTTACGTATATTGTTTTGGTTTTCTCAAGCAACGTCATCAAAGATGATAATGGAATTCGGTTTAGCCTTTTGTGGACTCAATACTTGATCATTGTCCCGAAATTTTTTAAATATTATTTTAGGTACTAGTTTCAACACATTTTCCAGAAATACATATTTAGGTTGTTCCAATGTCTTTGAGTATAAATACACATTCCGATAGTTCAGTCCATTTTCATGTAAAAGAAGCCCAATTACTAAATTGGTTTTACCACAATTTGACGGACCACAAATTATGCAACGGATGGTGTTAGGAAGTAGTTTACCATGACGATGATTACTATTTTTAGTGGTAAAACAAACATTTTCCAACTTTAGTGAATTGGGTTGCTTAACAAATTTCATAATGCTACAAGTGAACGGTGATATGGGAATGAGGTTTTTTTGAGTAATCTCTGTATTTATGGTAAGCTTAAATTTAAGACCTTTTCTCTTGTATAAAAAGCTATATATTTTTGTCATCATTATCGCCCTCGCGTTGCCATTTGGTATAATGCATTTAACAAGGTCCGTGCGTGTACCGTGAACGTGAGATGACAGACTTTGGTAAGTCCTCCCAGTTTTCATTTTTGTAACCCGAATTTCTTGAGGATGTTATTGGGAAGTTCTGCTCTATCAGGAGTGAGGTCGAACAGCGCTGTTCGACCGAACGACTGGTGGGGCAGACTTCCCAATAACATCCTACTGGCGCGAAGTCAAAGTCCGGCTCGCTCGCCTCTCGGCTACGGAAGTCGTCATTTGGCTTCAAATCTCAGACGTTGTATGTTTGTATCCGGTGAACATTTACACAATGTGAGATTTTCCCAATTAAGATTTTTTATTTTTATTTAGAATTATAATGGTTATTTTAAAAATCACTGAGTGATTATTATGAAAAAAGTGTCCTGGATAAAATTAATCAAAAAGAAACAAAACTTAATTTTGGAAGAATCCCAAAACCTAAGGGGACACGTTGCAGCCACCCTATAGGACCGTAGTCGTATTAGCTAGGTACTTAATAAACATTGCACCATTTAACCGATGAGAGAGTGAGACGTGGTTAACGCGGCTGTTATACCAAGCCACGATTCTGCCGGTGATGCTGTGGTAGGTCTTTAGTTCCAACGGCATTACCGTCAGACGATAATATCCACCGGGGAGTTTTAGTGGGTATTCCTGCCATTTTCAGGAAAGGGAATCCCGCACAACGGTAGGATCTGTTAATGTATTTCCTCCCACAAAAAATGACAACGGGATTACACGGCACAGACTGATGTTACTCTTCTCAAAAAAGTAGAAATCTGAAATAAACTCACTACTATTTCCTCTACCTTAAGGTTGTCTGGAAGAGATCGCTTTCTAGCGATAAGACCGCCTAAATTGTACTATAATCAATCTGTAAAACCTATTTCTGTAAAGTTTTGTGCAATAAAGTATATCTATCTATCTAAACTCACGTTATCCAACGGTATCATATCCACTATAAATGTTTTTATTTATTTATTTATTTACTAGTCATATGGTACATAAGGTGTTACAATTTTGGATGTACATTGGACACAAGACGTTGGGGCACTGAAATAGAGATTCACAAATTAATTAATCTATATAACTAAAATTATAACTATCTATTTATCTGTATCTATTTATTTAAGATTTATCACCAAAACAATCTTTTAGGGTATAGTAGGCTTTCAAAAGCAGGTGTTCCTTTAGATGCTTTGTAACAGACAGTCATTTATTTGTTTTTTTTTTTTTTTTAATTTTAGAATTCAATTGTAACTTGTTTAGTTATGTCATATTTGTTGTTTTTTTAATGGTTGGCTCGATACCCTGTACTCGTATGTCTATGTATACGTAAATATGTTATATTTGTAAGAATTTCTATATATATTTCTATTCGTGTATCATTAATGTAAATTTAGGGAAACCTATTATTGGCCTTACTAATAGTGTAACCATGTTTTGTGTATTAAGTATTGTAACGCTGTTGGTTTCTAAAATAAATAAATAACTTCATATTATGTATTATTCTTTTATACTATCGGGAATGTTATTAAATATTTCCCATTCAAAACAAAAACGGACCGGTCGCTATATTATCAAGTATTACAAGGCAGCTCTCGTTATTCAACCAGTTTTTTTTGTACAAAATTCAGAAAACGATGCCGTACCTAAAGCTAAATTAAGTCACACTGCAGTGCTCCGTAAATTTACAGGCTATTTCATAAAACACCCGAGATAGGTTAGTTCAGTGGGAATTTTTCGTTCGTTCGGTTACGACACGCGAAATTCGGAACGATGTAGTTTTCGTTCTTGTTAAAATTTTATAATATGGATAGAAGTTTGGAGCTGGGTAGTACTTGGTTGTATTGAGTTTGGTAAGAAGTTTGATGTTTAATTTTACAAAAGTTGTAGAGGTAGCTATGCCTGCGGCTTCACTTGTGCATTTTAAATAAAAAATCCCCTCGATGGAGCTATGGTTCAAAAAGGTACATGGTTTTTTGGTTAGAGCAATCTAGGGAACAAAGTATTAAAGATTGGCTTGTATTTTTACTTTTTATTTATTTAAAAAACTTTATTGCACACAATTAAAAGTACAAAGAGCGGACTTAATACTAGGAGCATTCTTTACCATTCAACCGTTTGTATCCACCCGGATACAAGTTAATCTTCTGGAATATATTTATGTAATACTTAAGTCTACTGGTCATGGAGGTACGAAAAAAAACTTGTAAGCCATCACATTCAAAACATACATTCGTTTATGCCTCAAATGTTCAACACTTGCAAGGGAATCAAAACCTACAGGGTAATTGCCGTAAACTCAGAATCGTCTAATTTGGTACAAAGCAAAATCTTACTTCACAAATAAATAAATAAACAGAAACATTGTGCAAATTTGAGTTTGGTATTTCATAAAAAATATTTTAATGACATTTCCCCTTTTTTTATAAACCCTTTTCCTCCTGATCTCATAGAGGTATTAAAATAAATAATGTAAAATATTACTCATATACTAACATGGTACAATAATATAGATTTGTACGGAATCATTGAAGCAAGAGTACTGCACGCACTTAGTCGATAATTGTTTACAACAAAATCAAAATCATAACATTATTCGACTAATATTTTAAAAGTGAAAATATGGAGAATATAAGGATATTTCTTACTCTTTCAGAAAAAAAATTAAAGGCTTTAGATTAAATTTGGCTACTAGCTTGATTAAATACAAAATTTGCATAGATTACACTTGATATATAATTATTTTGTTCTATCCTCGTAATACCCACAAATTAATATTTACACACACAACAATATTTTAAGCTAAACGGCTGTGTTTACAATTAAATCTATTAATTCCGTTTCAGTAAATCCAATGGTCTGGTAGCAGAACACTGCCAAGGATTAACCAAAGCATAACTCTCATTTTCCACCTTAAAGACTTGGCTTAGCCAAAACGCAAACCTTTTTGGCGTCCTGCCATACAAAATTAACTTTTCAACAATTAGGTTTTATTTAAATGCCTCTAAAGTTGGCGGCGTCTCTTGATGTCTTCTTTAGACGGTGAAGTAAAATATTTTAGTAAGGACTTTGGGATGAATGGGCATTTAAATACAGGCTTGATTTATTTTTCCTAGTCTTTATAATGAAGGTTAACGTTGATTCAACTACTGAAAGTAACGTATCAAGCTGCCTTATAATAGAAAAAGCAACTTAATAACAAAAAAACCTTAGACGTTTTTAAAGGCAATGACGTAAACAACAAGACGTATAAATAAAACAATTTAAAAGAGGTGCGTTGTGCACACTGCCTATTAAATTTCTTATTTAAGTTTTTAATTCTTCTCTTCCAATTAAACAAACTTTAGCTTTTTATACATTTTTATACTACCGAAACATACTTTTAAAAACAAATTTTAAAAGAGTGAGTGTCGAGTTTCTAGCCGGTTCACGACATCATCAACATTCCGAACACGGCGGTAGAATATTAAACTTGTGCTGCAGATTTATAAGTGCTTTTGTTAAGCTTACATGTATAAAGATTTTTTATATTCTATAAGCACTCCATTGATAAAATTATTCGATGGTATATGATTTACTAGCGTCTCGCCCCGGTTTCGCACGGATGATATGTAAATACTTAGAAATATTGGCTTTTCTATTCTTTATTGCAAACAAAAACCTCCCTCTTGAATCACTCTATCTATTAAAAAAAACATCATCAAAATCCGTTGAGTAGTTTTAAAGATTTTAGCACATATAGGGATCTCTCTCTCTCTTCAGTCGGTCCCTCACTGCTGAGGATCGTGACTCCTTTTGATTCCGTCAATCAGCTGTCTCCATTTGTCCCGTTCTGTAGCTTGGTGAAGTGCTTTGCTGACAGGTATTTTTAACTCCTCTGCTATTTGGTCCGACCATCTCTTGGGACTTCGCCCTCGGGGTCTTTTCCCTTCAACTTTAACGGTTACTATGAGGCGTTCCAGATTGTCGGTATCCCTGCGTGCAACATGGCCAAAATAACGTAGTATTCTTTGTAGGCAGGTCGTGGATAGCCGCTGAGACTTTTCCATCTTCAGCTGTTTGAGGATAGATATGTTGGTGCGGTGGGCCGTCCATGGTATTCTCAGCATACGACGCCAACACCACATCTCAAAAGCGTCGATTCTTTGTCTGTCTGCTGCTTTGAAAGTCCACGTCTCTGCACTGTATAGAGCAATGGAGAAAACGAGGGTGCGGACCAGGTGTATTTTGGTCTTGTGGGTGATATTGCTGTCTCTCCAAATTTTGGTGAGTTGGGTCATCGCAGATTTTGCCATGCCAATCCGTCTACGTATTTCCGGTTCGCTACTTCCTTTGTTAGTGATCTGTGAGCCAAGGTATTGGAACTGGGCAACGGTTTCATAGTCCTGTAGGAGATTGTCGCATTGTACAGCAGCGAAGCGATCAATAATCATGATTTTGGTCTTGGATTTATTAATAGCAAGCCCCATTTCCATACTGATGGCTTCAAGTTTGTGTAGTAGCTCCGCCATTTCTTTTTCCGATGATGCAAGAAGGGTTGTATCGTCCGCGTATCTGAGGTTAGATATTTTTACCCCACCTATCTTTATGCCACCTTCCCAACCATCTAGGGTTTGTCGCATGATATATTCTCCATATATATTAAAAAGGATGGGAGAGATCACGCACCCTTGGCGAACACCCTTCTGGAATTTAAAACGGCTTGATGTTGAGTCTCCTACAGTCACTGTGCCGTATCCCGACTCATACAGCTTGCGAATGAGCATTATAAGGTGAGCTGGTACACCTGCCTCGGAAAGGACTTTCCATAGTTTCTCCCACTTAACGCAGTCAAAAGCCTTTTGGTAATCCACAAAACACATGAAAGTTGGGGTATTATATTCATAGCACTTCTCTATTATAAGGCGAAGGTTCAAAATTTGCTCTCTGGTACCTCTCTCTTTCACAAAACCGGCTTGCTCTTGGGGTATTTGCCAGTCTAGAAAAGATCTTAGTCTCGCATTGATGATATACAGTAAAATTTTACTGGCATGAGACATTAGTGCGATGGTTCTGTAGTTATTACAGTTTCGTACGGAGCCTTTTTTGTGAAGAGGAAGAATTGATGAGTGTACCCAGTCAGATGGCCAGTTTCCCGTCTGCCATATCTTATTGCATAGATTGTGCAAACAGTTTATTCCATTCGGGCCCAAACCTTTCAACACTTCTGCTGTGATTTTATCAGGTCCTGGTGCTTTGTTGTTCTTAAGCTTCCGGATTGCGGCTTCCATTTCTGAGCGGAGTATGTAGGGTTCTTCATCAGCCAGGCCCTCGAAAGTTGGAGTAGCCCGAGTTTGAGATACTTGATCCTGGTATAGTTCCTCACAGTATTCTCTCCATCTTTCAGTTACTTTTGCAACTTCATGTATAGGGTTCCCATTTTTGTCATCTATCACCCAAGAACATGGTTTGAACCTTCGCGTTATCTGTCTGACTTTACGGAAGAGATCAGCAGTTTGATATTTTCCTGCGTGATGTTCAATTTCTGTGCAGATGCCTTCTAAGAAACGATTTTTGTCTCTTCTGCATTGTCTTTGGATTGTGCTGGTAAGTTCTGAGTACTCTTCCTCAAAATTTCTGGTTTTTACTCCACATTTAAGTTCCTTGCGTAACTTTATATTAGTCCAGACTTCTTCCGACATCCAGTCCTTTTTGTCTATGGGTGTTTTGATCATAGACTTAAGCGCATTGACGACTTTCTGACTGAACTGTTGCCATTGTTCTTCTGGGGTCATCTGTGCTACTTTAGGGGCTAATTCCGCTAGTTCTGCTTCTGTTTGTTTTTGGAAAAAGTCATATTCAGGTACTGAAAGTCTAGCTAAATGTTTTGCTTTTTTACCACATGACTTCAGACGAATTCGTATGTCAGCCACTAGTAGTTGATGGTCAGAGCCACAATCCGCGCCCGGAAAAGTTCTGGTGTTCGTTACTGACGACTTCCATCTGTTTGCAATCGTGATGTAGTCTATCTGGTTACGGTAACGGTCACCAGGAGAGGACCATGTATACAGCCTTCGCTTGTGGTGTTTGAAGCTGGTGTTAGTTATGGTCAGGTTGTTGCTTACACAGAAATCAATGAACATTTCACCCCTTTCATTTCTGGTACCTAGTCCATATTTCCCAAGTATGTGACGGATGTGGTCATCTTGCTCAGTGTTCCCTATTTTCGCATTCCAGTCTCCCAGAATCATTAAGATCTCACGTTTAGAGATGTTCTCTATGGTGGTCTGTAGGATGCCGTAAAAATCTTCAATATCTTCTTTAGTGGACTGGGCTGTTGGTGCGTAAACTTGGATGATGTTTACGGGGAGTGGGTTACAGTTAATGCGTATTGTCATAATTCTGTCATTAATGGGGTTGTAGCCGGTGACAAAACTTCGAAATTTACGTGACACTACGATACCCGTACCGTTTTTGCTTTCGATGTCGTGACCGGAGAAAAACATTGTGTTGCCGTTTGATGTTGTGAAATGGCCCTGGCCTTTCATATGAGTTTCGCACAATCCCAGTATGATGATCTCATGTGCGCTCATCTCTTTTTCTACGACTGCAAGTTTCCCTGGTTTTAGTAATCCTCTTACATTCCACGTCCCTATTCTGTGTTTGGTGCGTATCGAGGGTTTTTTGTAGTCTTCAGTAATATTAACCACTTCGGTAGCCTGATGACCTAGTATCGAAGAGTCTTCGGTCACATATTTCACACTTGTCAACCCGGGTATTGACAAGCGCCGGGGGTCCGCCGGGTCATCCGACAAAACAGCATTTTTATCGTTAACCTTTATCATCATGGAGTTCTCTTGGGAGTTTAATCTTAGTGGGTTCCCATTGCCTTCTACGTCGGTTTGTTTAGGGGGTATTTAGTCCCCAAGGCCTCCGGAGCCT
Organism: Glyphodes pyloalis; assembly: GCA_037074685.1. Classification (NCBI taxonomy): domain Eukaryota; kingdom Metazoa; phylum Arthropoda; class Insecta; order Lepidoptera; family Crambidae; genus Glyphodes; species Glyphodes pyloalis. Next base: position 6,402,663 of record JAYKKO010000020.1, read on the forward strand.
TTACAATGGAATAGGTTATATCACCGCCGCCTACTACTCGGCGTTAGCGTATTTTACGGCTGTCCTTGATGGTGTTGGGTGTACGCCGTTCACTAGCCAACCCTCCTCCTTTCGCAACCGGGCTTGGGACCGTCTATGGCGGAGTTCACATATAGGGATATAGGGACAGAAAAAGCGACTTTGTTTTATACTATGTAGTGATTTACCAGATTTTGATATCAGAGTCCTAGATTCGAGGCTAGGTCACCCGAATGTAGGCAAATGCATGAAGGGAGACGTCGTTGACAGTTGTCTCTGTAGTTATACAAATAAGTTGGTGTATAACCCTTATTTTTTTTGTTTTCTTAAGTTCGGCTCCAATATTTGAAAAACGGTCCGTTCTACTTGTTACGGTTAGTTATACATGTGGAATAGCGGATGTATCCGAACGTTGTGCATGAGCGATGCCTGTACGTTTGAATATCCGAATGGTGAGAATGTCAGAGTTAGATTTGAACGACGAACGACGACGATGTGCAAGACGACGTGTGTGTGTTAATTTAATTTTGTTACATTCCCATTCCACTACAAATTAAATTTGTAGTGGAATGGGAAATGAAAGAAGCAAATAGGAAATAATCGAAATATATTAGCCAAACAATTTAAATTAAAACACACACATCGTCGTCGTTCGTCCGTCGTTCAAATCTAACTCTGACATTCTCACCATTCGGATATTCAAACGTACAGGCATCGCTCATGCACAACGTTCGGATACATCCGCTATCCCACATACATTATACGCGGCGTAAGCTAAAAACTACCGACAGACGACTGATGACAGCTACATGGAACATGGAGTATTACTTAACGACTTGTAGTCTGTTGGAGATGTTGGTCGGTCATTTTTGAGACATCATTACGAATCGTAAAATATTGGAACCGGGTTTAAGTCACTTGTTATTCTATGAACGTTTTTTTATTTACATGGGATCGACTTCGAAAGACGAATTACTTCATTTCAACTAAATTTAATTTTCAACTTTTTAGTTTCCAGTTTAAAGTCGTTTTATTTGCTTTTTTGCAATGCTGGTTAAGATACTCAGGCACCTATATGAATAATTTATATTTTTATGGAAGTGTGAATCGACTAAATCCTAATCTAAGTTCAGGGTCAAAATGTTACTATATCTACTTCACCCCTGAACCCTTCGTCCTACCCCTTCGCTGACAGTCCATTTCATACAAAATATATTGTAGCATATCGGCAGTGAGCAACCACAGTATAGAAAAGAAAACAGTCTAGAAAATAAACCATTCGAGATTTTGTATGAGAACCAATTAGACTGCATTAGTGGTAGAACGTTAAGCTCTTTAACTCGAAGTTCATGATTATTTCAAAGAAACAGAGAAATTTAATCTTCCCTTTCGGAGAACCCACGACCTTGATATATCACATCCGAATCTCAAGCTGCAAGGGGAGATGAAATTTTTTATATACTCAATGTTCATTTTCGAAATAATCATACTAATATTATAAATGCGAAAGTAACTCTATCTGTCTGTTTGTCTGTCCGACTTTCACGCCTAAACCACAGAACTGATTTTGATGAAATTTGGTATAGGTACACGTTGAAACCCTAGAACAGATATAGGCTCCTTTTAGTTATGATAATAAGGGGGATGAGGGTAATATCACCCTTGAAATTTATTATGAGAAAAAGTGTTTGTTTTTTAAGTTAGAGATATGAAATTTGTATAAATATAAGTCAAAACTTAAATTCAAATATGGACTACCTTTTGCTCCGAATATGAGCAAAAGGTAACTTCATGACCCAAGGGTTGACTGGTAGAGAATGCCCTTAGCATTAAGTCCACCTGTTGTACATTGTGCAATAATGTTTTTAAATAAAATAAATAAATGAGGGGAGATAAGGGTAAAACTGACTGTTTAGTCTCGTCGTCGTTATTAATAAAAAATCCACTATGAACAATATATTAATGAAAGTATAAAACACTTTAAAATTACTCCACTATTTACATTTAAGCCTTTATCCGCCTAGGCTGTCATGTCAATCTGTCTATATTCAAACACATGTCCTAGTCACGTCATCGTCCAGTCGGCCAGCACCAGGTCGTAGGTAAGTATGTAGTCCACGCGAACGAAGTCGCGGGCAGAGCTAGTAATATATATTCGACGACCTACGAACCAGAGGGGCGAGCATGCTGAACTTTGGCGTCGCGCCATCTCTGAGGTCCTGGGTTCGATCCCTCTCGGGTCAATATGGGCAACGAAATTTTGTATATTGTCTCGGTTCTGGGTGTTGTGGTACCGTCGTTGTTACTGGTTTCTGTAACACAAATGCTTTAGCTACTTACCACTGTGTAATGTATGTGATGTTGTCCAATATTTATTTATTTATTATTATTCCAAACTCAAGTAATATTAAGATTGTGGGAGATACGCGTGCGAGCAGACACAGACAAACGTCGTACATTTGTCGTCACATGTCAATATGTTACGGAGATCGTGGCCTTTTGGCAGATTTATCGCGTTGCTGTTGAAAGATTCGATACTACAAATGAACAAATAATCGATAAACAGGCAAACATAGTAGCTACCTACTTCTGCGAAAAAAAGTGGTGCTCCTCAATCTTGGTGCCATCTTAATTAAATAAAAAAAAATGAAGATTTAAACAAAATAGCAAAGATAGAACTGGAAGTTAAAAGCATTACTGCAGTGACTACGACTTAGCTAAAAGAAACTTACACATACTTAATGCGTTTAAAGCTAGCAGAATATTATAATTTGGACAATCAAAATATAATGTTTGCCTTTTTAAATGGAATATTAACTTTTGAAACCACTGGTTAATTTCTTCATAAAAAATACAAGATATTTGATTCATTTTTAATGATAAAAATTTCATTATTTTAATAATGAAACAATTTAATCACATTATCATTATGTTAAGAATACATTGTTTTACATTTTTTATAAAAAAAAAACATTATTAAAATTTAAAATTAGTCAACAAGTCTAAACAAGATAACATTTTAAAGTAGTTAATACAAACTACTTAATGCCCGACGTTTTGATTAGGTCGCAATAAACGTGGTTACAAGCTAACTGTATTATAACTTCGTGCTGTTTTCTAAAATAATGTTTTCTCGTTAAAATCAATTAAATATGTTAATTGATTGAAATGGAATGTGTTAATTGTAAAAACTAAAATTATTATTGTTTTTAAATTAAGTTACTAATGAGATAATATTTTGAAACTTTCACGTCCCATTTTATACATTAAAATGGCATGTCAAATAGAATCAAAGATGACATTAGCATCGAATGCATTGTCCACACCGCGACTAGCCCAAACTAAGCCCCCAAGTGCTTCAGCATTATCATTGTTTGGCCCAGCGGAGCACCCGCCCGCCTGTAAAGATATTTCAGATATTTGTATTTTGATAATGTCCTTGGGAATTCAGCGATGCCTCTAGATTGGATTGGTACCCTCTTTATTTCATACTGAGCAGGGTATTTTGTTCCAGCGAAAGTTCCGTTGTAACTTGTATACGTATTTGCAAAGAGGGTTTTTGTGTTATCTGACTGATGGAAAAGGGGTAATCTCGTAAAATTTGATGGAGCCAAAATATGCTTGTGTTATGACTTTGAGTTGACATTTGAATGGGAATATAGCATATGTTGTTTTGATTCTGTGGTGAGTAGCTAAAGCATTTTTGTTGCTGAAATCGGAAACCATGATGGTACCAAAACATCCAGAGCCCAGACGATAGTGGAAAGTTAGTTTTTCATGTTTTTCTGGCTGAAAGCAGAACTTGAGATCTCAGAAATGGACACAAAAGTCCAGCCTTAATGTTATTGAGGTCTTCAAATATTTTTTTCTATTTTAAGACGTAATAAAATTAAGATGCCATATTTGCATTTATTTGTGCCACACAACTGACCACAGTCGATGTACTGTCTTTGATCTTTGTGTTTTTTCTTTAAAAGTGTAATAAGGGGAACTTAGGGCACAAAAGACCATAAAATAAAACCTTAAAAGGAGAACTTATGCACGTCACATTGACCATAATATATTCAGAACAGTATAAATGTGATGTAGTTCAATATTTTTGGTTTTAGTTTCCACTTTAGATATTAATCACAGCTTAGTAAAGATAGTACAAATTTTTGGATGTCCAAACCCTTGAGAACAAAGGTTCGAATACCGAAGATAAAATTTTCACTTGAGAAAACAGTAGTGAACGCTCTTGACTTTTGAACAAAGGGTTGTTGGTTTGATCCCTATCCAGGCCAAACATTTATATTTGTTTTGTATATGGGTGTTTATAAATACACTAGGGGTTCGTTGCAATTTCGCACTTATACTATTTTTACCCCGTTTTTCACACATTTACCACTGAAAGAAAGAAAGAAAGAAAGAAATACATTTATTGACCAAACTAAAAAAAATATAAATATAACCTACTTAATTAACATGCACAAATAATTTATGGTCAATTGGGTTCCACCTCAGCAATTGCTGCAACGGCATTATTTCTAACACCGCTACAGCGCTGGTATTCTGGTGGAACCCAGTTGCTTGAGAAATAACTGAAGCCGGAGCTTTTGTTATCTTTCCACGCAAACGAGTGACGACAAAAATCAAAAAATTACATCTAACGAGGAAAAAATCATAAAAATATAAAGCAAAGAAAAAAAAAGGGAGAAAAGAAACAGAAACAATGTTACAAACACGAAAAGAAAGTTGTCTATGACAGATTAAGCAAAACAAAAAAAAAAACAAAAAAATCAAAATCGTCATGGTTTCTGTGGTGGATCGGTGGTACATTCACTCGCTCATTAGAAAATTTTGAGAAATCCAAATTGAAAATTCGATTTATTCTTTTCACATTGGCTGATTTATGTGCCTAATTACGAGTGTTAAACAGCGTTATGTAACTATGGTGTGTCGTACAAACAACGAACACGAAACAACCTCTAACTGCGACTTGATGACGTGTCAAGGGTATACCTGAAAATTGCCTCTATAGAATCATTTCAAGCCATTGAGTTGCCGACCTCTTCGGTGGCTGGAGAATGATCCTGACGAATCATTTTCGCGTCGTGAATAGCCTGAAGGTTGGTTATAGTTCATTTATTTGTAAACTTAGTAAATGTCCACGGAGTTTTTTCTTTAACGCGTATATTGTTTTCAGGCCACGCAAAGGAGGGGGCAGATCATTCCAGCACCGTGAGGCGGCAAACCTAAAGGATCCCCGAAAAGCCATGGTACGGTGCTTCGGAGTTGAAAAGATGGACGCAAAAGATCTCTTGGGATACCTGCTTTTATCACGAGCCCAGACAAGCTTATTAAGAAGATACTTTGGATTTCCTGTGCTAATGACACCAAACAGGAGAATAGCAAGGTGCAGTTTTCTGCGTGCTTCCATTTTCAATATATTAAAATTATTGAGATATGGTGTTACATGTGATCGTAGAGGAATATCAAAGCAGAAACGTGCACAGGCATTTTGCACTCGTTGAATGAGCTTAGCAGTCTTTTTCATGAGGCATGGCCCATACACAGTGTCACAGTAGTTAAGTTTGGACAATATAAGGGAATCGCATAGTCTAACTCTAAGTTCTTTACATAAGTATGACCTAAATTTGTATAGGAGTTTTAGTCTATAAAGGCAGCTCCGTGAGCACTCCGCAATGTGGTCCTCAAAGTTTAATGGACCGTCCATTATCAGTCCCAGGTTTCTGACTTTCTCAACACATTCTATTATGTTCCCCTCGATGTGTACATTAAAGGGTGAGTTTCTAAATTCCATAGTATTTTTTTTTGTGCCAGTTATTAGTAGTTTGGTTTTTTTGGGGTTCAAAACTAGGCAGTTCTGCTTACACCAGCCAACAATCCGGTCTAAGTCCTCATTTACCTTTGCCACAGCACTTATATGGTCTGATGGTGCAAATGAATAATATAATTGTAGATCGTCCGCATATAAGTGATATTGGCAATGCAAAATACTCTTTGTGATGTCTGCACTATAGAGAGCATAAAGGATAGGTCCCAAAATAGAACCCTGGGGCACGCCGCGGGTGACTGTACACTCACCAGAGCACAGTTTAGATCCATCTTCCTTGGTCAGCTCCACAAACTGTCTTCTATGCTGGAGGTAACTGCTAAACCATTTGATGGAATTGGCATTGATTCCATAGAAGGTCATCTTTGAGAGTAAAAGTGGAATATTTATGGTATCAAATGCACGGGAAAAATCAAGCAGAAGCAGCATGCTAAGCTGGCCGCAATCACGTGCTACTAAAAGGTTATCCACAACATCAGCCAGTGCGGTGGCTGTCCCATGACCCTTCCTAAAACCTGACTGCCACTGTGGAAGTATATTACTGTCCTCTAAATATTTGCATAACTGATTACACACTATCCTTTCCAATACCTTAGAGACACATGGAAGCAAGCTGATGGGTCGAAGTTCACTGAGGGTTTTTGGATCACTGACCTTTGGTAGAGGCTTGACAATGGCCACTTTCCAGTCGTCAGGATAGCAGGCTTTTGTAATAGAGAGATTAACCATTGTAGTGATGGCACTTAAGGACTGAGGTAGAGTTAATTGCAACATGTCTAAAGACACCCCATCCTTACCTAGAGCGTTAGATTTAAGCTTATTAATGACAGTGATAACTGAGTCTTCTGATACTGGTTGAAGTGAGAAAGTATTTGAGCTATGTCTATGATGCTCGAAGTATGTAAGTTGGGATATAGAAACATTGTTATTTCCGGGTATGGTAAGGAAGTAATTATTTATAGCATCAGGGTTATCAAATGATGGTGGTAGGTCAGTTCTGGACTTTTTGTTTGGCACAATAGAAGACTTCAGGTTTTTCCAAAGTTTTTTTGAGTTTTTTAGATTCAAATTAATGTGTTTAGTGAAGTAACATTTCTTTTCTTTTTCAATAGCGTCCATCACAACCCTTTTCATGTTTATGTAGCTATCCCTGTGTGTCTTTATGGCTTTATTTTTCTTATATGTGTCATGGTATTTGTCCCTGACTTTCATCATTAATTTAATAGTATCCGTAATCCATGGGTGGGGAGGATGCCTAAATTTGCGTGTTTTGACTGGAGCGTGTAGATCGAAAAGTGCCACTATCCATCTAGTGAACTCTTGAACCATGCTGTTAACGTTGTCTATCGTCAGTAGAAATTGCCAGTCCACTAAGTCAAGATCCTTTTTAAATCGTTCGAATATGATCGATTTTAGCGGTCTGAATGTTACCCACTGTGGCAGTTGTCTGACCTTTTTTATTTTAAACTCCACTGTTATGAATGCATGCCCTCCGAGTTCAGGTATGTGTTTGACCATCACCTGGGCTGCTCGGATGTCACTACTTATTATATCAATCAGACTGCTGCTGTGATTCGTAAAGTGGGTGGGCTCAGTGACTAACTGATTAAGATTAGCAGTGTGCAGAAACTGGGTGAGCTGCCTTGACTTGCTGCTGACCTCCATCAGGTTGACATTGAAGTCTCCCATCAGGATAGCACCATCATGCCCACTAAATGAATCGATTGACTCCCCAATAGCCTCAAGGAACTGGTTTAAGTCTTGATGTGGAGGCCTATATGCCGTCCCAATTAGAAGGTTTTTATTTTGCAGTTTAACCCTTAACCACATTTGCTCTACTGTTTTTGAAATAGGGTGTGGACAGACACAGGCATTGATACCTTTCCTAATAAAAAACCCTACTCCACCTCCTCGTCCTCCCTTAATATAGTTCGGCCTAGGGTTATGGCGTAGTCTATACCCTGGTATTTTTGGTGCTTTATCCTCTTCCCCGGTTCTGAGCCATGTTTCATTGATTGCCAGTATATCTGGAACTAGATTCTGCACGGTCACAATAAGTTCCTCATGCCCAGTGCCCAAGGAACCTGCATTAAAAAGACTAACTTTAAAATTTCTGTTAAAAGTCATCATGGCAAAATAGTTCCGACATGTTTTTTGATATATTTAACTGATTGTGCATCCACTGTATGCATGTCAATAAGAGCGAATATGACTCAATTATGATTCTTATGTTACAACTTAAATCAATGTAATTTATTTTGCTATTTCTCTGCCGAATTCCAGCCACAAACCATTGTCCTAAAATGTTCAATTGTACTTTGTTTAACAATTTATTACAAATTACAAGGTTGATAAATAGTTTTAAAATCATATAAATAGTTTCAATAAAGTAGTCATAGCAGTTAAGAAGGAATAAATATATAAATAAAAAAATGTATAAGATGTATATAGAATCATTATTTGTTAGTCCGATTTGGAGATATTTGTATTCCATAAGGGTTTCTTTTTTAGTAAGTATTATGTTTAGATGTAAATTAGATTTTGAAATTACCTCCAGTGTACCATTATTAATAGGGCAGTCCATTGTAAAAGCCGACACACAGAACAGGTCCAACATCTGAGCAGCACTAATGGCGACACTTAAACAACGAGTACCTCTACAGTTTGCTAAGTATATATTTGCGTTTTGTAAATATTTCATGAAATCAAACAGATTACAAATAATAATTCTAACTATAAATTTGAAAGGTATTGATATATATGGGTGATGGTTCCAGGTAATCTTCAGTCAGGTTGCCCTTGAGCCAAATAATCGAATGATGTCGTCATCCGAGCGGATCTGGAACGCAGGCTTGCCCTCTCCCATGAGAACCGCCATTGTTGCGCGCGGCATTCCTCGCGTACCCGATGGAAAAGCTGGCGATTTGAACGGGTCAAGCGCTCATTAATGAAGACACGGGTTCCCGTAGCGCCCGTAGCAACAGTCCGCCGCACGCGCGCGGCGCGGAGCAGCTCGTCGCGCAGCTGTCGGCGCGCAAGACGCACGACGACCCGCCGCGGCCGGCCGCCTCCCCCGCCTGTCGGCAGAGCACCCACTCGCTCCGCGAACACTATGTCCCGCTCTTCCAATGCGACGCCAATCTGAACCGCCATTACAGATAATACGTGTAATATATTTTCACCCCGTTCCTCCGGTAACTGTCCAATCTCAATGTCCGACAAAAGGGCCTCCTGGTCACGATCGTTTAGCTCCAGCTTAAGCTCCGCAATAGTGCGCTTGAGTTCAGCCTGTTCGCCCGGCTCATTCCCCGACTGGCGTCGCTCGAGGTCGTCTAATCTCTGCTCCACGCTGTCCAATCGCGTTACTACAGTCGCGAATGACTCGCGCAACTGAGTCATCTCCCGACGGAACTCGCGCATCTCAGCAATGCAGTCAGCGAACTCCTGACGAAACTCTCTAAATACTGACATGCCAGTGTTGCCCACATCGACCTCCTCACTGCCCGACGGCGAAGCAATCATCCGTCGTTTTTGCCTCCTGCCCACGTACTCACTTGCAATGCTGTCGTGGGAAACGGACGGGATATCAGTCTCCGAAGAGCACTGCTGTCTGGCTATTGGTGACCGCTGCATGTTCGGCATGTTTAAAATGTTGCACACCAAACAAGCAAGAAGAAAGAAAAAAAAAAAAGAACAAAAAGTGTCCCGCGGGGTTTGAACTGCCGGCCTCTTGTAATGGAGTACAATATGTAGTTTCCTCAGCCTGTTGCGCGCTAGTCCATCATCTACTTACTTACAAGCAATGAAATAGCGTATTGTGTTATTATTGTTCCCTGTAATTTATTTGTGTTTGAGGGCGAGTCTTTGGTCACATCTAATTGTAGCACTGTAAGTACCCTTAAACCATTTGATCACTTGTTTTGGTACCGACTGTTATCACTGGTTTTTACTACGACGCTCACAATTTTTTACACATTAAATATAACTAGTAATTGAAAACTGTTTTTTTTGTCTATGTATCAAATTTCACCGTGTTTCTTTCCCTTAATGCACTGGTGTGAATTTTTAATGAAGAGAGCAATCACCGCACGTATGTACTCGAACGCGGAGCTAGCGCCACACCACTGATTCTTTGCTTGCGATCAAATTGCAGCGTGATTTATTATAGCCTATGGCCTTTTTTTTATATATTACACTTCAAGATTGACCTCATCCCACCTGATGTTAAGTGGTAATGAGGTCCTAGCTTAAGGGCGACAAGTACAGCATAATAAAGCCGTTACTGGATTTGTCGCCCTTACCTTGAAGGCTTGATCCCTGCTACTAATGTAGCACCCCCTATGAGCTCTGGAAACCTTACTCACACGCAGGAACACGACAACACCGTAGCGATTGTCATTTGGCTGCGGTCTTCTGTAAGGTGGAGGTATTTCACCAGTCGGGCTTCTCCAATAAATGGTCTATCTAGCCCAAAAATAATTTTACAATTCAAACCAGTAAAGAGATTATTCCTGAGATAAGTGCGTTCAAAAAAACAAACTCTTCACCTTAATAATATAAGTTTAGACTTTTTATTAAGTTGGCAAATAAAAAATACGTGTCTTGTCATTTCTTAACAACTATATAATGAACTAAAGACTAGAATTTTTTATCCAGTCCACTTCCCTATTCTTCCTGGCATTCCGAACTAAAGAGCGAAATCAGCACTAATGAGTGTTCGGGCGTCGCGACGCCGCAACTGCCATCAATACCGATTAACTAAGACGTAACTTTTGTAGCTTAACTGAGAGTTTTGTTTGATTGATTTACTTTCTGTAAGTCGCCGTAATTATTAACTCCCATGAGTTTTGGTGAAAGATTCACAATAGTTATCAGATAACGTCGTATATAACAGCCTTTTACAAATAACATACAATAATTAATGATTGTCCCGGTAGAACAATCGTGAAGATCCTGCGTAAGACAAGGAACGTGGGTTCGACTCTTAACCATGACCAACATTAATGTTGCACTGAAATAAAAATGTTTGCTATATACATAAAGAACTCGTTCAACGATATCATACATCTTGACTTCGTTTGAGGTTTTAATTTATCATCAACTATCTGCATTAAAGATAATATGAAACGTTGATAATTTAGTGAATTATCAAACCTGTCAAATGGAAATAAAATAAATTCTATTACAAACACTTTAATACGCGAAAATTTATTTCAGTTTGCTCACATTTTTTGTATCTGGGTGGTGTTTTACAAATCTACTAAGAGCCCTTATAACTCAACTGGGGGTCTACTCTCAAACGAAATATGTCGGATCCGACAACGGATGGCAATTTTTAATCCTATTACTCATAATCATAAAGAAATTACTTCGAATGCAAATTAAGCGTTTTTAAAAAACAAAATATTATTTATGCAAATCAAAAACCACGTCTTCATTCCCAAACTTTTGAATAATCTTCAAAAACGAAACCTTTCGTTTGTTCGTTTCGTTATTGAGAATACCCCTCCTGTTTCAACACAAAAACTATTCTTGAATTAAAATCAGTAATTCAAATTCAAAATCAAAATTCTTAATTGCACATATGTGGTTATAAAGTTGACATAATTTTATCATAAGTCCAGGACATGAAACCCTAAAAGGGCACAGGAACATAACTTATTCTACATAATATTTCAAAAACCTAACATAAAATGATATAACTAATAAATAATATTAAACTTAAATAATTAAAGGATTCTCTGGCTCATTCATATTTACTCCTTTAAATTGTAACTTATGAGTCAAACGTTATCTTTTTAAATTCTTTTTAATATGTCAATTTGACTTTCTTGTTATTCTTCTTTTTCTTTTATCTTTCAATCTAACTGTATTTTTCCCTTTACTTTTATTTTAAATATATTTTTATTCACCCTATTCTGAGTTCTTTGTTCCTCTTTCCTTTCCCTCCGTAACACTATTAATTATAAGAAAATGTTTCAGTTGGAGTGTGGTTCCTGCTATTAGTGCGTTTAAACAATCCAACTCTACACCTTAATAATATTTGTATAGATTTAAGTATCTATTTGATTCTGGTTCAGCTCACTCCCAACTTCAGTCGCTCTGAATCTATAAAGTGAAACCTTAACAACTCGCGAAAGAGCAAAGGTAAACGACACTGATGAGTGTTCGGCCATCGACAGGGATTAATTGAGAAGGAACTTTTACTTCGCGCTCGCGACGAACTGAATCAAATGGGTATACCTACTGTGTGATTGATTCACTGCCGGAATAGTGTCTTACCTACTACTGGAAATAGGGTAGGTAAGGTGGGGTAGGTAGAAGACTAAATTATAAAACGGGTCACAAAAAATTAGTGGTAAAATTTTAACAGGTGCGTGGCGATTAAATTTTGTAGCGCTCTTTACAAATCACACACCTAGATCTAAACAGAACTAACCCAAAAATTGCAGTATTTGAGTTATGCACACTATCAAATTTCTTTAATCAGTAGCTATCGACCAAAAAATGTCTATAATATTTCTCTTTTAGCTTCATTAGTACACCATAAATCTATTCAGGAAATTCCTACGGTACTCTGGGACACGGCAATTCGTTTTTCGCGTCTCCTGAAAAAGTATTTTTTTGAGTTGACTCTGTATAGATCTAGAGATGCGAAATGTCAAAATCAGTGGTCAGATTGACCTACAATATGAATGTTGTGTGTTATCGGCCAATCAACGCGACCTTTAGTCAAAACTTTTGTCTACCGTGCAAGAAAGTTATTGCGCATGCTAGTTGCCTTAGGGTTGCTAAACCATCGGAGTAAATTTGAAGGAGAAAAATTAATGCAGTAAGTATGCACAACAAAAATCTTATAAGGCTCAAACGGAGTTAGAATGTGAGATAACTTTAAACGAAATCTTTATATAAGTATATTGCAAACATATTTCAAGAGAGGTAGGGCATAGCGATTTATCGCTTGAACTGGAGCAGCCCGACTGGTGAAATACTTCCACCTTACAGAAGACCGAAGAAAGTAGGAACCAAACATTGTAAATTTCATAAAACACAAATTAGAAAAAGCACAAAACAATATGTAAACTAACCTTAAATTACTCAATAAAATTAAACCGAACTTTATTATCAATTATCACAACGACAATTGACTTTAGCTTACTGTTATAACTTCACAATGACTGACTAAAGACTCGACAGGAAATATAAAAAGAAAATGTAAACTACCCGCATAAAGATACATTTTTTTAAAAGTTGGTCTGTCGTTAAAGACACGGTAGGAGTATGTGGGTTGCAACTAAAGGGAGTCTACCCTTTAAACAAAAAAAAAATAGAATATTGTGTCTAATGTTGAATAGATATCGGAACAAAACCTTTCGTGCGCTAGTCAGTTTTTTCATATTTACCCGAACGGAAATTGATAATAAACAGTGTCTTAAGTATACCAAGGGATCATAGTACTAACTGATTATACTACGTAGATATACTCGTATTGAGTACAAAATAACAGCGGGTAGGCAACGCCAAAAAGATCTAATGTAATAAGTTTGAGAAGTAATGGGCGAGAAACCTCACGTTTTAGGTTTTGACCCTAGTTTGGGCTGTTTAAGCGAATATATATAAACGTTACATGTTTTGTTTTTGTGGAAACCTCTTTTATTTAAGGTTTAGAGGTCACAAACTCATTATACTGATTTTTGTAAGTACGTTCCAGTAGATACTGATACTAAAGGTTCATATGGGAAGACAACTTTGCTACTTTTAATTCAAATCGAAACTTGTGATAGCATGACATCTACCAAACAACTGCCACAATTAGATATCCCTGAGAGAAAAAAGTAACTTTCTTATATATATTTTTTTTTATTTATTAACTTTCTACCACGGCCTGTTCAATACACTTTAACACTTATGTACTAATTTAATGATTCTCTTCTTATAACATCTAACAACACATGTTAAAATGCAGTAACAACAATAATAATAAGACACACAACAAAATATACAAAATAAAAATTTAGTAGCCTAAAAATCGCCCATTTTCAATAAAAAAAAATAAAAGTCGAATACCTCCAAAATGATAAAGTATGAAATAATGTTTAATAGTGAAATAAGTAGGAAACGATAGGTACTTCACGCCCTTAACGGATCTAGCACGACTTTTTCTATAACCTTATATAAGAGGATTTCCAATAAGCACTCAAGATGATCAAGAGATGTAGGGCATAGCGATATATTGCTCGAACTGGAGCAGCCCGACTGGTGAAATACCTCAACCTTAGAGAAGACCGCAGTCAAATGACAATCACTTCGTGTTGTTGTGTTTCTGTTTGTGAGTAAGGTTTCTAGAGCTCCTGGGGGTTATTACAATAGTAGCAGGGGTCAAGCCTTCAAGGTAAGGACGACACGTCCAGTAACAAAATTATTAAGCTGTACTTGTCGCCCTTGAGCTAGGACCTCATCAGCACTTAACATCAGGTGGGGTGAGGTCTAGAATCTAGAAGTGCAATATAAAAAAAAAACTTAACAATTTTTAATTTAGTTAGATTGGGAACGCACTTTTTCACTTAACATCGAACTGTCAATATCAGTTTATTCAGTAGACCTTACATTTTCATTATGGTTAAAATCATTTATAAAGCTATTTTTTTTATTTATATGGGTATCTACACCCAATAAAATAGTTACAGAGCACCTGTACAAACTCGGGTCATTTCGCTAGTGTGAAGAAAAGATGAAGCTTTCCCTGAATAGTTACTAACTACCTTGAGCAAGTTTTTACCTTGTCACAGACGGACGTCGGGAAAGCCATCAATATTAACTTCGGTCAAAGTTGCGTGACAACTCACTAATAGGAGCCAATAGTTCAGGAAACTTTGGGATCGGTCAGTTAAGGCATTTTTGGGGTATCGTTACAAGAAAAACCTTTGCAATGCAATTGGTGTTACAAATACATTTAAAAATAAAAAATACAAATAGAAGAAAAGATAAAATTTGCAAGATTAGAAGTAATATAAAAACTGCTACTACTATAATTGTAAAAATACAACCCAGCTAAGATATATTTTCTTTTATTTGGTATTAAAATGTTTGAAATAATATTTTTATTTATTTTCACAAGATTTTATACTTACTTGAACAACTTAATTTAGTTCTTAATTACAACATACCTATTATTTAATAAAACTACACAACTACAATATACATTTTTATTCTTTATTGTTTGAACCATAATTAAATGTTTTGTTGTTTAATTTAATAATTACGTTTGTTGTACTTTAAAATTAACCATCTTGCTGTGTAACAGCAAAGGAAAAAACATCGTTGAGGTGTCAACGATGTTTACATAGATAACATCTACAAGACTTAGATTATGGAGTGATGTGTGATTAACGTTATGCAAGAAAAGCATTTACTTTTTTTCAGAGTCTAAAGTCCTACAGTTAATTTCATTTATAAATTTACAAATAGTTACTTTTGTTTTATTTTTATTTTTTTCAATAATTGATTTTTAATTTTTATTTTACAATTGACAAACTAACTGTGTGTCTTAGTGCAAAATTAGTAATAAGTTTAGCTTCCATTCGTAAAAAAAACTACTGAGTTTCTTGCCGGTATCTTCTCTTTAGTTATAGGTTCCGAATCGGAGGTAGCTTCATTTGCTTTATATAGAGACTATTCATAAGTATTACTAATGTAATATACGAATGTATGTGAATAAAAAATATTGACTTTGACTTTGACTAAGAAACACCTACTAAGTGAAATTGTTCCTCAGCAAAATACAAATCTTTTCTTTTTATTCATGGTATCCTCAGTAGAAAATAAAGTAAATTCAAGAACGTCTACATTCAAAAGGTAGCAAAGAGATCTCTACAAAGCGACACTTGTACAATCCTGTTTGTTCGCAGCATGACAGCCTTTGAGAATCGTCTATATCATAGAAACGTGTATGGAATATAACGTCTCAGGTCTTACTTTGAATGTCTGTCTCTTGGAGATAATATGGTTCTGTTCAAGTAGGTGTCTTTAAATAGCTGTTTCAAATTCGACACACTCAAAATACAGGTTCAATATGAATATTTTCAGGTTGCGGTTTAGTAAACTGAGGTTTGAATTATGGTTTCAAAATTGCAGATGTAAATCTGTTACAAATTAAAAGCTACCTACATTATTAGACCTAAGTGTATATTTTGAAATACCCAACACGGACAAAGCTGTAAGCAAAAGCTGGTACAGGACAAATTAAAGACAAGGAAGCCCCCACAACTGCGCAGGGTTGGCCACCGAGGGGGTTTTAGGCGGTGCAAGCCCGACACACCACTCTCTGTTCCCCGCAGAGAGTGACTGTGTGGTAGGCATTTCCTCCTCAACAAAAAAATGACAAATTAAAGTCATAAAAATTTAAAATTCTTTGGCGAGCCATAGTGAAGACTATGCTCGTATTTATTCTAAAGGATCTGAAACAGTTATGTGAAGAAGAATCAAACAACTAGCAAGATGAAGAAGCAGTAGGCTGTCACATCTGTCGCTGAACTGATATCTACAGGGTCAGACAGGTTCTGTGGTGAAAATCACGATTCTTTCCTGCGAGAATGTCATTACGCAGAAAAAAGCAGCAGAAAGAGAGCAGGAAGACGATCCACTTCCATTTGTCGCAGACATTGACGGCTAACTCCTCATTCTCTCCTTGTGAAGATTAACCTGCTGATAATGTGAGGATACCTTCGCCATCATTGCCCTTTCAGTTTTTACCGCAAGGTTCAGTTCAATCAGCCATCCATATTTGAAGAAAATATTAACAGAATTTACCTCAACACCATTATTCAGGCGATGAGCTTCAACCGCGTAGTTTTAGTAAATACGCTTGCACTTTCAGGGCATAAGAGTACCACATTGGCAATCACTTCCTTTAGATAACGGTACGGTGCGTCATGCATTTTCACTCAAACGTACTACGTTAGGAGGTCCTCTAACTAGGTAGATTGATGATAAACGCAAAGTGGCTGGAAACTGGAAGAAGGAAGAGTTGAAGATGAGCTCAGTAACCTATCACAGGCTGATGATGATATTATGTAGAACTTTATATGTTAAAAAAGTGACATATATTCTATAAACCAAGATTGGGTTTATTTTTCATGCACGAAAAATGTCATTAATATGGTAACAGAATTTCAGCAAGCTGTATGAAAAGTTCTCGCGTTGTATTATTTAAAAAATCTAAAACCGAACCGCAAACTAATTTATTTTTTATTCCCAAAACCTTGTGAATGGCCAGCACCGAATTTATAGTCAAAAGAAAAAAGGAAAAACAGAAACACCTCACATGAATAAATCTTCAGTGTCATAGAAATACCCAAAACAAACCCATAAAATTGCGTTCGAAAAAAATTCTGCACAACCTCTGTACGATTTGTGCCTCTATTTCCCAAAACGTAGATATTACTTTCGGATAACAATGACCACAATACAAAATTGTCAATGGAAGCTATAAATATGATACAACTAAAATATGACTGCGTTTCGGAAAATCGTTATTGCTAAGGGATAAGGTTTATTTTTGAAACAAGAAATGTCTGTTATTTAAAAATTGGAATGCTAGGACACCTATTGTGTTTTTGCGTAAATTTTTGCCTGTAATAAAAGTGCGTTGGTTTTGAATTTAATATAAGGAAATTGTTTAGAAACAGATACTTGTCATTTTATTACTCTCTATTATCAATATGGTTTGAGCGGCTGAAAAAACATACGGCAATTATAATAAAAGTTAAAAGTTAAACTACACATTTTCGACTTGTATCGTTCCTATGTCGCAGGCATAAGAATTAAATTTGAACTGCAAGTGTTGATGCAACCTTGATATGCTGTTTACCGTTTCAACATTTTTTTACATTAATAATAATACGTTTTTAAATGAGAATTTCCTTTTCCTTTTTTAAAAATGAACACTTGACGATAAATAGATAGAAACGTCAGTATCTACTTTTTTCCTAACTGACTAACTAATGATGGCCGCAGATTGCCTTTTCATCTTTACCGGACTTTCGGGGGAGCGGAGAGCTCATACCACTAAAAATGCTTGCTATTATTATTTATTTTTTCCAATATCTCGGGACTACAGAGTCCCGGACTTTTGGGAGGCGTGCATGGGGCCGAAGCCAACACGTAGAGGCTCTTTAAAAACAAGTATGATCTACATGTAATGTGACACTAACCTCACCTCACCTCACCTCCGGCTAAGGCAAGCCATAGGTGAGAGTCCTGCGGCCACTGTGGGGTCTACTAAGCCAAGCGGAGAGAGAGCCTGGTCAACTCTCAGGGGCACGGGTCCCAAGGGGTGTCAATCCATTCAGCCCGCCACAAAGTGCCCTGGGGAGACTGACTGCACTGATAGAGAGTTGTCGCTCTTCATGGTGCGAGGATCACCAGCTCTCACCAGCGAGCGATGGTTTCGTCACTTTTCTACGCCTTCATTATTTATTATTATTAAACAGACAATACTTTTTTAAATTATACATAAGGCCTCGCAAACCACTTTAAGAGAGGTTGTCTGCAAGTGTGAATCTCGCGCTGTTCTACGTTAGGAGGCGGTAATCTACGTACGTTGGGTGTCAGTATCCACTATACAAAAACGTGAGTACAGTGAGTCCAGAGTGCAGTTTGATATTATTTCTTTTGCGGACGATATAAAGGCGATATAAATTCCACAGTGTATCTAATGTGCCATTGGTTGTATGTACTGTTAACGGAGACCATTTTTTAAATAAAAAAAAATGCGCCAGTAACCACGCCAATCATTTGATCTCAAACTAAGGTTTCCCCTTGTACTATAAGCACCAGAAGACGGATACTAACTGGGGGAGTTATCCCAGCACACCCGAATGAAATGAAATGCATCGACGCATTGCACTGTCATGTCACCCGAGGGAGATGAGACGTGGGTAGGACTCCCCGCCCTTTGAAAGAATGAATGGATGTCTACAATATGAACTTGGATAAAATTTGCAAGAAATAAAGATGACAGGTTACTGTAAATTAAAACTATAATGTAGTACAAATACAGTATATGTATTATATTTTCTGTATGGTAGGTCATAGTTGTAAATTACATACATAAGTAAATAAAAGTGAATCCTGTGATTTTGGTCCCATTATCAAAGGACAAAATAACCGGCCTAGGAAGCAAAGAAAATCGTAATTGACACAAAGTTTAACCAACATTTTGTCATCAAACCTTAAACTGTTTAATTATAAATTAACTCGAAATAACTTTACGAAATTCCATTACAAAGCGGCGTTTGTTTTAGTTAGGAGTTAGATTAAAAATCGACACCTTATTTAAACTTGTTACTTTACGATTTAAGCTTGAAAATTATCATTATATCCTTACTAATCCTTACTAATATTATAAATCGGAAAGTGAGTTTGTTTGTTTGTTCCGCTTTCACTAACTACTGAACCGATTGCTTTGAAATTTTGCAGACGTAAAGTTAGAAGTCCGGATTAAATAATAGGGTACTTTTTATCTTGGAAGAACTGATATTCTCGAGGGAAAACAAAAATAAAGTTTGCTTGATGGATGGATTGGAGATGGCGCTTTGTGTCGTTTAAAACAAGGTAAAATATTGCAAACGAATATAAACATGTAAATTTAGAAGCTAAATGATACGATAATGAATCCCCGAAAATGAGGAATTCCCGAGGGATGACGTACAATTTGGTTTATCGTCTATACTGTTTTTTTACATCTACTTATATAATATAGTACCATTCAGTTTTTGTTTAACAACTAATCGTATTCAGCGTTACACCGCCCTTCTTAGATTTTTCCGTAGAAATGAGAAGTTTTCTTATAGTTGTGCTCTATACCGCAATATAACCGTTTTCCACGCGGGCGAAGCCGCGGGCAGGAAGCTAGTCTACCTATAAAGTGAAAATATATAATTGCTTTTTTTTTTGTTTTATTTCTTTGCATTGAATAGGCTCCGAAACTACTAGATTGATTTTAAAAAACCGTTCACTGTTATGGAATTTTCTAAATTTATATTAGTATGTCTGAACTAAATTAATACCCCTAAAAAGTATTTGTACTATAGTAATAATAGAACAAGAGAACAAATACCTTATAAAACCTTATATTGAAACCGATTTATTACTGTAATTGATTGGCGCCAACATTCTAACAAACACATCGTTGATACTGTTTCATTCAAATAATAATGTTTCCATTCCTACATATATAAACCGGTCAACCGCAACTCCTTTTTTCTCCGTAGTCAGGTCAAAAGAACTTTTTACTAACTAGGGCTTGAGTTCCAGTTTCATTTCAGACTTAAAAAGAAAAAAGTCACAAAAAATCAATCTCCGATCTTGAACCTTCGCACCAAGTTTAGACCGCGTTTCGAATCCCAACCTTTGCACAGTGCCACTAAAAGCTCGAATATTTTCCTTAGTGATGCGCGTAACAGTTAAAAGTATCGATGTTTTGTCGATAATTCTGTGATTTTGGGACAAATACCTTTGAAACAAAATATTATTTAGAAAATTGGCAATTGGGGTTAATATAACTATTTTGTGTTTGTTTTAAATAACAAACAACCTGGTTTTATGTCGTTAGCAGCAATACTGCCAACAGCTATCCGTACATAAAAAAACTGTATTCCACATCATAGAAATCTAGAAAAGTAGGCAAGAAAAATTGTAAGTGCAAACGGTGACGGTTGTCCTAAGGTTAGTCTGGTACTGTATGATTGGTGGCCACGTCGCAGCTAATGTTATAGTTCGCCGCCCTCACGTCTCCGGTGTGCAGTGGCAATGTTATTTTTTTTTATGTTACACTTCAAGATTGACCTCATCCAACCTTATGTTAAGTGGTAACGAGGACCTAACTTAAGGGCGATAAGTACAGCATAACAAAGCTGTTACTGGACTTGTCACCCTAACCTTTAAGGCTTGACCCCTGCTACTAATGAAGCACACCCCAGGAGCTCTGGAAACCTTTCTCGAGCGCGAAACACAACAACACCGAAGTGATTGTTATTTGTTTGCGGTCGTCTGTAAGGTGGAGGTATTTCACTCCAGGAGGGCAGGCTGCTCCAGTTCGAACGATAAATCGTTATGCCCTACCTCTCTCACAGTCATCCATCGATATACAAAACATCGATAGTCACACGACTCGTCCCGCACTCCATTCCCATTCGCAGACTTTGCGAAGGCTAAGTCTACGCTTAAACCTTTTCAGGCAACTTGACCCACTTTTTGAATTGTTTTGCGTTACGAACTTAGAGCGAACGTACGACTTTCGGTTTGCACAATGATTTCTTTGCTCTTAATAATGTGACAGACGTATTATAACTAATGTCGTTTTCTTTCATTTGGTTAATGACGCAATTTACTTTTTTTTTGTGACTGGCGAAATGCCTAGCACACAGTAACCGAGGGAGGTGACGGCGTGTGTGGGAGTCTCCTGCCCTAAGAAGGGCAGGCCTACCCACTGAAAACCCCAGGGACCTCATCGCCTTAATGGTAATGCTGTGGGAAAAAATTTAAAACCACCACAACATCACCGGCAACGCAATCTGCCAAATAAAACTTCAATTCAACTATTCCTAGTGTCACGAAAATTTTGCAAGGTTTAGTCTTAAATACACTTTCAAACTGTTTCCATTAAATGTACTGTTATGGAACTTGGACTGCAATTGATGAGAAAATGATGAGCTTAATCTGTTTCTTCTTACAAAAATATCCATCCATCCATCCACTTTTTGTCCACTGCTGGACATAGGCCTCCCCTACAGAACGCCACAACGCGCGGTCCTGCGCTATCTGCATCCAGCGGCTCCCCGCACATCTGACGATGTCGTCAGTCCATCGTGTTGGGGGCCGCCCCACGCTGCGTCGTCCGGTACGTGGTCGCCACTCGAGGACCCTCTTTACCCAACGGTCGTCGGTCCTACGAGCGATGTGGCCTGCCCATTGCCACTTCAGCGTGCTAACTCTTCGGGCTATGTCGGATACACCGGTCCTTCTACGGATCTCCGTATTACGGATCCGATCACGTAGGGAAACGCCGAGCAAAGCCCTCTCCATAGTACTCAAAAATATACTAATTTATAAATCTGAAGAGTATGTTACTTAATTTGTCTGAACGCGCTTAACTCTAGCTCGAATTGAAAAATATATTTTTGTGTTGGATTAGTCAATTTCTATAAGAAAAGAGGATAGCACGCAAGTGACGCCACGACGGTACGCTAGTAACTTAGAAGCATAAAGTAATTAAGGTAAACCATTTCTCAGTGTTGAATCTTTGGTAAGCTAAATCACATGTCTTAGTACAATAATGCATAAAACATGGGTTCCCTATCTGAAGATGGTATTCATTATAATGTTAGCTGACAGATAACTATGGTTATCATTTTAAACCAAAGGGTTATAAAGCTGAAGCAGCTGCAGTGAGCTATGTCCCAATAATGTATGTAAAAAATGTATATCAATAATGTAGACTTTATTTAAAAAGCAACGGCCAACGGCTATTCAACAAGCTTCGCGGTATTATTTTGTAATATATTCGTGTTTCTTCCAAAAACCGACGTTACAATGTTTTACTCAGTGGACTGCCTCGGACTTTGTCCCACTCAAAGCACTTAAGTAGTACATGCTGAATATGTTTTCCCAAACATCGTGTTACCAGCCAAAAGTTCCTTACTCAGACCACTAAGGAAGAAACTCCGAAAGCTTTAGCGTTGACTCACTGCAACTTTGCTTTTAATATCGATTTATTGTGTGTTTAATTTAACACCAACTTGTTTATTGTGGCGTAATCAAATTATAACTTGATCTGAAAAGTTGCTGACAAAGGTACGTCTTAGAATTATTAATACTAAGCGAACCGGAATTTGTTCAAAGAATTGACATAATACAAAAGTAACGGATGCCTACATAAAACTATAATAAATACTGGACCACATCATATACATTGCTTTAATTTAAACAAGTTCTACTCACCAAACCGGGACTACTCCAAGGAAGAATCGCCTGCACCTAAGTTTTAAGATATATTTACTAATAGTTCTTCAACCAACAGTGCTACAGCCTTAGATGTTTATTGTTTAATAAATAGTTAATAGTTAATTCTGGTGGTAAGTACTGAAATCTGAAACAACGATGGTACCACAACACCCAGACCCGAGTTAATATAGAAAAGTTTGTTTCCCATATTGAACCGACAAGGGATCAAACCTGGGACCTCAGAGATGGCGCGTTGCCAAACGTTGCAAAGCGTTGCTACGGAGGTCGTCAAACTAAATGATATTACATTTTATTATTTGTGAATCGAAAACTTTTTAATTCACGTATTCCAAACTTCACCAAAGTATTCACCAAAATTTTTTTCCTACCATCGTGTAGAATGAAGGTAGTTCTTTAATATGTCAAACGCTTTTTTTGAGTATTGATAAGATAAACCTAAAGATAGAGTATTTTATCTACTCGTAAGACAAAATATATTATGTTCACGTATACGGAATAAAAAATCTTAAAAATATTATTATTTAAGTTTTTCACGAAAAAACCCGTTTATTTTGTGCGTGTAAACTCTCAAACTTATGCATTTTCAGAAATGTATAAAATAAAGTATAAAACTATGAAACCTTTTTAACCAAATTCTGCTTTTATAAACAATATTCTTTTACTTAGTTGGTAATTACTATTTCTTATCAAGTAATTCTTTATTTTTATTTTTGAAAGCCTTACAGAAATACTTTTGTAAAACCATAAATAATTTTAATTTATCGGAAATGTTCTTTCCGATAATGTAATAAATTTCCGATTTCATAACATCGTCCCTTAAACAAAAATTACAGCCAAAAGTTGCAAAGGACATTTTGCCCTAACCACACCGTTTATCACACAAATCTGATTTCAAAAACGTCTGAAAACGCAAAAGGGCCAAAAAATAAATCGCGAAAAAGAGCCAAATAGGTAATAAATTTACCCATTGAAACTTTGTAAATAAAATACAAAGAAAATTAGATTGCCTCGGATTCACCCTTAAGATTTCTTAACTCACTTTTAACTATATGAAACTGGGTGGCTTTGTCCAATGAAAAGTTGGAAAATATTTTCGAGGACGTTGTATTTGAAATGGTGGAGATAAAACAAAAATGCTTGGAAATTTACTGAAGATATCATAAGCTGTTATGTCTCCCGACAAAGGAAACATAATTGAAGTGGTATTAGTCGATAGACCTTTGTACTGTTTACATCTTCATATAAAATTTAGTTTCTGATTTACTTTTTTCACGTTGAAAACATCTTAGTTTGTCAAAAAAAATGATATTCTTTTAATGTTAACTTAGATTTAACGCAATTAAATCAATGTTTCGCAGGGAAATTTACATAATTTTACGACAAAAATACAGTGTTGGTGTTTTATCGTTTACCCAGAAATACATTGAAAATCTACTTATCTTTTAAATCATATTTTTTTTATTAAAACGTAATTTCACAGAATATCAAAAATATTCGTAACTCATCTTTTTTTCGAAAAATTGAACAGCTCGAATAAAATGTCACTTCAGAATGTTTTATATCTCCGAGAAAAAATTTACACTGTTATTTCTTAAAAAAAACACATTCATATTCATAACTAAGTAATGAACATTTTAAACCCTCACGTTATTTACTTGACCTAGTGTGAAGGACCCTTTTTTTTCATAACCGTAATCAAGTTGTTGGCAAATAACAAATAATTTATTCTTATTTTTTATTTTATTTACCTTAAATCTTAGAAAACTGAAGAAACGCCGCAGTATTACCTTCTACCCAAAGAAGGGCAGAACGGGAATACATTTTCATTTGAAAAGATAAAAGGGCCGAAGTTTCGAGCTACGAAAAGTTTGTTACCAGGCTAATCTTAACGAAAACAAATGCTTTTTTAGCAAATAAAACGATGCCACCCCATTGTGGAGAGTTATTCCGTAGTCTATACAAAAGCAATGGCGTTTGACTCCATGATTTTGAATATCGGAAATCAAAACAAAAATGAAGGTCATTGAAAAAATATTAAAAAACATAGGACACAGTGTATTTTGTGAACTTCTCTCATATAAGGTCACCCTGTATTATATGGCTCTTCTAGTAGAACAAAACTAAGACAAGGGTGCTTCAAGATAACATTTTGCAATTTAAATGGTACACGCTATAATGTCTTATAAATTGTACGTGTTTATTATTCAATGCTCGTAAAGTTTAAAAAACCAACACCAGTGTAAAAGAAAAGGTCAAAATGGAGCAATTAATGACATCGAAATCCATTACTACATGTGTTTAATTCCTATTCAAATGCAAAAAAAAATGAGTGTGGTGTGTCGGGCTCGCACTGGCTAAAACCCCCTCGTTGGTCAAAGCTGCGCAGTTGTGGGGGCAATTCGATATAGGGCTCACTCTACAATATTTATCACTTATATATAGGTGAGATACCTATACATATCCTGAATGGCTTAAACTAAGAGAGGTAGGGCATAGCGATTTATCGCTCGAACTGGAGCAGCCCGACTGGTGAAATACCTCCACCTTACAGAAGACCGCAGCCAAATGTCAATCGCTACGGTGTTGTTGTGTTCCTGGGTGTGAGTAAGATTTCCAGAGCTCCTGGGGGGTGCTATATTAGTAGTAGGAGTCAAGCCTTCAAGGTAAGGGCGACAAGTCCAGTAATAGCTTTTTTATGCTCTACTTGTCGCTCTGAAGCTAGGACCTCATTTCCACTTAACATCAGGTGGGATGAGGTAAATCTTGAAGTGTAATAAAAAACAAACATTATTCATTTGAATATTTTTTCAACGTTTGTTTGATACCGCCACACGGAACCAATAAACTTTCCAAAACAATATTTCGTTAACACAATCCGATAACACGTAATCGATTCGAACCTTCCGTATCGGTTACTCGAAATTAATCAGATAAAGCGATAAAGCTAATCGATGTCCTTCAACTAAAAGCATTATAAATTAACGCCTTTTCGTGTAGAAAGAACAGTCATTAATAAACTTTAATATAAAACTTCAAGATCCAAAATGAACGCATCGAAAATCAAATTATTGAAATTAAACTATTAATAATTCATACCAATTGTTTGGGTTTATTGAAATTTGTACTTTGGTGCTTGTATACAGGGTATAAAAGTATATTATTCCCATTACTATTGATGATTCAAAATTGTAGAATTAGTACGGTACTACTCACGGTGGTCTAATATTTGTAATTAATAGGGAAGTGAATTCTTGTAATAAATAACTCTGGGGTGGTAAACACTTATACTTAATAAGGTTTTCGTTTTAAAAGAAAAAAGAAAACACATTTATTGACGACCGCCGTAGCCGAGTGGCGAGCGGGCCAGACTTTGGCGACGCGCCATCTCAAAGGTCCCAGGTTCGATCGCCGAAAACCTATATTTTTTATAAATGGAATCGATTCTTAACACGATTTTGGACAGAACGTTTCAGGTTTTGTATTAATTGAAAAACACGTTGTATGGTAAAGAAAAAATCTTTAGTACCTTGTTTATTAAAGGTCAAGTTAACCGAAACAGGGCACCGAACAAATAATTAAGGATGCGCACATCCTCCTAACAGAACGCAGGTAAATTTCTAATTCCCACAGATATGATATCCGTCCCATCCTGCCCTTAATGCCACCACCGCGTAACCGAAGATCAACCAATAAGTTAGGGCAGTGCTTCTAAAACTGTAGATTGCGACCCACTTTCATGTCAAATCTTGAACTTAGTATGTGATGAGAGGATTTAAGCATGAGATCCGTTTTTTTAGTTAATCTTTTTTTTATATTACACTTCAAGATTGACCTCAGCCCACCTAATGTTAAGTGGTAATGATGTCCTTTTTTTATATTCCACTTCAAGATTGACCTCATCCCACTTGATGTTAAGTGGTAATAAGGTCCTAGCTTAAGGGCGACAAGTACAGCATAATAAATATGTTACTGGGTTTGTCGCCCTTACCTTGAAAGCCTAACCCCTGCTACTAATGTAGCACCCCCCAGGAGTTCTGGAAACCTTACTTCAAAAAGAACACAACAACACAGAGTCGTTAACTAGACTTCTTTATTTAAGGCCATTTTACGATAGAAACGTCATATAAAAATACTATTTTTAATGCAAATAATATCAAAACTTATATAAATCGGGTTGCAGGGTATATATTTTTTTGCTGATAAACTGATTTTTAATCATCATATAAAAATAAACAATGTGAATACGTTAAAGGTTTTTCAATATTATATGTCATTAAATAGTTTGGCTACGGAATATACGAGTATATATATATAAAAAAATTTAAACAAGTAGTATTTTACGTTATACTTTTTGGTATTTCGCTGTTATAGATTTTGTTAATTGATAATTAACAAATGGGGCTTAAATGATGGAATGTGTGATATGCTTCAGATGAAATAAATTTATCACAGGTCTACAAAAAAAAGTGTTTCAAAAATAGTTTGAAAGCCACTGACCTAGTATAATTTAACCACCTTTTAACAGATCTTCGTCGATAATGACTACTTTATTATCAAGTGTGAATTAATTGAAAAGATTCCGGGTATCGTGTGTGAGATAAAGTTATCTGATAACTAACCCGAATTGAGTTTCAATTGATTTTAAACTTAACCAATGGGTTGTTTAACTTCTATTTATGGGAAGGGATTTAATTAAGCACTGTTTTTAATAGTTTATCAAACGCTTTCATTCTTACAAATACCAGAATTTTGATTTAGTGTATCAGTAATCATTTTAAATAGCATAAAATGGTTCACTTTTAATATTGTTAGATAGGACGATTATACAGACGGATTAAAAAATGAAGTAAAATAAGTTATCTCAAATATTATTTGAAAAAAAAAAAAATAGGCTTAGCATGTATTTCTTGTATGACGTATCAAATATAAATATTGAATCGATCTTAATATAAATAAAATAATAAATAAACAAAAACAAATTAATTTTCTTCTTTTATTTAAATATATATATTATATTTATATATTTTATTCATGTCTTTAAATCGTACAACATAAATAAAAACATCATACACTCCATACTTTATGGAATCTTCTACTTTTGTGAAGTCGATTAAAAATATATGAATCAAGATTCCAAAACCATAAAATATTTTTATACGTACATAGTAAATAAAAAAACACAATCAAAATTACTACAAGGAATTAAGTCCTAAGTTACAGCAAAGTAAGTTTACATGTAAATAGGTTAAGTACGTACTTATTTGTTATTTAAAGGCGGTACGACCTGTATACGATAAAAAGGCTTCTAATGATATGACCCAAATAGCTGTAACTGTGTTTGGTATAACAAATCTCAAAAAAACATTTTAATTCAACCTTTTAATTGTGACTGAGTCAGTAAAGTTGCAAGTTTATTAGCAGACAGATGCTAATTTGCGAATTAAAAAAATCAACATTCTTTCGTTCCACAGCGCAGAAAATACACAACAGTAACTTGGTCATTACTTTGACTGCAAATATACATATATCTTTTAAATCTCAATGATTGTTAAGAAATAGTGTAACAAGCATATTAAATTACGTTTGAACATATTTTCTGTACCACTGTTTTAAATTTATATAATTTCCAGCTTGATAATTGCTATTGCCCTCAGCTTAGTATTTTAGAATAAAAAGTGTCCTATATAATTTACAATATTATATAATTTACGAAATTGAGTAAATAGGAAGATTCCTATTTACTCAATTTCGTAAATAATAAATAAATATAAATAAATATTGGACAACATCACATACATTGCTCTGATTCTGTGGTAAGTAGCTTAAGCACTTGTGTTACGGAAATCAGAAACAACGACGGTACCACAACATCCAGACCCAAGACAATATGGAAAAGTTCATTTCCCATATTGACCTGACCGGGGATCGAACCCGTGACCTCAGAGTTGGCGCTCGCCAAAGTCAGGCCCGCTCGCCTCTCGGCTACGGAGGTCGTCCGTAGTTTTTACGTGATACTTAAAAACTTACAAGTTTATGATATTAAATTTTAAAGCTTAATTTTAAAGTTTATTTCTTGCTGGAAATGAAAAATCACCATTACCTGATTAATTTTTCCTAAAAGTTATAAATGAACATATTTGAAGTTCACATATATTAATTTTATTATTAAAAAACTTCTAGTAGTTTCTCAATACATATTTTACAGTACGTATTACTGTTTTCGTCTTAAGCTGTGGCATGTACTCCGGAATTTAGCGAGAGGGCGTACGTTCGTAATTAGCAAGCATTCTTCACTGATTGCGTTTTTATTTGGACCAAATTCCCGGAAATAGACCAGGTGTTTACGATTCGAATGGTGTACATTTTTTGCTGTGGGAAGGAAAAAAAATAGATTTGATTTCACCTATCGTTGACTTAGGCCTACTGGTTTCCTGGCTTATTCATGATTAAAAACTGTATGTTTAGTTATATTTTTTTTTTCAAAATTACATTTTGTTTTAAAAAAGATTGGCAGTGGAAACAAGGTCACTTTATTTTGCTGACGATTCATCAATTTGATATGAATGTTTTTGTTTTGAATTGGCAACCAAGCTTTTTTGCGAAGTCTAGAGTGTCACGTGAGGTGAGACTTTCTGTGAAAGGTAATATCCAATTATAGCTTGTTTCAAGGCACAATGGGGTCTGAAGCAAATAGTTTACGTGGACAAATAGCTTGGCAATCGATAAGCATTTGAATGCAGTCCACTCTATAGGTTACTTTATTTATCACTCTCTATTGAAATCCTCTATACTAACTGTATCTTATTATGTCTTTATAGACAAGCCGTTGAGTATTTATCGATAATATACCGATGTCAAATCGGTAATAGCAACTCAGCGGCGTAACTAAGTTACGCGTATTATATATCTGTTGAAAATATTCTTATTAAAGAAGATAAATAAAATATCTGTTCAGGCTGGCCTTAAATAATTTGCAGTATAAAAAATAAAATTGTTGTAATGCCAAACAAATGAAAAAGATAGCATGTAATAAATTGTAATATTGTTAAATTTGAAATATAAATAAGTCCAAGTGGAAGTTTAATTACTTTTCATATCAATTGACACCGGTAAACAGTTCTACATAAAAATGAGTTTATACAATCCAGAAGCGTAACTAGGTTACGCGATACGATTTGACATTATTATGTCAAAGCGATAATTTCTCAACGGTTTGACTCTAATAATGATATGTTACTTTACGTATAGGCACGGTACAAGTACCGCGTCTTAGCTACAGAGTCTCACTTCAACCCTAAAACTATTCTTGTTACATTTTATTCACCTACCCCCATAAAAACCTTACAGCCCATCTGCTTAGACCGCACTCAATTCTATCACCAAATAGATTTTCCGGACGATTTCGGAAAACAAACGCTCGCAATTTATCGAACGGAGAGGATAGTCGTGATCATTTGACCATTTGTCTACACTGCCAAGCAAGACGAGTGATTAAGCGGGAGAGGCTATACTTCAGATGGTAGAATTTGTAGAAAAGATATCGAATTTTTATAAAAGAAAAAGTATTATATTGGACCACATCACATAGGTATGTACATTGCTCTGAGTCTGTAGTAGAAATCTAAAAGACTTGTGTCATAGCAACCAAAAAACGACGGTTCCACAACAACCAGATCAGAGATATTATAGAAAAGCTCGTTTTGTATATTGACGCGACCAGGAATCGAATCCGGGATCAAAGATGGCTAGACGCAAAAGTACGGCCCACTTGCCTGTCAGCTACGGAGGTTGTCAAAAGTCTACTGGCTGACTGATCTTTCGACGCTTAACTTTAAGGGTTAGAAACTTGAAATTTGGCACAAGAGCTTTTTATAACATAGAGGAGCACCGAGAAAGCATTTTTGTACATTTACCCCCTACGGGGGTAAAACGGGGTATCAAAATAAGTGTAAAACTTTGCCGTTTTTTAATTTAGTTTAATAAAATTTACTATGAATGTTCTTCATCAAAAGTCAGTCATTTTAAAATACATTTTGGGGTGAGGGTGAAGTTAGTATAAAGCACTTGTATCGTGGTAAAAGAAACAATGACGTTACCACAACACCGAGACATTATAGGAAAATTCTGTAATTGACCTACCACAGAACGAACTATGGATCTCAAAGACAGCGATACGCCTAATTCCAGTAAATACGAAACATTGACGTCAGTTGTCATTGAATATAACCGAGGTTGAGTTAGGTTACGATCCAGATATTTTAAATATACATTACGTTCCTACTGTTTAGCATCTAAAACACTCCTTGCTCGCTTACATCAAAACACACGACTATTAAAAACGTGGCACTCTCCAGACAGTTACTTTGCGACGATGCTGTGTTTATCATTTTACTTGCTTTATAAAATTATGTACGTATCCTAGTTTTCTTTGAAACATAAGATGTTTTCTTGCAGAAATATTGTAGCATGGGGAGTTTGAGTTAGGAGAGAGTAGCGGGTACTTTATCTTTTTTCGTTCGGTTCATTGTTTACCTTATTATTTACAGTACGTATTTAAAACAACTACTTACAAATTTAAACGGAGATTTGAGCTTTTGTTTTTGATTTAATAAGAAAGCAAGCAGACGCCCTTAACCTTGTAAGTCCGAATATCTTATTAAACGCGCCAGGTCGCTTTTCTCCCCAAACGTAGGTAAAAGTTACTAAGTCTTAGTAGCCGAGGTTAGAACCTTGATAGGGGGCACCCTCTGGTTGTTGCTTACATCACATAGGAGCGAGAGCCTTCTGCGCTTCGCCGAAAGTTCGGTGAAGATGTTAAAGTTATCTAATATAGGCTATCATTTATCGATTGTAAGGGAAAAAAAGTTTACGATTAAGCAAGATTTATAATGGACCTTAAATCAATGCATCGATAAGTTTATTGGCATGACTTATTTTAGTTATATTAGATAAATACATTAAATAAAATAAATAAGCGAGGCGATTAACTAATCTTAAACAAAGGTTTAATGTGGATATATCGAAAATGTTTAAGTATTATTTTATACGTACCTATCATGAATCTTTGTTTGGTTATATTACATTATTATTGTAATACCCGCTAGGATCTTTTGCCTCGTCACCTCCCCTCTTCTCTCTCTGGAGGCAGTGCGCGTTTGTCACTGTCACTGTATCTTCGTGTTATGATTTGAACAATTCCCGAATAGAGAGTTATCTCGGGAAATCTCTCCGTCCCACTCCAACGTTTTGATATTGTTTTCTGTCTCACAAAATGTACGTGTCACAAGTTTTTCTCTCATAGCTCCGAGAGAGCTTGTCATTGTATATTATTTCGGATGTGATTCAAAGATTTGTTTTAGTGCGTTTTGTATTATTTTGAGTTTGGATGTGACTTATTCTTCAGTTTGGTAAGACCAGAATTTGTTTGCAGTGTCTTGATTATATTTAGGTAATCCGTGTAAGTGAAAACGTATTCTTTGCTCCAACAAAACTAAAACTGACGATAATACAGTGCCTCAAAGTTCAGTAAAGAGCTTGTGAAGGGGAGTAATTACATCATTATTTAGAAAACTGTACGAAGATGTGACGTCGAACTTTATTTCAAAGCAATTGTAAGGAACGTATGTTCTTTACTAAAAGTGGAAGTACTTCCGTCGAGCTAGGTGTTATCTGCTCGGGGACCAAGGCCCAACTACCATTCTTGGTTTGTTGTATAAATACTTAGTGGCGACGAAAACTCTGATATCGCGATGTAGGATATCGATGTCACGCATTACGTATGGATCGTTGTTTACTACGCCAATTCTGCTGACGCTGTATTTGTGTCGACTTGTAGGTCATGTCGTAGGTCGGCACACAATGTTTTAGGATTGTGCGACGTCTACAAATCCTACAGTAAATCTTTGTTTACATGGCAAACCAATTTCTATAAATATGAAAAACTTACAGAAATATGTTTTGCAGACACCTTATGATACATTTTAAGCAGTCTCATCGCTAGAGTGTAATTTTTCCCGAGAACGTTAGAGATGGAGGAAATAGTACAAAAATGTTTATAATAAATAAATAAATAAATGCACCAGACAATCACACCAATCACCTGGTCTCAAACTAAGTTTTTCCCTTGTACTATGAGTACCAGACGACGGATACTAACTGGGGGCGTCATCCCAGCACACCCAGACTCAAGTCAATTTAGAAAAGCTCGTTTTCCAAATTGACCCGACCGGGAATCGAACCCGGGACCTTTCGCGCTTTGGCCGCCTACCTTAGCCACTGCGCCACCGAGGTCGTCGAGGTCGAGGTATTACCTCGACCTATCGAATCTATTGATTAGAAGAATAAATAAATCGCACACCCAGATGACAACAAAAGAAACTAACAAGGTTTTGTATTCCTCTCTCCAATACTCACACTTAGATTTATATTCAAACAAGCCAGATAAGAATTCTAATATTATTTGTGCTACATAATTCTTAAACAAGTTTCCATCTTTTCTGAAAATGCTTTTTTGAATTCCTGGAGTTTCATCTAGGGTGCGATACATACAAAATCATAGTTCGAGCTATTTGACCTACCCATTGTCACTTTAGTTCTGCAATTTTTAGGCAAGTATCAGTGATTTAAGTTCTGCTATTTCAACATCTGAGTTTATCACGTAGAGAATATTCTAATAAAGCTCTTAAATCCCTCTTAAATGCATGTTGTATTAATTTAAGCTTTTGCACTGCAATACAGTAGTCAAAAACTATTTCATTCGACGCTGAGGTATTTAGAAAAACAAATCAGTCGTAACTTTTTCAACGTTGTCCTGTTTGAAAAGTTGAATGAAACAAAAATCTGTATATCTAACTCTTGAGTGCCTCTCTAGTCTAGGCGTAACAACTTAGGTTCGTGATCCAGATATCGTGGTTGGAATTCTCACGGTGCAACATTTTTAGGGTTCCGTACCTCAAAAGGAAAAAACGGAACCCTTATAGGATCACTCGCGTGTCTGTCTGTCCGTCCGTCTGTCACAGCCGATTACTCTGAAACCACTGGACCAATTGAGATGAAATTTGGTACACATATGTAAATTAAAGACCCAAAGGTGCATGTGTAACGTAAATAAATAAATTATGAATTTGGGGGTCACTTTTGTAGGGTAAATCACAACATTAAAAAATAATTCGCTAACCATATCTTGTGACATATTAAATGAAAGATCTTGCTGTAAAAATTGCAAATATGTATCATTTATAATCTTGAAATAAATAGTTTTTAAGTTATTTAAGAAAATAGGCAAAAATTGACCATTCCCCCCCCCCCCTTATCTCCGAAACTACTAGGCTAAAAATTTTGAAATTAATGCGGAATATAGCTCTTTACCTATAGATTACAGGAAAACCTATGAGAAGTACATGGATTAAAAAAAACGTAAATTTAACAAAACAATGTTAAATTTACGTTTTTTTTATTGTTACCTGCCTGTGGCATGTGATTATTTTCCGCCATATATAGTTTTTTCATGCGAGTACTTACCAGGTTCCAGAAGTATTTAACTATCTAATAACCTTTCACCATGAACACGTTTCAAAGCAAAGTAAATTAGCTAAAGAATAAGAAGAATTAATTACTTTAAAAATCGACGTCAACAACTGTAACTTATTTACCTACATTTGATAAATAACTGTTTAGTTTATTGTGACCTATGACCCAACGTACGGAACCCTCTCCACGCGAGTCCTACTCGCACTTGACCGGTTTTTATGTGTTGTTTTCAATTAAGTGGAATGGACATTTTCAGATTTATTACCAACAATATCTGATAAGGAAGAATGATCCATGCTGTCATGACAAATAGTCCATCCTGCGCTTGATCTCTCTCCTGTCGTATCGGTCTGAGCAATTTCAAGACTGAAGGAGAAGAGAGCACATTGTGCGCTGCAGCGTATTTTCGACTTAGTGAGAACACATACTGACGACTGAGTACGATATCACACTGGGTTCTGCGCCAGTAATCACAGTCACAGCCGGCGGTGGACAATACGATTGGTGTTAACGATACCTTATTGTTACTTCACAAATATACTCTTCAGCCATAGTCCCCACAGTATGTAGGTTTTTTTTATAATGCACTTCAAGATTGTCCTCATCCCACCTGGTATAAAGTAGTAATGAGGTCTCAGCTTAATGGTGACAAGTACAGCATAATAAAACAGCTTTTACTGGGCATGTCGCTCTTATTTTGAATGCATGATCCCTGCTACGAATGTAGCACCCACCAAGAGCACTGGAAACCTTACTCACACACAGGAACACCAAAGTAATTATTTGGCTGCGGTCTTAAAGTAAAGGAATATCAAAATTTAGTCGAATGCTACAAAAAAACAATACAAACGAAACAACCTTGGCGTCTTACGCAACCCTTTTAATATATCTGTTAGCCGCAAATTCGAAACTATATCGTGCTTTCAGACCGGTCACTCCCTGAAGGCTTAAGGTCTCGTAACATATAGGGTTGGGGCCCCAGGGTCCACCCCACTTGTCAGACGCGAACTGGGGTCCTTTGGGAGTAACCCTCTATCTGTATTAGTTTTCAGACAACGTTCAAGGGTTAGTTGAGTGTAGAATGGTAATAAAATTATATTTGTTGTGCTTTTTTTGTCTGTGTAAATTTTAGTAAGTTATTTAGCTTTTTTGATCACATTTTTTCTTTTAAAAGGCCGGAAGCGTTTTATTTTGATAGCTCATGTTTGATATAATTTGAATGAGAAAATGTACGACACGCACAAAGAAGACAATTACAAACTTATGAGACACATTGAAAGGATAGTGCAGCCGATAAGGCAGCCTTCATGAGCATGAGCTGCTGTGACAATGGAATCAATGCGGCAGCAGCGCTGGTATTCTGGAGGGACCTTAGACTGACTGTGGGTTGAATAACTATAAAACAAGGGTCAAAAGTCTAAGAACGAAAGCATAAACACATTTTAGAAGAACACAGTTACAGCATAAAAATTGCACCAGCAATACAAGGCACAGAACATTATTATCTTTGTAGATCGGCAATTCCATGCAAAATACACAAACAAATGATTGTTCCGTAGATCATGATGTACATATATTAGGTATATGTGTATTATAAGCCCATTCATAACAAAGAAAGTTTAAAGAGTCATATAGTTTTTTTTTTGACCTCATCCCACCTGATGTTAAGTGGTAATGAGGTCCTAGCTTAAGGGTGACAAGTACAGCATAAGAAATATGTTACTGGACTTGTCGCCCTTACCTTGAAGGCTTGACCATTGCTACTAATTTAGCACCCCCCAGGAGCTCTGGAAACCTTACTCACACGCAGGAACACAACAACACAGAAGTGATTGTTATTTGGCTGCGGTCTTCTATAAGGTGGAGGTATTTCACCAGTCGGGCTGCTCCAGTTCGATCGATAAATCACTATGTCCTACCTCTCTTATAAATTTGAACCTTACGTGAGGCAGATTAGTGTTTAAATAAATCATTTTAGACGTATTGTCACGCGCGCGGCCACTAAGCGAATGATAGTGATAGAAGGCTCGAAGCCTTGTTTTGGGGGTGACATTTTTTTATCATAGCTGTATAGAAAATCTAATATCAAAGATTATTGATTATGACTTGTTTTGCTCTCACTCGAATTTTGAATTAGAATCACAATGATACTTTCAGCCTTTTTGCAATATGTAAGGTAATTAGGTGGGGACCAATGAATTTGCATGGACCTGTAAATCTTCGAAATATATTATGATTGGATAGTTATCGAGTAGTGTACAATTAAAAGCACGTTAGACTATACACTGTAATCTTGACACCGCCCTTATACCGTTCGCATAAGGACCGATATTGAACTGCAAATGTTTACTTTGTCATGCTGTTAACCATACATTATATGCCAGCTTATTTGCTTTATTCACAAGTTTATTGGAAACTTTGTTTTAAAGCAGCAAAAATAAGGTTCATATTAACCAATGCCATGACGCACCTAGCGTGTCATAGAAAAACTCTCATTGAAACCAATGACACGTCAATCGCGTCGTTAGAAAATATTGAAAATTTTAATTTAAAAAATATGTATTTTTAATAATACCACTATGGACATAGGCCAGTAAAAAAATTGAATCTTCAGGGATCGTCAACTACATGATAAAGGTATAAATTTAATGTTTAAATTTTGTATGGAGTTGCGCCGTACGGTAATGCTAGAATCATTTAGTGGCAATGAATTTCATTAACCTCGTGGCGCCCAACGATTTTTTTCCTCTTCTTTGACTATGGCCCGACTGTCCTTCTCATAGGACATAGTTGTTATAGTCCTATCCGCCCAGGGGTTTGAGTTGAAAATTGTATGTGTTATAGTTATCGGTTTCAAGTGAAACTTTCAGGGCATACTTGAATTATCAATTTAAATAGATAGAAAACAGACCTACAAACACACCCAAATTTAACAACTTTCTTTATTGCAAAGAAAAGCTTCCAATAAAGTTTTGTTGTTTTACTCTCAATGTTTTAATTAATTACAGTAACAGAAGCCCACCGATACTCACTCGAATTTAATTACAAGCCATTCACGAAATAATACCATAGCCGTATCTGGATGATGTGCAGGTTAATTCAATCAAACGCTGAAATACTGAGTCTCTCTATACAGGGTAACAAACGGATTGACGGAATTAAAAAGTATTTTTTATGGGTTCTATTTAATCGAGCATCAACAAAATACTAACCTTTCCTGGTCTGAATATAAATAAATGTTATATAAAAATCTGGCCTATATAGGTTGGGGAAAAATTTCATAAGAGAACCGACTTTTGGTACCGTTAGTATTTATATCGCACTTAGGAATTAAATGGTTCCTGTCAAATTATATCTGTTTTTCTACTATTAAAATTGCTATGTAATAATCGTGATACGTAGCGACGACGGTTTGGAAATAACACTGATTAGCTGCGTTACGGGCCTGTCATGGATCGGTGACCATTTAGATCACAGTAAGGTAGGTAACACCCCTATTAAATGTCCTGTTGCAGGGTTAGCCCTGCCTTTATCATTTGGTCTTTATCATTTATATCAAGTCATCGTTATAACAATTGGTAAACTCAAGCTATGTTTGGAAAATCCAAAACAAACTTTTGCTTAACTCGGGAATCGAATCCGTGACCCTGAGGTCATAACTCGGTGCTTTATGTAGCTACTTGGTATTTTGAATCTTTTCGAGTTCGATGGCGAGCCAATTATAAGGAGCGGCTTCGTTTTTCAGAAAGCACGTTTTTTTGTCAACCCCAGCTGATGTCTAGATGTAAATCATAAAGCTTCGTCGAAGACCATTTTGTGGCTTCAATACATCTGAGTAAGATCAGTCCCGTGTTCAAAATCCTCCACCAATTAACATCACACCATCTTTACGTCGGAGTCATGGACTATTATACTTTGAATCTCAAAGTTGAGATGAGCTGTGTCCAACAATGAAATCAGAAATGCTAAATTTGTTTAATCTTTTAAATTAGTCATCGTATCAAAAATGACCCGGCCTAGATATGGCTACATTAATTCTTGTAAGAAAATATGACTAAGAAAAATTTACGAAACCAATATTAATACAAATGATTTCTTCGAATCAAACATTTTAATATGAATCCACAGTTCAGAATAACATTATTGGAATTAAATAAAACATTGGCAGGACGGTACAGATAACGATTCCTCCCAAATGTTTTCGCACTTTCAATACCTGAAATAATATTCAGAGGATTTCCATGCACCCTGTATACACCAGGGTCCAATTATAATACACCGAGTGGATGAGGCGAGCAAAGTTGATGGGAGAATAATATTTTCCATCATAATGCAATTTTGCATTCATTCAATGGATTATTAACTGCTATTATGGGGTATAATTTGATTTTTATCCGCATTTCCCTAACGCTTCGAAATGAGGATTTTAATTTTCTGACTGGTGAAGCAAGAGTTTAATAACCAGTGTAGTGTAAGATTTTTTCATTGATTTTAGGCAGTTTCTAGCGTGATAAGAGGTTGGTATATATATTTATATAAAAGTTTATGTATTCATGTATCAGTAGTCTTTGCGTAATAAAATAATAAACAAGCGTATTAGAAGAATATCAAATAATAAGCAGAAGAATTTCCAACGAACGTCTGTTTTCCCAGAAGGGTTTAGCTTAAAATTTGATTTTTTTTAGAATAATACACATGCGTATATGTTCATTAAGTAAATACGAGTAATTGTTCATATTTTAAAGATATGTTTAATTTAATCATGAACATTTTATATTTACCGTAATTTTATTTGTAGTGGTTATTTATTGCTGTTTTATAATGATTTTTTTTTTATTTCTACATCCTTTCACTATTACCACACCCATAATCAAACTCTCTACATGACCCAAGAGTTGACTGGTAGATAATGCTCCAGGTATTAAGCTAACCTGTATGTTCACAATAAAGTTTTAAAGTTTTTAAATATATGAAATGGAAGCAATAAAATAATTCAATTACATAAAAGAATAATTAATGTAAACACAAAAATAAATAGAAAAGTATGTGACAATATCAAACATCATAATGCCTAAGTACCTATCAAAAAAGTTTTTGTTGAAAACTTTTTTAATAGTGTTACGAGCTTCGGGTTCGTGACAATAAAAACAGCCGATAAAAATTACCAAAAGTCACACTTTAATTGAACGCCACTAATTACAACCTTAAAACGCACTAATTGAAACAACAATCGCTCCCAAGTCGCACTTCAAAATCGCTTTCGAAGTAATCACTTGTATCGCTAATTTAATACTGTCCCGGTCGCGGTGAATCCCGGCCTTTTATATTGCCGCGGCCGTTCCCGAACCTTCCAACGCAGAAACATCCGGAACATTCGCGCGCAGTGCGGCCTTGAACGGCCGTACGCTCGATCAAGGTCATTGTTCTAGTAAATTCTGGCGTACGCGTCTCGACTCTCTGTAGTCCCGCCTTTCCACACTAGATGGCGCTGGTTACATCGATCGTGGCGCGTAACACTGCCCCCTCCTAAGACATGCTCGTCCCGAGCATTATCGGCTCCATAATAACGCGCCAATCTCTCTGCATGAACAATCTTAGGAGTGCCTCTTGCACCTTTCTGTTTCCGGTAGGTTACGTCATTGCCCCCAGTCCCAATCTGGTATGGTCCCTCCCATCTAGACTGAAGCCCAGGAGATCTCCCTCTGCTGTGGACTGGATTGCGCAACCTCATCTGTGGACCCTCGTCGAACACTCTACTGTTCACTTTGCGGTCACCAAGGGGTTTCATTTTTCCCGACATTTTCTGGCCCGATTGTCTGACGTGCTCACAAATGTCATTTATTTTGTACCGCCAGTTATTCGCATAATCGATTATACTGCCTGGAGCATCAGGTGGTATTCTGATGATCAGGTCTGCAGGTAGCCGTAGTTCTCTTTCTGCAGTTCGCTTAGGGCAACTGGATCGAAGGTGGCCCTTTTCCCCACAGCCGTAGCATCTAGGGCGGTATCCTTTATTGCAGTGCCGAACTGTAGCCGCTACAACCTCCCTGACGCGATGGGATCGATGATCCTGTCGCGCAGCTTCCACTTCTAGGGCATGGGCCAAGGCATCCTTTAGCGTCTCGTGGTGCCCGAGCCTCACAGCAGCCCTAACTTCAATATCGCGGATGCCGTCGATGAACGCCTGCACCAGGTTCCCATCAATAAGCGCTGGTACGGACTGGTAAGCTTTACGCACCAGCTTCTCCACTTCAAGGGCCCACTGCTGCAGGTTTTCGCTACTGCGTTGCACGCGGTCCCTGAGCTGTGCGCGAAACACGTGTTCCAGGTGAGCGTCGCCATATCGAGCCTCCAGTGCCTCAAGGAGCTGCTCGTAAGTCACTTCCTTACCGAGAGCTTCCAAAACTGATAAAGCCTGGTCACGAAGGCCTAGGGTGAGGGCAGTCATGGCCTGATTTTTATTCCAGCCATTCGCTTTCATGACTGCCTCAAACTGGATTTTGTAGGCCGACCAGGAAGAAGTTCCGTCAAACGGTGGCACTTTGAATCCACGTAGCGAAGGTGTTGTAGCTACGGGAGCTGCGATTGCTTCTCCAAATTTAAGGCAATCCAGCTTTTTCTTTACGTCCTCTACCACGTCGTCAACCCGATTCTTCACTTGGTCGATCCTGATTTCAGCTTCCGACAGGCGGTTGTCGTGTTGAGCAACCTTGTCCTTCACCTCCTTCATATCTTTCCCGAAAGAGGCATGAAGGTCCTTCAAAAGAAGCATCTGCTCTTCCTGGCGGCGAGCCTGTTCCTCCTTGTCCCGCTGCCTCTGGTCTTCCAACCGACGAGCCTGTTCCTCCTGGCGGCGAGCCTGTTCCTCCTTGTACCGCTGAAGCTGTTCTTCCAATCGACGAGCCTGTTCCTCCTGGCGGCGAGCCTGTTCCTCCTGGCGGCGAGCCTGTTCCTCCTGGCGGCGAGCCTGTTCCTCCTGGCGGCGAGCCTGTTCCTCCTTGTCCCGCTTAAGCTGTTCTTCCAACCGACGAGCCTGTTCCTCCTGTCGGCGAGACTGCTCCTGCAGCATCATCATCAGAGCAGCAAGGTCTGGTGCTGCCGATGCTGCTGGTGTTGCTGTGGACGGGCCGGCCTCCGTGGTTAATAACTGGCTCTCCGATTCCTGCGGCAAAGCTCCACCAAAACGTCTCTGGTCCGTCTCTTGTTGGCGTTGACTCCGGGTACGGATACCCTCCGTGTCGTCCTTAGGTAAAATCGGCATAATTTAAATCCCACTTCTGACACCAATTGTTACGAGCTTCGGGTTCGTGACAATAAAAACAGCCGATAAAAATTACCAAAAGTCACACTTTAATTGAACGCCACTAATTACAACCATAAAACGCACTAATTAAAACAATAATCGCTTCCAAGTCGCACTTCAAAATCGCTTTCGAAGTAATCACTTGTATCGCTAATTTAATACTGTCCCGGTCGCGGTGAATCCCGGCCTTTTATATTGCCGCGGCCGTTCCCGAACCTTCCAACGCAGAAACATCCGGAACATTCGCGCGCAGTGCGGCCTTGAACGGCCGTACGCTCGATCAAGGTCATTGTTCTAGTAAATTCTGGCGTACGCGTCTCGACTCTCTGTAGTCCCGCCTTTCCACACTAGATGGCGCTGGTTACATCGATCGTGGCGCGTAACAATAGGAAAAATATATGCTTTGTCACTCTACTCTCTCAATCGTTGAATGAAAGGGAAACAATGTAAGTATGAAAACTTAAATCAAAGGTAATAAATAATCTTTGATTAAATATATTGTAGAACTACAGTAGGTACAGTTGCCATATTAAAAAAAATATTGGTTGTGGCATTTTTTAGGTTGCAATAAATTGTGCACCTACACGTCATCTTTAATCTCAGTTTTTACTACAAAGTGAAAGTTTCTTGTATGGAGCAAATAAAACTTAAGAGAAATATTTTAACAGATGAATCATCATAAACAAAACGCACATTTGGTAGAACAAGAACACAATAATTAATTATCAACTGTCTTAAAAACAAAACTAACAAAAAAAAACTTAAACTTCTCAATTCTTGTTAAGGACATGTTTAAAAAGAATATAGTACAATGGTTTATGTTTTGCAAAGGAGGACAAACTCTAGAGTAATGATAACAGAGCTAGACCATACTAAAGCAAAATATATCTTTTAATGGCTCTCCTGTGAAATTGCAAATATTGCATTTGTGCCCTTGTTTTACCGGGGGTGCGAAAATGAAATAATATTGATTCAGATGTTTGAATAAAGATTGGATTATTCCATTATACACTAAGTACGGTCAAAAGCACGTAGTAAAAATACGAAAAGCTAAAAGAAATGGGTTTAAAATCGGTTCACTTGATCGATCTAATTCTAATTTTATGCTTCGTTTGGCAGATTCTCATACATTGATCTAGGTCTCGCGTTTAGTCTTAGAGAGTGCCACAATTGACTTAAAGATCAGTAACTTAATATAACCAGGGAGTATTTATCTTTCTGGCATCACTTTTGTTGTTTAGTCTCTTAGCAATATAGAAATTTATAAAAAAAATTGAAATTACCTTAAATTATAACAGTTTTAAAAATAAATTCATAAACATAAATCAATTATCTCTGTCATAGTTTGAGACCCAAACTTAGAAAAACCGATAAAGGAAGTCGTTTACTTACTTTAAAAAACCTTGTGTTGTAATTTTGACCCTTGTGAGTTTGATCCTTTATGATAATGAATGAAAGCAAAATTAATAAAACTATCATAATAACTTTAACGTTAACTTCAAACAACGAATTAATCTTATCGTAGATATTTCGTTTTATTCTTGATACTCAATTAAAACAAAAATAATGAAAGTGTGAATTAGAAAAGATTTCTCGCCTTACCAATACCATGTATACCTGCCAAAGTCCATTTATGTTTTGTTTGTCACATTCAATGTGAAAAAACGTGGTAAATTTTAAAAGCGCATATGAATTGCTTTTTAAATTTACCAAAAACACTTATCGACTATAATTATTTAATACAAAATTTGGACCAATAGCCGGTAATCCATTTTCAATTTTGTATCACACGAAAAGACAAAACCTTTATAGTGAGCAAGTTACTGTTTCTATATTTAGTATATGTCATGTAATATATGGCAATGTGACACTCGCAGAATTGATGTTACCTAGATTTGCTGATAAATATTTCATCAGTAATCCAATATGTGATTTGATTCTAGCTTAGGTCATGTGACAAATAGGATGACAGTGCTAGTATCAATTTGGATATAAAACATATAACACACGTGAGGGTTGCTCTACACGAATATCTTTCCATCAATGTTTTGGTAAAAATCTAAGTTAACTATTTCAATTTTAAGCTTAAACAATTATATAGAGTAAATGCAGAATTAATATTGCGTTTCATACTATAGATATCCCACGCGTATTGATTTGAAGAAAATAAAAAATGTTGAGTTTCAGTTTTAAATATGGGGATTGGGGAGCCCCTAAAATGTATTGTTTTTGTAAAAAAAATCTTAATGTGGCTTACAGTACATTTACATACCAACTTTCAATAGACAGACAGACTGACAAACAGACATGACGAATCCATAAGGGTTCCGTTTGTCGCTATTTGGCTTCGGAACCCTAAAACACATAAATAATGTAATGTAGTATTTCACTCAGCTGCAAGGGTATCTTGCGTTTAGGGAAAGTTTTAGAAACTGCAAAAGGAGATGTTGATTGACGACGTCCGTAGCTGAGAGGCAAGCGGGCCGGACTTTGGCGTCGCGCTATCTCCGAGGTCCCGGGTTTGATCCCCGGTCGGGTCAATATGGAAAACGAACGTTTCTATATTGTCTGGGGTCTGAGTGATGTGGTACCGTCGTTGTTTTTGATTTCTGTAACACAAGTGCTTAAGCTACTTACCGCAGAATCAGACCAATGTATGTGATGTTGTCCAATAAAAATAAATAATAAAAAAAAACAAAATATATCATAGTAAATATATCTTAGATGATATTTTTATATAAGCTACTTCGAAAATCATAGCGGAATAAACTGGATTTAACGTTTCTGCAAACATTGTGAACTATTTTATGACGTCACTGTTTTATGAATTAGCAGCACCCTATAGTAACAGTCATTAGCGGCGATCACAGCGTAGCGCGTTTCGAAGACCATAAATCGTCTGAAATCAGCCTCTGTTTATTTCTATGCAAATTCAACCTTTGTTATCTTTCGCGGACACCGATCCACTTCCCAACAGCAGAGTTTCAACCCCAAACCCACGCGATAAAGTCAACTTTTGCGCATCGCGCATCCCGTGGTGTGAGCGGTAAAGATACGAGGATGGGTTTTGAGGTATTTTGTAATTCGTATTAGTTATCTGTAATGCTTCATTAATAAAACAATCGG
The DNA here is from genome assembly GCA_037074685.1 of Glyphodes pyloalis. Lineage (NCBI taxonomy): Eukaryota > Metazoa > Arthropoda > Insecta > Lepidoptera > Crambidae > Glyphodes > Glyphodes pyloalis. The sequence continues at coordinate 6,447,500 of JAYKKO010000020.1, forward strand.
GCACATTTGCGGAGCGGTCTGCGGTTCGGTTAATTGTGGGTGTTTGCGGTATTAACACTTATTACAGGAGCTTTTAAAAGCGATTATTCGATGTTAACGATTGCTGAGTGTTTAACGTTTTGTTTTTATTCGTTTGGCGATTCTTTTTTTGAAGATTTATTTTACTTATTTAAAAACTATATTGCACTAAAAAGTACAACAGGTGGACTTAATGCTAGGAGCATTCTCTACTAGTCAATCTTTGGGTTGGGCAGAGAGTTTGTATATGGGTGCGGTAATAGTGAAAACGTGCGTAAGTAATATAAAACAAAATCAAAATAAACAATAATAAACTAAGCAGTTTAAATATTATTACCGTAACTATTACTTAACACAAGTAGTAAGTAAACACAAGTGCTTAAGCTACTTACCACAGAATCAGAGCAATGTATGTGATGTTGTCCAATATTTATTTATTATTTATTATTACTTACATATAATCATCTTCAACTTAATCAAGTCTGTTCCTATTGGCGTAATAATTATTTCATTTAAATGATATAATTCTTATACACTTATCTAGTAACAGGGCATTAATCAGACTATGTAATACTGATTTATAAAAGATAAAACATTTTGTTCTTAATGACATGTCAAGCTGAAAACTATGTTACTTGGTCCAAAATGATATAAACATAGTAATAAGTTAGATACTGCTGCTGTAATAAATCTCGAGGTATCTTCTCAATAAATAGGTTGCGAATTCGAAGTAGAGTCATTTTGCATGATATTCAATGACATATGTCATAGAAGAAGTGTCATATGTAACCTACTTGAATAAACAAATATTTGACTTACCTTTCACTTTGATAACAACCTCTGTAGCCGAGTGGGAATCGAGCTGAATTTTGGTGTTGCGCTTTTTCTGAGGTCCTGCATTCGACTCCCGGTCGGGTCAATGTGAAAACTAATTTTTCTACGTGCGTACAGTCAGCAGCTTTAGTTTGTAGACAACTCATTACCTTGTAACATTAAGTTCACTGTCTAGATAGACTTGCTTAGGTACGTGGAGGTTAATGTGACAATGCTGACTGTACCGGTGTAGTGATACCATAAATATTTCTTATTTGTGTTACACAAATGCTTATGCTACTTAACTAAGAATCACAACAATGTAGGTATGTGATGTTGTCCAATATTTTTTTTAAACCATGCCCAGTGGTATGTCCATAAGAGGAGTTTTACTCCTAGGCTTAGGCTAACGCTGAATTTTTTTTTTTTTATATTACACTTCAAGATTGACCTCATCCCACCTGATGTTAAGTGGTAATGAGGTCCTAGCTTAAGGGTGACAAGTACAGCATAATAAATCTGTTACTGGACTTGTCGCCCTTACCTTGAAGGCTTGACCCCTGCTACTAATGTAGCACCCCCCAGGAGCTCTGGAAACTTAACTCACACGCAGAAACACAACAACACCGAAGTGATTGTTATTTGGCTGCGGTCTTCTGTAAGGTGGAGGTATTTCACCAGTCGGGCTGCTCCAGTTCGAGAAGTTGAATAAACCTTTGGCTAAAAATTATTTTAAATATGTTAAGTAAAACTAAACTAAACCTTCATACTGCATAGTGACGTCACATCCCCACTCAATAAAAACTAACCGCGTCTCGTAATACAAACACGTCCGACTTCAGAATACGTACTTCCGGCTTCCGGTGCGTTTCCGGCTCCGGTCTGATCACGTGCGGTGTGACAGGCAGCGTCAGCCGAGACTCGAATATGGGACACGACAGACTTGGAATTAGGTTGGCCACTGCGTTGTAAGGCGCATATTTTATAAAAAAAATCAACCGTACACTCAGGCATATAGCTAAGGTCCAATACTGACATTTCAACTACATCATAGATTATGCTTTTATAAAAAAAATAAAAAAATAATAATGTTAGTTAAAAGTGGAGCGTTAGGAAGGATTTCCTACATTTCCTTTGATTAGTAAGTTCATATTTATCAATATAAAGATCTGTATATTTTCATGTATAAGAAACAGAATTTTTTTATCTCCCCTTGCGGTGCGGGAATCGAACCCACGACCTTCACGTATCGCCCGTGCTGCTCTTCCAACTGAGCTAACCGCAAGTTATCGTAGACGATAAAAATTTTCTGCTGTATCAACCGTTAGCCTCCGGTAGTACGGCGTATAGTAGGTACTATAAAAATAATAAAATCGATCTGTATTTTTGTTTTCAACTATATTTTTATATTGCACTTCAAGAATTACCTCATCCCACCTGATGTTAAGTGATAATGAGGTCCTAGCTTTAGGGCTTGTCGCCCTACGTCGTACGGCATAAAAAATCTGTTACTAGACTTGTCGCCCTTTCCTTGAAGGCTTGACCACTGCTACTAATGTAGCACCCCTCAGTAGCTCTGGAAACCTTACTCACACGCAGTAACACAACAACACAGAAGTGTTTGTTATTTGGGTGCGGTCTTCTGTAAGTCCAGTCGGTAGGTCCAGTTCGAGCGATGAATCGCTATGCCCTACCTCTCTTAATAATATAACTTCACTTTTAACATAATCTTCACTGATGTTGTGAAAAGGAAAGATGTGATTTTTTATATGCTTGTAATGAATATAATAAAAAACTACCGTGTCGAGTTCAAAAATAATTTCACCATTGGATAGCTACATTCTTCCTGAGTATCATAGGCTATACATATTTTTTGCTAGAAAAGACTTAGTCCACGCGTAAGAGATAGTGGACGGCTGCTTATCTACTATGTAAAAATAAGTCGGGTTTTCCTCCCTGACGCTATAACTCCAGAACGCACGAACCGATTTCCACGGTATTGCATTCGTTGGAAAGGTCTCGGGCTCCGTAAGGTTTATAGCAAAGAAATTTCAGTAAAAATTTCAACAGAACAGCGGGAAATTCCTCTAAGGCGAAACGAAGTTCGCCGGGACCGCTAGTATGTTATAACTTCTTTACTTAAGATCAAGACATCAGAAATTGCAACGATGACTGGCTAATCGATTAAGGTACGGTAAAATACTTTTCAGAACACGATTTCTTCGTAGATTTTCTATGAAAACACAAAACTATGACGTCACAAATTTTACTTATCGACATACTTACTGCCGAATAGTTTTGATGTGTCTGTAATTACTTTTAAATGATAATTTTCAAAAAATGAGAACGATAACCGTCATTTAGAATTCCTCTTTTACTATATGGATTAATCTTATATATAAAAATGAATCGCTGTTCGTTAGTCTTGCTAAAAGTCGAGAACGGCTAGACCGATTTGGCTAATGTTGGTTTTGAAACAATAGTGGAGGTCCAGGGAAGGTTTAAAAGGTTAGAAAATCAAAAAAATAGGCGGTACGAAGTTCGCTGGGACAGCTAGTATATCGATAATTATCTGTAAATGGTGTCATTTCAATCAAACGAAAACAGACTCGTACATTTATCAACATCCGCTAAATGTATGAGTCTGTTTTTGTTTTATAGATGGGTATGTTATTATAATAATAAAAAAAACAAAAGTTTTTAATTAATCAATTTTGTGGCTTTGCACGGTATGTTGGTATTTATACAAATTAATTTGACAACTTGTTTTTGGTTTTTCATTTTTCATACACTACAAAGTATTTAGATTAAAATTACGTTTGCAGACGTGAATATTAAGCTTTATTATTCAAAGGTTTTTTTTACTACGCATATTAACAAAATATGTACTCCAGCACTCTTATATTCCCTGTTCCAGTAAGAAACATTACTGTTTTAATGTCGATTTCAATCAGTTTGATAGTTAAAAGTGTCAAGTACAATTTATAAGACTTATTGCAACTAAACCCATTAGCCTCGCTGACCGCAGATCAGCTACGAGACACAGCTCTGCATTACCGCGCCGCCGGCAAGTTAATCGCAAAACAGACACAGTAAAAGATGAGCTAAGTAGACTATTTATAAATGAGGATTTTAAACCAATCAATCAACAGTATTGCTTAACGTAGGCCTCCTTTAAAACACACCTTATTAATTTATTTTTCATCCAGCAACTGCCAGCAGTCACATTTTTTTTAATTATCAGCTTATCGGTTTGCTAGGCATCTTGCTCTGCAATAACCTAGACGCAGTCTCCAGCTACATAAATAATAATTTTGTACACCACATTTATCCTAAAATAATCGGGCAGAAATCATTATCTATAAAATTATATTCTCCAAACATAATTTAGTTGGAATCTCTATTAAAACGGCAATGAGAGCTTCCGCAATCAAATAAACAAGAGATATAAGTTTGATTTTTTAATATTTTTTTTATTTAATTAAAAAAAAACATGTAATATTTATTTCCTAAGCTATAAGATGACGGTGTCCTGTTAAACCTCAAGGACATCATTTTAATAAAAAAAAAATAAAATAAAATAAAAAAATAAAAATAAAATAAATAAAATACATTTATTTCAGGCTTGATTGCCCATATTTCTGTTAGTTTAGTTTACAAGAAATCTTAAAATCTATGTTAGTATATTCTTATTATTAAGGATGATACAATTTTAACTTTAATTTAATTCAGATGATTGATGATTTTCCACCTGACTGATAAGTACAAAAATTCTGGTTTTAGAACATAAAGTAAATAAATTAGCTTCATCATAAACATAAAATTAATTATACGACAAATGAGGTTGATTTGTTATATAAATAAATAAGTAAATAAAGCTTTAAAAAATAACAGAAATACCACTTTCCTGGTCTACGTCACAGACAGTATCCACACGTATACTACAGATCATTTACACTATGTCATCTTGTCCTCCAAAAGAATTTCCTTTTCGGGCCGGCGTCTTGGGCTCCGAGCGGGGAGATAAAAGAAATTTATTGCCGAGATTAAACGGGCCAAGCGATTGTTTGCAACGGTGTCAATCTGGCCGCGAGTGGGCCGGGAACCCGGGACGTCGCGTTAGGGTTATGACCTGAGCTGCACGGATTTTTGTGAAAAGTTTCAGAAAATCATGCTTGAGTTTAGGATGGTAGCATGCTTTTATCAGGGATTGCTATCTAGCAGTTTTTTTTACATTTATTGATAAAAAATAAGTATGCTCAATTTTTGAACCACTGTTTATCGAGTGATGACTTATTGAACAGGTAACTGTTTACAATCATCAATCATGACGTCACGTCTCTAGAGGCCCAGTTACAAAAAAAAGATGCCAAAAAAAAAAAATCTGATAGTCGTAACTAACTCACTTCGAATGCAAATAACGCGTTTTCAAAAAACAAAATATTTGTGCAAAATAAAATCCAATCAAAAAAGTTTTTAATTCCCGAAATTTCGATTAATCTTCAGAAAAGAAACCGTTCGTTTGTTCCCTTCGTTTTTTGGTGGAAGCCATTTCGTTTTTTTTGTGCATAGCAAGATCAGATTCCTGTTGATATTTTAACTTCAAAGTGTATTATTTATTGACAAAAATGTTCACAAAAAATCATTTTCTGTGTCACATGCGTCAGTTTATTCCACAGCGCGGTTGTGTCGCGAATGCCCCAATTTAAATGGAAATGTTCTGTATGCATAAAATCGACAATTGGGTAAGGCGACAAAAAATGTTTTTTTTCTTTAATCAGAAAATTGGATTTTAAATATTTTATATGAAAATCCGGCGCTGTGACCACAATAGTTTGACACAACACTGCGTAATAAAGGAGTGGGCGACATGTTATTGTAATAATATCACAGCTCTGTATCGTAAGGGATTTTGGCTGAACCAAGTGGAGCGGGTTCTATTCCCGCTTAGGATCAAATAATAAAAAAATAAATAAATAAACAACGATACCTATCTCATACATTGCTTTGATTTTGTAGTAAGTAGCTAAAATATTTTCTAAAGTAAGTGTTGAGTTTCTTGCCAATTCTCCTAGACATCATGAACATTCCGAACACGGTGGCTGATTACTAAATTTATGCTAACGATTCATAAGTGCTTTTATAAAATTTTTATAAATAAATAATTTTTCTATTGATCATTTGTGATATAAAAATCAGAAACATAGATAGTACCATACGTACCAAGTGATAACACAGAAAAGTTCGTTTTCCATATAAACAAGACCCGGAATCAAACCCGGGACCGCAGAGATGGCGCGACGCCAAAGTCCGGCTCGCTGGTTTATCAGCAAAGGATGACTCTTTCTTTCTTGATGAAAATTATTCTAATTCGACCAGATATACTATAATCTTAAATTTATATATTTCTGTACAAGGCAATACTTTGCCTTTAGCTAAAGGTTTCACATAAATCTAAAAGAACGCCATCAAATTGTCCCCCGAAAACTATTAAACGCTAAAACTGACAGTTTCTTCGTCATAAAACCCCCTGATAAGGTTAGATCATAGAATTATCCCCTCGGGTAATATATCCTGTCAAAATCACTTAAATTAAAGCCGCAAACAGTATTTCACACCTTATCAGAAGACTTTAAGAAAGTCCTCATGTGAAGGCATGATTTTTTCCTGAAGATGATTGCCTGTCGATTTTGGACTCTATGCCGTTGTGAGAACTTTAGAACTCGAATGGCAGTGGACTTATGTTTTGATCTAGAACTCTTTGTTAAGCTGGTTTTGCACTTACGTAAAGTTTCGAGGGTTTGTTGTAAGAAGTTTTTATTGAAATGTTTGGTTTATTTGGTTTTGGAAACTAGGTATTATTTGGGCAACGAGGCTACAAGGTCGAGATTTTAAGTTAATCATTGTGTTTATCAGTATTTTTCAAAAACTCGGAACAATGATTAATTTTTATTGGAATGAGAGTGATAGTATTGAGAGTGATGAGATAATAGGTATGTCCTACGTTTTAAAATCCTATATGTTTAAAAAGAGAAATTAAGCTTTAATATTAATGTTTTCATATTTTCTTGATATTGATTCCCTTTCGAATAATATAATCACAGCACATTTTGAGCTCAATGGCCGTAAAGAGATGTTTTACCACTAGTTTAGTCCTTCCGCAATAAAACAGCCGTTATTTTCTTCAAAAATTATACAGATCATAAATTTATTAAGTAACAACTTATAATGACATTGATATTTGATAAAATTTTGCTAATTTTTTTTTATAAAATTTAAACAAGACAAGACAAGATTACTTAAATGCATTTTTTAATTGCTCTCCCAAGATAATTGTATTATTTTAATAAAATATCTCACCCTTGCGGTGCGGGAATTGAACCCACGACCTTCACATATCGCGCGTGCTGCTCTTACCAACTGAGCTAACCGCAAGTTATCGTAGGCGATGAATTTTTTTTCTGTTTCAAATATTTAAAGTTCGCTAGTACGGCGTATAGTACTATAAAAATAATAAAATTAAAATATCTCACGTTGGCGATAAAGTGTACTCCTGCCCTAACACAACATCGCAACGCAACATGTGTACGAAAAATTGATTTATACCACTATGTATCATAGTTTTAGTGAGATGATACGTATTTTTTGCAAGATATATACTTGGCAACTTTTTACCGGATCCCCAGAGACACGGGTGTAACTCAGTTTTGAGATCAATTATTCAGTTGGGAATAATACTGCCTCTTTTTGGGGAAAAGTTTGGAAGTGGGAAAAACTACGGCTTTAGCGAGTGTGTCGGGTGTATTTTTGTTGCTTTGACATTCAGGTTTTTGGACCTCGTAAAACGCTAAAGGAATTTTAGATTTAGCTTCTTTGGGAGTGGATTTGATAAGATTTTTACCTTTTAGTTTATGTACTCGGTTAAAGAATACGTGGACTAGTTGTGACTGAAAAATTCGTTACTCATTATTATTGGGATAACGGGTTTGATTTCTGTGTTAATAGTTTAAATTTGCTTTAAAATTACTGTTTCAAAAAGCACAAGTCTGTCCTATAAAAGTAAAATTATAAATTAAATTGCAACAATTTCAAAAGATGAAAGCTCCACAAAAATTAATTACCATTATTTATTTTTATAAGCTGTGCCCGCGACTTCGGTCGCGTGGACTACAGGGATTTTTTCCGGAATAAAAGGTAGCCTATGTCCTTTTTCAGGGTCTAAAGATTATCTGTGCCAAATTTCATCAAAATCGGTTGAGAGTTTTAAGCGGGAAAGCAACAGACAGGCAGAGTTACTTTCGCATTTATAATATTAGTGTCTGACTTGCAAATTTCTTATCAAAGTACCTTTACTATTACTAAGTTATATTCCGTTAATCAGAATAATTATAATGACCGAACTTCCGTAAATAAAAAAAATATCATGTGCTTTGAGATGCTACTGATAATCTAAGATTTCATCTACTTACTTGAAAATAAGTGATGTTTCATCGTCAGATACGCTTGCATGTGCAAAGCTCACTGACTTACAGGGATTCACATCCGAGGATGCATGACCCAGACGGTAGACCGTAGAGAGGACTTAAGCCTCCTGTCCTAGTGAATGAGCCAGGGACAGAGAAGCCACAGGTGTGGCCTTCATGGTATCACAAAGATAATCTAGCTAATATTATCACGCTAAGGTTTAAAATTGGTATCAATTCGATTTTTTAATTGAACGCGATTATCACAGAAACTTTTCATATTAGTTTATATTCTCCAATTAAGTAGCTAGGCACTGGTGATAAAGAATGAGAACCAGTAGTGGGGACCTAATTCTTCATCAGACTTTGTACTAAGTTTCATGGGTCTGAACCAATTTTTTATGTTTTTCCAGTCCACCGCCTCTGCCGCGCGTCTTCTGGCCATGAAGTATGTCTCTTTCAGCTAGTTTTTTAATATAAGAAATAAAAAAAAGTTACTTGGCGTGAGATCAGAGCGGTAAAGAAAGTGTCCGAAGAATTTGGCCGGTGTGGTGACCAGAAGGTCCTTTGTTTCGAGCGCAGAGTATGCGGGCGCGTTGTTAGGGTGTATCAACTTTACAAATATATTATCAGAAACTGTTTTAATGGCTGGAAAAAGCACACAATTACAAAGTTGTATAAAAATACGATATTCTCAAAACACTCTAAACAATTTGTTTATCCAGCCTATTACTATTTGTTAGTCTCAAACTTATTAAAAATATCTATCAGTAAGCCTCGCCAAGAGGCAGTTTTTGAACTTCGATATTGGTCTACAAGTTTGAGAATATAACCTATGTGATTGACATTTCACTAAGAAAACGTCATTTTGACGTTATATCTTATCAATATTGAAGTCCAATAACTGCCACTTGTCCAGCCTCCAGTGAAGTTCTCTTCACACTCCATCAAGAGGTGAGAAACATCGTCATATTTGCCGCTTATTTTACAATTAGGCATATTAAACTTTTCCATTAATCATTTAAGCAAAAATAACGACTTCACGATTTTTTTGGAATGCCATCATAAAATAATAAACAAAATATGAGGTCGAATTAAAAAACCCCTTTTTTTCTGAAGTCGCTTAAAAATACAAACTCCTCCGTTGGAATATAATAATAATAATGATAACGTTTATTTCAGATTAAAATATAACTTGGCTTAAGTTTTAAAAATGAACATCGTTTTGGTAAACTGCTTCTTATAAATTAAGGTAGAGGAGTCTTGCTTTTAATAGTTTCGTACAATATACCTTTGAAATTCGTTGTGCCCACTTAATTTTCACCATTTACTGTGTAACAGCATCGTCGCACAAGCTGTGGTGTGAAGCTACAAGTGTAAAACCGATGCCAGGGTTGTTAACACCCCTTACAGATCCAACCCTGAAACTTGCCGGAGAAGGCTACCTACTGTGCTCTAATTTATCTCCAGTGTATTTACGAATCAAATCAATAACAAAACAAAATATGCCTTTGTATTCAAAGGTATGTTTCTTTATCAGACTATTCAGTTGATCGATATGAAAATGTTCCAAATTGGAAGAAACACACAAATATGTTGCCCCAGCAGGAATCGAATCGACGTCATCTCGATCAGGAGCGTAAGCGCTTTACCATTAGACCACAGCACACTTTACTATTCAAATGTTAATTTGGGCTCAAAGGCGAGTTCGACTTTGGCGTCGCGTCATCTCTAGCATGGAAAACGAACTTTTCCATGTTATCTCGGGTCTGGATGTGGTAGTGCCCTCGTTTCTGATTTCTGTAACAGTGATTTAGCTACGTACTGCAAAATCAGTGCACTGACATTATCTTTAAAAATAAATGACTGTCTACCTACCTAATTAATATAATTAATATATCCCCTTGGTACGCGAGTCCGACTCGCACTTGGCCGGTTTTTCTTCTATTGGCCATACGGATCACGTGTCAAACCGAGCAAAAGTTATCTTTTATGAATATTCCATCCATTATGATACAGTTTGAAAATGGAATGGCTTGCAACGCTGCACTTCACCACCTGTAGCATGAGATACCCGTCTCATCCACCAGCTTACAGCAGTCAAACCCGTCTCCGAGTAGATCCCCTGTCCCAAACGGAGTCCGTGTAGACCGAACGACTTTGTAACCTAAAGCGTGGATTGAATATTTATCACGTCTTAAAGTTGACTAGAATAAACGCCATTTTGTATTTTCTGCGGTTCAAGGTTCATTCGTGGTTTGGGTCAGCAATGGACCGTTTTGGTCATATCCAATGAGTACAATGGTATTAGAAGTTTGTAAGGCTCTACGATCCGTCAGTCACCACGCTGTATCTCATGAAATGTGATTGTGAGACCGATAATTTTTTTCTGAGATTATATATATCAAATAAAATAATATAATTTTAAAAATTTGTTAACAATTTAAGGTGCAATCGGTAAGCATACATAAAAGGAAAAAAAAAATAGCGTCGAACATAAAACCTCCTTTTTCTTTGAAGTCAGTTAAATCTTTAATTTCAACAACATTTAACTTTACTTCATCATTATTTAGTGTTATTGATGATTCGTGTTTTTGCGGATTAAATTTTACTTATTTTTGTGTTTCAAATTTTATTGCACAAGAAAGAACAAACTAAACGCCAGAACCAATATCTATCAGACAGCTTTGGATCATGGCAAGTGTGAATTGATACCCATCAGTTGAACCAGAGTAAAATCAATATTTTGAAAAAAAAAACTGAAAAATAATAACTGTTATGAAGATGAAATGTGTGAGTAAAGTTTGTGCAGTACATTTTAACGTGCACAACGCACATTAAATGTGTCACTGATTCTCATTGTTGTCATATAAACTAAGTATCCAAACTCAATAAAAAAAATCTCATCTAAAAACGAGCATGAACATAAGCGACGGATTACAAAAACTCGCGAATCGTCTAAGACTAATCGAGAAACAAACAATAAACTTGTACATCCGAAATCCCCGACGATTTGCCAATTGCGCTTCAAACAAAACAGACGCTAATCCGTTTATCCGAACGCAAACGCAACAGATAAAGATGGCGGTGCGGCCAATTTGAACGCGCCCTAATGAGCCCGATTGGCGCGAAATCACGACCAAAATGGCGCCCGGTGACACGTCAGCTGATTTACTGTCACGGAACTCGGGAATGAAATGGAATAGGCTGGCTACATTTTAGTGTTATGTTGGCGTGATGATCCATTTTGTCACGGCTAATGACTGGGCTCTTCTCGAATTTAGTATCTCCTTAGTAGTAATTTGTAAGTGTCGCAGATTGAAACCAATACCTACTTTAAAGTGATATAATCTATAAGAATAAAAAAATTGTGTATTGAAATGAAAAGGGAAAACGCACGTCACCCAGTTTTGGTGGGAATCTATTTTCATATAATATTAACTTAAATATATGTAGATCAGTGAAGCGATGGCTAACGCATACGTCATGCTTATGAATAGGTGCCACTTTTGGGGGCTGGTCCACTCGCCAACCTCTCAAAAATAAATACTTAATGTTTTTTTCACGCATCAAAACAAAACTGTATGACTTGGTCCAAAGTGATGATACACATAGCAATACTTTAGATACTGCTACTGTAACAAATTTATTGAGTTTTTTACCGGTACCTTTTCGGTAAATTTATGTTTCGAACTGGAAGTAGGGTCACTTTGCAAAGTATTTAATGACAATTCGAAAGTGTTGCAATATGTAACACTTTTTTTTTATGGGGGTGAAATGCATTGGCGCACCGTACCGCTGCGTTGGGGGAGGCAGCGGCGTGTGTGGGACTCCTACCTACCTCCTACCCGTGAGACTACCCACTAAAACCTCCCCGCATCTCTCATCGCCTAATGACGGCGCCATGGGAATATAGATTATCTATAGCAGCCATGCAATATGTAACCTACTTGAATAAAGAATATTATAGATATATAGAATATTGTCAGGTTAGCTTTATCTTCAACAAGATGTTAATTTCTAGAAATGTAAAAAAATATTTTCATAGGCTTAAACAATCTAATTCCAAAGTTTTCAGTGGAATCAAAAATAATAAATACGTCTTTTACATACTATGACAGACTAACGGAGCACAGTATACTGTATGTGTTGTCAGCTCGTGACCACGGTTGGTCCCACCCAACCGAAACGATGGTCAGTAAGTAGTTTGTATTAACAACTCAAAAATGTTATCGCGTTTAATTTTAAATGTTTAGACTGGAACGCGAAAATTTTTAATCATCTACTTTATGTATTCGGCCAGTTATAGTCACTTCAAAGGCACTATTAAACTCGATTAGTAAAGAGCTTTCACATACAATAGGTACGTAAAATAAACATAAATCTATGAAAGCGCAAACTAAACCGCGTCCTTTTCCCATCCTATCAAAGTCCCACATTCTAAGTCGTTTAAATTCCACGTGACACTAAGTAAGGCGGGAAATTCCTTCCCTAGCACATCACTGTACGTACCGCACATACTACTGCACAAATGGCTGCTTTGTATGGAACATAAATCAAGTGGGGGGTGTAAATCTTCTAGCCCACGAGATGGAACCGAGTACGAAGGGTGATTATTGCTTTCGTAATTGTGGAGACAAAACGTACATGGATGCGATGTTTAATGTTTATTTGGGAAATGTTTACGCCCATTGCAGTGTGGTTGTGTTCAAAGAGGTTGTGGCAATATTTCACTGTGAATTTAAATACTTATGAGTGTATGAGAATCGAAATTTCAATTTTGTGCGGGCCACATGTCAGCATGCTTAATTGATCGCAAGCTAATATCAATACGATTGGCGTGGTAGAGGAAACGAAATAAAACGATCAATCGTTGGGGCTTTCATATGTTCAACTAGCGACTATTGAGCGGAGCAGTTAGTGCTCCGTAGGAATTTGGAGTGTAAGTGAGACCTCAGAAAAATTTTATTGCGCGTTTATGATCAATACCGTAGAGAGAAGCCGGTATTTATTCATAAAAATAATATTTATAAATTGCATTATGGCATATTATTACAAATCAGCTATAAATATTAAAGTGCCCTTCCTGCACAAATTTTGTTTTAAATTTATGAGGGTATCTCAGATTATATTTTCTGTAATAGATTATATTTTCTGCAGTAGCTACTTTATTTTTCTATATGATATTCTTCGAAAATGTCTCGCCCTCTTAATTTTACTTATCTTTAAACTCTTTCTTCTTGTTCTGTCATAAAATTTTTTCATTGATATGTATATTTATTTTTAAATTATTAACTCTTATGCTTTACTGATGTCGCATTGTCTACGAGTATATTCTGTTTGTTGGTTGGTTTTGTTTGTTTTTGGTAATATGAGAGAATGCAGATCTCATTTAACTATAAAATACAGTGTATTTCAAAAAGCTTGACATTTACGGACCATCGCATTGTCTGCAGATATCTTTTGCAAGAACTTTAAAAATATCAGAAAATTCGTTTCATTTCTTGGGCCAAAATTATTTTATGTTGACTATTTAAAAAACACTTTAAATAAAAGGTCAATAACTTACTTACTCTGTACAGTTAGTGATACACCTATAAAAACGGCTCAATTAAACCGAAAATTACCAAAAAACTAAAAGTTACGTGCTTGCGAAATTTCTATAGACCTTCATTTTCGACCAGACAATTGAAAGTGATACAGTTTTTTACAGTATGTACAATGCTGCCTTGTTAAGCCGCTTGAAGCTTAAAAAAGCCTTTATTATAGTTTCACCATCCGTGAACGTCAAATAAAAACAAGCAAAAATCAACGATTCGCTTAGTAATTTTTTATAATTACTTACCCAACTCCAGGAGTTTGTGAACCATGAAAACTGTTACTTCATACTCTTACAAACACATTTATTACTAAGAATAATTATATGAGCATAGGTGAATTTTATTACCACATTTCCTGTACATACTAGAAACAAAGAACGCAGACGACTTAACTGTCTTTGTTCTCGCTTAAAAACCTTAATAAATGAGTATAACGCGGTGCAAAAATGCATTTTTCTCGACGGCTTCGAGTTAACACAATGAAATCTGTGGAGCTGCCCGCAAACATAAATAATTTAATTTGCAGTCACGTATACCGCGTGTGTCTAATTTAATTCTATGAAGCCGTTATTTTCTTAAATCAGGGCTGCCAAACACGGGTCAACTTACAATTATATTCATAAACGTCTGTATCATTCGTATACAGTATAATTCCTTTTAGTGGTACATACAAAAAGTATTGTTTAATATGATTATTATTTCGATTTGAACCAAAGCTTTTCTCATATTTTTATAGTGCTTCACGCCACATAAGTAAACTTTAAACATTTCATATAAATAATTCAATCAAGCTAGTATTTCATTTCTATATATATAATATATATATTTATACATATATATTTCTAAGAAATTTAATTCAAATTTGTTCAATACTTTTGCATGAAAGTCATACATCCATACATTTTTATAACTTCCGCGTTTATAATATTAAAAGGGTCCACAAATCTAATGCTCAGGCGACGGTTTTTTTGTACCATGACGATACGGCACACAAATTTTATTATTAAAGTTGGTTAATATATATTAGCCAAGAGGAGACCGGGCGGCCGGACTTTGGCATAGCGCCATTTCTGAGGAGAGGATTCGATTCCCGGTCGGGGCAATATGGGAAACGATCTTTTCTATATTGTCTCGGGTCTGGTTGTTGTGGTACCGACGTTGTTTCTGATTTCTGTAACACAAGTGCTTAAGCTACTTAAAACAGATTTATAGCAATGTTTGCGATGTTGTGGTTTAGATTTCATGCAATTGCTAGAATTTCAAACTTTTTCATTAATAAGCGAAATAAAATGTTCTGTTTTCAACATATTTGTGATACATAAACTGATTATTTTTTTAACATTAATTCACTTTTATCATACCATTTAATACCTTCATTATATATTAGAAACATATTTTTTTTATCTCCCCTTGCGGTGCGGGAATCGAACCCACGATCTTCACGAATCGCGCGTGCTGCTCTTCCAACTGAGCTAACCGCAAATTATTGTAGGCGATGAAATTTTTCTGCTGTATCAACCGTTAGCTTTCGGCTGTACCAACCGTTAGCCTCCGGCTGTATCAACTGCTAGCAACCGTTACCCTCATTATACTCTTGTATCAACCCTATAACAAACGGGGTAAATTAGCCATTTGTCGGAATCAGAGGCGGGTTGCACTTTTATAAAGACAGATGTCGCGCCACCACGTACGAGACAAGATCGAAATTAGCTTTCCCAACGATGTTTTATTTGCATGGATGGACAAAATGGCATTTGTGTAAACATATATTCATCATCTTTTTCCAACGAATTAATAACAATTCTATTAAGAGAGGTAGGGCATAGCGATTTATCGCTCGAACTGGAGCAGTCCGACTGGTGAAATACCTTCATCTTACAGAACACCGCAGCCAAATAACAATCACTTCGGTGTTGTTGTGTTCCTGCGTGTGAGTAAGGTTTCCAGAGCTCTTGGGGGGTGCTACATTAGTAGCAGGGGTTAAGCCTTCAAGGTAAGGACAACACGTCCAGTAACATATATATTATGTTGTACTTGTCGCCCTTAAGCTAGGACCTCATTACCACTTAACATCAGGTGGGATGAGGTCAATCTTGAAGTGCATTATAATAAAAAAAATACTCGTCGCTATAAATAGTGCCTTTATTTCAGTCTATTGTAATAATGGCATACAATTCTTAAATGAACTTAAGTAGCTGTTATCTACTTAATTTTTTTAAAACTAATTAAACCATTGTCTTCTTTAATTTCTATCACACATTCATGCACCTTTACGTTGGTTTAAATCCCTTAAATGCAAGGGGAGATGGAATTTTCAAAGTTTGATAAAGCGATGTAAATCTCTATAAAATTGTAAAAATATATTCAACTTATATTATTTTCTTTATGGCAACAAAAAATGTATATGGCATAAAAGAGATTGATCTCCAAATTATATAATGTAGGCACTTGTGTTACATAATTATAAAATATGTAATATATTAACGTATAATATAATATTTACTTCAATGTACGAGTACCTTTATAAAGACCTAGAAACATAAAAAACCACAATTTTTATCATATAAATTTTGTATAATAAAGACACCCAATCTAGTTTTATTTCTTCTAAGTTTCCGTAAGATTGTACTTAATAGTGTATAACTATGTGATATACAATGAAATGCGTCTAAGCGCTACGTGCTATGAATGCACAAAATTGTATATAATACGTTCATGTATTCTGCTTTGTTTCAAAGCAAATAAAAGGTTTTTAAGAATTTGCTAGAGACGATACAAGCGTCATCTTTAGCAATCGTGTTCGAAAATTTCCAAGCTCTCAAAGCATATTATGCGAAAAGTTTTGAATTCAAACTCTGATAGTGATAGTTTTGTATGTGCAATGACTTTTAAATACGTGTTTTAGCAAGTTTATTTCAGTAATGTTTTTTTTAAATAGTTTGCCTTGCATTTCTGAGCATTTTATATTCATGAGTTAATATTAGAATGCAGATAGCGTTTGAATATAACACCTGCATTGAAAAACCTTATTTAACTAGAATTTGTTTAGTTTAGATGTTTTTAAGCATTCATTGTTGTTGTAACTACCACAGTTTGGATTGGCTCCCTAAACATTAGTATTTTATTAATTTACTATGAAATATTCTAGTTTGATTTCTAACATGAAATTTTACAAAACATATAACCATTTACGTATTGAATTAGGGATTCATAAAAAAAGGGTCCATGTTTTCGTGAATTAAATAATTTTCTTCGGCACATCGGCAATACACTGATTTGGCTTAAAAATAGAGCAAGGTGAAAATAGTGATTCCCATGGCGCCTAGGTAATGAAAAGGTAGGGGAAGAGGGGGGGGAGGTATGACAGTTATCCTGGGATGCTCCAGCTGCGTTTGGCGCGTCAACGTGGCCCACATTATGGTAGGCGCGGTGGGGGAGCCTGTGTAGAATCCGCAAAGGATCCTGACTCCCCCACAACTGCGCAGCGTTGGCCACCGAGGGGGTTTTAGTCGATGCGAGCCCGACACACCACTCTTTGTTCCCCGCAGAGAGTGACGGTGCTGTGGGCGTTTTTCCACGACAAAGAAAGGGGGTTTTTTTCCCTAAGGCAGAGGTACGGTAAAAAAAAGTATTTTCAAATCAAATTAGGCTTGACCTAAATTTTTTTCTTGGTACTATGGGTATCAGACAATGACCAAGTCTATAATAACTAAATTTCGTCCAAATTTACTGGCATCAAACTTGGATTTTCACGCTTTTAGCGCCTTTCTTTAGCCAGTTCCCCACCTGTACCATCGAGAATGATACTTATTTATTTATTTATTTGCAGAAAACCAACAGCGTTTATAAATAACATAATTTGAAAATATATAAACAAATAGCAAGGCCAATAACAGGTTTTCTTAACGTATTCCAGATTATGTAGTAGGAAACAGTAATTTTTTATGGACAATAAAAAAGGTTAAAAAGAAAAATACGCAAGTAATATCAAAGAGACTGAAATAATCGTTGGCTAAATAACGTTTATCTTTACTTTATATATACGCACCCTTTTACATTTTTTAAATAAATAAATATATAATCTTTTATATATATATAATACATAAAAGATAAAATAAAGCTTAGCAAACTAAATTAAATTAAATACGTAACGTTCGGGATAAACTGAAACTTCGCATTGCGACCTAACTAAGTAAAATACTCGGAACGTGAGCATAATAGCTAATGTATTGGCGGAATGGAAACAAATGGGGTAGTCCTGGTGCCTGCAGCCTTTGAAGATTCGTTTTTGATGTTATCCTGGCGAATCCTAAGGTTGCCACTCTTACACAAATAGCAGGAGGAGGCGACTGCAAGGGTGGTCCAAGGGACAACATTAAGCGAAGTATATTTTATTAATTTATCATTATCTTAGCGTGAATTTTTGCTGCACCCGCGCCTTTCGCCTTATGGCCCAGGGCTTATATTAATAGTTTATCTTCTTTTTATCCCAAAAGATAAAATGCTTTCGCAATCAAGGTACTGACAGACATATAGACTTTATAGACTTTTACCATTTGTAGATTCCTTCACTTTAAAATATTCAACGCTTTAACATATTTAAAGACTTCAAATACAGTTCCAGACGTTTATTAAGTTACGTACTTGACTCCCAGACAATGATTAATTTAACTTTAAAAAAAATTGCATATATAATTTATATTTATGAAAAAGGAAATTCATTACGGGATTAATTAAACATACTGACTTCTAAGTTTTTTGCTTACCTCATTTATGAAATATTTACCCTAAAGCTAGAATACGTTGAGCAATACGTCTATCTAGGAAAACAAGTCGGTTTCAGTCAAAGTAGTAATGAGTTAGAAGTACAAAGGAGAACTAAAAATACATGGAACAAATATTGGAGCTACAGAGAGCTATTTAAAAGCGATATGCCTATAAATCTTAAAAAGAAAGTCATGGATTCATGTCTCATCCCGTGCTTAACCTACGCGTGCCGAACGAGGAAGTTTACAAATAAAATAAAAAATAAAGTCAATACGTGCCAAAGGGGAATGGAGCGCAGCATGCTGAACATAAGCAAAATACAAAAAATTTAACACACTGACATAAGATCCAAAACAAAAACAATAGATGCACTAAACCACGCACAAAAATTAAAATGGAAGTGGGCTGGGCATATCGCGAGGCTCAAAGACGACAGATGGACATACAATATTACATCCTGGAAAGGACCTAAAGGAAAACGCTGCAAAGGGCGACCTTTCGCACGCTGGGAAGATGATATTAAAAAAATAGCTGGCCCCAAGTGGCAGCGTATAGCTCAAAATAGAGAAAACTGGCAAAAGTTGGAAGAGGCCTTCACCTGAAGAGGGGTTCCTATACAATAAGTAAAATAATTATATTACATATTAAAAACTGTTTAGTATAATACTTAGCATGATAGCAATACAGTCATAATAATTTATTTAGTTAATAAAAGATTTTGTTAAGTTATTGCAAAAGTTCAAAAAACCACTTAATGAAATGTTACCTTATAAACTATGTTGGGAAATAAAAGGCTTTTTATTTTTATTTTATTTATTTATTATACCCTAAAGCAGGGAAATACGTGGAAGTTTGCCATGTACTGAATAAGTTTGGCAATCCGTATTCTCCGTGAAAATTATTAATGTAAGAGTAAAATTAAAAAGTAGAAAATCATATGTTTGATACATAGCCACCTCCAAAAGCCGGTTCGATTTCCTTACAGCTCAATATAGGAAACGAACATTTCTTGAACATTCAGATTTCTGTGACACAAATGCTTTAGCTACTAACCACAGAATTACAGCAATGTCGGTATGTTATGTCGTTCAATATTTGTTATGTCTGTTTCCTAAAATTATGCTTATAATAGCAAAACAAAATCATTATTTGAAATGAAAAACAAAAGGTAACAAATAAACTAATGATGTCATGTTTAAAATTTTGATGAAGACGATTATATGTACGATCCGCTACAGCTTATATTTGTACCACAACGTAATGAAGTGGAAGGAGCTATTATGGAAATTGGGAATGGGCCTCGGCATCCTCCGAATACGACAATTTTGATGTTTGTCGTATCTCCCGATTCGGTCGTGGCGTGGAATCGGCCGGATTTTGAGTTAACGGCTTTTGACGCCGGCACTCCGATTGGTGAATGGATTTGTGGGATTAAATGAAGAATTCTGGTTGTTGGAAATATTGTAATAGGTCTTTGTTTTATTGTTGCGTTTTCAACGTCTGATTGCAGTTGAGGGCTTCTCTCTTATGTATGCCCGCGACTTTGTTCGCGTAGAAAACAGGACATGGATTTTATTTTTTCTTAAAAAAATATATAAAAAAGATGTAGCCTAAGTTACCCCTTATTACACTATCTACCATTAATAGCCCCGTAAAAATCGGTCCCGCTATTTCAGCGATTAGCCGGAACAAATAGACAGACGGACAAACATTTTATGAAATTTGTTTACGTGTATGTACTGTACCTCTAGACGAGTATGGTATTCATATAGTCAAAAGCAATTATTTGAGTATTACAAATAGACACGTCTTCTATTTTATTTATATGTATTCATAGCGACCACACTAAAGGAGTAGCTAAAGGTCACGAATTCGATTCTCGGCTAGGTCAATTTTGAAAAAGTACTTAAGGGTTGTGGTGTATTGGGTCGATGCTGATTGCCGTGTCTCTGAGTACCGAAGGGATTCTTCTGAATAGATTTATGCTGAACCAAAGAAAATTAAAGAAAAAATAATATTTACATTTTATGTAAGTCATTTATGGGTCTAAAATTGTTTTTCTTTACTTCCCTGTGGGGTCAGTTCATTATATACAATGGGTTTACGACAACATCAAAACATCAGCAGAATAGCAGAGATATTTTTCAATCTGTTTAATTGGTCAAAAGGTAACTAATAAATATAAAGGTAATTTCAAAAAATAAATTCTTATCCACATTGCACAATATGTCATCTGACTAAATTTGTTATAGTTCTTCTAAATTAAATTTATCTAATTCTGTGTTGCTCCTATTTTGAATGCTGTGTACTCCTCTTATTGGAGCATATACTAGAACTTACCTCTGTATCACATACCCCTAAAATGCTATGTATATGTTCTGTTGGTGTACCTATTAAATAAATAAATAAATAAACTAATTTAAGGAATTAGACGGTGAGCATAACTCAAGAAATGCAATTTTTGAGTTAGGTCCCTTTACATCTTGTTGTGCAAAATGTTCATACTGCGAGAATCGAAATCACGACTCTTGGATCCGGTTTAGCAAGACTTCTCTAGACTGATTCTAGTGAGAATACCCTCAACAATCACGTCACCCAAACGTCTCACTGTTTATTATCAGCGTCGTAGTAAAATAGACTAGCTATAACAAGCACGACGCCATTAAATAACCTAATCAAGTTACCTGAGCTTCAAATATATTCATAGTGATTAGCTTAGCAAACACATCACGACCGAACCTAATATATTACCAGGCTTAAATTACACTGTACTATGTTATTATTATGTAATACGTTTCCAGGCGATGTTATCTAACAACACATCAATCAAATGCGATCTGCATAACAGTGGGAGCAACAAATCATCTTGTTGGAATCAGAAATGAAATAGGTAGATGTGTTTGGATTTTTTTCTTGGATCACATCTATGTTGATACATTAAAAGTATCAAAAGCCCTTCTTTAGAGCTTCATGACAATTTTTGGCGAAAGAAAGTAAAAAACAAATTTTTTTTTTGTTTTTTGCACCTATTATTACCTTTTATTTTTTTATTTTTGCGTCGGGTAGTATGAAATCATTGTTTTTTTTCAACTTCCTTAATATTTGCCGAAAACTATTATAAGGAACTCTTCATCAAGGAATTTTATTGGTACTAGCTCCCACGTAACTTTTTATTTGAAAAAGAATAGATGAAGTTTTGCTAATTACTTATAAGAAAATAATATAGGATATTAATGAACCTTTTCAATATTGTAGCTCATACATCAGATTTGAAAAATATTTTTATTTTAGTAACCAGGTCCAAAATTTTTTTTTAATCTCAACATTTGTAAAGCGTATTCGAAAAACTCTGAAAAATTATTTATATCTAGATATCACGGGGCGCCCTTTGCAAATAAACCTAATACATTAAAGTGTTTTCCATTGCATTAAGCTGTCAATACGCAATATATATTTTGCACATTTATCACACTTAAGAAAATAGTATTTCATCAGTATGTAATTTACATCTAAATAAAATAGTCATACTTTAAACTAAATAAATATCAAAAAAGCAAATCATCCAGGGACTATTAAGGTGGCATCGTTCTAAGACATTTCTAAATAAAATTCAACCATAAATATTTCACGGAAACAGAAAAAAATCATCTCCCCTTGCGGTGCGGGAATCGAGCCCACAACCTTCACGTATCGCACGTGCCCTTCCAACTGTTCCTTTAAAATATTTAAAGTTACCTAGTGCAGCGAAAAGTACTATAAAAATCGATTGAAATTCTACTGTGTCTGGATTTCAAAACTTTACAAATTTAACCCTTCTGTAACCAGACAGAGGCTAAATTAGGACGGGAACCTCAGCAAACGTCCGTTAGACAGGATTCTGCAAACTCTGCATTTTAGCAACTGAGATAGAATAATCACCCTTGTTAATATGGAAGCACGTTCGTTTCAGTAACTGATATCGTTGTAGAAGTAAGTAAAACTGCAATAATGTGAATATTTTATAGATTTTAGCACATTGTACCTTGATGCGGCGTTGGCTAAGGAAGCAGTCTAAAGTTTAAAGGTTCTTGTTATTTATTGAGGTAATTTTGGAAACAAATATTTCGAAATTGGCTTGAGTTTGGTGTTGCATAGAAAATAATGTATGTTACATTATTTGTAGTACTCAAATTAGGAAGCAAATCTTTACTAATGATTGTCTTGAAAATTTTATCTAAAATTAATAAAAAACATTTTACCAATATTGAAAACGAAAAACAAGAGATAGTCATTTTAAATACCTATGTGAGAGAATCTCCAAAATCTGTATGAACGTATAACTGTAGAAAGAGTGAACCAAATGGGATTATCCTTTTTGTATAGGTTAGAACAAGTTTTGACAGAAAAGCAATCTTTAGAAATTTATTGACATAGTACGCGTGCAAAGCCGCGGGAGGCAACTTGTATTAAACAAGTAAATGTTTGTTTATGTTTAGTGTAAAAAATGTATATTTACACTAAACAAGTTGCTGGATAACATCTCGGGTTCCTTAAATAAAAAGCTTTGACAGGCAGACTAGCCAAAAAGGTTTTATCAGTTCCTCCAAAGAGTTAATTTTATCACTTCTTGTCCTCGGCAAAAATACAAAGGTTGGTGTCATATTTGTTATCACTATTTTTTTATAGTAGCGCAGTATAATGGCTCCTCCCAGCCTGCCTGAGAGGAACCCACATCGCGATGACAACTGATTTGATATCAAAACATCCTATCCGTTGCTGTTGTTGGCCATACTGGCCCGCAAGATGTTCTTTATTTTACATGATATTTCATGTTTATCTCTTAAATAAAAATTTAAATACATAGAAAATAACATATTTTCTTGATCATATTATGTTTAATATTAAAATCAAACATACGATAAAGACTCGCACCCAATAGTCCGTCTTTGTAGTAGAATTGGATGATTGGATGATATACAATCAAATATTTCATCGCCCACGGGCTACAAAATTTGTTAATTTTCTTGTTTTTACTTGCCTGTTTGCCACCTCAGTAGTGTAAAAAAAATACAAGCGTTTTTCAGCCCCTTATCATCTCTCTATGCCCCCTTAGTTTGGAACCCCTGCTCTATAGTTTGTTTAGTTTAATTTGTAGCTCTAAAATAATTCCTTGTAACATTGTTTTTTTTTTCTTTTTTTATATCGTTTTTTGTGTGCTGAATAAATACTTTCACTTTCACCTTTACTTTATAGAATAAAGGAGTTGCGAGTTTGTGAGCTACAAATTGATCAGCAATGTCACTCGTGACTGAAAGCCCTAACTGGGAAACGATGCAATTTAAATTTATACAAAAATCCAAAAACAATTTTTACCGTTTAGCTAAAATAAAGACACAAACAACATAATCAAATTACTATCCCCAATAAGACACTTAAGCAATCTCTTTTATTTAAATTGACCCATTTTGTACAAAATTGCCTGAAAAATAACAAAGAATGGAGCTTTTAACGTTCGACCACGTCTGAAATGTTCTTTTCATCGTATGAAAGCATCATTTGTCTAAAGAAAAGCGATGTAATTTTTATTTCATAGTGTCCCAGGAAGTCTTTTGTTATCGGTAATACTTAGACGTGTTTTATGGTTTTAAAGAGAATAATAGATTTTTGATAATAAATACATTAAAGTAAATTTTGTATCTTAGAATTTTTACCATTGCTTATTATATTGAATTCTAATTACAATTATATACGCCAAAGTTTTTCAAGAATTCTTGATGTATACTTGTTTATTACTTGTTACGCAAGAACATCTGAACGGATGTATTATTGATAGACACATCAAATATTAGAATATAGCTACTATGGCCGTAAATAACACATAAAAAATGGCGGGCATCAGCTGATTTAGTCTTCATATGTT
Source organism: Glyphodes pyloalis (assembly GCA_037074685.1). Taxonomy (NCBI): domain Eukaryota; kingdom Metazoa; phylum Arthropoda; class Insecta; order Lepidoptera; family Crambidae; genus Glyphodes; species Glyphodes pyloalis. The sequence continues at coordinate 6,472,060 of JAYKKO010000020.1, forward strand.
GCCATCACAAGATTTTTTTTATTTTTTTATTTATTAACAGCAATACCATGAATTTACATAAAAAAACCAAACATGATACATAAATCTAAGCCAATAACAGGATACCACAACATGGCTTACGTAAATTAGACATTTTGTTAATCGAGAGGTATGATGTAGGTGAGAAGAAAAAAAAAGTAAAAAGTGTGTTGGTGCCAGTCACGTGGAGATAGAATGAAATGAGTTAAACAATTTACCAAGGTGAAATGTGAAAAATTTAATTAAATATGAATAAATATATCTATAATGTATATTATATTGTATATTGTAACATAGATTACACAACTATAAATGTGAAGATATTAATAATGACTAACGCAAGTTCCGCAAATAAAAAAGAAAACCACAATAATAGCAGCGTATTAAAATTAAATTAAAAGTTTTTCTTGTAAACACAAAGAGAGAACGGCGTAATTTGATCGTTTTTAAGCATACCATATTGTTGGCGACAGATCTGGCAACCCAGCTACTAGGCACACGTTCCTGTTGCTAAGGGTTTTGTAACTAGAATTGCTTAGTAACAGGTTTGGTGTGCCTCGATTTTACCTTGTATTTTTTTTAATTTATTATATCTTTTGTCCTCTTAAATTGGGTTTCACTTTCTTCGCTAACACACATAATATCTTTATTTATGTGTGTTCGAGAAAAAATATATCAGTTACGAAAGAAGATATCCCAAGGGTAGTACTGACAAAGAAACAAAGATCCAATGATAATATTCCAGAGAATTAGAGGCGAAAACGTTTTTTTAATTTATTTTAATATAGGTACTACAAAGCGGGTCCGCTTGATTACCATGACTTTCTAAAATATTTTTTCAAATAAAATCCGATGCCATTGATAATAAAAACCTTGACTGCACCTAAATAAAGATACAAACGTTTCAAGATCGGTCTAACGGACCACGATGAATTAATTCACCGCTGAAGGGTTGCCAACAAATGATCCTCGTTATGCGGGTCGCTCGGACCCCAGCCTTACTTCTTTCGTTCGCGCTGTTTAATGAGGGTTAAATTATTTCCATTATCAGGTGCTGTTCTTAGGCCACATAAATGATGTAAGATCTTGTTGGTGTCCACATTTCGACCCTTTAGTTTAGAAAAAGGTACTTGGGAGTAAAAGTAATAAGTAATTCTAAAAACAAATAAACACACACATACTTTTAATTTTCCGTAGGTAATAGCGACCATTTTCAATATTTTAAAGAAACAGTTTTTTTTATTTCCCTTTTCGGTGTGGTATTCGAACCCAAGACCTTTGCATATCGCGCGTTATGCTATTTCAAGTTCAGTTTCTCTACGACTCGTTAATTCTAATCTCAAATTTACTTTCCATATTAGCTGTCATCAGTCGTCCGTCAGTCGATTTTTTTTTTTATAATGCACTCTAAGATTGACCTCATCCCACCTGATGTTAAGTGGTAATGAGGTCCTAGCTTAAGGGCGAAAAGTATAGCATAGTAAAACTGTTACTAGACTTGTCGCCCTTACCTTGAAGGCTTGACCCCTGCTACTAATGTAGCTACCCCCAAGAGCTCTGGAAACCTTACTCACACGCAGGAACACAACAACACCGGATCGATTGTTATTTGGCTGCGGTCTTCTGTAAGGTGGAGGTATTTCACCAGTCGGGCTGCTCCAGTTCGAGCTATAAATCGCTTTGCCCTGCCTCTCTTAAATTTTAGCTTACGCCTCGTATAATTGATTACGTTCCGTAACTAGAACGGATCGTTTTTCAAATATTGGAACCGTGCATTAGTCTGTAAACATTCAATTAACAAAGGACCCCTTTGGCACATCAAAGAACTATTAAAAAATTTTTTTATTAATTTACAAAGGTAGAAAATTTAAAGTACAAAAATCAATAGTTCGAAACATACCAACTCGATTATTTAGGACTTAAACCAATAACACGTCATGGATTCCCGCTGCATATACGTCCACAAAACGTCTCGTTTGCCCAAACCCTAACTCATTCCCTTCGCATCCCTTTTGTCACGGATTTCCCATGGAATGTAACATCCACACTTGCTGTCTCCCTAATGGGATGGTTGGCTATTACGCCCTACGCCGGTTTCAAGGTATTTAAATTAGAAAAGACGTCGCTCTCGTAATTTCTCCCTTGATGTTTTCCTGTATGAGAGAACAGACGTGAAATGGTTGTTTGTTATGAGGTGTCAAGGTGGTTTGAACCGGAAGAAACAGCCTGGTTGGATTGGCCTATCGGAATCAGTATACTGCCTGGTTCAAAGTGTAGTACTACATATTTTTTTCTTTCGTTTTTATTAAAAACTAGCTGTCCCGGCGAACTTCGTAACGCCTATTTTTTTAGTTTCTAACCTTTTCAACCTTCCCTGGACCTCCACAATTATTTCAGAACCAAGATTAGCCAAATCGGTCTAGCTGTTCTCGAGTTTTAGCGAGACTAACGAACAGCGATTCATTTTTATATATAAGAAGATAATAATAAATGCGCCAGACAGCCACACCAATCACCTGGCCTCAAACTAAGGTTTTCCCTTGTACTTAATGATGATGATTAACGTTATAGGATTTTTTTTTAATTTACGCGAACAAAAGCTAGTAGTTACATATCCATATACATGGCAATAAAAATAAATCTGTATATATACGGCCGAATTAAAAACCTCGTCCTTTTTTTAAAGTCGGTTAAAGAATATCTTTTAAAAGATGGACGCTGAATTTAGGTACACATTTTATGTTTAACACATTAATTGCAGAATTTCTCCGTTGATAGTAAATTTATTCAAAAATGTACCAATGTTCTGCACGTAGAAAAGCATAATTTGATAGATGATAAAAAACGCTTTGGTCCAACGCAGCAGTTATTTTTCTAAAAAAATTGTGACACATATTTTATAATATATAATATTAAAATTTAGCACCACGTCACTTCTTTACATATTTTAACGAGCTGTTTTTATTGAACCAAAAAATACACTCTCATTGGATTTTAAAAATCTTACCGTCGAACTAAGTATGATAATTATTTTTCACAACGTTATTTTATATTTTAGCGAGCATAACGAAACAAAAATTGGTTTCGTTAATGTCTCATCGCAAAATTTTAACACAAGTTCATCCATCGCCAACGCAAGCAATTCAAAATTAATGGCTCGCGAAACATTTGCGTGCGGATCGCGTTGTGTTACGCGCGTGTAATTGTGTATGCCTATTAAGGGCAACGATTACTTGAGCACACCATTTGTAGTGCCGCTTAGGGAGATCAAAGTCTTTGAGACTGAAGATGATTGTGGAAATGCTCATTTTCAACATCATTGAAATATAATTTATTGAGTAGTATACTGTGAACTGATTCCTGGGAAGACTGGGAAAGAAGTGGCATTAAACACGTTAATAAAACTAGTTCTAATATTTACAGGGAATTATAAATATAAAATAAATATAAATATAAATAGAAATATTGGACAACATCACATACATTGCTCTGATCCTGTGGTAAGTAGCTTAAGCACTTGTGTTACAGAAATCAGAAACAACGAAGGTACCACAACACCTAGACCCGAGACAAAATATAGAAAAGTTCGTTTCCCATATTGACCCGACCGGGGATCGAACCCGGAACCTCAGAGATAGCGCGACGCCAAAGTCCGGCACGCTCGCCTCTCGGCTACGGAGGTTGTCAGAAATTATATTTGTTTTGGTAGAATCTTAGATCTGCATTGTAGAGCAGACGTTTTGAAGTGATTGAGCTGAAATATGTTCACAATTTTATTCTACACAGCGTAGACGTGCTTTTAATCCACGGATTTGCCAAAAATCAAGCTTCTATAAAACATAAAAGACTTAAATTTAAAGAATAAAATTTGGCAAAAGCAATGTTTTGCAGCTCTAATAATTTAGAACATTTTTATTGATAAATTAAGAAATACAATCAATAAATGTTTAAATCTATGTTAATTTATTCCATCCTAGGCATATTTTGTATCTTTTTGAACAAAGAAAAAAAAAACATATTAAAAAAGGTGTTTAAGTGATTTTATACTTTTATCGAAAATCCGTTTTTTGAAATCGTGTACGGCAACAGCAAGTCACGGGAAGCAGCTCGATATTATTTCTCACACCAACGACTTATAGTCCAAAATTTAAGCTTAAATTAGGTAAGAATCTCGGAATGTGAGGTACTCAGCTGTAAGCCCGTAAATACTTAAGTGAGGTAGGGCATGGCGAATTATCGCTCGAACTGGAGCAGCCCGACTGGTAAAATACCTCTACCTTACAGAAGACCGCAGCCAAATAACAATCACTTCTGTGTTGTTGTGTTCCTGCGTGTGAGTTAAGGTTTCCTGGGGGGTGCTACATTAGTAGCAGGGGTCAAGCCTTCAAGGTAAGGGCGACAAGTCCAGTTACAGATTTATTGTTCTGTACTTGTCACCTTTAAGCTAGGACCTCATTATCACTTAACACCAGGTGGCATGAGGTCAATCTTGAAGTGCAATATAAAAAAAAACTTGTATATTGACTCACAAAAAGTTGTCTCAAAACCTACATAATGATAGGGTGTACACAACTAGTAAATCGATACATCATCGCGTTATATGTATTACCATCTTAACTCTACTGTCTAGTCTAGTCTTGTCTAGGAGTAGCCTTTAAAATAATTTAACGGGTCAAAACGTGAAAGAGTCAGCTCGTGACCACGGTTGGTGCAACCTAACCGAAACGTCGGGCAGTAAGTAGTTCGTATTAACTACTAAATAAAAATGGTGTCGCGTTTTGACCCGTTAAATTATTTTAAATGTTTAAAATGGAACGCGAAAGTCTTAAAATTTATAGGAGTAGCCTTACTACTGAGACTACCCACTAAAATACCTTTCCTCATTGATGGCCATGGGAATAAAGATAAGTAACGTAAACGACTGGTACCAGTTCCTGGCCTCTATACCAAAGATAGTTTATAGCTAAAGACAGTGTGGGGATGAAAGATGAAAGCTCATTTGTCACGCCATTGCAATGAGTTAGAAGCCGTTGCGAGTCGACTTGGAGTCGGGGGGTCCTGTGGGAGCCATTCTCCTTATCCGCGCACGGATGAGGGAGCGTTTGTAATCTGAATGGGGAAGTGTTCGAGCTTTGAGGTTATGATGTTGATGGGAGATAGTGTTTTGGAGTTGTTCAGAAATGTAATATACTTAACAAAGGCTGATGATGCGGTTAAATTTTTTTTCTTAATTGTAACACAAGTCAACAAAGTTATACATTTGTTTAAAGTAAGTAGACGTTTGTTGTAGCTGTTTGTCTGCTATACATGAATATAGTTTTATTTCTTTTCTAAGACGTCCAAATTTATTTTAATATTACATCAAAAAAGTAAAATTCAGTGATCTTAGGGATTTTACCATGGTCTGTTGCCAGTCGCGAGCGAAAGAATTTTATAATTAGATAGTAAAAATAAACTTCTACTTCTCTTATTTGTAACATAATTTAAATTATTATTCTAGTATTATTATTTGTGTAGTAATTATTCTAGATCCTAGCTGCAACCTTTTTGTCCATATAGAATTAAACTAATCAACTGAAATGAAAATAATACCGCTGAGAACTACTTGAATATTTTCACAAAAAAATTATAAATAAACCAAATGTAAATTTCATGGCAAAGGTATTTGCTTTTTATTTGAAATAGCCAGAAATAATCAATGAAATAGTTAAACGTGTTTGAAGAAGACCCAAAATTCCAATTTTTAGGATTTTTAAGCAAAATATCTCAAAAATGATACGTGACAGAAGTATTTTATAGCCAGAATTGGGTTTTTATGCCGTTTTTAGCTAAAAACAACTATTTTTGTGCACCAAAATCATTATTGACGAGTGAATCGATTAAAACACCTTTTGACCTAAAAAAAACACGTGCAATACCTAGTAATAGTAGTTTTGCTTTAGTATTGTAGTTATAATTTAACACTGACATTATGTACCTACCTGAAATATTGTAACCAATCCTTTAAGTATTTAAACACAATTAGGAGATAACAATCACCGTATTCGTACTGCATTTGTCACAGCTAATGTCAGGATCGGCATGTTGATAAATGGAGTTTGGAACAGCGGCTGAGAGGATTCCAGAGGAGGGTTAGAGGTGCAGATCTCTTAATTGCGGGATTATGGATCGGGTTTGATGATGCTGTGCTAAACATGTGGTTAATTGCTTCCAGCTAGCTGTACTCACTTTTGCTTGATTTGGTCACTTGGTATTTGTTGACGGCCTCCGTAGCCGAGAGGTCAGTGGGCCGGACTTTTGTGTCGCGCCATCCTTGAGGTCCCGTGTTCGATCCCCGGTCGGATCAATATGGGCAAACGAACTTTTCTGTATTGTCTCGGGTCTGGGTGTTGTGGTACCGTCGTTTTTCTGAGTTCTGTAACACAAGTGTTAAAACTACTTACCACAGAATCAGATAATATAATGTAATTTTATCTAATAAGTAGCTTAAGGGACCTGACTTACTGATTGGTATCGCATCGCAGTACTAGCTTAAATTGATAAACGATATATCAGACATAGAACACAAACAAATTTTCATTACTATTAATTTTATATTTTTTGACGACCTCTATGGAGCAGTGGCTAAGGCAGGCGGCCAAAGCGCGATAGGTCCCGGGTTCGATTTTCGGTCAGGGTCTTGGGTCTGGGTGTGCTGGGATGACACCCCCAGTTAGTATTCGTCGTCTGGTACTCATAGTATAAGGGAAAACCTTAGTTTGAGACCGGGTGATTAGTTGGTTGTCTGGCGCATTTATTTATTTATTTTATTTTTTATTACACAAATGTGTGTCATAGGATGCTCAATATAGGGTCGAAATATCCTTCGAGATGATGGTATGAGCAACTTAAGGGAACCACGCTAGTTATCATTGCAAGAAGAATATGCTCTTTCTTGTTACCGTTACAAGTTACTAAATACAATTCGAAGAACAAAAAATAACAGTCATGTAAATTGTATTGTAGTAAAAGCGGATGGGAAAAGTACCAATATTTCACTTCAAATTCATCACTTCGGTGCTGTTATGAACCTGCGTGTGAGTAGGGTTACCAGACCTCCTGGGGCGTGCTACATTAGTAGCAGGGGTCAAGCTTTCAAGGTAAGGGCGACAAGCCCAGTAACAGTCTTACTATACTGTACTTGTCGCCCTTAAGCACCTCATCACCACTTGACATAAGGTGGGATGAGGTCAAACTTGAAGTGCAATATAAAAATACCAATAGAATCGAAATCCCCTTGGAAATGGCTATGTTTAAGAAAACATAGCAACAGCATTTAGATACGGGATAAAAACTTACATCCCTCTTTCTCGACTGGAGTTAAAAACAAATAAAGCCCACCCAACCAGCCTCCGAAATAATTAACCTGGAACGCGAACCGTTTTTCGCGGCTGTTTTTTCAAATTAACTCTAAATCTACTTAGCCGAATGGTTCCGTTAACATTTCCTTAGACGAAGGGCAAGGTATATAAATCAGCTGGTGCCCTGTTCATCTCATTGTGCTAAAAACCTCATTTCCCCGCACCATAATTAAGTAACAAAAGCTAAGTAATTATGCAAGAACGAAACAATCTAGTAGCCGATGGAGAGATAAAAGTCTGGAAGAGACTAACTCGTCCAGGTAGGGATGGCGATTAGGGAAGAATACCGGTTTTTATAGATTAGAAACCGGTTACCTAAAAAACCAGAAATATATTTCGTGTTTTTTTTTGCTTTTATATATAAGTAGAGGTCGAGATAATAAAGATAGAAGGTCCGAGATCAGAGAATATTACATTTTCATTGATATGAATATTCAATTCTTAAATGTACTTTAAATATTTTATTTTTGCTTTATTTGTTCATTAATTACAAAAAGAAGGAAACGCAATAATTTTAATTTAAAAAAAAAATACCCATACTGTGCCAAGATGTCAATAACTGTCCTTTGTTCAGTAATGAGCGAAATAGCTCTTTGTAAATATTTAAACACAAACTCCACGTTGTTAAGTTCATAAAGGTAACTTGACATACACAATTATTTATTCAAAATCGATTAATTAAAAAAAAAGTTTATCGATATGAGTATTTTATACTCTACAACTTGTTTGAGTATACCAAAACGTAGATTCCAATTCCGAAAAACGAAAGTATGATTTAAATTTTTTTTGTCTTGACCTGACTATCATCCCTACTTCTAACTTTTAGATAGATTAAACTTTTTCTTCGTTTAACCCTTGAATAAAAAACGTGAACTGGAACAATCATTTTGTCCTTAGAATTACACACTTTCTTCTATAAATTCAGTCTGTTTAACCAGTTTTAAACAGTGCTTGAGAATCATAATGCTCAATGCTTACAAAATCTCTCAAACAATTAAAATATGTAAAGCAATGGAAACACTAGGTACTACAGTAAGCAGATGAAAAATGACTTTAACTACCCTTTTAAGTCCTTGTGGAATTGTCCCTTTAGTATTTTGTATTGGCAATATGGTCGTATGTAACAGACAAACTTAAAACCGCCATTTTACCTCCTTTGAGAGTTTCCTTAAATCAGTTCGTATCCCCATAGATAAAAAAATTAAAAAATTAGAAATGTTTATGTATTTATTTTTTTCATTATATTAGGCAACAAACACGTGAAAAAATGAAGAATTGGTCGATATCTTCTTGTTTTGAGCTAAGCAACATTAATTATACAGATATTCTTATTTATTTAGACTCTCCATGTATAATAATAGGAAACCTATTTTTTTAAGAATACAAATAGAAGCCTACTGATTGCAAAAGCGCAACGTTCAAATCGTACAAAAAGTAGAACATACTCGTAAAATGCTTGTTGAAAAGTCCGTGTAAGAAATTCTCCGAAAGCTCTTATTTTTCCAAATAGTAATACCAAGCCTTAGGACTATTTTACATCAGTATAATAATAATAATAATAAATATTGGACAACATCACATACATTGCTCTGATTCTGTGGTAAGTAGCTAAAGCACTTGTGTTACAGAAATCAGAAACAATGACGGTACCACAACACCCAGACCCGAGACCATATAGAAAAGTTCGTTTCCAATATTAACCGGGGATCGAACCCGGAACCTCTGAGATGGCGCGACGCCAAAGTCCGGCACGCTCGCCTCTCGACTACGAAGGTCGTCGATATATTTTATAACAATTGGCTACTTGACAGTGTTAACAAGAAAATATGAAAAGTGTTAGATATGTTAGCTAATTAGTTAAGTAATCATTTTACATTTTTACTTTTTAATTAAAAGCATAGTTAGTATTTTAGTTTTGCAAAATAAATTTTTGTTTTTTTTATCTGTGGAACAAAAGAACCGAAACGGAAACCACCATTGCAATTCGGAAATGACAGCTGTCGGCGAAAAGTATTTATTTTAATTATTAAAAACAATGACTATTTTACCGATTAAATTGAATTATTGTGTCTCTAATCGTATAAAAAAATTATTGAAACATTTTCCGTTTATCTTAATTAAGTCGTTCCTATGCGTATCGGTTCATTGTCTAGGACGTTGACGTCATAATTGCAGCACGGAGGCGACTAGGCGTTTTCGCGCACTTTTAAATGTGTTACACAAAATCTTATTTTTCTCTAGTTATTTAGATTATTTCCAGATAAATCGAATTGCTTGGGATATAAAATGAACGGGCGCACATTTTACAATACTTTTTCAAAAACTGTCAAGTAGCCAATTCAGTGTACTGAAGTAACAGACAATATTTAATTTTAGTTACTTTCTTCTAAATCCCTTTATCTTTTATCTGCTTGTAACTTTATTATTTGGCGAGCAAAGTATACCTATGTTTCTATTTTTACAAATTGGGGCACATTGAAACACCAAAGCCTCTTTTGTGTCTGTTCTAGCAACCTAAATCCTCATCCCGCTATTTCACTAGTGACATCGCTGGGCGGGGGTTAATTCCATTAAAAGATTAACAAACCGCAGGAGCGCTGAGACCGCGCGAGCGAGCGAGCGAGCGGAGAGCCAGGAGCGATTTTCATTACCATATTAAATTGTCCAAAGTACCCCTGAGTGTGTAATCCGGTCATTTCGGGAACGTGATTTGTAATGACCGGGTGAGTGACGGTTTTACTTTTTCAAGCTGATTTTAACTTTTTTTTTCGGTTTGAAAGTAGGGTTGGGCCAAGTTTCACAATGCTTAGAGACTATTCTGGTGATTTTATATATTTGCAAATAAATGTGCTTTTATCTTAGCAAGACCTGTTCAAGGAAAATGTGCCATACTGACTGAGAATGAATATTATATGCGATTTTTTCTTTCCATGATCATAATTTTAAACGTTTTGAAGTAAAACATCTGTTATGTTTAATACGTAATAATAAATATCCCAAAGTAACTTAAGCACCTGTGTTATGGAGACCAAAGCGATCGGTGGTACCACTATGCAAACATTTAAAAAATACACCCCAGTCAAACAGTCACAATTGTTTTTAATGTACAGTCGCCGTCAGATATATCAGAGCAGACAAAGTGACCAAATACTTCTGAACAGTTAAAATGTCAAAAAGTTCCCTACACCACAGTTAACCATTAATATCTAAACATTCATTACCTCAATAATATCTTAGCAGATGCTAGTCAATAATTTCTATACACACAACTTACCGATAATATCTGAACACTCATCTATACAGGCAGCTAAATGAGACACATGACGTGCATGACACATATTGACGTTATGAGTGTTCAGATATTACTGAAGTAGTGAATGTTCAGATATTAATGGTAACTTGTGGTGTATGGAACTTTTTGATATTTTAACTATTCAAAAGTATTTGGTCACTTTGTCTGCTCCGATATATCTGACGGCGACTGTAATGTCACGCATACTATTGAGAATCCAAAGTCAATCCAAAGTGAACTTTGTCATAACGCCATAAGAGATTTTACCTCAACTTTTTTTTAGATCAGAATCTGATCAGTGCACCCCCATTTCGCCAGTTCTTTATCGCTTGTACTTTAATACAACAGCTTCTATAACCAATAAATCTTTCTTTATTGTCCGATATATAACTTCCCGCCAAATATTGACATAAGAATCTCCATAAAAGTAATACACTACGTGTAGGTCCAAGATGCTGAGCTAATATCTAACATATCGTAGAACAAGCAACTACAATGGCGATGGACATGCAAAAAGTAATCAACAAGTATAATTTTTCTTATAACGTATTTTCCTCACATTTTTTCCTCGTTTATGTAGGACATGTGCGTTACATATGCTATTGTAATCAGAATGTTCTATTTTTTTCTATTTAGAGTCACTTCAGGATTGACCTCATCCCACCTGATGTTAAGTGGTAATGAGGTCCTAGCTTAAGGGCGAAAATTACAGCATAATAAACTTGTTACTGGACTTGTCCCCCTTACCTTAAGGGCTTGACCCCTGCTACTAATGTAGCCCCCCCAAGAGCTCTGGAAACCTTACTCACACGCAGGAACACAACAACACAGCAGTGATTGTTATTTGGCTGCGGTCTTCTGTGAGGTGGAGGTATTTCACCAGTCGAGCTGCTCCAGATCGAGGAATAAATCACTATGTCCTACCTCTCTTAAAAATATTCACTAGGTCTCCTTGGCTACTAGATTTTAGGTCTCCAACAATTGGACGTGGATATCTTATATAAATATGTTGCTAAGCTTACAAAGAGAGAAGCTCAGCTAATTAAACATTATTTTTTCATTTTCCATGAGGCCTGATGATTATTTGAAAAAAAATGAGACAGTTAGTCTTGAAATTTAATCTATATGCACTTTACATAGTGTGGAATAATTATAATGTGTCTACAGAAATCAAGTCCCTCTTGGGCCTGAAAAAGGGGATTCAAAATGAAATGCATATAACTAACTCCATAGTTACGAAATTGCAAGCGATCGTTAATTGACTTAAGTATGGATTTAAATGAAGTGATTTAATTCTTATTCTAAGTTACTATGGCCGTCGAAACTAAATATTTCTGCCGCATCCATTTATATTGCTTCTTGCCGCCATTCCTTCGAGGAAAATCAGTGCCTTTATTATGTTTGGAGATAATCCTATTACTTTTTGGGGCAACACGGAGTCTTCATTTTCTATACGGAACCATTCATTATACGGGACCCATGTGATGTACTGCTATGTAGGCCTTGAGATTGGATGCTATTGATACAATCTAACCACCAGTATAAGGAAAATCACAGCAATGTGCGAGTGGGAATCGCATTCAAGAAGAATTTTTAGAGAGATAGGGCACAGCGATTAATCGCTCGAACTGGAGCAGCTCGACTAGTGAAATACCTCCACCTTACAGAAGACCGCAGCCAAATAACAATAATTTCGCTGTTGTTGTGTTCCTGCGTAGGAGTAAGGTTTCCGAAGCTCCTGGGGGGTGCTACATTAGTAGCAGGGTTATCCTTCAAGGTAAGTCCAGTAACAGATTTATTATGCTGTACATGTTGCCCTTAGGGTAGGACCTCATTCCCGCTTAACATCAGATGGGATGAGGTCAATCTTGAAGTGTGATATAAAAAAAATATTGGACAATATCACATTCGCTGCTCTGATTCTGTGGTAAGTAGCAAAAGCACTTGATATCGGACCTTGATATCGAGACTCTGGTTTCCGTTCTCAGGTCTAAAAGAGGATCCTGGATGCTTTGAATTGTTCAAATAGCTCTCGGTTAAGAATTCGTTTTTTGAGTAGTGTGATGAATTTGGTCGGTCCAATATATAGTCTAGTTATAGATAGTAATAAATTATACGAGGCGTAATCTAAAATGACCGATGGCTGACTGATGTCAGCTGGTAGGGAAAGTAAATTATAGAACAGTATTAACGACTCGTAGTCAGTTAGAGAAAAACGGATAATCATTCTTGACACATTACCAATCGTTAAATATTGGAAATATTGTAACAAAATATGGGTTACACACCTGAAATAAAGTTTATAAGAAGCCAGTACTGTTAAAGTAAATATGAATTGATTTTTATGGCGAAAGCCTCAGCTTTTTTGTAGGTTATTAACACTTTATATTTGCGCATTGCTCTTAACTTATTTTCGTCGATGTTTATAAATATTCATCCAGCTTACGCATTTCACGTAGCAACGAAATCCACTTCCATTCATTGGCACTTCAGCCCCCCAAACGTAACTCCCCTATCTATCAACAACCCTCAAGCTACTCAAAAATATAACAGTCCCACCCCTGACCAGACAAATACGGTTATTTACGCTTATTTTGCTAAAATGTACAGTGGGTGAAAGAGACGTTGCGTCATTTTAAGATGATTTTTTTTTTGTCATTTGGACGTGTTAAGGGGGGAGTGGGCTTACGGTTTTTTTTAATTCAATATTTTTTTATTCATGTAAATTACAACAGCTACCTCCGGTTCGGAACCTATAACTTACAGAGAAGATCCCAGCAAGAAACTTTGTCGTTCATATCTATTATATATAAAAGAAAGTCTTGTTAGTTACACTTTTTATAACTTAAGAACGGCGGAACAGATTTGGCTGAAAATTGGCGGGGAGATAGAACCAGGAGAAGGACATAGGATACTTTTTGATTAATTTCTTTTTGCTTTTTTTTAAAGTCATTTATTGCCTCTAAGGCGGAACAAAGTTCGCCAGGTCACCTAGTTACTAATATAAGCTGAACTTATAACTTTTTTGCATTAAGACATATAGCGTGGAGTGTAAATTTAAAAAAGTAATAAATTGATTCAAAGTAATAAGAAACATTTAAAATATTTACATATTTAGGACAAACAAATAAAAAAAACTGTAGGTGCTAATGCGGGTTGTGCTTAATAATAATTTTGCGATCTTGCGTTTATTGTTGTTTAAATTTTTGGTGCTTTAGTTTGGTAAAAACTAAATATCTTGTAGATATTATGAACGTTAAAAGTACTAGCTACATAAATAAAATATTTTAAGGTATTAAGTCTAAAATATTTTAAATAAACATATTCATTTAATATCCCCTTTGCGGTAAGGGGATTTGAACCCACGACCTTCACTTACCTTGCATGAAGCTTTTAACTCATGATTTTTTCTATTTTGTTAACCTTTTTGCCTTTGGTAAGTGCTCACTGCCATGTCTTTAAAAGTACATATTATACAACAGACTTATTTCTTTTTTTTTTGTTTCTTGAAATTAATTAAAGTTTTTTCGGACGTTTTATTTAGAAAAAATAAATTGGTTACATTTAAATTTGAATAATTGGTTGATCCAGTTTTTGCGTGATGGTTATAATTAAAAAATATTTTGCAAATACACAGACTGACGCCAATATTTTTATCAAAGATTTATTAACACTTTTAAAGCTTCATTGACAAGAGGGGCAAGGGTGCCGGACTTTGGCGTCGCGCCATCTCTGAGATTCCGGGTTCGATCCCCGGTCAGGTTAATATGGGAAACGAACTTTTCTATATTGTCTCGGGTTTGGGTGTTGTGGTATCGTCGTTGTTTCTAATTTCTGTAACACAAATGCTTTAGCTACTTACCACAGAATCAGAGCAATGTATGTGATGTTGTCCAATATTTATTTTATATTTATTATTTGTTAGGCTCATTTGTCTTATATTATTTGAACTGTTGCCTATAACAGGCTAACCTACCACAAACAACTTATCAGCTATTACGCCATAGCATATTTTATGCCCAATGGACACAATTTAATAGTGTTGTTACAAAATACATGTCATACAGACGTAGCATACCCAACATGTCAAATTTATCGCATGAGACGACAAAAGTTTCGATACTGTTGATTGGCTATGTACGATTACATTGTACATTTATTGTAAACTCGGCAACCTAATTTCGTATGCGCGCCGTTTGCATTGTACAATGACAAATAATAGTTAAAATAATAAGACAGTTCACGTTCGATTGTCACTGTACACGCACATTAACCAAAATAAATATCAATCAAGATTCATCAAGTCTTTTCCTGCATCCACTATCAAGATAAATGTGTGAGTAAACAAGTGCTCGTACAGGCTAATTGCACACCGCACTTGTGTTTTCAGCCAATCAGCAGCTGACGCACTGACTTCAATCGATTTTGACGTTTGTTAAGAGCTCGATTAAATTTAGTCACGTTGCGTTTGCTAGACCTGATAGTGTATATTAGAAACATCATTTTTTTATCTCCTCTTGCGGTGCGGGAATCGAACCCACGACCTTCACGTATCGCGCGTGCTGCTCAACGTTCAACTGAGCTCACCGCAAGTTATCATAGGCGATGAAATTTCTAATATTTAAAGTTCGCCGGTACGGCGTAAAGTACAATAAGAATAAAAAAACTGATAGTGTATTTTTTCGTTTTGCCATTTTATTATGTGGTTTAACTACGTAATCCCGAACCGATACTGTGAAGGTGCCGGGAACACCAAACTTTTCAGCAAATAACGACCTGAGAACTTTACACCCGAAGGATACACGGGTTACACGTGGAAGTTTGTTTTTATGAATGTTTTTAACTATCACGTAAAATTTGATTTGGATAAAAATTATTTACTAGACAGATTAATCTATACTAATATTACAAAGCCGAAGAGTTTGTTCAAATGCGCTTATCTATACATCTATACATATAAATAAAATTGGAGTGTCTGTTTGTAATATTAAAAAAAACGCTTTATACTACATGCATATGAATTTATATGCTGTATATATAACGATAATAACTTTTTTAATTTTTTTTTTGTCTATATGTCTATCTGTTCTGGCTTATCTCTGAAATGGCTGGACCGATTTTGACGGGACATTTGCTGGTATCACTGGTTAATGGCAAGACAAAACTAAAACGACAAACAAAAAAAGTCCTAAATAAAGATAAAAAAAAACAATAATAATACAAAAAAGTATCAAAACAAAAGAAAGAAGTCTCATTGAGCGACAAGTCTCTACCTATATCCTACCTCTAAAACACACAAAACAGTGGTCCCAACAACTCAACGCATGTGCAATGCAATAGCACCGTTTCTTGACGCCACTGTACGCGAGGGGAGACGGGGCAATCTGCAAGTATGCGCGCACAATGTAATTTGGTCGGTGTGTACTGCAGCTTTGATAAAGCCTCTCTGAGGGATCGTTCCACTCTGATGGGAGACAGGGGAAGGTGTTTGGGCGAGCTTTTGGTGTAGCATTAATTGTTGCATCCTTTATTCAAAATTACAAAATGCTGTTATTGACAACTTGATCTTAAAAGCTCAGCTATTGAAACTATTGAAATCTAGCTGAATGTCAACGTATAGTCAAATACATGATATACTTTTGACTGCCTTTTTGTTATGAGCATAAGAATCAGTATCACACTGCAACTGACATTCTGTTTACTGTAGGAATAAAAGTTTGATTGATATAAAACGGAGAGACAGGGTTTGGAATACTGACATTGGAAAAAAGATCAGAATTATATACTGTGATCAATTGATTGACAAATTGATAAATGTCGTGTTTCCCTTTTATATAGGGAATTGTATAAGAATATGTAATCCGCCATTTTGTAGCAGCCACCATCTTGAACAAATTATGATCGGACATAACTTTAAACACTCTCGACTAATTCACCTCTCAAACAAAAAAACAACAAAATCAATATTGATTGTCTTTGAAGATATGATACCACAGACAGACACACACACACATATACAGATTGATAGATAAACAGACATATAAACAGACACGACTCACTTATAAAACCCCGTCGCTTACGTATCACTACATAGTATAAAACAAAGTCGCTTTTTCTGTCCCTATATCCCTTTGTACGCTTAAATTTTTAAAACTACGCAACGGATTTTGATGCGGTTTTTTTAAATAGATTATCTATTTAAAAAAACCGTTCTTATGCATGCATGCATGGATATCAGCTGCAATCTTAATCAAGGTCAGTACATCGAGAGTCTCACCTCATTAGCATCCAAAAAAATGGGGATTCTGAACAGAGTGCGTCGGTTTTTCACGCCGGACCAGCTTTGTCTTTTAAATATAAGACTCAAGTCAGAACTGGAATAGGAGAGAGGAGGATTTATTCTTTACACAACTAAGGTATATATTAAAATATATAAATGATAGATATTCAACATATACAATTGTCCTGGGGGGTGATTTTAATATAGATATGCTACATAAAAATCCCAAGAATAATAAATTTTTAGATCTCATGTCAGAATATAACCTGGAACAACAGATTAAAGTACCAACACGCATAAATAAAAATACAAGCACATGTCTAGACCTAATATTTACAAACTTTAAAACAATAAGCTCACAAATTACAGTAGAAGATTTTGGATTTTCTGATCATATGGTGACAATAATCCAAATAAACTTACCTCAAAAATATCGAAATATAACCACTTGGCACCTTAAAAAAAGGAAATTTAATGACAAAAATATTGCGCAATTTAGACTAAAACTACAAATGATCCGCTGGCCCACTATCTTAAAGGAAGAGCACAATATAAATCAGAACTATAATTTATTTCATGAAACATTATCTACTATCCTAAACGAATGCATCCCGTTACTAAAAACTCAATTAAGATTAAACTATAAAAAGTATTGGCTAACAACTGGTATAAAAAAAACAAGTAAACATAAAAGAATGCTAAAAATTATTTCATCAAAATCAAGTAGTCCCATATTAAAACAGCACTATAAACACTACGAAAAAGTACTCAAAAAAACCATTATAATAGCAAAAAGACTAGAATATTCTAAAAAAATCCTAAAATCGAATAATAAAATTAAAACGATGTGGAACATAATACATGAACGCAGTAATAAAAAACAACTAAAAGATAAAAACAATATAAAACTACAACTAAATAATGACCTTATTACCAACCCATACAAAATCGCCAACATTTTTAATAACTATTTCGCATCAATAGGAGTAAACCCTATTTTCAAAAATATCAAATCCTTACTCTTCCTTGCATATATATATTGGAAACATGTAAATTCGTCCGAAAGCACCCAAACTTCTACACAAAACGCGAAAATATCTCAACAACCTATCATCTACGCCATAGAAATAGACTTAACTGACCTATCTCACGAATGTCCCTTTACGCCAATAGCCCCTACGTAATGTCTATCAAAATATATAATAAATTGCCTAAAATAATAAAAGAAACCGACGAAAAACATTTTATTAAAGTATTAAAAGAATTTTTAATTAATAAATCTTATTATAACATTAAAGAATACCTAGAAGAAAAAAACTCCTAAATGTACTTCCGACAAACCAAAGTAGGTACGTACATACACGCAGAAACACACACACACACACACACACACTCGCTATTATCAAATTAATTCCTTACAAACATACCTCTAGCTTGCGAAATGTGCGGGTTTGTATGTGTTTATGTATTTAATGTAATTTATTTATTTTTATTAAGTGTCGCTTTTTAGTCAGACAATTAAGTTGTTGAAACACGAGCGTCCTCTCTCATATTGCGGTGCCCTAACGGGGTCTATAATGATCTAACTATAAGCATAACATCTGTACTGTATCTACATTATAGCAGCAATAAAAGATTGAGTATTGAGTAACTCGTTGCCGGCTCATGTGTTTCCTCCTTCCTTTGACATGGATTCCTTCAAAAGGAGCGTGAAGAAACATCTTGCGGGCCAGTATGGCGATGCTAACAGATAGGATATTTTGATATCAAATCCGTTGTCATCGCGATGTGGGTTCCTCTCTTGCTTACCATCAGGCTGGGAGGAGCCAATATACTGCGCTACTATAAAAAAAAAGTTAGAGTGATTCAAGAGGAAGGTTTTTGTTTGCAATGAATAATAGAAAAGCCAATATTTCTAAGTATTTACATTACATCCGTGCGAAGCCATGGCGGGTCGCTAGTCTCGTATAAAAACGAATAGGATACATGGCTAGGGGTAATGTTTAAATTTTTTTAGGCATTCCAATCCTTGTATGTCTATTAATATTATTTTTCTTAATTACCACACAAATAATATCAAGCTTGATGCAATAACCTCCGTATGTTTGCACATTACCTATGGCCTGCAGTCGGCAACTTTGCAATACTGAATACAGAGAATTGCAGATTACGAATGTAATAAAGAATACTAAAAGAAGCATAAATTCAGAAACTAACATCCAACAACTGAATAATATAATAATTTATATTGCCCAAGCATAGGTATGAGCAAATGCTAATAATGTAAATAATTTCATTTAAAATACAATAATGTTAAAAAAAGTTCATCATTGTTGGTTTTTTTTTTATATGGCACTTCAAGATTGACCTTATCCCACCTGATGTTAAGTGGTAATAAGGTCCTAACTTAAGGGCGACATGTACAGCATAATACATCTGTTACTGGACTTGTCGCCCTTACCTTGAAGGCTACCCCTGCTACTAATGTAACACCCCCCAGGAGCTCTGGAAACCTTACTCACAGGCAGGAACACAACAACACAGAAGTGATTGTTATTTGGCTGCGGTCTTCTGTAAGGTGGAGGTATTTCACCAGTCAGGCTGCTCCAGTTCAAGCGATAAATCGCTATGCCCTACCTCTCTTAAAAAACAAGTTTGTTCAAGACGCCATTTTAAATGTATGGTGACGTCACTTATATCTAGATATAATCGTTTAAATGCCTTTCTTGATGTCTCATATAAACAATCCGTAGTTTAAATTCATGAGAGAACATATCTTATTTTCTTTTTTGGAGTAACTAGTAGCAACAGGTTTTTTATATCTACTGCACTTTATAGCAATTCATGTTTCTGATTTCTGTGTTTTTGAACTGATTACTTCACAAAATTATTTGAAATACATAACTTTTCGCTTCAGCAGAACTAACAAACGACTGAAATATACCTAGTAATAACGGCTCTCTGTTCATTTTCGTATGTTCTACCATTTTGCAAAAGCACATAGCCTTGCATATAGTTATTTGCTATCTCTTTCGTTTAGTATCGGCACCAGATTAAAGGGTTGTATATACTTAAAACAAACGTAATCTTAAGCTAAAGTAAGCTTTAAATCGATGATAATATTATAATTATAGGTTCTTAATCATTCTCAATTTAGTAACAAACGTACCTATTAACAGAGTTATCGAAACGAAGGTAACGAGAAAAACGTTATTGAGGAAACACCCCTCTTGCAACGTGCTAGATCCGTTATGGAACTATAAAATAAATATTTATAGAGGCAGCCGCGATGAAGGTACAGCGGGAAATGAAAGCCCTTATTAGGATTCTTGATATAGAAACGATGAGTTTACAGAGCAATCTGCGAATGACTGAATGTGATGATGAAAATAAATGTTTAAATGAAATAAGTATGATGTCATCCAGATAAGCAAACTATGCTACTTCAACGTTGTTTTTAATATCCGAGTGATTTTTCCACGCTCAAATTCATAAAGAATTCTTGGACGGCATGGACCATATTCCCAAATATTAAGGAGATCCATCTGATAATACTAACCAAAGCGTAACGCAACGTAGTGAACACGAACATTTTGAGCCGTCACCATTTAGTTATTAGCCACTAAAACAGTAAACTAAGTAGAAAGTACTCAATTATCACACAAAATTAGTATTTTGAAGTTGTTACCCTTAATTGATTTGTTTTTATAGGAATTTGGTATTTTTTTAATTCCATAAAAATATTTCATTTTTTTTGTTTAGTGTACCCAAATTATGGAACGCAATAAAAAAATATGTCACATGACACTTTTATAAATTTAATAACCAACATCACAGTGAAAGGGAAAGCGTATAGAAGGCAATGGAATATAATGGGCGCATTAATATCGTTACGATATCGTTAGCATAAATAGGGGCATTAGATGAATAGCGCTTTTTCGAATGGCTGCCCCCTCTCATTTATTTTGTATGACATTGCCTGCTTGATTCCAGGTGCTTTTGTATGACTTGCACGAGATATTAGATAATGATTCATTTTTTCTTTTCAGACGATTTTCGTGTTCTTATTTTTCTCAAGTTATTGTTTGCTTTAGGGGCGACATATATTCAGTTAGAGCGACGGCCCAAGTTAAAATAACTTAGTTTTATTAGGCAATAGTAACTTGAAAACCTTTGACCAGAATGAGTTGCAGTGTTAAGAGAGGTAGGGCATAGCGATTTATCGCTCGAACTGGAGCAGCCCGACTGGTGAAATACCTCCACCTTACAGAAGACCGCAGCCAAATAACAATCATTTCTGTGTTGTTGTGTTCCTGCGTGTGAGTAAGGTTTCCGGAGCTCCTGGGGGGTGCTACATTAGTAGCAGGGGTCAAGCCTTCAAGGTAAAGGCGACAAGTCCAGTAACATATTTATTATGCTGTACTTGTCACCCTTAAGCTAGGACCTCATTACCACTTAACATCAGGTGGGATAAAGTCAATCTTGAAGTGCAATATAAAAAAAAAAATTAACAGATAGAAAAGTTGTGCCAAACCATAAGCATTTTTTTATTGACTGAAAATATTTTGACGTACCTAAGTACTGTTACTGATTGATGGGATTGCAGCATGTTTGGGGCTCCCAGAAGGCAGACTTTACCCTCTATTTCGCCCTAAAAAGGGCCCTGCCCTGATTATCAGCTAAAATAAAACCAGTAGGTGGCTAGAGGTGCCGTGGGTATCCTAACCAACGTTTAACTCCCACGGAACCATCGATGGAAAAGACGCTTTAACGGTTACGTCCTGGCCCCCCATAATGTTTTAAGGCGGAGCAGGAGTCACCGGTCTACGGCACCAACCACACCCTGACCATGTATACAAAGTTTGCTGTACTTACACTCGCGGCTGGCTGGTCTCCACGCGTAAGGTCATGCCTAACCATGAGCCTTTTCAAAAGGCTCCCGCTCACGCCATATACAATGGAAAGAGCTGTATTAGGAACTTCTCTACAGGAATAACTAAATAATGAGGTGACCCATAGCAGAACAACTTTCACTGTCAAAACTACAGTGGCGGGCTGTATAGCTTGTAGTTTGGATGAGCGACAGGGCAGAGAATCTCGAGAATAAAAAAAAATTAAGTTCAACAAAAGAGCTAAGTAAGCCGAGCAAATGATAAATGACTAATTGACAAAAAAAACATTTTATTTTCATTGACACCTTTGGTCAAACACATTCATATTATAAGTAGAAAAACATTTAAGTATCATTTAAAAACAAATCATAATTACACACATACATTTACAGACTACCCTAGAATTTAGGTTCTATTGTGTAATTCTTCATTTTTCTGAGCGACACCATGTTTTTCTCTTTTATCGCCAAGGGAGACCCATTTTATAACTCAGGTTTATGTTGTCTATTTAACAGTATATAAAAAAACTAAATGTACTGAAACTAAGTTATTGTATATGCTTATAATTCGATGATGTAATGTTATCGGATATTAGAAACAGAAAAATTTTATCTCCCCTTGCGGTGCGGGAATTGAACCCACGACCTTCACGTATCGCGCGTGCTGCTCTTACCAACTGAGCTAACCGCAAGTTATTGTAGGCGATGAAATTTTTCTGCTGTATCAACCGTTAGCCTTTCGGTTTCTAATATTTAAAGTTCGCTAGTACGGCGTATAGTACTATAAAAATAATAAAATCGATTATCGGATATTATTGTATTATAATTAATTTTAATTTATCATAAAAGCTTTCTTACCACCGGACGATTACACCATAAATTTAAATATGGTTTTATACAGACTACTGGTTTCAATGGGAATTAGGTAGTAATATTATTAGCTTACAGTATCGAAGTATTTTTGTTCGCAAAAACAAATAGATAATCTAGAATAATTTACTTAACGCGTGTAATTACAAATACTAACCACAATGCATCTATTTTAGAGTTAACAAAACCAGCGGGAAACCTAACGCTGCAAATAATTTAATATCAGTCTGGAAGCAAGGAAGAATTTGCTACACACACTACTCATTGATCGATGATAACGCCACAATAGCCAGGTACTCTTGTACTTATGGTATTTATAAAAAGTTTAGTTATAGTGAGAAGGAGTAGGTTCCTTAAGCTGTGGTAAAAGAATTTGTAGTGCATTATGAGTGCTGCATTTTTAAATCACGATCTTAAAAAATCTTCTTAAAGTTCTGTCATATAGTTTTCATTATATTTATAAAGAAGAAACAAATTAAATTGGGTGAACGCTTGTAATCAGATATGGAGTTTTTATTTCGAATAAAAAAATATATTTTGATTTAGGTATCATTAAAAAAATAAAATAAAACCATTTGTCCATAAAATGACAAAAATACTGTTCACTTTGATACATACAATTTTAAACTTTTATGACAAAATTATTAAATATGAACTTATCGTAGGTTCTCTTTGTGGTTCTCATAGCGATTTACCATATAACCAGCCATTTATTATTTTATTTATAGCCATGATCAAATCACAACTATCAGTCTATTATTCCATCAGCTTTTCCGTACCTTCCGGACTGACTCAATATCTTTCTGTCACTACCGGTGCGAACACGGGAGCAAAACGCAGTAATTACAATGACTCCACACCGCCCTGATGAGGCGATCCCTGTCGCCGTCTCGCTCGCACAGGCCTCAATTAGGTGCTGTACAAACGATCACTGGCCAGTACAAAGGGAATTATTATGGGACCAAGAGTTAAGGTACTGAATGTGGCTTGCAATTAAGCTGCTTGAAATAAGAATCGGTTAGGCGGACTTTTATAATGATTGTGCAAACACAAAAAACTATTTATTTATCCTGATCATAGGTCAGAGTTGAACATACAGAATATTTTCAATATTATTTTAACGTCATGATAAACCAATTGAACAAATATTATTAAAAAAAAATTTTGCGTCACAGCTAAGTTAAAGTAATTTTAGTATCATATGCCTACATTATTAACGCCAACTGTATTTTCATAATACACAAAATAGCGTCATTCTGACGCTGTAATGTTGTAAAACCTCAAATAAATAAATAAATTGTAGGCTCCTGGGCATGCCTGATCTATCTTCTCCTGCCCATAAAAGTTATATTTGGATGGGTACAGTAGGTACGTATACGCACCTACGTGGCATGGTACGTATATAAATACGTTAACATATTTGTACAGTACTTTTTTCAAATCGGGAATCGAACCTTGGGCCTTCAGCTCAGTGCCCACTACTTAAACCATAGAAGCTAAAAGTGGCGTGTCGTGGAATCATACATATAACAAAAAACGGATGCGGCCATCTTTGGGAACATTTCCAGCCATTTAACTCTTTGATTGCGTGAAGGCGTGGTGTAACCCTTTTGTAACAAGATACAGCGCTATCAATTTATTAATCGACGTCTAATGGCATTTCAATAGTATCGAAACTACCGTCGAAATAAACTAATGGTTACCGAAATGTAGATTGTGCAAAATAAATAAACACGCTGGACAATTACACCGATCGACTGGAATTAAACTAAGATTAACCCTTGAACTATGAATAGAAGTAGGTACTACCTTGAAGTTTGATTTTAGCAAATTCAACTAAGCCATGTTAAGTTTGTTTCCGAAAATGGCCTGACCCGTAATCGAAACTGGAAACTTTCACGCTTTCGCCCACCTTTTTTTTGACGGCAAAAGTACGGTCAACTTCACTTCAAGATAAACACTTGGAGATCGATATTAGATCTTATGCGCACGTCTTACGGGCAGGGAAAATTCCAAAGTCTATGTCTCACGTGCTTTTTAACCGACTTCAAAAAAATGTGTGTTCGGGCATAACTTCATGGTTTGTGAACCGATTTTGTTTTTTTTTTGATGCAACGTACCATCACCCAAGGGAGGTCACGGCGTGTGTAGGCCTCCTAAAAACGGCAGTATTACCCACTAAAACTTCTCTGTTGAACCTTATTAAGTGTCGGTGTTGTGGGAAATCGGGTCAACCTGTCTAACCACAACAGCACCGGCGGATTGGCCGCTGTTAAGGTGCATTTTTCCTTTAGTATGTTGGGGGAGTGGGGACGGCTGATCCAACTGGGCCTCCCCCAACTCGCTGTAGAGACCGTAGGTGAAATGCCAACTGCGGCACCCTCAAGCCATCAGTCGGTCGATCTCCACGGCTCTTCAGCCTATCTAAATGGCCGCTGATTAAGTGGTCCTGTCTCTTCCCCTCGGGATGGTTTTGGGGGGAGTGGAGACTACAGATCCAACTAGGCCGCATCCACCTCGCTGTTATTCGTGGGTACAATGCCGACTACAGTGCCCTAACGCCATCAGCCGGCTGGTCTCCACAACTCTTCACCCTATCTGAATGGTGACCAGAGATTTGATATCGCAATATCCTATCCATTAGCATCGCCATATTGGCCGGAAGATGTTTTTTCATGTTTCTTCTTTTTGAATGACTCCATGCCAAAAGAAAGAAATAAACGTATGTAACCTTTAAAAGACATACGGAATATATTTGAATTCGTGTAAAATTTTGCCTTTAAGGGCGAATTCAGCTTAAACAAACATACCCTTATATCAGCGATGACCTAAATGTACAGTAGCCGATAAAAGTGAACCGACATTAATAACTAGCGAAGAGTCCGCGTCAACGGATGTAATTAGACGCCTGGCGGGTAAACTTTGCCTCGCTTTAGGGATCCGCGGGATGACAGAGAAACGGGCACTTGTTGGACTGGCTTATGAGATTAACGTTCAATTTGGTTTTCACCGGAAGTTGGAGCTGTGAGCTCAGGCTTCACATGAAAAGCTAATGGCGGTTGTGTTGTTTGAACGGAATCATGTATTTGGTTTGTGAACGAAAGTTTAAAAAGGTGAACTTAAACATTTTCTTTTTATTAACCCTCACTGAAAAATTACTAGGCGTAAGAAGTCTGTCTGCCTGTCTGTTTCTTCTATGGCGTAGTAGATGGCTCCCGAAAGGCTGGACAGATTCTTATTTAATTTTTTTTTTGTATAAATAAAAAATTTGGAGCGTTTTAGCTATGTTTGATGAAAATCGATCTAAGATGGCTGCCGTCACAAAATGGGGGAATAAATTTTAACTTCCTCAATATAGATATCAAATAAAAGATCTTGAGTTGGAGAATACACTATGACAAATTTTAAATCCAAAACGGCCACCATTACAAAATTACATGTAAAATAAAACAGGGATAGTCAACGCTACGTCAGACGTAACAATTATGACTTTGAAAGGCGTTGATAGCTCTTATATGGTAAACATAAGCACCGATATCGACTGTCAAGTATTTAATTATTTTTTTTATTCGTATAAAGCTTCATTAGCATTCCTTAAAAGCCATTTGGTAGTTTGTACCTACTAAAAATAAAAGGAAATACAATACTCCTCTGCCAACTTTGGGCCTGCGTGGTGGCGTGATGCCATCTCATAGTTTATATAAAGCGTGTGCCCGGCTATGGGACATTCAAGACTGAATTATTAATATTTATTTTATGCTTATTATGTGAGTTATAAAATGTCAAATTTAAGACAGCTATTTACAATCACTCATTACTATGACCAATTTTAGAACATTTGTATTGGTCAACATAACTAACATAACATAAATAGATATGACCTACTCTGTCTCCATAAAATAGTGCATTCAGCTGTAGATGCCCCGGAGTTACTGTCGTCGCTCAATTTTAACACCCGGTATAGATCGCGAAACCCAAACGTATTTGCCTTACGGGTATATAGAAACAACACCTCCTTTTTCAATCCCATAGTGAGAATGTGTCGCTCATACAATGAGGTGGTTCGAGGCGGTACAGAGGTTGATTTGTTCGATAACAATTTTTCTAGATTTAAGAGAGTTGTTACTGATATATTTAAAAGTGTTTAAGCGTCCTTTTATTGTTAAGCGTTGTGTTACCCATAGTTAAGGAATAAAATATGAACTAGTGTGGAATGCTAATTGTAAGTAAATACAGTTAACCCATGTTGTGTACGCTAATTATGGATCTCTGTCTAGATTAATAGTGATAAGTTTTTTATTTTTTGTGATGTTTATGGCAGTGATCTGTTCGTGTACCAATTTTAAATAAATAAATAAATAAATAACAATTTCACTTCCATATTTAAAGACACGTAATTTTAATGAACCTAAACTGAATAGGTTGCTTATTGTTTTATCGGTGGTTAAGTCATTAGAGGCAGTTTAACAGTAAATTTATTGATATTATCTACACAAATATTTTAAAGAGGAAATATGTGGATGTGTCTAATGAATAAAATAGAATCTACTGTGCCGATTGAATGCAAATTCGCGATTGGCCGCTCGTTAAAATATATTTGATTTACTTGCAAGTTAATTAGTTGCAAACCCAAACTGAAGGTACCTAATTTTTAATTTATTTTTTATGCTGACAGCAGGTTTTCTGCTTTTAAACTCACTTTAATCAAGACATCAACATATTTTTAATAATATTATATAAAAACTATCCATAGCCCATGACTTTGTTCGTATTATTTTGGTATAAAAAGTATTATTTACGTCAATCTAGCATATTACCTACTTTCTACCAAAATTCATCATTTTTTTTGTGTGTGTAAGAGTAACAAATATATGTTTCAGACATACAAATATTGTTGTAAACTTGCGAGTTTTTAATATTAGTATAATAATGTACAGAGCCTAACTAATTTCAGCAGCACTCCAGCCTGACCGGCGTTTTTTGTTAAATTTCTAAAGAGCCACCGAGTTTTTGTTACAGTTCCCAAAGGACTTTTGCGGGGTCCGTCCTTTGGACGTATGCCGAATGGCACATAAACCGGTTACAAAGTCACCGCACGCATAATAAGCTCTATTTACACAGACTTAGAGTTTAAACTGGTATACCAGTTACAACTCCAGTGACAGACGAAATTGTTTCGACATCTAAACGGACGTTTGGTACTCTTTTTCTACGTTTTAACACAGAAATACAGTTTTTACGAAACTTGCATACAAAGTGGAGGGGCGAAAAGGGGGACTTGTGAAATTATTCGCACATACCGTGCATAAAGTTGGGAACACTTTTGTTCGTTTGACTTTCTGTCGTAAAATGTATGCGCGAAAGAAATGAATGTATTTTCAGTTTGACACGAGGTCTGTGGGTGAGTAAAACTTTTGCATTCACCTGTACTCTTTGTGTAATAGGGATTATGAATAGGTATTAAAACAAGGATTCTATTCAGTTTGTCAGTTAGAGTTCAAAATACAATGAAACGTATTTTTTGATTTCACAAACAAATAAAAATTTATGATAATACAATGTATAAGCGTTCAGTGGAGGTGTGTGTTCATGTTCGTAAAAACTGTGTCAAATAGTGACGTCACGATTTATTTTAACGTAATGTATTGCAATTTCTTTTTGTCTAAAGACGCGATATTAGTTCATTAAAAATAGTATTTTAACACTATAAAATTAATCTCTTCTGTTTTTTCAGCACTCTTGGCTTTGTGTCCAGTGGTGTAGGTTCGATTCCCAAAACGTGACAAACATTGAGATTAATGTTTGTCTTGTGTGTAGTAATGTTTGTTGTTTCTTTAACATAAGAGCTTAAGCTTTTCACTTCGGGTACTACATAAGTAATTATGTTTGATATTTCATTTAATTTAATATTAATTATCTCATTTTTGAAAAAAAAATATAACCTTTATCTTTTTATCAAATAAATTAGTTAGGGTTTTAAGCAAAATGTACAGCCCCAATTAATATAATAATAAATCACATTTAAACATTGAAATACTTTTCTTTAATAACAAGAAAAAAATTGGAAATTTTAACATCAGTAAACAAGAAGATGTAATTCATAATAATAAAAAATAGTCACGTGGCTAAGAGGTGTCACAATTTTCATCCAAAATTTAAAGGTTGTATTTTTTCAGGTTTATAATTTTGAACCATATTGAGTTTACAGTATTGTCACCGAAATTAACTGAAGCGTGTCAAAAACAAGTTTGAGACGTCTATGGAGACGATGACAAAAAATGCTTACTAGCTTGTGGGTCAAATGCGGAGGTAATTATAGAAGAACACAGTACACGGTGAGATTTGAGAGAAATTACGCGTTTTTTTTCTCTCTGTATTTTATTAACCATATTTTTTATTTTATTTTGTTTTCAGTTCACACCAGTAATATTTCTACTTAGTATAAAATGACTAGCTGTTGCCATTGACTTCAATCTCGTTACATCGGAATAAAGGTATTCTATGAGTTAATCTATGGAGTATGACATTTCTCTTCATCCTTAACTTCTTTAGTAGTTTTTGTGTGAAAGAGTAACAAACATACATCCAGATATTTGTATATTCAGAAATCCATACATTTCTACAAAATTTTGTGTTTATATTATAGGTAGGATAACTTAGTCAAAAAAAAAAAATAGGAAAACTGTCTGTAAACTTTTGTTTGTTTTTTTTTTGCTTTAAAGGTTCAAAGTGTTGATGTGCGGCAAAATTGTAAACGGTAAAACATTTTCGTGAGAATAACCCAAATTTAAATTTAACTAGGACTGAAGAACCTTCAGATAGTCGAATATGCCAAATTTTATTAAAATAACCCGAATATTTTTTCCTTATTTCAGACGGCTTTCTATGAAGATTGTCTAATCTTTCTGAGATCGTTTTTTCAAATTTTCTTTAGATTGCACATTGCTCGTATGCATCTCTTCTGGCATCTAATTACTCTGTACAACCAGTTGTATTTTTGACTTTAAATGAATTGATCCTAAAAATCCTTTATACTTCTTCTTTATGTGCAATAAAGTTTTTAACTTATCCACATTTTCTGCATATACTACATTACCTTTGGTCATAAGCGTGCCGAAAGAATGAGATGGCCTATTTTTACCATTCAAAAGAAAGGGACAGATAGATCGGCTTGTGATCATTCCCCATCAAGTGTGACTGATTTGCCGTTATTTATTTTTGGGCCCAATTAATTGGTCGTTGACCTTATTTTTTGCCCTAAGGTTAAAACCGAGTCATTAAGGTTATGGTATTATTAAGTAACTTGGGGGGTGAGAAGTGTTGACAGTTATAATTGTTTGATTGGATCACTTTTAAATAGAAACACAAGTTTTTGTTCCTTCTTTAGTAGTTTTTTTTTCATACCTTCTTATTTGATTAGTAAAATCAATAGCTGATTTGTTTAAGGCTTTGCCCTTTTGATGTATCATTTGCTTTTAGTAAAAGTTATTAAGATTTCGTTTGCATAATTAAGTATCTCTATATTTTACCGTTTATTTAAGTTTGAATTTAGCTAGCAATAAAGCCTAGTTACACGCATATTGGGTTTTAATTATGAAAACTCTCTACATTTACAAATCTGTTTCTTGACCACATCAATAATGTGTTTAAAAATGAAATACTATAACGAAATAGTTATACCTGGTGGTTTTGAAGTACCTACCTAAAAAGATAAAAAATAAATACTTTTCATGAAACTTTACTAGGAATAAACAAAAACAGATTTGTCACCTCTCATGGAATACAATTATAAGTTGCTAACAAAAATCTACGGTCCGCACCAAACTTTGCAAGTAACTTGCCACTTACAAAGAAATTGGTCACTTAGGTAAAGCCGATTCAAACTTCTTAGAACACCAACTATTGTTAAAAATTAGCCAGTAACGTATAGGGGTGGAAGAAATGGGTTCAGTATGTTTTTTTCCTATACTTTAGAAGCATAATCAATAAGTAAAACGGAGTGATAATAATAATATAAGATGACGTGATTTGGCCAACCAGCCTGCCATTATTAATTTGGAATTGGCCCGGAATCATTTTTGGTCTGCCTTAGAAATACTGAAGGTTGATAGGAAAAATACATAATATTACAACTTTGAAAAATCGATTGGTTAAAAGATTTGTTAAAAAATGCGTCAAGTTCAAATCTAGTGTTAGTGTCATCATGATTTTTAAAACGGGAATATAATATGAAAAATCTTTATTTAAAAAATTGTATGCAAAGAATTACAAATACATACCCATATTATTTAATTCAGCCCTCATGTAACGAATACAAAAGAAACCATAGATAAACTGGCTACAAAGTTAGTACTTGCAACAAAAAAATTAGAGTAAGAGTAAAAACAGAAAAAACGTTAGAAAAGTCATATTGGAACTCTTAAATAAGTTTATATTGCATTTACACTGTGGCTAGAAAATAATCAACTACATTGATGATATCTCCTTCATTCTCCCTATTTTCATTGAAATCCTTCCTTCGGGAACCCTAAAAACTTTCTTAATCGCATAGAAATAAAGTTCATTGTCGATGCGGAAGTTTCGTAAAAACTTTTGTATTGCTCAATAGAACTATTGTGAGTTGGCGGAAATATTTGATGTTATCCTAAGAAGATGTCTTTGTCCTCACTATGAAAGAAAATAAAGTTGTTCAAGTTTGTTTTGCCTTTAAAAAAGTTATTTGTTTACATTTTCCATAAATTTTCCATATTTCCTTTAATTTCCAACAATATTTGGATAACAAATTTAAGATAATCGCGTTCCATTTAAACATTTAAAATAAGTGAACAGACTGAACTGGTCAAAAAGCGATAATCCATTAACCAGCCAATTCGTATTAAGTACTAAAAAACTTTTTCGCGTTTTGACGAAAGCTAACACTTATTTTAAATAATAATAATTATTATTATTTATTGACAGGCATATTTTAAATATTTGGATACTTAGCGTAAATTACATCATTTTGATATTTTTAGAAATTCGAAATTCACTCAAATTCGATGGCATACCGCACTCTTATTTTCAACCAATCAGCAGTTTACGCTCTGGGTTTGAATATTTTTGACATTTGTTAACAAAAAAAATTGCGATAAAATTTAAGTACTCGCATAACGCATCCTATGCGGCTTTGCAGATTCCAATATTTGAAAAACGATCCGTTCTCGTTACGGATAGTAAGAAATTATACGAGGCATAAGCTAAAAACGATGACTTATGACAGCTGGTATGGAAAGTATATTATGGAACCGTTAATACCGACTCGCAATCGGTTGGAGAAAAACAGATAGTTGTGAGGTGGTGACCAGGGAGAGAAATGAAAGAGTTGAATGTTGAATAAACACTGACTATATTTTAATAAGAATGACGTTAAATACAGTACGGCACATAGGAATATAGTTATACATGTGTGTAACTACTGCTACATCTCATCTCCCCCTTTATTAGAAAATAAAATAAATTTAACAAAATTTTATTTTATTTTTTGTTATAACAATTATATTATTATTATTATTGTTACATACAATCTAACTCATTTGGTTATATAAAAAAAATCTTATTTTAAGTTCCTTAGTGTGTAAGATACATTTATATTACAAGTAGTAACTTGTATGACAAAATATACGCCTTATTATAACATATTTTATATAGTATTGATTACAAAACTTATTTAACTGGCTCATAATAAAGTTTTGTTCTATTTTTATGAACAACATAACTTTTATTGTCTTTAAGAATTTCTACATTAGGTGAACATTCTTTTATAACTTTGTATGGACCTAAATAAATATTCTGAAACTTATTGCCCGTTTCATTTTTTAATAAAATTAAATCACCTGCTGTATATGTTACAGGATTAATGGTATAATCATACTTAGCTTTTCTTTTAAATTTACTAGCTATTAAATTGTTACGCGCCTCTTTTTGCGTGGTTTGTATTCTAAATTTTAATTCTAAGGGATAGCTATTAAAGTTATACACAGGGTCTACTTGTTTTGTTTGTAAATTAGATGGTAGTGTACATTTTTTACCGAATACCAATTCATAGGGTGTAAACTTAGTTTCTGAATGCACAGCTGTATTATAGGAAAAACTCCAAAATGGAAGCCATGTACTCCAAGAGTCAGAATGATTTCCTGTCTGTATTCGTAAATAGTTACCCAAATGTTTATGTGAATTTTCCAAAGCACCAATACTTTGATGATGATACGCGGTAGACTGTAATTGTTTAATATGTAAAAGTTTACAAACCTCTTTCATTGTAGTTGACAGGAACTCTGTACCTCTGTCTGTAGCTATCTCCTTTGGAATGCCATATCTAAGAACCCAATTATTGACAAAATTCCTAGCTACTTCAATTGAATTTTTTGATGTAAGTGGATACGCTTCTATATATTTACTCAGTTCGCACTGGATAGTTAAAATGTATACGTTATTATTGTAGTCTCTGTCTAAAGGTCCTACTATATCCAAAAATATTTTCTCAAACGCAGAAGTCGCCGTTGAAGTAATTGTCATAGGCTCTTTAGTATGGTGTGATGAATGTTTTTGTTTTTGACATTTATCACACCTTTTAACGAACTCAGTAACATCAAATTCGAGTTTTGGCCAAAAAAAATATTTCTTAATATTATTTACCATGCGCCTTATGCCTGCAATGAATACTCCCTCGCACACTTCTTTCGCACCTATCACACATTCTTCTGTTATATTCGTATCAATGTAATGAATAGACTCTGATCTGGCAGATAAAGATATTAAATTAGGGCACGAATCTATCAATTCTAAGCTTACTTGTGTAGTGTCATCAACCCATAATGACAGAGTATTATGTTTCATATCTATAACCGATCCGTACTTCACTAAAAAGTCCTGCCCTAGAATACTGTGTGACTTACAAGGCAGAGTGTCAAACACGTAAAACTTATGACGAACATTGTATCCATTTACGGACAACTGTAAACATACGTATCCGATAGCTTGTACTTTTCCACCTATTCCATTTATAATGATATTTTCTTTGTTAATTGGAATGTTAAAATTCACAACGTACTTATATTTTATGGCCGAAATTGAAGCACCTGTATCTACTAAACAATTTAATGCATGAGTGTTATTATAAAACAATTCAACATAATAACTACTATCACTTGCCATAATATTATAAGTTGTAGGCACGAAAAAACTCGTTTTCTGGTTCCGAGTTAACAGCTGATATACTCGCTTGAGGTTGAGAATCCTCAGCTATTGCTGTCCTAACATGTCCCCTAAACTGTCTCTGGCCTGAATGACCTCTATTATAAGAGTTAGAAAAAATTCTACCTCGATACGGGGTTCTACCCCGAGTCGCTGCTCCGCGAAGTGCTGTTCCGCGTGGCAGAAACTGCTGAAAATTCTGTCGGGTGCCGCCTCGCGGCTGCCGCCAGTTGCTATGACCTTTCCAGCGATCTGTTTGGTACGTACCTCTCCCGGAATCCCGGTGTTGTGACTGCCTGGAATTATTTTTAAAACCACCATTATTATTTTGCCTAAATGTTAATACTTCCGCTGAGGAACTGGAACCGTGAACGTCCTCATCAACTGCAGCCTGGACAGCATCTTTCAAATTTTCGAACCGTTGAGCCGTAATGATTGTGCCAATCCTACGATTTCTCAAACCGTCACTAAACTGCCGTATCGCCTGCTTCTCATTTATTTCTTTTAAAATATTAAATCTCTCGGCACTTCCATCGGATTGGGAAATGGTAAGATTAACAAAAAGTTCAGATATGGTTTTCCCAAAAGCATCAATGGACAAATCATTCTGTCTACAACTTAAAAATTGTTTTTGTAATGCATGGGTTGCCTTTTTAGGTAAAAGTAATTGTTTCATGTCTTCTAACAGCTTCGATATTGCGTCATATTTTGTCGCTAATTTTAGTTTTGCTGACTGAGACAGCCTACTTTTCAAAACAAAGGTAATTAAATTTGAATGTGATTCAGAATCGATAACTGAACTATAATACTCTATACCATCAATGAGTTGTTGAGTATTGGAAAGTTCGTCGGTCATCACTGGCAATAAGCTCAATGCAATTTTTAAGTCAAATTTCGCCATTATAAAAGATATGTTCAATGTTTCTGAAACATGACACAATTGAGTTATTTCGTTATACAAAATCTTAAAATTTTTTGAAATATTTTCTAATTCAGTAACCTCGTCTTTGTTTAAATTGTCCTTCAAAATATTTTCTAAACAACTATTATATTGATTACTTATAAATCTTGCTTTGTCTAATTTTTTCTTTAAAATTGCACCCTGTCGCCTAGAGGGTCCTATTTTAATTAAATATTGTCTAACAGCTAACAAATCGTCATAAATATCTTTAAAAAATTTTGCCATATGTAGGTATATGCCACTGAGAATGATTACTTCACAATAAATTTATTATCGAATAAAAGTATATAAATTATATTAACATAATAAGATATTAACATACCTTTTCATTTTTCAGCTTGACGCTGTTCCTCACAACTTTCATATAACAGCTGTAATAGGAACACAATTATAAATACCTATTTTTTAATTCCACCAAATATTAAAGAGAAAATCATCATCGTAACAGCATGACAGGCATCTAATCATTACATCTATTTATTACTACGATACGCGGATATTACTTATAGTCCTCTAAATAATGTCTTTTTTTTTTTATATACGTAATTTTTTGCCAAACTTTACTACTCACTAAACATTATTATGTAAATGACCGCACTGCACTTAAACACTTTCACCACCGATTCTTCATTTTTTTTTTTTAATATATATATTACACCTTGCTATCGTCTATCCTCAAGTCGGGGTACATTTGCCGCCGCCGAAAAGAAATCCGACGTCTCCTACTGCCATTACCATCCCGTTCAAATTCCTGTTGAATCCACCGGAAATGGCATTTTCTGTACATTCGAAATATTCCGTACAATACTCCCAAAATTACGCAGAGAACAATGATACTCATCAATATGTTCGTTGTATTCATATGTAATCTTAATTCTTCAATT
This sequence comes from Glyphodes pyloalis, assembly GCA_037074685.1. Classification (NCBI taxonomy): domain Eukaryota; kingdom Metazoa; phylum Arthropoda; class Insecta; order Lepidoptera; family Crambidae; genus Glyphodes; species Glyphodes pyloalis. The sequence goes on from JAYKKO010000020.1 coordinate 6,507,888, forward strand.
GGAGCATTATTGCTGCCCCCCGACGCATTCTGCGCTATTATAATGTTTTCCTCTTTTGACTGTTGCTTGCCCATCTTTTCTGTTCCACAGTACCGTTAGTCGTAAAACTTTTTAATGAATTAAACATCTTGACTGATTATGTCACCATAGGTACGGCGAGCGCAATGTTTATAGTAATCGGACCATATACGAAAAAATAGTCCGGCGCCGCGATGACAACGAGGTCAACGTACTTGCACGCGCGAATCTACTTTTGGCAGGGTCGCCATGTGAGGTGGTGACCAGGGAGAGAAATGAAAGAGTTGAATGTTGAATAAACACTGACTATATTTTAATAAGAATGACGTTAAATACAGTACGGCACATAGGAATATAGTTATACATGTGTGTAACTACTGCTACATCTCAAGTCATTTTTGACCCATTACGAATCGTAAAATATTGGAATCGGGAATTGTTTAGTATTATACATGATTATCAATAAATCAAATGTTTTATTCATATAGATTACATGAGTAAGATCCCACTGCAGGATCGGTGCACTCATCGAGTATATGCTAAACACTACATTTTTATGCCTATTTATAATTAGGAGAATATATATCTACTAGGTTGCCTTAGACTATATGAATCGTCTCTAGACAATGCAAATGAAGCTACTCTACTAGCTCCGGTTTCAATTAAGTAAATATTAGGAACAAGTAATTACTAGTCTATAAATACGGATGTAAATACGGATATTATCAATTGAGTTACAAAGCACATTACCTATGAATATTGATTTGGTGTAGCGTAATCTAAGCTCATACGTTTGAATAATTTACGCGCTTCGAGCGTTCGACGCTTTTAGATGACTAACTAATTCGGAGAGTAATATTTTAGGCACATGATCCAGCTCCCCAAGCTTTTTCGGAGCTATTTTAGAAAAATCGTCAACGATATGGCAATAAAATAGGATCGGCAACACAAATAACGAATTTTAAATCAGCGGATATAAAAGTGCCGGTATTCTTATCGAATGTGCACAAAGATACTAAACCAGAGGCAATAAGTGATTATGTATATAAGCAGACGAATGAGAAAATATCTTTAATTAAAATATCACAACGCAAAGAAAGAGGATATAGCGCGTTTAAGATGTTTGTTCCCCGGCATAAGCTATACATGTTTCTTGAGGAAAAATTGTGGCCTGAAGGAATAATATTCAGACGTTTTATGAATTTTAATTCCCAAGTAAAGCACCGTGACGAGGCTAGCGAACCAGGTCAAAATGAACAGCAAAGAAAAAACACTGCCGAGTAACAGTTTTGTTACGTTTAACTGTAGATCGGTGAAAAGATCGGTTGAAGGAATTCGTCAGTTATGCAAGACAGCAGACTTAATAGCCCTTCAGGAAACGTGGCTTTTACCACATGACCTGCCGTACCTTGCGAGTATTGATGACGATTTCGGGAGCACCGGGACGTCTGCTGTCGACACTACGGCTGGAGTGCTGGTGGGGCGACCCCATGGAGGGGTTGCACTGCTTTGGAGAAAAAGTGTTTTCCCTTGCGTATCGATAATATCGTGCGAAAGTGCTCGTATATGTGCCATTAAAATAGATCTTAATAATCTAAAGTTAATTGTGTGTAGTGTATACATGCCTGTTGATTGTAGTGAAAACTTGGCAGAGTTTACGGACTGTTTAGGTTATTTAAATGCCATAGTAGAAGAAAGTGAATGTGAGGCAGTGTTTTTACTAGGTGACTACAATGCACACCCAGGTCGGCCATTTTATAATGAATTAAAAATATTTTGCTCGGAACAGAACTGGATTTGTGATGACGTGAGTAAGTTAGACTCTAATTCATTTACGTATGTGAGTGATGCGCACGGGACGGGGGGGTGGTTAGATCACTGTATAGTTACTGAAACAGCGCAAAAATTAATAAGTAGCACAAGAATTTTATACGATGTATATTGGTCTGATCACTTCCCACTCCTTATTGATTGTAGGCTTAACTGTGTTGTACCTAAGGTTAGTCTAAAGAATGTTCTTTGTAATGAGGTAAAATGGGGCAATAGAACTGATGAGCAAATAAAAAAATATACAGAATTATGCAATGAAAACTTAAAATTTGTAGATTTTCCATCAGACTTTATAAAATGTAGTCGTAATAGCTTCTGTTATGACATGTGTCACAGAAAGGTAATTGATAATTTATATAAGGATCTAGTGTCTATTTTATCATCTGCAGCAATCCATAGTAACAGAAGAAATGTTTATAAACAAAAAAAATCTACCATAATGGGGTGGAATAAACATATAAGTGCAGCACACAGGGAGGCCAGGTCCAAGTTTATGATGTGGATTTTGTATGGTCGACCAAAGCAGGGTTTTGTATATGATGAGATGGTAAACAGCCGGCGTGTTTTCAAAAGTAGATTAAAGTGGTGCCAAAATCATAACAACCAAATAAAATTTGATATTTTGGCCCATCATCATTCGAAAAACGATTTCAAGAAATTCTGGAAGTCTACAAATCGACTTAATGCTGGACCTGGTCTCCCTGAGTCTGTGGGAGGGCTGTGTGACGTAAAGCAAATTGCTAACCTTTTTAGAGAGCAATTTATGATCTCATCACCGCTAGGACCGTCGTCAGTTCACGAGCACAGTACTGAGACCAGAAGCGCACCAAATGTTGTCAGTGGTAAAACAATCGCACGTATCCTGAGAACTATGACAACAGGTAAATCACCGGGGCATGATGGTCTCAGTATTGAGCATTTAAAGCATGCAGGTGTACATCTGCCCAGAGTGCTAGCGCTTTTGTTTAATATCTGTATAGTACATTCATACCTGCCTGAGGACTTGATGAAAACAATGGTAGTTCCTATTGTAAAGAACCGTACGGGGGACCTGTCAGACAGATCTAATTATAGGCCAATATCCCTGGCAACGACAATAGCCAAGATATTTGACAGTGTGCTTGATTCTGCACTGGAAGACCACTGTACGCTTCATTATGGCCAGCATGGCTTTATGCGGGGTCTGTCAACAGAAACTGCAATAATGAGCTTAAAGCACACTGTCAGGTATTATACGGACAGGCGTACACCGGTGTATGCCTGTTTTCTGGACCTCAGTAAGGCGTTCGATCTGGTCTCGTATGATACCCTGTGGCGCAAGTTAAAAGATGCAGGTGTACATAATGGCTACACTAACTTGCTGAAATTTTGGTATTCGAACCAGGTGAACTATGTGAGATGGGCGAACGAATTTTCGGAGCCGTACAGGATGGAGTGCGGTGTGAGGCAGGGGGGCTTGGCCTCTCCGAGGCTCTTCAACCTGTACGTGGACGCACTGATCCGGGAGCTCAGCGGCATGCGTGTCGGTTGCCACATTGGCAACGTGTGCGTCAATAATATCAGTTACGCAGACGATATGGTCTTGCTGGCACCATCGGTCGGTGCGTTAAGAGCGCTTCTCAAAGTTTGTGAGGGTTTCGCTGTCTCACATGGCTTACTGTACAATACAAACAAGTCTCATTTTATGGTCTTTAAGGCTGGGAGTAAATGTCCTAATATAGTACCCCCTATAAAACTTTATAATGAACCCTTAGAAAGAGTTTATAAATTTAAATACCTGGGACATATTCTTACTGATGGCCTTAAAGACGATGAAGATATCGATAGGGAACGTAGGGCGCTGTCGGTGAGGGCAAATATGTTGGTACATAGGTTTGGTAGCTGCACGGAAACTGTTAAAATTACGCTTTTTAAAGCGTACTGTACGTCATTTTATACGTGCAGCTTATGGACCAACTATACCAAGAAAGCCTACAGTGCCCTGCGTGTCCAATATAATAACGCCTTCAGGGCGCTGTTGCGGCTGCCGCGCTTTTGTAGTGCTTCCACGATGTTCGCGTTAGCGGGCGTAGATAGCTTTGAAGCTATCATGCGAAAAAAGAGCGCGTCTGTATTGCACAGAGTACGTGGCAGCTGCCACAGCGTACTGAAGGAGATAGCTGACAGTGGGGATTGTCCACTGATCGGACATATGTTAAACAGGACGAGGTCCGTTTTAAACATAATATACTAACATACATATTAAGCTTTTACTAACAACTTATGGATCTTAGTTATCTGAATTAAATACATTTTATTTTTTTTTTTTATTTTTTTTTTTTTTAAGAAATATAGCGTGAATCAGATGTGTTACATGATTTTAACTTAAGTGAAATATATATTTATCCACACTTTGCGATTAAATTTTTAGTTAATTGTCGACATCTACACTTATACAATACTAGCTGTGCCCGCGACTTCGTTCGCGTGGACTACATCCTTTCATGGTTGGGTTTTCCCCTTTCTCCCCTAATATTTGAAACAAAAAGTAGTATATATTGTAATCCAAGGTTCGAGCTATATTTGTGCCAAATTTCATATCTCTAACTTCAAAAATAAATATTTTTCCATATAAACTTTCAAAGGTGGTATTACCCCCATCCCCCCCTTATTTTCTAATAAAAAGTAGCCCATGTCCGTTCTTGAGATTCAACGTATACTTATACCAAATTTCATCAAAATCCGTTCAGCCGTTTATGCATGAAAGAGTAATAGACAGACAGAAAGAGTTACTTTCGCATTTATAATATTAGTAGGGATAAATGAAAGATTTGTATTTATATATAAAACGTACAGTAGTTTATATCAACCAATCAATTTGAAAAAGTTATTTTTGTTTCGATTTAATTTCAGTTAAAATAATTTGGTAAAGCGTTAGATAACCGTTTTACTTTGAACGGCTTCTTAAACATCTATTTAAATGTATTCTAAAGGAAATACATGCGTAAACTGGACAGCATTTATTATAATGCACCTTATTTTCTAACTATCTACAACCACTACAAGCTTTTTATATTATAACTATAATCTTCTTATATATAAAAATGAATCGCTGTTCGTTAGTCTCGCTGAAACTCGAGAACAGCTAGACCGATTTGGCTAATCTTGGTTTTGAAATAATTGTGGAGGTCCAGGGAAGGTTTAAAAGGTTAGAAACTAAAAAATAGGCGTTACTAAGTTCGCCGGGACAGCTAGTACTAATCTAATTTGCGTCATTTTTACCGATGCCACGCTTTACCGAAACCACGTTTCGCCAAATCATATAACTTGTATGGTTCGGCGGAATTTCGTTTCAGTGGAGAGTTAGATCAATCAAAACTATTTTGGTTATATTTTTATGGCCTATATGTAATAAATAATATGTTTCTGGCTATAAGACTCCCTAATTTTATTTATCTACAGTAGCCTATTTGTTAAAATAATAATATAAATCTAACTAGCGAGATATTTAAAGATAAAGCAACAGTAGATCACTAGGTTTAACAATGAATCACTATTTAAATATTCTAATTGCCACTACTTTGTCGTTTAAGAAAGAAAGTAAATTGCCTTTTGTGTAATAATTTTGAACATTCTTCTTTTTAAGATATATCTAATAGCTTCAAGCCATGAAATAAATATTGGACGAAATGTTTAAAATACTTTTAGGTTTAATCTGAGTGTCAACGAAGGAATTTTTGATGAGGCGATATCAAAATATTCGTGGTTATGGAATTTTCTACTTTATTGTTAGAAATTAACTACTTTTCCAACGGAATTGTATATTACAAAAGTATCAATTCGAAAATGACTAATAGTTTTTACTAATGAAAATAAAAATAAATAAATAAATTCACCACACAACCACACCAATCACCTGGTCTCAAATTAATTTCGCTTGTTCTATGAGTACTAGACGACTGATACTAATTGGGGGCGTCATCCTAGCACACACAGATCCAAGTCAATTTAGAAAAGGTCGTTTTCCAAATTGACCAGACCGGGAAACGGACCTTTCGCGCTTTGGCTGCCTACCTTATCCACTGCACCACAAAGGTCGTCAAATTAAAAAAGGTTATAAGCTATATAATATCATGTTGCGATAAAAAAAGCGACAAAAAAGTGGGAATGTGGAAAAAATTGAGATAGTACGGGTAAACCACGGCGAACCGCTAGGTAAATATAATTAATACTTCTATGTGTATTTTTTTATGTGCTTTTATTGCAACTTAAAAGACTTACCTACCACATCACGGTGGTCATAAAATATGTTTATAATAAAACATTAATTTCTAAATTATTTTACTCTTTTAACAGGTATAGGTACAAAATATGAACTTTAATACCAGAACAGGCCAAGTTATCTTTTTCGTGGCGCGTAGTATAATCACAAATATATTCTTAGATCTGAGAGTATACCAAATCGCCTTTGTAAATCAAAAGTGCTTAGCTTAACTTGTAACTATGTAAGAAAATCTTGGAATCTTAATTTGACCCACTTCTTCGGTCTTTGATTAGGATGAAATTTGCACACGCTCTGAGTTCTGATGACACTACACGACTAGCTAAGAAACGTCATACAAATCTAATATGGCGGCCTCCCCAAGATGGTGAGCTGGTTGTTGAAATGCACTTCCATGATATGGGTATCAAATGAAAGGGTTTGCTGTCAGGAATACGAAAAAAGTAGTAGTCACGTGACTCAAATTCAATATGGCGGGCGTCCAAGATGACGGACAGGCTATTTGAAATGCACCTCCATGATATGGGTATCAAAAAAAAGGGTTTTCTGAATGGGATACGAAAAAGAATTATATAATAATTGAAAACATGAGAAAACTAAAAAGTATAAAATAAAAATAATAGTTTAAAAACTAAAAAACACGCTTTTAGCACGCACTAAAAATAACAAAATAATTCAATTCAAAAAGAAAGCGTGGAGCGTTTTGTCCTAAAAGAGTAAAGATAACATAAACGCTCCACGCTTTCTTTCTTAAATGTCTGAATTATTTTGTAATTTTTAGTGCGTGCTAAAAGCGTGGTTTTTTAGTTTTTTAAACTATTATTTTTATTTTTTTATATTCACGCTGGCGATGCAAGTATTGGTTATAATCTACATGAATAAGTGAATTGACTGATTGATTACGTAGTATTGAGCAGGCATTTTATTTAAATCATACCAAATTTTAATAGCAAAGCAAAAAAAAAATACTTTGTTCTACCTATCCGATTTGGTAATTAAATAAAATGTATGTGGTTTTTATAGAATTGGGTATAACCTACATATTTCAAGTTTACTTTTTTTTCTTTCAATTACAATACATTTTAATGTAAGTAGTTCATTATGTTAGTAGAAATTATATCCTACAGGAAGTGAAAAATGGTTTAAATTTTGATACATACTAAACTCACAATGCCGTTTAAATCAGAATAGCTTAAACACTATTTTTTTTTACTATTCTGTCCGGATCTAGAAGTAGCATGACTATAGTAAGCCCCACACCTGCCGATCTCGACCAATAGCAACGCGTCTATATTTAGAAATAGATTGTCTCTTGACTATTATAGACTTATGTACTTAATCTTCACTTCACTTAGTGTCTAGCCAGACTAAAATTTATTGTCACCACAGCGCTCTTTGCAAAATTTAAAGTCATACAAGATTTCGAATCTCTATTGGCAGAAATAGACTCGTTATTAATAACTTTTTACACTAGTTTAAGCTTTGATCTTACAACCACTAGCATTAAATATTGACCACTATATGTTTGAATTTGAATGTCCATATATGAGATATAAGATCAATGGATATAAACTTAAGGAAAGGAATGTTAATAGTAAGTTTTTTTTATATTGCACTTCAAGATTGACCTCATCCCACCTGATGTTAAGTGGTAATGAGGTCCGAGTGTATCCCAGTTGTCCCCTCTGGCGTTTGTCCCCTTGAGGGACAACTGGGATTTTTTTATAAAGATCTCCCAGTTGTCCCCCGTCTCACCGATGGACGGGACAATTGGGACTTAAATTTTTAAATATCCCAGTCTCCCCCACATGAGACCGCCATGCAAAAATGACATTTACGTTCCATGGCATTATGAGCGATTGTGGTAAAATCACATTGCACCGACAAACTGAGTTGTTTACTTTTAAGTTTACATGTGCGAAAGGGATAGAAACAATACTTTTATAATGGCGGGAGGCGTCATCTTGAACTAAGCTACTTTATGTTTCTATTTTATTTACCGAAATATTTGTTTTTAACTTCCGAGTGAAGTCGGGGGTGTAAAATATAGTTCTTTAATATAAAGAGCCCAGTTTAAAGGTAAGGTAGTTGTTAATTTTACCTATACTTAAAAGTTTATTTTACCCGAGTATAGTTAAATGAAAACATGGTTGTACTGATTATATTTTACATAAAATAATAAACTTTACCTAACATCATGATTTTTCCCTTAATTGACTTTTCCTGTTCCTCATTAGACACTCTTCGTCATAATCCGAGCCAGTGGTATATGATATCTAACAAGTGCTATATTATTTGTCACTTCTAGCAAAATTATACGGCGACATCTCAAGTGAGGGAGACTGGGACGTCTAAAAATTAAACTCCCAGTTGTCCCCCTTGTCGCGGGGTACAGGGGACAACTGGGAGACATTTATAAAAAAATACCAGTTGTCCCTCAAGGGGACAACGCCAGAGGGGACAACTGGGATACACCCATGAGGTCCTAGCTTAAGGGCGACAAGTCCAGCATAATAAATCTGTTACTGGACTTGTCGCCCTTACCTTGAAGGCTTGACCCCTGCTATTAATGTAGCACCCCCTAGGAGCTCTGGAAATCTTACTCACACGCAGGAACACAACAACACAGAAGTTATTGTTATTTGGCTGCGGTCTTCTGTAAGGTGGAGGTATTTCACCAGTCGGGCTGCTCCAATTCGAGCGATAAATCGCTATGCCCTACCTCTCTTTTTATTTGAATGTCCACATATAAGATATAAGATCAATGGATATAAACTTAATGGAAATAATGTTAATAGTATGTGGGGATTAAACCTTTTTACTCTTAGTGCAAAGGAGATGCTTCTTTAGTACGTTTAATACGGAAATCGAGTATGAAAGATAATGCAACAATAATTTGCATATACTTAAAAATAGAAGCGCAACTGTTAGTAAATAAAGTTCTAAAGTTTAGGGATAATAACTAGACAAAATAAATAATGATCCCGTCTGTCAGAAATTTTAATTACAATAATAAATAAATATGTAAGCACTCTGGATCTTTCGTCGGACATGGTGTAGTAAGTGCGTGGGTTAGCGGGCGAGGAGTTGGAATAAAATGTCTTGTAAAATCAACTTCACTTATAATTATCTTTGTTTCACAAATAAATGCTCTTAACGAAGAACGGACATAGCGTTCCGCGCACCAAGTGGTCTCAACCGAGTTCAGTATTCGACTGACTTTCCTCGTCTCAAAATTCAACCAGCACTCCACTAACACGTCATTCATCCCACTACCATCGCCAAAACGGACGCTCATTGGACGGGACCGCTCATTGGCTAACAGCCTGTAGCCAATCAAATCGTAGCACAAGTACGATGTAACCACCCGGTGCGCGTTACGCCAAGAGATGGCGCCACTCACTCTTATCCGTTTAAACTAAACTAAACTAGATGGCGCTTACATGTAAAATATCGGTAATACATAATTTTATAATTTATCATAAACGCGCTATCATATAACTTCAAATGAAAAAGCGCCGTCACGGCCATACTGACGTTCGCACGTCCACGTGCGATATTCATTCAGCAGGTGGAATGTCTGAAACAAAGGGTTAATGCGATATTAGCTGCAATCGAAAAATTATAATAAATCGCTCGTTCATTCCTGACATTTTAACTGTAGTGCAAGGAAAAGGTGAAAACTACGTGAATCTGCATGGACCGGACACAAAGTCCCTTCGACCAGCTTACATTCAACCAATAGTTGCCCGGACATGTCCATCGTCCTTCCGACCAACCGTTACTTTCCTGCTGCGGACCGGACATTGGCGTCCTTTCGAACCGCCAGCAGTCACACTACGTGGATCGGACATCCGCGTCCTTTCAACCACCTTGACTTGACTTGACCATTAGTCAACAGCACAATAAAAATATTCACTCACCACGACTAATCGAGTGCTCGTCATCACTAAATGCTGTAAGGGTAATGGAACCAGCTGTCATAGTTTCACTGCACGCGGATAGAGTGTCGCTGTCATCATCATTATGAACATCCGCCGTCACGGTCACGGTTTTATAATCATTCGTTTTATTAGCTTCATCATCGCTGTAGTCGTTATGCAATACATGCTCCGAAATCTGAACTAGGCCTTCCAAGCCTCCTGGCACTGCTCGTAAATTTTCGTGTGAATATTTATAAAGACGATTGGATCCTGTGACACTTTTCAATTCGTAGCGGTCGTGTTCTAAAACGCGTATAACTTTGAATGGACCTCTGAACTTTTTATCTAATTTTGTCTGATTTCGTTCACTACATTTTATAAAAACATAATCTCCCTTACTGAATGGTTTAACTTTTGCCTTTCCGTTATTAAAACGTTCGGTATCCATTTTACTTGCTTTCTGTATGTTTTGAGATGCTGTATTACGGACAATATCTAGGTTCAATCTGTTATCGGGGGTAATTTTTGGTGATATTCTAGATTCACCAAGGGATAGGGCTTGAATTCCTAACATAAGCTGCGTAGGACTGTAACCTGTCACTCGAGATGTTGTGCTATTAAGGGCGAGTTGAACGGTACTCAACTCATCACGCCAAACTTTATGTGGACCATTTTCGACTATTGTTAGTAGGCTCTTAAGTGTACGCATCACTCTTTCTACTTGTCCGTTAGCTCTGCTAGACCCTGTGGCTATTAAGTGCAGTTCAATATTATATGTTTTACAGAATTGTTTAAATTCTTGACTAACGTAGCACCTACCTTGGTCGGCTATTACACGTTTAGGGGATCCAAAAAGGCAAACTGCTTTCTTTAATGCAATAATAGCGGTATTTGCATCCAGAGACGTGGTATGCTCGAGGAGGACAAATTTGGTAAATGCATCGATGATCACTGATGCATACTCCTTTTTATCACTTTTCCCACTAAGTTTCCCAGTGAAATCAATATGTACTGTGTGCCAAGGTGTACTGATTTTAGGGATAGAGTGGAGACGAGCTTGCTGTGCCCCAGAAGGTCCTTTAGACGCCCGGCAAACTATACATGAATCAATAAATCTACGTACGTTTTTAGTCATTTGAGGAAACCAATATTGATCGTAAAGCTTGTCTAGAGTTTTCCGAGGATTTGGTCTTATTTCACCCGCCTTGATAGAAAATCCCAGATAGTTAACCTCCCGTTTCATAAATTTACATTTATTTACATTGAAAGAAAATCCTGCTTTGGACAATGAATCCAAAACCCTATCAAGGCGACGTAAACCTTCTTGTACATCAGAGGAAAAGCAAATGACATCATCAATATAAGCCATAGCATCGTTCTTAACTGGCTTTAAAGCATTATCGATACACCTCTGATATACCGAAGGCGCGTTTCGGAGTCCAAAAGGCATAGCTAAATATTCATATTGACCTTCTGGGGTGACAAAAGCTGTGCGTTCTACTGATTCCGGACTAATAGGAATTTGGTGAAAACCTGATGCCATATCAAGTGATGAAAAGTAGTGTGCTCCAACAAGACGGTCTATTTGATGATTAATAAGAGGAAGGGGGTAGTGTTCTGGATTTGTGTTGGAATTGAGTTCCCTGTAGTCTACGCACATTCTATCAGTCCCATCCTGTTTCTTTACCAACAAGATGGGGCTGGCAAAAGGAGACGTGCTTTCACGGATAACATTTGCATCTAGGAGAGACTGAATCTTGTCCCTAACAGTATCTTTCTCTACAGCTGATAACCTATATGGGTGTCTTCGAACCGTTTTATTTGGGTCTATAAGATTAATTTTCAGTTCCCCTGTCGTAACTCTTCGAGTAGGAGTACCATCTATAAAGAACTTACTGTACTTACGTAATATCTCAATTAAGGCATCGTAATCTTTACCTACTAAATCAGTATTGATATCGGTAAGTTTCAAATGGGATATGGTTTTACTAACATTAACCTCTTTGGAAGCTGTAAATCGAATGTCTTCATTAGTCATCTCAATATGGATGTTCTGATCTAAAATGTCTCTACCTAAAATGACAGATTCAAGCATTGCATCATTTGGGACTATGTGAAAAAGAACTAACAAATCAATACCCTGAATGCTAATTGAGCTCAAAACTTGTGTATCACAGAGCACATTATCACGTCCTATGCCCGAAAGAATAACTTTTTCGTTAAATACAGAGCCAGGAAACTTCTCTACCACATTCAACTTGATTAAGGAGCATGCAGATCCACTATCAAAAAGAAATGAAACGGCCTCACCCGATGATGTTGACAGCGAGCTCCTCGCGTGCCTGCGATCACAGACTTGGACTTCTTTTATAACAGCGCCAGCTTCATTAGCACTGCCACTTATCTTCCTTGGACATGCTGACGACAAGTGCCCCTGGACGCCACATGCGTAGCAGGTTGGGGCGATCTTTCTTGCATCTTCCTTTTTCATAAGTGCCTTATGTTCTCCACGACGCCGGTTGCAGTCATTTTGCTTGTGTCCTGGTACTCCGCAGAAATGGCATGTACCTCTGAATAGCCGTGACTCGTTGTTTTTGAACCTTTTGGTTTCCAATTCGTGTTCGTAACTGTCTTGCCTTCTTTTCATTGTGATACCACTCCGAATTCTACACAACTGAGCTCTTGAAGTTACCAACTGAGAATTCAGCTCCCTTCTTATCAGGTTGTCCTTTTGGCATAGAACAGAGATTACAAAACCGGCAATAATATCTTCAGGCATATCTACTCGTGGTATCTTCTCAATTGTACTCCATAAACGCATGGCTGCCTCACATGCAGTTTCTTTTGATGTAATTTGGAAACGTAAAATGCTGTCAAAGTAATCCTGAGGCTGCATAGGCCTGGAGAATTTTGCCAGCAGAATTTCTTTGACACGTTCCCATGTTATTTGTGAAACATCTAATTGCGTAAGGGCGTTGGCTGCACGTCCTTTCAAGGATTGTGTAAGAGTAACCAGCAGGTCAGGGCCTTTTAAGTTCTTGCTCGTGATAATAACATCCGAAATCTTGCACCAACCTTCAACATCAGAATCCACTTCATCCGGATCGAACTTGATAAGTGAAGGCACTCCTTGTATCACTGCCGGAGTTTGGCTGGAGGTTAGCAGCCGTGTCAGCAGAGCTTCCATGCCGATCAAAAAATTGTGTGTAGATAGTGCTTCCTTTCCATCTGTCTCCTCCAATTGTGGCCCTTCAGATCTCACTTCTGATGTAAGCACTCTGGATCTTTCGTCGGACATGGTGTAGTAAGTGCGTGGGTTAGCGGGCGAGGAGTTGGAATAAAATGTCTTGTAAAATCAACTTCACTTATAATTATCTTTGTTTCACAAATAAATGCTCTTAACGAAGAACGGACATAGCGTTCCGCGCACCAAGTGGTCTCAACCGAGTTCAGTATTCGACTGACTTTCCTCGTCTCAAAATTCAACCAGCACTCCACTAACACGTCATTCACCCCACTACCATCGCCAAAACGGACGCTCATTGGACGGGACCGCTTATTGGCTAACAGCCTGTAGCCAATCAAATCGTAGCACAAGTACGATGTAACCACCCGGTGCGCGTTACGCCAAGAGATGGCGCCACTCACTCTTATCCGTTTAAACTAAACTAAACTAGATGGCGCTTACATGTAAAATATCGGTAATACATAATTTTATAATTTATCATAAACGCGCTATCATATAACTTCAAATGAAAAAGCGCCGTCAAATAAATAAATAAATATTGGACAACATCACATACATTACTCTGATTCTGTGGTAAGTAGCTTAAGCACTTGTGTTACAGAAATCAGAAACAACGACGGTACCACAACACCCAGACCCGAGACAATATGGAAAAGTTCGTTTCCCATATTGACCCGACCGGGGATCGAACCCGGAACCTCAGAGATGGCGGTCGCCAAAGTCAGGCCCGCTCGCCTCTCGGCTACGGAGGTCGTCAAAATGTATTATTTCTTTCCCGCACCGCAAGGGGAGATATAATTTTTCTGTTTCTAATATTTAAGATTATTTTATGCCAGGTTCCAATATTTTACGATTCATAAAGTGTTAAAAATAACTGTCCGTTTTTTTCCCACCGACTACGAGTCGTTACTTCTAATTTAAAATTTACTTTCCATGTCAGCTGTCATCAGTCGTACGTCGGTCGTTTTTAGCTTACGCCTCGTATAATATTATTATCCGGATTAGTAACGGATCGTTATTTAAACATTGGAACCGGGTATTGTAAAGTACCCAATTATCTAAAATCATTAAGAATAATTATAAGGCTTTGTAGCTATCGTCAATAGTTCGAAAAATGGGCAGTATCACTTCTTAATGGATCAGTCTTATCACACACTGGTAGGTAAACTGGGTCACTATTCCCTCGTCAGCTAGTAAAATGCCAATAAAAATACACTTACTGCAGCGTTAATAACTAAAGATATTCTGAAGAAATTAAGTTTTATGATTATAACAGCTAGCACCTTGATCAGCTCAAACCTTATTCGAGGGATATAAAAAAGCGATGAATTTATCTTAAGAAAATGGTACTAAAAAGTGCAGTTCATATTATTCCTATTTGATACCAATCTGCATACCTCTGGACAAAATGTCGGAATTCGCTTTGAATTTGAGAACTGAGTCTTTTGTCTCTTTCTTAGTATAAACGATTGGTATAGTGGTGGCGCTATGTGGTGTAACATTCCTTTTAATATGGTTGAGTGAAGCGAAGGCTGGCACATACGTCATGCTTGTCACCTTCGGGGACTTGTCTGCTTCAGCTTACCTCTTAAAATACTAACTTGAGTTCCTAATTATTTCATCACTCATCAAAACAAAACTATATGACTTGGTTCATAGTGAGCTACACATAGCAATAAGTTATGTACTACTACTGTAACTAATCTACTAAGTTTCTTAACGTTCATATATTGGCTCTCCGAATCTGTATCTGGCCAGATTTTTAACAAGCTGATAAGTAAGCCGGACTTTGGCGTCGCGCCATCTCTGACCCATATTGACCCGACCGGAGATCGAACGTCCCGGGTTCGATCCCCGGTCGGGTCAATATGGGAAACGAACTTTTATACCTATACTGTCTCGGGTCAAGATATTGTGATACCTACCGTCGTTGTTTCTGATTTCTATAACACAAGTGCTAAAGCTACTTACCACAGAGTATAAATATTTATTTATTTCAGTCAACATTGCTGGAATAAAAAGTTTAGTTTTGCATCTATTAACATATAGCAAATAACAAATCCTCAATTGAGTCTGTTTGTCACGAACTGCAAAACTCATTGAACAATAGTGCTAGTGGACTTGAAACAGAAGGTTTTTAATTATTTTAAAGCAACATCTAAAATTCTCCCTCTCTCGCTGTGCGATTTGAACTCACGACCAAAACCGAACTTATAACCAACTAGTGGTCCCGGCGAACTTCGTTTCGCCTTAGAAAATTTTTCCCGCTTTTCTGTTGAAATTTTTCAAATTTTACCAAGGATCCCTAATTTTGTACCCTATGTCAAATTGGACGAATGTAGCATTCTATTGGTGAAAGATTTTTTTAAATCGGCTCAGTACTTTTAGAGCCTACTCATTACAAACATACAAAAATAGGTACAAATCTTTCCTATTATAATATTAGTGTAGATAATACTCCTGATATGTATTCCAACTGAAGGATGTAGATGACTAATTTTTCTGCTTACGAAAAATTATGTGTTATTTTGTGTCTGGAAAACATTTTAATTCTTCGAGTGCGGTTTAGGTGGTAATATTTCTAGAAAGAAATCTCTCCTACACACCTTCGGGTAGAGAAAATAGTAGGCATTGAGATACAAGTAGAATTTTAGAAATTAAAATCATTTTCAATATTGCTTTACTTTACTTTATTTTATAGGTAATTAATTATCTTTCAAATGCTTTTTAAAACGTTTCGAAAATATTAAGGAGTCAGTGTCTTGTTATAAAAGTGCTACTTTCATAGAAAATGTATAAAGCAGTCATCTTTTTACAGGTATTCACAAGTACCCGTAGCCGAGAGGCGATCGGGCCGGACTTTGGCGTCGCGCCATCTCTGAGGTTCCGGGTTCGATCCCCGGTCGGGTCAATATGGGAAAGGAACTTTTCTATATTGTCTCGGGACTGGGTGTTGTGGTACCGTCGTTGTTTCTGATTTCTGTAACACAAGTGCTTAAGCTACTTACCGCAGAATCAGAGCAATGTATGTGATGTTGTCCAATATTTATTTATTTACTTCGAAAATAATATACTGTTGTTCTATACACCTTTGTATGTACACATTCGAGCTAGTTCATAGACAGTTTATCGGATCTCTATAGCTGAGAGACATGTGGGATGAAATTTGGCATCATCTCACAGGTTTTGGATTCGATTCTTGGTCTGGTCAATATGGAAAACGATCTTGTATAATTAATAGGTTTTGGCTAACAGCGTCGTTATTTCTGATTTCTCTAATTAACTAATTCTTTAGTCAATCAAAGCAATATCGATTTTGCCTACTATCATAAACAGATGGAGAGACTTTGTTCTATACGGTATAGTAATATTTTATTGAAATCGCCACCTCCACTCCAAGAAATTTCCTCGCAGCATAATCGCAAAGTAAGCCAATTCCTTGGAAGTGTACAAATCCTTTGTGACTCAGACCGTCTTAGACAGCACTGTGCGAGCGAGATAGCATGCTTTAGGTGCATAATACCGCGCCTTTATTTTATCTCGTAAAACCTGGCATGGGAGATATAAAAATGAATAAAGAAATAAAACGACGCGGGGAAACTAACATTTGTACCGCGTTTGAGGTGTATTTCTGAAGCTAAATATTGGAAGAAAGAAAGAAATAAAAATCTACTGTAAGTATTTCTGAAGCTAAGGAAGGAAAAAAATATTTATTACTTAAAGACACCAAAACACTGCCAATCAAATTTACATGGCAATTTGATACAAGAGTAACGAAAAAAAAATAAAAAGGTAGCATTTTCCCCTCCCCTTCCGTTCAGTAAAGGATTCGAATTTCGAACTATTTTTTTATATGCCTCTGAACAGAAACGCGATTTTTTACGTCGTAAGTTATTAAATGAAAAATTGCGAAAGCTTGATTTTTAGTTACAACATTATATCATAGTAAAAACTGTTTTATTTATTTGAACCTTGCCACCTCTTTCTTCATTAACGCGTACAGGTTTTCAATGAGATATTATTGATTCCTTATGCACCTTTTTATTAATTTAAGCGACAAAGGTATTGACTGAGACACAAATTACCCAAGCCTAAATTGATGATTTCTTAAATTTGTGGCCAACCTATTTAGATTTGTCGACCTCCGTAGCCGTGAGGCGAGCGTGCCGAACTTTGGCGTCGCGTCACCTCTGAGGTTCCGGGTTCGATCCCCGGTCGGGTCAATATGGGAAACGATCTTTTCTT
This sequence comes from Glyphodes pyloalis, assembly GCA_037074685.1. Taxonomy (NCBI): domain Eukaryota; kingdom Metazoa; phylum Arthropoda; class Insecta; order Lepidoptera; family Crambidae; genus Glyphodes; species Glyphodes pyloalis. Next base: position 6,525,412 of record JAYKKO010000020.1, read on the forward strand.
TATTGACTCGGGTCTGGGTGTTGTGGTACCGTTGTTGTTTCTGATTTCCGTAACACAAGTACTTAAGCTGCTTACCACAGAATCAGAGCAATGTATGTGATGTTGTCCAATATTTATTTATTTATTTTATTTATTTTATTAGGTAAGGGCAGTATTTTTTTGATGCTCAATAAATAGAAAACGTTTTAAATTGAAAAAAAAAATACGTACCAACCAACAAGTTTGTATGGAATTCTCGGTGGGCGAGTCTAAATTGCACCAGACTGAGGTATATTTATAACCCTTCATCGAGTCTTAAAATTATTTTATTGCACCGTATAATCGACTCACGCTTTACGGATTTTCAACAAAAGCTTGCGCAACCAAAACACAAACAAATTCACGAATAAACACTCAAGGTAACATGTAAGTATGAAATTACAAGGCTTTAGTCTTTCAATAACCACTTTATTTTACTTTGAGCCAAATTCGAAGCTAACACGTAAAACATATTTCATACAATAATCTTCCGCGTAACATCTGGTCCAAGTTAAAAGATTTTACCGCATCGTCATGTGCTACATTATTTTCTTTTTTTTATATTGCACTTCAAGATTGACCTCATCCCACCTGATGTTAAGTGGTAATGAGGTCCTAGCTTAAGGGTGACAAGTACAGCATAATAAATCTGTTACTGGACTTGTCGCCCTTACCTTGAAGGCTTGACCCCTGCTACTGATGTAGCACCCAGGAGCTCTGGAAACCTTACTCACACGCAGGAACACAACAACACAGAAGTGATTGTTATTTGGCTGCGATCTTCTGTAAGGCGGAGGTATTTCACCAGTTATGATAAAGATTATGCAAAACAACATGTCTTTTCATATTAAATGGGAAATTTTTATAGTCTTGAATTAAGTATGGGTTATACCTACATTATACCTACACTATAACACTTACCTCCCGAATTAAATTCGTTTATAACTGTGTGTTTATCGACTTTGTGAACTTTGTATGAAACATTTTAAAAAGGACGACAAACCACGTATTTTTTTTAAGTCGTTGAAAAATTTATTCTTTTGACTGATAATTATTTTTAAGATTTTAGAATGTAGCATTTTGTATAAAAATGAAATAAAATCTAATCCGTTGTCTATTATGGTCTTACGTTCGATTAAATTATACAGTTCAAAAGCCGGATCACTTTTAAGGCGAGTGCGCGGCAGCCGAAACAATTTTCTGAAGGTTATCGCTGACAGTGGGGACTGTCCACTTGTCGCACAACTATGCTGGCTAACGAGGTCACTTTTTGTAATTAAGTACTAACATTGTTATTAAGTTTTATTAAGTTAATTTACTAACACGATATGGATCTTGGTTGTCTGAAAAATAAACATTTGTAAGAGAACTATTATTAACTAGCTTTTATTTACGACTAGCGCCCTCTAGTGATAACATCGTGCATTACATTACAATACATCGATCATGAAAATAGCACTGCATCAACGCCCTTCAATGGAAGTATCGCGACGCATCAAGAGATGGCGCTAGCCAGGATTGATCGTGTTTATTTTCTACATCGCGGTGACGAGATTTTTCTCCGTATAATGACCCTCCGAGAGAAATTAAATTTCAGTTGAGAAAAAATTAATATACAACAGTAGAGATAGTCTTTACGTGCTTCCAGGTAACGCATCTTACTTGTATCGGTATGACTAAACACACATGCCTACTTGGCTAAATTTGCTCTGCAATCTGCATTCGCTGCTCGCGTTCTAATTGGAACGGGTTTGCGGGACTAAGCATCACCACCTTTTTGAAAACTCAAGAATAAACCAAGCTTATCAGATCGGCGTTTGATTTACTCCAACCGTGACTTCAGCAGGCGGAACCTCCATTATACATTTTAATTTTAATTTAAAGCAAATCAGTTCAATGCAATGCAGGGACTTAGTTTAGAAAACTAAAACGCTCGGTAATTCGTAACTTGCACCACACCGAATGTCCCAGCATAACTATTGCAAGCCAACCCGTTACTGCCCACACGGGTGTCAGAGACCGTACCAGACATTTGAATGTTTCGCTGTCTACCGAACTCATATCTGTCCGTTTATGGCTCCGTATTGGTGTGAAGTTGGTACACCATCTATAAATGCTGGTATATATGCAAACTAGCTACACGCCTCGGCTTCACACGGGTGCAAGTAAATATGAAGTTTTTGACTTTTCCGTAGATTAATGTATGGATTAAATAAACCTTCCTCATACCACAAGAAACAAGATAACTGTCATGCGCTTAAAATTGCGTGTTTTTTTTAAAGATATTAAAATCTTGAAGATAGATCTTCTACCCTTCTAATAACATAAATACAAAAATTTGTTGACAAAATAAAATGGAGAAAATACTTATTAACTCTTCATTAACTTAAAGAATTTCGTACAAAAGAATATGAAATAGGATAGAAGCTTTTTTTTTACTTTTTCATTTTTTTTGTGATAGTGATTCAAAAAGTAAAAAATATTTCAATTTGATTCCTGACACGTATCTATAGTGAATATCAATATTCCTCCACAAACGTACAACAGCCCATAAATTAAGGCTTCTTTCGACGAAACTTTTTACGGTTATTAAGTATTTAGCTCGTGTGCGGTCAAATCGCAGTTTCCCAACTCCCCTGAGAAATCATTGGGACTGAGAAGGGGAAATTGAGAAAAAGATTTTCAAGTTACAACTTTTAATAATTGATTGCGTTGCGACAAACTGTGCGGCTTTTTGGATTCTGGCTTGAAAGTAAAAATCAGTCGGAATATTTAAAAAGTTTTAAGCATTAGAATCGAAAATGCTGAGGTTGTGGGTTCGAATCCGGTGAGAAGCCAAGATCGAAAAATCAGTATCATAGCCATCGCAGACCCGAGGCTCCGTAATAGACGCTTCATCAGAAACATAGGAGAAAGAAAACAATGGGTTGTTTTGGGTGGGTGATCCTTTCAACCCAATTTACAAAGTCAAAGTCAAGTCTTTTATTAATATATATTACATTAGTAATACTTATAAATAGTCTCTATATACAACCTGTAACGGAAAGGGGGTAACAATGTAAAGTAGGTGGATACTATACCTTGTATAGATTCTATATACGAAATCCCGAGTTAAAATAAACACTTTATTGTTTTTATGAAATAAAAAATGATTAACTATAATGACTGACTAAAACGTAAACAAACGCATCACAACACTATTGAGGTCAGCGACCCCAAATCACGTTATCACTTCACGACAATCACTGCGATCCTGAATTTCTCCACCTCCTTCCTCGACATGCGCGCCTAGTACTTTCTTAGAAGATGCGCGAACATTATGCAACATTTGTGGTGTCACTGTACAGAACGCGGCCTTGATGCTTTCTATCATCTCTTCCCTTGACGAGCATGCTACAGCGTACACCTTCCTTTTAAATTAGTCCCACAAGAAGAAGTCCAACGGAGTGAGGTCTGGTGACCGAGCTGGCCATGTGATACGACCTCCTCGCCCAATCCACAGATGGAAACGAGCGTTTTGATGGTTTCGTAAATCTCTTTCTCTAGCTCTCGGTCGGCCATCACGCTGCCGTCGGTTGCTCCGACACAGAGAATCATCTCGAATATTCTTGATTGCTCAAAGACATCACGAAATATCACTAGGCTATCCGTAGTAAGTAGGTAATCCAGAAAGGCAAAAACACAAGATGTTGTCACGGCGACGACAACTCAATGACTTAACTGAATTGTCAAAATGAGAAACGCTAAACCAACAAATTTCAGATGTGATTCAGTAAACACTAAAAGATGAACCACCATTGTGATATTTAAATTAATAGCATAGTAGGTAGGTACATCCAAGTCTTTCGACGATTCCAACAATACTGTGATAGTGTTGTGCAAGCGTGACTTAGTCAAAATTTTGACTTGTATTTGACTGATATTTCAAAAAAAATATTGAATCAATAAATGCGTGTACAAAGCTACAAATGGTCCCATACAGTTTGTAATCGTTAACTGCTTTGGTATTTTTGATATTGTTATACCCTTTCCGTTACACGTTGTATAACTTAAATTAATCTACCTCCGGTTCGAAACCTATCGTTTCATAGAAGATACCGGCAAGAAATTCAGTTGATTTTTTTACAGGTCTTAACATCTCAGTCTTGGTAAAAATCATTATACATTTTAATAAAATGACGAACGATAATTTCATCTATTTCTTGCTCTCAAAATAAAAATAAAATTCCAAAAAAAAAATTGTATTTAATTTTTTATAAGTTTTACGTGCTTTTTTGATATTTCGATTACCGTAACACATTTTTTCTAACGGAAATATTTTTAGTCATTTTATGGTTCATTTCATTAAATTTTCCATGAGCAAGAAGTAGAGGAAAGAACTAATAAAAAATGTTTCACAACAAAAATAGTTACTGATATCTGTTAGAATTCAAAGAATCTTATTGGATAACTAAAGTACTTTGTTACACAAATTATTCCTTCTCAAAACTAAAGGGGGGATTATCCTAAACTCAATATGGCGGTCAAACCTAAACCCTGTTACGGACACAAATAAATTGCTAAACACTCCCAAAGCTGCGTTTTGTCCTTAATCTCCATTATTTTATGGTCACAAGGGATTAATTGGGCTTCGGACTTGACTATAGATAGTGGACACAATTTATTTTTGCTTGAAACTGTGGTTGCTAACCAAATTTTAGCCAACTGTGACGCATTAAATATGTGGTTTTAATGTGGATATGCGATTCCACTGCCTAACCGTTATTTAAGAGGTGAGTTTTTTAATAATAAAATATTAACTTAAAAAACAATGAACTATTTAAAATTATTTTATTTCTTAGAAAACTAACAGCGTATGGCCAATAACAGTTTTTAATCAAACAGTAATATAAATAGAATATGCTGGCGAGAGTTATACACAAAAGTACAAAAAAAATATTGGTTTAATAAATTTGAAGAGCAAAATTTTGCCTTTCAATTTTTTTTTATATCCACGAATTTTCATTGGTTGGTGCAATATGCTTTAATAAATGTTTAAATGTTGCTTTTAAAATAAACTATTTTTATCGCGCGGGAGTTTTTGCTGAGTTGGGATTGAACCTACGACCTATTAAGCCATGAAACGAAAAAAGGTGAAGTATGAGCTTAATTAATTTTCTTGCTAACCATTTGCTCTACAAAGAGCTCGACGTAGTGGCAACCGCGTTAAGTCCCGAGTTCAATTCTCAGTCAGGCCATTTTGTGATTATGTTTTTTTTTGTCATAGGCTGGAGGCTAGGTTTCTTGAGTTGATGGCCCCAGTTGATATTCATTATCTGGTACTCACGCTTTCATTTTATAAAAATAAGTAACACATTGAGTACGAATAATTATGAACTATCTCTACACTAATATTATAAATAAGAAGAGTTTGTTTTAACGTGCTAATCTCAAGTACTATTGTTTGAATTGAAAATTTCATTTTTGTGTTGGATATTTCATCTCTCGACATACGCTTTATAACATCACGCCGCCACCAATAGGGGCAAAGAACTCTACCGCTCTTCCATTCCTCATCCCATTCACTCATTCATTTTTTCACCTACCTTACCCATCCTCTTTTTAGTTTTTTAATTAGCACCGTACAAATGGCAAAGGAATACCAATTCAGGTCAAAGCAATTACGGTGCTTGCTTTTATTTTGCGCCGGTGCCAAATTTTGATAAAAAAAAAACAAAATGGCGGAAAGAAGGGAGTTTTTGAATTGCCGCCAACGGCGCTGTGTTAGATTAACTGATGCTAAAAGTTTGCAACTCCTGGCTCTATGCCAGTTAGTTTGGCATCGCTGATTTATAGGAGCGAGGAAGTGTGACTTGAGCTTGGTAATATCCCTAGACTGTACTTTGGGCTTATTGTTTCCACTTTGGTTTGAATGATAATTTAATAAACATCCTTAAAGACACACGCACAAACAATCAAGGAATTGGTTTTATATTACAGATCATAGCATAAACAGCTGTCTCCAGGTGCTTTATATACATTAGGTATTTCAATCAAATTATTTTATCACTCAGCCCTTCGCACCTTACTATGATATCATAGTAGGATAAAGATGCAAACGGATAATATTTAACGACCTCCGTAGCCGAGAGGCTAGCGTGCCGGACTTTGGCGTTGCGCCATCTCTGAGGTTCCGGGTTCGATCCCCGGTCGGGTCAATATAGGAAACGAACTTTTCTCGGGTCTGGGTGTTGTGGTACCGTCCTTGTTTCTGATTTCTGTAACACAAGCTACTTAACATAGAATCAGAGCAATGTATGTGATGTTATCCAATATTTATTTTTATTTGAGGACCAAAGCTCAATCAATCCCATAAAATATGTGTTCGCATCAGCATCAGTTCATAATTACCATAATTGTGGTTCCCAAATCATCGTCAATAGAAATCGAATAAGCCAATTTCAGGATAGTATTGTTGTTTTATAGTGGAGCTCCAATGACCACTTCCCAGCTTTTTTTGGAAAGGAGAAAAAGCTTTGATGCACCATACCGTCACCCGAGAAAGGTGACGGCGTGTGTGGGACTCCCTGCACTTAAAAAGGCAGGACTACCGATTCCCCCCCGCTGGGTTCCGCATCTTGTCGCGATGGGGGGGCTCAGTAACCCTGTGGTCCGGGACGTTGAGGCTGGCCTTGTCACCCAGCCTCCAATACCGCACAGGGTGAAGCCAAGACGGATCCCGAGCTGGGCCGCGGAGAGAAGGTGGCTCTCTGCGGCAAGCCCGCAAGGGCAGAGGTGGATCGTGGAGGAAGAGGAGGACCTCGGTGTTTCGTTGCCGGCCTCCCTGTCCTCCGCGACCCGGCAGTGGCGCGCTGCCGCGCGAGGCGCGAATCGCGTCGTGGTGGGGTTGCGGAGGAAGAGGAGGATACGGTATTACGTTTGCCGGTCTCCCTATCCTCCGCAGCCGGTGGGTCTCGGGACTTCATCTGGCTCTCGGAGGGAGAGCTGGATTGAGAGTCCCGGGTGTCCGCAGAGGCGGTAGGCAGCGGAGCCGCACAGCAGATCCGCTGCTGGGACCGGAGATGCCAGGCGTGGGGTAAGCCTGGCGTCCGTTACCTCGGTCCCGAGGGGGTGGGGCGTGTCAGGTGGCCTGACACGCTCCAGCTGCGTATTTGCGCGGCGAGATGGGCCGCTTGGCGGTAGGCGCTGTGGGGGAGCCTGTGTAGAATCGCAAGGAATCCCGACTCCCCAACAATTGCGCAGCGTTGGCCACCGAGGGGGTTTTAGTCGGTGCGAGCCCGACACACCACTCTCTGTTCCCCGCTGAGAGTGACGGTGCGGTAGGCATTTCCCCCTCGACAAAAAAAAAAAAAAAAAAAAAGGACTACCGATTAAAACCCACCAGTTAGACCTCATCACGTTGTGGTGGTGTTATCAGGTACATCAGGTCAACCTGACCATCCACTACACCGCCGGATAGGTGAATGAACCATAAAATACCACACGAGATGTTTGATATTTTTATAAAAACACGCCTCCTAACCGCAGCTACCGTCTCGGTAATTACTGTTAGCTATTACGGATTAGACTCGGGCTGCATGTCGGTCTCATCAGGTAGTATAGAAGGAAGAAAGTTTGATACCTTGCTAACACATAATTGAATCTGTTTCACACTTAGTTATATTTATATATATTTCTTCTAGGTACCAGCCTAGTGCTGGTAACCCTTTTTTTTTTTAGGGAGGGAAATTGCTTTTTCGCACCATATCGCTGGCGTGAAGACGACAGCGACGTGTGTGGGACTCCCCACTTTTATGTGTGTAAGGTCGTTTAAAATTTAGTTAAATTAAAGCGATTACTAGTAAAATAATTTAGAATTTTCCTACAAATTTAACAATAATTTATAATATTTATATGACGAGTACTGATTCTTTAAAAGGTTCGGAACTTGACTTTGCGACACGGAACAAGCACGGCCATCTTGGTACGAGCACTCCGCAGTTGGGACCATTCTGTTGCGAGCGTTCGGAGCGTACGGTCGTGGTCTTGATTAGAGCTTGTCTACCGAAGTGACTAATTGGAATATATTATTGCGAAGAAGTGCTGTGTTTGATTGCCGTAAAGAAGGAACCCCTACATGTGTTGATATTAGTTCATCAGTAGCCCATACACAATTGCTCTCTTTGTAACATAATTAAAAAACCTTCATAAACCTACTTACAAATTGAAAAAATCCTATCAACTTTAGATTTGTGGGAAGTTCACTATACTTACCGGAAAGCGAACACAGAAGAAAGTCTTATTGCTTTTTCAATAACTTTCTGCCTCCTATACATTTTCTAGCCACAACAGTCATTACATCGCGTGCCCACAATTGAATTAAGATAGTAACATCAACATTAGATGAACACATCCGATCTAAGACACGTGAGATTTTATTTTGCTTCGAAGATTTTTACTTGAAACACATTATTTTAATCAAAACTGGAATGATACAGGGAATAAATATAAGATAAGGAGTAATCCCTACTAATATTATAAATGCGAAAGTAACTCTGTCTGTCTGTCTGTTACGCTTTCCCGCTTAAACCTCTGAACCGTTTTTGATGAAATTTGGGCATAGGTATACGTTGAACCTCAAGAACGGACATAGGCTACTTTTTATTAGAAAGGAAAGGGGGGGGGGGGGGGGGTAATGCCACCTTTAACAGTTTATATGGGAAAATGTTTGTTTTTAAGTTAGAAATATGAAAGTTGGCACAAATATAGCTCTATTAAAATATAGACTACTTTTTGTTTCGACTATTAGGGGAAATAGGGGTTAAACCGACCATGAAAGAATGTAGTCCACGCGAACGAAGTCGCAGGCACAGCTAGTATTTAATAAGACAACCTCTGTAGCCTAGAAGCGACCGTCAGACTTTCGCGTCCCAACATAGATCGATTGCCGGTTGAGTCAATATGGAAAACGAACTTTTCTAAATCGTCTTGGTATCTGTAACACAAGTGATTTAACTACACCCCTGATTGTGTGGTACGCAATGTAAGTAGCACATTGCTCTAACCGGAAATCGAACCCAAGATCATGAACTTGTTCTTTATCAACTAAACTAAATTTAGGTGTTTAGTTTAGTTTAGTACTAAGGAATTTGTATGTCAGTCCAAAGTATGACATAACCTAAGGATGCTAACTGATACACATTTTTATTTTGATACACATACTCGTCAAAACACGATTCCTCTACATATTTTTTATGAATGTAGCAAACTGTGACGTCACAAATTTACATTTCAAAATAGTGATTCTTGAATAGTTTTGGAACATCATAAAAAAGCATTGAAAAGACAGTTATCAAATATACAATTTAGCTGATGTAACATAATTAAGTCTTGAAGATTTTTATATTGCACTTCAAGATTGACCTCATCCCACCTGATGTTAAGTGGTAATGAGGTCCTAGCTTAAGGGTGACAAGTACGTTACTGGACTTGTCGCCCTTACCTTGAAGGCTTGACCCCTGCTACTAATGTAGCACCCCCCAAGAGCTCTGGAAAATCTTACTCACACGCAGGAACACAACAACACAGAAGTAATTGTTATTTGGCTGCGGTCTTCTGTAAGGTCTTCGGTGGAGGTATTTCACCAGTTGGGCTGCTCCAGTTCGAGCTATAAACCGCTATGCCCTACCTATCTTCTTTAGTACATCATTAATACATTCAATATATTATCAACGGTTTCAGCATCCTAATTGTTATGTATTTTTAATGTCCCCTTTCACAGTACACCAGCAAACTCTAATCCAGTTGTTAAAGCCCGTGATACACTAGCGGCATTCAATAACCCACTAACCAACGCCACAATACACTCAATAAAGAAAATATTTTCCCTTTTATTTATTCGGTAAATCAAATAAAATCTCAGCGCAAGCCTTTCTGCTGTTCACAGAAAAAATAGACGAGCGAGAGTTGGATTAACTGTAAGGGTTCCTTGAGAAATACGCTCATTGGATTTCGCGATTATTTATTTTTATGGCCAATTGATAGTTGACGGGAATGTTATTGGTTAAGAATAAAAGGTTTACTTTGCAATTTTAGCAATGAAGTCTTCATCAATTGGTAGAATCGTAAGTTTTTAGTGTCTAACCAAAATGAACCAAGATTCTTGTGTTCAATTGGCACCAGGGACAAAATGTTCACTAATAAACATATGTTGTTCTGAATCTGGATGTTTATCAACGTTTTGGATTCGTATTATGGTAGTACCATAGGTCTGAGTTCCATATCATAATTGCTTAACCTTTTTACTTTTTGAAACAATCTGATAACCTGACTCGCAGTTATCTGATGCTAATATAATTGTGTTATCAATTAAGAAAAAATCTGGCACCAGATATATAAGGAAATGTTTTTTTTTTTCTGTTTTTTATAAATATTCAAAGTCCGTAGGCGTGAAGCACTTTAAAATTCAAAAATCTTAAATCTTATACTATTTTTTACTTAAAAAAAGTTTGAATTATTTATGAACCGGTAGTTATGAAGTTTTTTTGTTGGAAAGGAGATTTTTCGATAGATTGTTTACGAAACTAGGATCTTATGACGGTATTCTATCAAAATTAAGGGGAAGTCAATTGTTTTTTGCTAAAAACAATTATTTAAATCGTTAAGTATTGCAAAATTTTCACCAAATATTTTTCTCAACGCACAGCTTTAATGATTTCTACGCAAGTAAATAGGATTCAAAACTAATTAAAAATACATGTTTTACTTTAAACATTATATGCTGTAGACATTTTCTTTTTAAAAATTTAAGACACGTGTTTTGATTTCTAAGGCAACTAGCAGTTCGCGCATTATCCTTGTGAATATACGGTTTTTTGCGCATTGGAACCCCAAAAATAAATCTTGTAAGTATTTTTATTGAGTTGCAGCTGTTTTAGGTGGTACAACAAAGAAAAAAAAGTGTTATTTTTTCCATCAAGATAATAATATTTTGCTGGGAAAGCTCCCTTGCGGGCTTGGCTCGTGATTTGAATACGGATCTGTGTGGGACGTGGCCTTAGGGCTTAGAAACATGTTGTTGAATTTTTGGTCTAGGCAGAAACTGGGTAAAGCTATTGTTTCTTATCAGGGTAGTTTATTTTTTCGGAATAAAGTTGCTGCCTCAGGGAATTGTAGAATAATATAAGCTTACATCGACTTATGATTGAAGGGAATTCATATATCCATTCAATCATAATCTGTTTATAATCATAATCTGTTCATATAGATTTCCATTACATACTATTCAAAATATTTGAAATAATAAGCTGATTTGTGAAACTTACTTTTAAGAGAGGCAGGGCAAAGCGATTTATCGCTCGAACTGGAGCAGCCCGACTGGTGAAATACCTCCACCTTGCAGAAGACCGCAGCCAAATAACAATCACTCCGGTGTTGTTGTGTTCCAGCGTGTGAGTAAGGTTTCCAGAGCTCTTGGGGGGTGCTACATTAGTAGCAGGGGTCAAGCCTTCAAGGTAAGGGCGACAAGTCTGGTAACAGTTTTACTATGCTATACTTTTCGCCCTTAAGCTAGGAACTCATTACCACTTAACATCAGGTGGGATGAGGTCAATCTTGGAGAGCACTATAAAAAAAAAATTTAAAACTGTTTACATGTTATATTCGTCATTTAGGCCTAGCACGCGCAATACGTCAAATTTCTCACATGAGACGACAAAAGTTTTATACCGTTGATTGGGTGATAGTACACCGTACCCCCAATTTCAGCCAATCAGCAGTTGACGCGTTTATTTTGACATTTCTTAGGAGCGCGATTATATTTACTCGCGTGGCGCATGCTAGGCCTGATTGACCATCGTTGATGTCACATTACTATCTTATGTGATAAGTTAAAAATGTGATGATGATTACAAGATTTGCATGGTGAAGTATTCTAACATAAAAAATATCCTCTCCTCTCTTATCCGTGCCGCGCAAACCAGGGTCCAAAACGTGTAGGTTACGATTTTTTTTCATCGATTAAAAAGATGTATAATACATGCAATCATAAAATAATAATAATATAAGTACATTGGCTGCATCCCATATTCAGGGCACTGCGCAAAGGGCTGGCGCAGCAGCAGACCAGGCTCAACTCCTACTTTTAGTTTTTAAAAAACTTTATGTAACGATATAACTTACGTATGGAATGCATTAAATAATATGGATATGAACTACTCGGTATTGTTCCATCACTACGACATACCACTCCCAGCCTCACTTTTAAGGTGCAAAATAACCTGAAACGGAGGCAAATAAATACTAGTTGACGCTCCGCGAAAGTTCTTCCTCACCGGGAGCATTTGCATTTAATGTAATATTACATATTCGAACATTACATCAATGCCGTATAATAATGACAGATCATTACGTGCGTCTTTTGTCTTGAATATTTAGGGGCTTTTAATTGGTTCTTAATCAAGCCAGCTCCATCCTATTTTTATAAAAAAATATAAAAGCACGTCAAATTATACACTTTGAACTTTGAACCACCTTTATATTGTGCGCATAAGATTTAATATTAAACTGCACGTATTTACTCTGTCGTGTTGTCGACCGTACATAAGCTTAAATGTCTGGCTCCAAATATTTCAGGTTTTTATAATATTTGATAGGAAACGTGTTTACATCAATCAAGGAGTAAAACCGAGCGTTCCAATGAGCAGCTTGTAATAAAACAATGTCTTATATCTTAGTTCAACTTGTAACATCAATAGTCAGGCATAATGGAATCGAAAAAAATTTTCTTCCTTTTTTTTAGTATCAGATTCATATAACAAGTCTGCAACCTAACTTATATCTAGACATTGGTGCAGAACCGATAAATCTTGCAATGTAGAAGAGGAGATGATTTTTATTTCTATTTCGTTTAAAGTTTGCTAGTGCGGCGTAAAGCATTGTTAAAAAAAATATAAATCTTTAATTAAAACTTCTTAATCAAAGATGAATGCTGGCAAAGTCAAACTAATAATGTTTTATTTGAAACTGTCATGGTTAGTATTGTAATGTAGCTCGCAAATTTGGTCTGTAATGTAACATTACAAAAGAAAGGCTCTCGGTGAGAAAGCACCCTAAAAGTAGTCGCCTGAATATCGCCCGTTCTGTTTTATTCTGAACCGACTTTGGGTGGCCGAATGTGTAATAGACTTTGTCGACAGCGCGATTGAATTCAGTGTGCTTTTTAAACTGCAGCGAAACGTTTTCTTCCTGAGCTAATGGTAAAGGGATTTGATGTTAACGAAAAACAATTTTATGAATTATTTTTGGATTATTGTAATGTGTCTGCTTTTATGGAGCAAGGTAATTTGAAATGCAAGCCATTTCAGGGTATATAGGTACTAGTTGTGCCTGCGACTTCGTTCCGCATATAATACTTTCATGGTCGGTTTTATCTCCCCTAATATTGGAAACAAAAAGTAATCCATGTCCGTTCTAGAGACTCAACTGATACCAAAACGTCTTTGTGCCTATTGTGCAATGGTAAGATTTTTATTTTAACTATTTAAGCTTAGCAAAGAAGGCAAGCTGCATCTTAACAATTAAATTTGCTCGGTATTAACATCGTCGCATAGTTATACAATAGTCAATACTAGATGCCGAAAAATTAAATAGATTCACATACTTTACTGCGCAATACGTTAGAAAAATTGGTTTTGCTGACAAGTTAGGCGCTCTATGTCTAGAAAGCGATCCCTTCCAGACACCTTTAGGTACATTTAATAAGATTTATGTTTAAACTGTTGACCTAAGAATTGTATAACAAAATCTGTGACAAAACGCATCAAATATAATTTTAAATTGTGTCTTGAACTGTCATATTAATATAATTGTCTTACAGTCTTTCATTTTCATATTCCAGAATTTGCAAGTAGCACTTTTTAATAAACTTTGATCAATTATTTGGCATATCGATTTTATTATTTTTAAAGTACTTTACGCCGTACTAGCGAACTTTAAATATTTAAACAATTTTTTTTATCACCCCTTGCAATGCAGGAATTGAACCCACGACCTTCACGTATCGCGCGTGCTGCTCTTGCCAACTGAGCTAACCGCAAGTTGTCGTAGGCGATGAAATTTTTCTGCTATATCAACCGTTAGCCTCCGGTAAGTGCCCTCTGCCGAATAAGTTTAGAACTACATACTTATCGTGGGTTCAATTCCCGCACCGCAAGGGGATCTAATATTTGGCAAATGTTTTGTATGTCAAAAAAATTGTTACTTGGTGTATAAATTTAAACGAATGTTAACAAATTAACAACCATTTTTTCCGTAGCACTAGGTTTAAACTCTAATTAGGAAGGTCTTTAAACTCTCAAACATCACCATAAACAAATCAATACTGCAAAAGTGTGCACTAACTAATTCACTGTATGCGTACACTAGGCTTCACAGCCGGCGGTGCTCGTGTTCCCGACCGTTTTTCATTGGGGCAGGCATAAATATTGCAGGCAGGAAAGGTTGAAAACGTTGAGCCATGAATGTTGGAGGACCCTCAAACGGTTTTTTGAAGTGTCATCGTAAAGCGTGTCTCTGCTTATAAAAATGGTGGCCACTGGTATGCCGGTTCTACTGGATTAGGCATTGTGTGCTGGCTGTTGGAGCTTCAATGATTAATGTATTGAAAAAGATATGAGGAAAAATTTGGCGTATGAAATTCAAGCTAAATAAATCTTTACTAACGTTATTATGACGACCTCTGTAGCCAAGAGGTGAGCGGGCCGGACTTTGGCGTCGTGCTATCTCTGACGTTCCGGGTACGATCCCCGGTCGGGTCAATATGGGAAAAAATATATATATTGTTTCGGGTCTACGTGTTGTGGTACCGTCGTTGTTTCTGATTTGTATAACACAAGTGTTTTAGCTACTTACCACAGAATCAGAGCAATGTATATGATGTTGTCCAATATTGATTCATTTTACCTCGGTTGTTGCCACCTAACCAAAACATCGGGCAGTAAGTAGTTCGTAATCACTTAAAAAACAATGTTTACGCGTTTTGACTCGTTAATATGTTAACGAGTAAACTATAAACTTTCGCGTTCCATTTTAAACATAAAAAAAACTTATGAATGTCTAAAATGAAAATTCAGTATTAAATTCAGTTTTAACAAACGTTTCAAAGATGCCTACTCCACGTATTCTGTCATCAAAGCGACGTGGGTAGCAAAACAAACATGTGTTTGTGGGGCCCAGTGCTTCTATGAAATGTGCTTTTTCACAACTGAAATTAGAATGGGATAGTTAATCAAAACTGCGGCCTTTGCTTTTCTGTTTGTTTTGGCAGAGAGTAGGTACATACCTACTCTTAGCACATACATATGTGCTTAATATGTATATGTGATGTATATTATACAAAGTTGGTTTAGGATAGATCATTCTTTGAGATGATTGAAATTATTGTGGACGCAATTTTTTGAGTTAAGAAATGATTTAGATCTATGTCAATCCTGTTTAAATACGTATGCCTGTTAATATATATTAAATTTTATTTATATGTATTAACTGGCTAAACATACATGTTTAGAGTGAGCACACAGTTTGCAAATTTTAAAATCCAATTCTGTCGTTTTGTAAATAAGTATTCTGGCATTTGTGAAACAGCCCCTTAGGTTTAATTTTATGAAAATTCTTTATGTGTGTGGTTTATTTACAAAATATGTATTGTTCAATACACACATTTAAAATAAAAATAATTAGATATGAAGTATTAAGGAATTTATCTTGTTTCCAAAATGAAACTTATTTTATTAAACCTATTTTTTATTCATATTTATTACTAATGTAATCTAAATGAATAAAAATAAAAGATTGAAACAAAGTCTGTATCCTTTTTGCTCTACTGTCTTAAGTTAAGACGTGGTATTATTGTTATTTATTTATTAAATTAACAACACTTCTTAAAATTAAATCATAGGCCTGGCAAACTAAAACTCTTTATGAATTATCAAACTTTCACTTTGATATTTATTTATTAATATTTTTTAAATTCAAATGTTTCTTTTTAACCTAAATCTACCAACCTACTAGCAACTTACAATTAACTAGAACAATTAAAACGTAAAAAAGCTTTCATCAAATTTAAATTTTGTCTAACAGGCGCTGTTTTCTTATCTAACTCTTGAATATTCAATCCTTTGTTTTAATAAAACAACATCTTTGAATCAGAATTGAATCGGTATTTGTTTCATCTGAAGTTAATTATTTAGTAATTAAACGAATTTTATATATTTTTCAACTCTGTACATGACATACCATGTTTGTTTAAATTTACGTCTCAAGAGTAAAACTTAAATATATGTAGGCATAAGTGCTTTAGACATAGATGATTATTACTATAGAGGAAGCATGGCGAAGATACTATCTATCGAAAATAGTCGTGTTTTTATAGACAGTGCTTTTATTAATCATTTAGTGAATTAGAGTGACTAAAATTGTTAAGTGAAAGTGAGTTATAAAACTATTTTAAAGTAGATCTTGAAGCAGTTTTAATAATGCAATAAATAAACATTTCTTTCTTTTTTGTTTCAAGTAACTTGATCACGTAGGCCACTTACTTTGGTGTCGATTATGGCTTAAAACGAGCTTAAACTAAATGATTTATCATTGGCCGTGAACTAAATTAGTTTAAAGGTTTAGTAAACGATGTCCAAGATAAAATATCGTTACAATTGAAAATGAGCATCTTTAGAGACATATAGTAAAGTAGAGGCATATTTTTTCACACTTTTATAGTTTGACAAGTTTAATTTACCCGTCTTTCTTTTTTGAATGGCTTCAACCAGTAAACAATAGTAAATTATCACTAAACACACATCCAAGCTAATTAATAATCTCTAGCGTCGTTGATAAAAAAATATTATGGTTTGAACACATATTACATACAATTACTTTTAAAGCTTAAAGTGGGTCATATATCAGTTCTCTCTATGGATATTTTATCTATGGCTCTAAATAATTAGAAGTAAGTAGCGTCCAAGTCACGTAGCATGGAGTTTAAACTAATTGGCTATTATGCAGATAAAAATGTGTTTTTTTTTACATTATTACACCCGTGGGGCTCGTGATTTATACCAATGGAATGGACAAATGGCCTTTATTTAATCAGTGGGGGTAATGGGGCGTATTTAAATGCAACATCACATTTAAAAGTATGTTTTTATTACAGGAAATACAACGCAGTATTGTTCTCTGTAAATGGTGTATTGTTACAGTCTAATTAATTTATGTTCTGTTAATAAATACTTTTATACACACAGTTTATTATTCTTGTACCTAGTTAAACTTTTATTTATTTGTTTAAGAATTTGATATCTATACTACGTGCCTAAGAGTTCAAAGTATTTTGCGGTTAAGCTTGTTGATACATTTCAAATGAAAAACGCGTTTGATACCATTTATACAGTTGTTAGGCGCAAATGTTTATGTGATTTTATTAAAAAAAGATACGGGCTCAACTTTTACACTGCAAAAAATATCCATGTGAGGTTTTTATGTTATACTTAAGTATTTAAAGGTACGTTGTGGTACCAGATGACACGAACTGAGGGCGTCAACCAAACACATTCAGACCGGAGTCAATTAAGAAAAGCTAGCTCCTCAAATTGTCCTGACGGGAATATAACCTGGGACCTTACGCACTTTGAGTGGCCGCATTACCCACTGCTCTACCGAGGTCATCAACATAAATCCGTCACACAGTTACATCAATCAACTAGCCCAAACAAAGGTTTTCTCTCGTACTGTAAGTACCAGACAACACAAACTGGGGGCGTAAACCCAACCGAAGGGTAATATCAAGCTGATTAAAAAAAATTCGTTCCCCAAATTGACCTGACCGAGATTCCAACTCTCCATTTAACACGTCATGCGACTGCCTTAGCCACTGCGCTACCAAAAGTCGTAGAAATCAATGTTTTCAAACATTCATTCATAAAGCATACTACACATCTCCGCTCGTAGCAAAATCCTTCACAAACACACACCAATATTAACACATCAAAGTGTATCACGCTATCTGTCAAGTAGTAACACATGGTAACATACATATTGTATTATTATTTTTCCCCATCCTCCCCGCAGATATTGGTATACCCATTGTGGCCATACATCCCGTTTGGAATAGGATTGTCTTTATTTATAAAGCTGGGGTATGTAGCTAAAATGACAGATATCAAAGTTTAATAACGTTATACAGTTTAAAATTCGTTAATATCAAGATTTAAATTTCAGGAACTCAAAAAGTAATAATAACGAGTGAGGGCATTTTATCTTGTAATCTCTCTCTGGAATACCTCTTACATACGAAAAAGCTAATTCAACTTAAGAATCTTTAATTAGACAATTATTGTCTTTGCTATCTTAATATACATAAAAATCATTTTCGTAATTTTTGAACAAAAAACCTATTTCGAGTTTCTGAAACTTCAAACGCGCTGTATTAATAAATTTTAGATAGCATAATAAACATTTATTTAGTTCTGAAAAGTATCTAAAGCATTTGTGTTACAAAAATCAGAAACAATAGCAACATTGACGATATCATAACACCCAGACCCAAGTCATTACAGAAATGTTCGTTTTCTATTGACCTGACCGAAATTTTAACCAGGACCTCAGAGATGGAGCGATACTTAAGGTGGATACAGAGATCGTTCATGATTGCTTGACTTTTCAGAGTTAAATGTTAATTAAAAAAATATTTACCACTTGTTATAACGATATTAAATTTAAATAAGCCACTTTTAAACCCGCTGTTTTTTGCCATTCGGTCCAAGGTATGTTAGACGAAGAAAAAGCATGGTCGATCCGTTTTATTTTCTTTATTTATGACTAAGTGGAGAAACATCTTGCCCTGTACAGCTTTACTAACGGATTGGTAACAAATCTGTTGTCAGCGTGATGTCGGTTCATCTCTTGCTTACCATCAGGCTGGGACGAACTAAATGGGACTGGGACGACGTAAATTCCATGAATTGTATTCGGCTTGTATTACGGCATTAGTTAATCTTGCATCAAGTGTGCGTCCTGCCTTTAAATCCAGGTATAAAATCGATTGAAAACATTACGAGAGCTCAATACTATAAAGCATTGCTATCTATTAAACTGTTAAATATTTTTTAGGCCAATTTGGCAAAATCCCTACTAATCCCTACTAATATTATAAATGCGAAAGTAACTCTGTCTGTCTGTCTGTCTGTTACGCTTTCCCGCTTAAACCTCTCAACCGATTTTGATGAAATTTGGCATAGGTATACGTTGAACCTCAAGAACGGACATAGGCTACTTATTAGTTTATATTTTTTAAGTTAGAGATATGCAAGTTGGCACAAATATAGCTCTATTCAAATATATACTGCTTTTTGTTCGAATATTATGGGAGATAGGGGTAAAACCGATCATGAAAGGATGTAGTCCACGCGAACGAAGTCGCGGGCACAGCTAGTAAACTATAAAACAAAGACGCTTTCCGCTGTGAAGGCCTTAGCCCTAATGTGTTGGTATCTATTTGTCTTCACGATGATCAATCACCAACTATAAGCCTTGTGAAAGGTTAACATTACAGCTACTACATGTCATTAGGCTTTTGAAAGTTAAATATATACTATTTTGATAGTACTTGCTAGTTTTAGCAGTATAGAATCTGAACCTTAAATACAAGGTTTTAACAGTACCTTTAGGCTATCAACAATAGGCATTAAATAAAAAATTCTGCCCTTATTTTTTGCATCGTCGACAAAGTGACACACATTTCTGTTATTATTTTTCCCACCCTCCTCAAGGATATTGGGATACCTACTCTTTTGTTCCCTTTATTAGATGTCTAAAGCTCCTTGATTAAACTCCTATCTGCCGTTTATATTTGTGCGTTTATTCAGCTTTGCTCTGGTAATATCAGATATTTTCTTTCAGTAACTTCGGGGTATCGTGGAAGGAATACTTATCTGGTTTCTTTTTGCGCTTTGATAAGATACGGACCCGATAAATTAATAAAGATTTACAGCATAACAATTCACTTCTTTAAGTTTTTTTTAGGAAGTAAAACATAGGTTCTCGTCCTTTTACATGGGTTTGATAGGGAAAGATTCTGTAATTATTTCATCTTCCGGAAAATGAAGGGTAGCAGGATAGCTCCCCGCAAAGAAATAACCTTATATAGGCCATGAGTGCAAGTATTATATATTTTGTAAATTTTTTGAATGCTTCACGCCACACAAGTGAACAAGAAATATGTTCAAGAAACGGCAAAATTTCTTATAGCTCCTCGTGGTTTGGGAGAGAAACTTCTTTTTTTTAATATTGCACTTCAAGATTGACCTCATCTCATCTGATGTTAAGTCGTAATGAGGTCCTAGCTTAAGGGTGACACGTACAGCATCATCAATCTGTTACTGGACTTATCGCCCTTACCTTGAAAGCTTGACCCCTGCTACTAATGTAGCACCCCCCAGGAGCTCTGGAAACCTTACTCACACGCAGGAACACAACACAGAAGTGGAACTTCACGTTTCTCGCATGCTGCTGTTCCAACGAAGCTGACCGCAAGTTATCGTAGGTTTATTATTATTTTTCTGTTAAAATTTCCTCTTAGCCTTTAATAAATTTCTTCTGCCTTTTGAGTTTAGAACTAAATATTAATCGACCTGGGCCACATTCGTTGCAGAAATGTTTGGAAACCAAGTGTACACCTTGACATCACTAAGCTTTTTCTTAGTGCTTATAACTTTAAATCTCGTTTTTAAAAAAAAAAATTTAATGAAATAATCTTTCCTAATGTGAGTTAGATTTTTTAAGTAAGTGGACAAGGTATTTTTAAATGGCTTCAAAAAAAAAGGACGAGGTTCTCCTGTTGTAAAAACTGTATGACTTTCGCGTTCCATTTTAAACATGTATAATAAACTAACGGGTCAAAACACTACTATATTAATTACTAAAAATGGTGTCATAAATAATAAATAAAATAATAAATAAATAAATAAATATATAAATATAAATAAATAAATATTGGACAACATCACATACATTGCTCTGATTCTGTGGTAAGTAGCTAAAGCACTTGTGTTACAGAAATCAGAAACAACGAAGGTATCACAACACCCAGACCCGAGACAATATGGAAAAGTTCGTTTCCCATATTGAGCTGACCGGGGATCGCACCCGGAACCTCAGAGATGGTGCGACGCCAAAGTCCGGCACGCTTGCCTCTTGGCTACGGAGGTCGCCAATGTCATGTTAGCTTATTTTATTTAATGTTTTAAATGAATTGTGTTTTCAACCTGAAAATGTTGACTGTGCGCAATTCACGTGACGGGGAAATAGTACATCTTTCCACTTATCCACCGACCCCTTGACCAGTTTTCCAAAATGAAAAAATATTTTTTTATATTAAAATACCTATCGATAGTTTCGCTGTAATTATTACTTTGGAATATTTTCGGACTAGTTCGAACCCCCTGCCGATACTATCAAACTCTTAACGAGTGCTCGAGTCAAGAATCGGATCCAACATCGAATTGAAATCGGATGGAGATCACTCGAACATTTCCTATTATGAAACTACTAATGTTTGCAGCCTTGGATTAAAATTTACCCACTTGTTTAAAAAAAATGGTCTTGAAATATTCTAGGATAATATAACATCACTTATGATTAAATTTCTTTGCTCGCATTATTTTTGGACAAAAAGTTAGTTTTTTTTTTACAGAAGCTATTGACTACTCCCAGCCTGATAGTAAGCAAGAGAGATTACCCTGATCCCACAAACAAACTGTGTATTGGAACAGTTTTGTGGAACTCTGCCTATTTTTGAACTATATTTGTTTTGTTTAATTAAAAAAATATAAATAAGGCAAGCTTTGGTAAGCAAGTCCCATAGGGTATAGCTGCATTCGTTGATAAATAAGACGAACACTAACAGAATCACTTCAAAAAATCTTTTACAAGACCACACGAGCACATAACTTATCTTTTGTATGAGGGTTCAGGTAATTGAGGGGAAATAAATAAGGATTTAAAGATCTTAAAGATACCTTCTGAGAAGAAGTTTTATAATTTTTTTTCATCGTAATTTTCTATTGATCTTAAAATAAAATTTGTTTTTTAATGACCTTAATTCATATCATATTTGCTTAACTTGGATCAAAACATTTGTACAACATTTAATAGGTGGTCGTTAATGTTCGATGATTTTAAATTGATGTTTTACTGCAGGTTGTTTGAAATGACGGTAACGTTACGGAAACTAGAAATATAATCGTCGTTAAATCCAAATTTTACCTCAGTTCGAGGGTAAAATTTTCCCACTTACCAATACCGTCAGACCAGAAACTCTTAAGCGGAACTAAGTGATTTTAAGTTAAACCACTTCAACTTACCTCGTTATCTGGGTTTATGTTCTGTGTGGATCTGATAAGTGATCTGATTGCTTAATCGATGCATCTAAATAACAATGGGAAGATTAATATGCAGGTTTGGAATGATATTTAAAATAAATGCACCATTTTATACATATGCCATTTTACCGTTATCAATGATGACCTTGACCTTAACTGTTTTTGTAATCCCGGTCCCGGGTTCGATTCCCGGTCAGGTCCATTTGGAAAACGTACTTTTATAAATTGACTTACTTGGGTCTAGGTGGGCAGGGATGGCGCCCCATGAAAATGTTGGCCGGTTTTATAAAATGGAATTATATTACCTGTCTACAATATGTATTTAAAATATATATTTATATCATGAGAGCTTATAGAAGCCAGATATTCGCCAAGAACTGATTAATTTTTGATAAATTAGATTTTAAGGAATTTTAGAGAGTAGTTTTAGAATGCAAAATTAAATGTCTATTACTAAAATTCTGATAAATATCCCTCACTCTGTGGTTGAAGATCCCATATTACAAGACTAAAAGGCAACACGTCCTTTTAATAAAGTTTTCATTTCTAATTTCGGTCCCATGAAAACAAAAATAAATATATAAATATAATTATTCAAATAGTGCGGTTTCATAAAGCGAAAACACTTCGCATATTTTAATTATCACAGGCAAATAAAATCTTATGAAATTCTTTCCATAAACAATTGATTAAGAAATTTGGGAAATGATAAACCTGATACAATAAGCATGGGAAAGTATTAACATTAACTTCTATGTATTGTGACAAAATATTTAGTAGTATTTAAAAAAACGTTTTATTTTAACTTAAAATATTTTTCTTGATTCTTGTTGAACGTCATAATGTTAAAATATTATCAAGAAAGGTATCTTTCTTTTATTTTGTTCAGGCACAAATTATAAAAAGATCATTTCAATCGTTGACCCTTAATGATAATCTTGTAAAAATAAACAAATTGAACCTTTATCTTCTTCTAACACGAAACGATTTAAAACAACAATCTTTGCGTTATTAACTTTACAAGTATTCGGAACGAATTTCCTTCTAATCTTTATTTTATCGGATTTCGCTTTTCTAACGTCGCAGCAATCGAGTTTGGTACAAGAAATTTCTTTTTCCAAATTTAACTTGTTAAAATCCCCCTTTTGATGTCGGCTTGTGTTTTAAAAGAAAATATTTGATTCCTCCCATCGCTTTTATGTTAATACTAAGTGTTACTTTGGGTTTTTCTTACCGAAGTCGAATTTTGCATTCACGTTTGTCTTTGCAAAGTCTTTATTTTTCTTTGTTATGAGCGAAAAAGGAATTGCTGTTTGTGAATTGAATTACTTTTTTGTGTGTGGTGAAGATTTGATTTAATGTATTTTTCAATTAAGTCTTCATTCGTTTCAGAAGACTTCAGTACCTTATCGATATAATATCAGTTGTATTGTTAGGCATTATACATCTCATTACCCAATCATTTATCATACACCTATACACTCTAACACACTTACTCATCTACTTACAAACAAGCACATGCGTTGTTGCAAGTACACATACACACACAACAAATGGACGCAAGATTAGATTTAACACACAATCCCACACATTTAACTACATATTTGATTTAACACATAAACCAAAGGTTAAAAACGAGACCCTATTACTAAGACTGTCTATCTTTTCGCCCGTCCGTCCGTCCATCTGCCTGTCACCAGAGTGTATGTCAAGATTCGTATTAGTTAGAAAGCTGAAATATTACAAATTATTTATTTCTGTTCCCGCTATAGCAAAAATACTAAAAACAGAATAAAATAACTATTCTAGGGGGGCTCCATAAAACAGTCGTGATTTTTTTGGGAACTAAACAAGATTACAATATTGTGTCTAAAGTTGAATACAAAATGGTACGACGCCCTTCGTGCGCGAGTCCGACTCAAATTTGGCCGGTTTTTAATATAATGTTGGTAAAACTAGAACTACATGTAGTTTTGTCGAGCAAAATGAGCTCACGTGGCAGGCTTCTCCTAATTTAGGAGTCACCATAGTAAATTAAGAGAGGTAGGCTTAGAGATTTATCGCTCGAACTGAAGCAGCCCGACTGGTGAAATACCTCCACCTTACAGAAGACCGCAGCCAAATAACTTCTGTGTTGTTGTGTTCCTGCGTGTGAATAAGGTTTCCAGAGCTCCTGGAGGGGTGCTACTTTAGTAGCAGGGGTCAAGCCTTCAAGGTTAGGGTGACAAGTCCAGTAACATATTTATTATGCTGTACTTGTCACCCTTAAGCTAGGACCTCATTACCACTTAACATCAAGTGGGATGAGGCCAATCTTGAAGTGCAAGATAAAAAAAAGTGAAGCTTTTGGTATATAATCAAATTTATTGAGTAGGTGATCTAAAAAGGAGAGAGGTTCAAAAAAGTTCTTACGTTTTTATTATTATTTAATTGATACCTAAACTTACCATTCCTGACACATTCTCAAACCCTTCGGTTCCTATCCTACGATGTTTCTGTAACTAAAACCTTCGACCCAAGAAACTGTTAAAAAGCCCTTCAGACAAAAAGGGCCACAGTAAAAGGGCCCGTTTGGACCTTTTCTTATCCACGCCGATTTTTCCGATCGATTTGGTCTAGGCGTTGGGCATTATGAAGGGAGGCGTGAATGTTAAATTGAATTATATTTTTCACTTACATTGAAACACTAGGAAAAACTTCCTTGAACGAATAAGCCTCGAACTGGAGCCGCCCGACTGGTGAAATACCTCCAGAAGACCGCAGCCAAATAACAATCACTTCTGTGTTGTTGTGTTCCTGCAAGTGAGTAAGGTTTCCAGAGCTCCTGGGGGGTGCTACATTAGTAGCAGGGGTCAAGCCATCAAGGTAAGGGCGACAAGTCCAGTAACATATTTATTATGCTGTACTTGTCACCCTTAAGCTAGGACCTCATTACCACTTAACATCAGGTGGGATGAGGTCAATCTTGAAGTGCAATATATAAAAAAAAGCCCAAATAAGTTTCTTTTCGCCATGAACGAGTCGTGAAGAGCTAAAAGTGCCATGAAAGTGGATAATAATGGTGTATAAGCTATCAGACTGATAAAAGAAATATAAAGTAAAAATATTGAAAAAATACCTACTGTACTTACTAACTAAGAACTTACTAAGTAGGTACTTCTAGGCAAAGGTCTTTATATCAAGGCAAAGATCTTTATATCAAGGCAAAGAGACATCTTAGGCCTCATCTATGAAATTGAGGTCAAACATGAGCCTAATTTATATTTATACAAAAGAAGGAATAGTTTAAGAGATATAAAAAAAGAATCCAATTAAAAATGCCTCAATTACATTTTTTAAAGTAGGTCATATTATTCGCTCCTCCCAGCCTTATGGTAAGTAACATCGCGATGGTAACGGATTTGATACCGTCGTATGCTATCCGTTTTTATCGCCTCACTGGCCCGCAAGATGTTTCTTTAAGCTCCTTTTGATAAATGTATGTTAAACTCGTTTAATTTTATTGTATTATTACTAACTTATTAACTACAACACAAAAAAAACAAAGTTTCCCATCGTGTGGTTCCCAAAATCCGGGCTGAACTACCTCGCTGAAAGGCGATTGAGAGTTGCTGCGAGGTAGAATTACTAAATTAAATTCAATTTCAATGAAAATGTAGGCTTTTTATTATAAATTGACTCGAATCAATCGGGTAAAAATTCACGACACAAGTTCCTTACTGTTGGGGTGGATATGGCCATGTAAATAAAGTCAGAGTATTTATTAATCAAGCAAAATATTCACGTTCCGAATTCTTCGAAAATTTATGGAAACAGTTATCGAGTCAATCGTAAATAACGCACAATACGGTCCCGGAAGGTATAAAATGCAGCATCAAAAAAATCTGAAACCGACTACAATCCAGGGCAATACAGTAAACCGTTTTACGGCAGTTTTAAAAAGACCATTCAAATTTTACGATAGTATCCCGTTTTCTGGAGTTCCGCGTTAAAAAATTAAAACGGAAAACCAGATCGCGTTTGATCAACTTTCAAGAGAACTCGGCAGGGAACTTGACACTTACTTTTTTGTGATGAAACAGTGTGATTCAAGTTATTAGAACAATTAGAAGTAATCCGCAGATCACTTGAGATGCTTCTAGGTCCGTGGACCACCAGTGGTCCACGGACCACCGATAAAAAACCACTGTTTTAATGTTTCAGCCACTATATTGTTAAAAACAAAATGTCTTCGTTAATGTGACGTCACTCGAAATGCATCTTAAAACGAGAAAACTGAACCCTTGAAAGGTCTATTTAATTTTCTTTTGTTTGTCTTTCAGCCTACATTTTTTTTATATGTGCAGTAAAACTTTCAACAATCCATGTTTTTTTTAAGTGCAGTGAAATACTACTTTTTTATTTTATTTGGTACAACAAAGATTTAAAGTTTACTTTACCTAGTCCCTTTTTAAAGTCACACAAAACAGCCTTGTTATTTAAAAACGTTAAGGAACACAAGATAGATTTTGTTGTATCTACTAAAATATACAATAATATTTTAACGAGATAAAGTTCCTTAGTTTTTTATTTTTAATACTACGAAATTTATTTCAAAAATTATTTTTTTTTCGACGCATGCAATGTTTTATCACACAAAAATCACCCTGCTGCGTTATTGAAAGCTACTATTAAGATATTTTTTTTCTAATGAAAAACGCTTACCATATTTTTACAAGGTAGGTAAAACAATGAAAAAGAAATACATAGATACACAATACACATTCATATTTATAAAACAATAGTAGGACTAGCTTATATAGCCTAAAAAATCTGAGGTACATAGCTTTAATACCAGGAATAAACATAAGCTTGCTGTTCCAAATCGTAGACTCCACAAAACTGGTAATTCATTTATTGGATTAAGCATAAAATTGTTTAATAAATTGCCGCAAATTCTTGTTGACTTACCTATACACAAGTTTAAGTTACAGATAAAAAATTTACTTATAAAGAAAGGCTATTATAAAGTAGATGATTTCCTTAACGATATAGATATATGGCCTAACACTATTTAACTTGCCTGCACATGTTATTAAATAGGTAGATATTTATTTTTCTTTTCTTAAAATTTAATTTCGTTGACATCATGATAATGCAATCTTTTATTTTACATAATGGCATTGATATTGTTAAAAATATCTATTATGGACATAAAATGTATATTTGTGAATTATGTATAATTATGAACTAGGTATAATAGATTTATTTCTTTTTTTTTAATCTAAATCAAAATGTAGGTTACTACTTCGTGCGCCAGGTCCTATAGTTGTTCGATGAATTTATTTTAGATAATAAATACTTACAAATTATGGGAAGATGGAGTAGTCATGCTCACTAAAATGTCACTGGGGTGGTGGCGCTATGTGGCGGGTCGTTACATTCCCTACAATATGGTTGAGTGAAGCGATGGCTGGCACATACGTCATGCTTGTGAACAGGTGCCACCTTTGGGGACTGGTCTGCTCCAGCTTACCTCTCGAAAGTAAAAACTTCCTTGAGTACTTATTTGTTTCATCACTCATCTAAACCAAAACTATATGACTTGGCCCAAAGTGAGCTACACATAGCAATAAGTTAGATACTGATACTGTAAATGATCTGCTGAGTTTCTTACCGGTGTCTTCTCGGAAGATATAGGTTCCGAACCGGAAGTAGAATCACTTTGCATTGTATTCAATGACGATTCAAAAGTGTTATATGTAACCTACTTGAATAAAGAAATATTTGAGTTTGAGTTTGAGTTTATGCTAATCAAAAAGTAGCTATCTTATTTTTTGCATTATTTTATGTAGGTAAGTTTATCTACCTTCAGGTTGTCTGGAAGAGATCGCTTTATAGCGATAAGACCGCCTAAATTGTACTATAATCAATCTGTAAAACCTATCGCGCTCGACTTGGCGTTGGCACTGCCGTGCCCCCCGATTTCTGTAAAGATTTTGTGCAATAAAGTATATATACCTATCTATCTCCTTGTTTCTTTCTGTAATGAAAAAAAAAATGAAACACCCTAATTATCTCATAAGACACTTTATTTGCATTCTTATATCTCTCTGTTCAGTAAGAGAAATGTTTAAAACCCTTATGTAGGTGGGTCCACTCGCGCTTGCTAAGCTCTTTTATGAATACTATCTCACTGGATGGGTTTAACTTTGTCAGCGTTTTAGATGTCCGACTTTGCGCTTTTTGCTGATAGATTTCAAGTGAGGCACGTATCACCTGCCATCCGTAATTGGATAACATTTTCAGTTTCAGATTCAATTGATACCATTTATTTGATAGTTTCTTGCATTTTGTTTTTAATTACAACGATAGCTGTTTGTCGATAGTTTTTGAGTGAGATTTACGGACATTTTTACTATGCATAGATCAAAATATTATTTTCTACTATATGAATTTTGTTTAGTGAAAGAAAAAAAATAGAAACTTCCTCCTTTTTTTGGAATTCGGTTAATAAAATGAATATACCTTAAATTTAGGAGATTCATTTAAAATAGCAGAAAAAGCTAGTTTTATCTAAAAAGCTATTTACTTACACACAATAAGGATGTTGACGGGTTAGTCAGCGGAGATACTTGTATTTATCTATCAAAACATGAAACCTTTAATTACTTTCTATGTTTATAGCAAATTGTGACGTCACAATTTTACACTGACTAATAGATATGGAGCTTTTTAAAGATAGTTTGTAAAATCAATATGGCCGATTTCATAAAAAGTCCGTTTTTCCGGCATTAATACATTGAAATAATTTGTAAACGGTTTAAACATCCGAAGTCATGTTGCACGTGCAATTTGGTTAAACCTACATTAACGACATTGGATGTCCGCAGTTCCAAAATTCCAATGCGATGCACTGGTTCCACATTTGTAGCTCCTACGACACTGTTTGTGACTACAATAGTGGTAATACATTGCACTTCAGAGGAGGGGAGATCCATATTATTACCAACATTTAGATGCTCTACAAAAATGACTTCCTACGAATTCCAATCTTTTCTGAAGATATTGAGCCAATGTAACACCATCATCCAAAGAAAGTTGGTGGCTTAAGATTGTGTTATTTAGCCTAAGCGTTGCTGGCCTCGGTGAGTTCCCTAGGACGCTCACAGAAGCCCTAACTGAGTACTGACTTACTATAACTATTACTTAAACTTACTCAATACCTTTACAATAAGAAATATCTGAACCAAACACGCAATCACACAGCGTAACTCCCGTCCCAACTATCGGGGCAAGAAGCCGATTGCTAAGCGTCGGTTTGACCCTTTTTATCCCGACATTGCCCCATTCCGCCCGTTACACTGCCCATTGTCTCCCGAACTGCCTCTGACAGCTTCCTCCACATCCCAGACCGGTGTTTTGCATAATACTGAGGTCGTCTCAGATTGTTCTGGCTTTCCATCTAGGAATACCTTCGGGGACATGAATTTATACGGCCTATGTGGGTACGTTTTGCGGAGATTACGCATAGGGTTGTTGGGCTATCGATTCGAGTTATCGATGGATCAAAAAGGGACTCGTTAATCAACTGTTTAAAAGTTACGGAAATATTCGATGTTATTAAGATTGGTGTTAGAGATTTCGAAAGTAATAAGGACAAAGTGTTCATCGCTTAGTAAAATCAATAAAATCTAGGTAGGTACTTTAATCAATTATTTTACTCTTAATTTAAAATGCAATAAAGTATACTACATTCACTTCGGTAGAAAGGGTTAGAATCCTTTGCAAAGATTAACTACAGCAAACAAAACATTAATTTTACTGCACCACAAATACTATAAATGTTCCTATTTAAGAAATCTTAATTATGCATGGAAATTTTCTGTATTCTTGTAATGGTTTTTATTTGAGGCTAACTCGTCAACTAAAAGAAGTGACTCTCTTAGCCTATGCTAAAACTCGTTCGTTGTTGGCTAAAATCATTTTAAATATCTTGTGTTATTCGTATTTTTTGTGTATTGCATATCAAAAAATTTATATTTTCTTGGTTTTGTTGCGTGTTTGATGCCAATAAACACGTTTTTTTCTTTCTTTCTTTCTCAGCCTGGAAATTTTAAAATAATCATGACTTGAGATTTAGTTTTTTCCGCTTTATTACATTTGGCCTCAGGTAAATTTTTCTCTTGTATATCAAAAAATCCACATTAATAAAGGAAATGTATGAGAGTTATCATTTCCTCTTCACATTATCTGCAAACGACGGAATAATTCCTTAACTAAAAAAATATATATTTGAAGAGGTAATGTTGTCACACTTTACATTAAATATGGATTTCATATAAAGTGTGACATTATCGATAACTATTGTTTCACAACATTAGCCCGCAAAACGAAGGTGTTTTACGTAAATATTTTTTTGTTGGTGACAATAGTTTGGGTTGTCTTGATTAGCATTTTGAGCGCTCGCTCTAGTTCAAGGTTTAGGTAAATTGTAGTGTTGTGTATAATATAAAGGTTTGGTTTTCCTGATATTGTGGTCGTAGTTCACTGGGTTTAAGCTTATGTTTTCGGGAATTAACAAAAGTAAGAATTGCACCTAAAATTAAAATTATACTTAATAGCAGTGCGCTAGATAATAAATATAAATAAATAATAATTAAATATTGGACAACAGCACATACATTGCTCTGATTCAGTGGCAAGTCTGTATTTGATGTGTAAACTTAAGCACTTGTATTACAGAAATCAGAAACAACGACGGTACCACAACACCCAGATACGTGACAATACAGAAAAGTTCGTTACCCATATTGACTCGACCGGGGTTCGAACACGGGACCTCAGAGATGGCGCGACGCCAAAGTCCGGCACGCTCGCTTCTCGGCTACGAAGGTCGTCAGACAATCCAACCAATGAACTAGTCTTGAAGTTAGGGTTTTGTTTGAACTATAAGTGACAAATAAAAGATTAAGAGTAGATGGGATTAAGATTGTACACGCTTGGCGCTCCCGTCTACTACCTCACAATATAGAAAAAAAACCGCGCAACAGTTGGTTACTTGGATTCAAAATTCATATTTCGTCATAACTGTAGAGTAGGTACTCTTCAAGTACTATATTTGATATTAATATATTGGGAGTTGTGTCAATATGTGTACGATTTCCATAAAACATAATTTAAAACACAATTTAAAACACTACCATCTAATTCACCGTTCAAAGAAACAAACGCGTCGAACTTAAAACGAAGTTTATTCATAAAGGTGTACTTAGTTTTTTTCAAACAGTGACTAAAAAACACTGCAAAGTCTTCAGCCGAAAAAGGTACTAAAATGTTATCAAACGAATACTGACTGGACACTGCAAAATCTCCTACCGATATGCTGGAGTTACTAAATTATGTAGTTTATGTACTTCTATAAATAAATTCAATTGCATTTGTGAAAGAAATAAAGTTTAATTAAAGAAGCATAGATTAAGCTAGAAGTTTGCTAACTCTTTATTGCAGTGCATCGGGGATTCAAGGGTAGACTGCTTCTTCGCGACCATGCGGAAGCGATGCGCCTCCTTGGTGCACATGCTGCGGGCAGCCCCAACTGCATCCTAGCTATGACAGCGAGCAGGTTGGACTGTCGCTATATGAGATATTGCAGCACTACTTCTGCTGTAGTTGTGCATTAATAATTATATTTTAGAAATAAATGGACTAACTTAGTTTAAGTCTTTTATAACAAACTAAAATGAGTCTTGTTATTTGAAGAGATAAATAATAATTTACGCTTTTTTACCACTTATATGTCGTTGGCTTAAGAACTAAAATCAATCTGCAAATGTATAGTACCGTGATTTGCGGTTAACTATAAACACTCCATCCCATTAGTAGAAAACAATATTAATAATGATATTGCTCTGAGCGTTTAAGTCAGTTTAGAATATATTGAAATGACTCCCAAAATTTATTTCTAACCCTACAAAGTCACGTGCCAAAGTTATACAATAAAACCACCCCCATTTTACTCGTTGGGTACTAAAAAAATATTACCCTTCGCCCACATCAAGATGTGTCGGCTAAAATATTACAACGGCAAAAAAAAGCATGCGAAATTGTAGTCTGTTTAGCTCTTACACTGTTTTATCCCCGTGCCAGGGGTGGATTTAGTTGCGGGGTCAGGGGGCATGTTACTAGACCACAGGAGACCAGTCGGTAGCTGGTTTGAAAGCACCACCACTGCATTCATCATCTCCCCATAACAGGGCCACCCGTTAGACTGGTCTTTACCGCTTACCTATTTATTATTTTTATAATTAATTCACTACGCCTGGTAGTCGTTGTACATGGACATTCAATTATTTAATCACTCAAAATGTGCTGGCACTAAATATTTTCTTTCTTTCCAGATCAAATACCTTATGAACCTCTTTAAGTCTTACTTAACATTGAAAGGTAAACTAGTTATTATTTTATTATCCTGATAAACTATACTGTAGTGAAATTTACATATCTGAGCATGTATTGTGAATACCAAACACTTACCAATTAAAAAAAAACACTGTTTTACTAATCGAGCTAACTAAAAATCGAACTCGGGATCTTCTCGTTTAGGGCGTTTGAAATTGCCAATCGTCACCAAAGTTGAGAGAGTGAGCCATATACACCTACTGCAGATCGCCTAAAAGGGCTCCAAGGGACCCCTTAAAGCACTAAATAGGGCCCAGGAGCCCGTTCCTCTAGAGCCCGTAAAGCTCTTTTTATGTGCAAATGTGGTCGCTCATAAAGTTAGTACGTGATATTTTTGACAAAACCCTTGTATGGAATTTTGAATGATGACCAGAAATAATGACATGATGTTGATTTAGGACTAAAGTCCATTTGTACCTGCGATAGAATCTGCTTTTATGCAGAACTGGTTTATGTCATTGTTCAAACTCTAACACTTGTCTGAAACTAGCAGAAACAAAATGGTGTTACAAAGTAAGATGATGTTAAAATTGATGAAACGATGTATTTAAGCAAGTACGGTAACCTTTGAATATCATGTCATGTCGTATCATGTAAAGAGATTCACATGGAAAAATTTAATAACTTCAAACCTTTTGTCCTTAAAATTGGTTTATGGATTTTAGGTTTATTCACGACAGTATTTTAAATTCCTATGTATAATTTCCATCGGAGACTGATAGGAAAAGATCGCTTCCTAGCCATATGTTTAAATTATATTTTGCAACATCAATTTCTGTGAATTTCCAATTAAGAATGAATCATATTTAGAAATATTTGTGTAAGTTTTAAATATAAATTAAAGAAATAATATTCTAAATCTTTCATCTTCTTTTTTCCTTCCTGACTATCGATGATGGCTACGAAGCCATATGATCTTCAATGAGCTTGCGGGGGAGCGCTGATGGCTCACACCACTTAAATCTTTCATCTTGCAACATTTTAATTTATACACATAGTAAATTAAGCGACAAGTCACGCTGTTTCCTATTTAAGCAACAACATTACTACAATAGTAAAATTAATCGCGATTAATCGTGCACACAAACTTTTTTCTAGGTATTTTAATTACTTTTTGGTTGTCACAACAAAACACTTGTTACTTACAGAAGACCGTAGCCTAATAACAATTACCTCTGTGTTGTTGTGTTGCTACGTGTGAGTAAGGTTTCCAGAGCTCCTGGGGAGTGCAACATTAGTGGCAGGGTTCAAGTCTTCAAGGTAAGGGCAGGAAGTACAGTAACAGATTTATTATGTTGTACTTGTCGCCCTTGAGCTAGGACCTCATTACCACTTAACATCAGATGCGGTGAGGTCAATCTTGAAGTGTATAAAAAAAAAAAACCTGACAGTATCAAATAGAGAATAGATGTTCCTTTTATAATGGATCAGGAATCGTATAAATCTAAGTAGTATTAGTACTTGGATAATTTAATTGATTGATTAATTGTAGGTAGTTACCACAGTTCTAAATTTACTTTAATACACCTAGGTGTAGTAAAATAATGTTTCAGGCATCCTAGATGGAATCAAACCCAGGAGCAACGAGCGCAAACAATTCTTCAGTCGGAAACGGTGAGTAAGCGTAACCCCACACTAGCGTTCTTTGAGCGTCGACGCCCACGCAACGCCGACGCGACGTCGACGCAACGCCGACGCGACGTCGATGCAACGTCGACGCGGCGCCGACGCAACGCTTGCGCAGCGGCGCGGTCGAAATGACGAACGCCAGGACTGCGCTCCACAGGCGCCGCGCCGGCCCGACGCCTGCCGCAGCGTTTATTTTGACCACAGTACAATGATCAACTCAATTGTTTCGGCCCGCCCGTGTTTTAGAATCAGTAGGTAGAAGACTTTTTAGCTGATAGCAAATATGGATGTAGCTTAAAATACTAGCTCATATTGCCGAAGAAACCCATTTTCAATTAAGTACTTTTAGTTTTGGAGAAAATAAATGCTAAAGTTGCCTTTTCGTGCCATGTGTCAAATAGGTAAAATATATTTTTTCCTTTACAAGTTGAAAGCATTAATTTATCACTGCAATATAAAACATTATATTGTGCGTTATTCGAATCTTACATTTCCATTTTCGAAATAACTGTACATGACGTCAGCGCGGCGCGACGCTCGAACGCGATGTGCAGAGGACGCCCAGCGCAAGCGCCGCTCAAACGCCGCGCCGACGCTGTGCAGGCGCCGCGTCGACGCTGAGCGGGCGCCGCGTCGACGCTGAGCGGGCGCCGCGTCGACGCAACGCCCAAACAACGTCGGCGCGGCAAGACGCTGACGCTTGAAAAACGCTAGTGTGGGGTCCCTCTAAGAACACATTAATATGACAGGGTACTGTGCGGTAGGGTTGGTGTATGAAAGATACAGCAGGTGTGCAGCAACAAGTAATAATAACTGTATCATAAAAAACACAAATGAATGGGAAAAAGAATGTTCTTTACGTGTATTGAAACTACAACAGTAATACGTTGACAGTGAGAAAGTGCAAATAAGTGTAATTTTCATAAAAATACTGTTTTCTACACTATTTTTATATATACTATAAGATGGTAAAACTAATTGTATCTATATACTTGTTTATTTCATGTTTGAACATTATTTATTATAAAATATATAAATATAAAAAAATATAAATATTGGAGAACATACATTGCTCTGATCCTGTGGTAAGTAGTTAAAGCACTTGTGTTACAGAAATCAGAAACAACGATGGTACCACAACACCCAGACCCGAGACAATACAGAAAAGATCATTTCCCATATTGACCCGACCGGGGTTCGAACGCGGAACCTCAAAGATGACGCGACGCCAAAGTCCGGCACGCTCGCCTCTCGGCTACGGAGGTCGTCATTCGTCATCGTCTTATTAGAAGAACTGGTGACATTATTCATCTAGCTGTTTAATTTGATAGCAATATCTCTGCTTTACTTTGATAACTTGCAACAGGAACTTATAAAACAAAGTTTAAAGTAATAATACATACAACCTTTTTCTTTGAATTCTCAACAAAATAGGATCAACTAACGCAACAAACTCTAGATAATGAAATAATATTAAAACTACTTAATCAAACACAAAAGTTCCCAACTAAAACAAGCCCCATCCGTCCACGAACGAGTCCTAAAGAAACAACCCATTATTCATCTAATTAAACTATTCTCTCATCCATTTTTCGTCAACTAATCCTACAAACTTCTCTTTAATTAAAACAACTCAGTAGCCCCGCCGTCTATAAACTCTAAGAAAACCTTAATTGCCACTATAAGAGTCGGTAATAAAAACAACGGGGTCAAAGGATACTGAAACGTCTTTATCTCCGAGATAAGGCGAGAAAACAGTTGAAATAGGAGCTCAAAAGACAAAAACTCTTAATGAAGAAGAGGGACAAAGTAATTTGAATTCGTTACTTTAAGACGCCATCTGTTAAATGCACTTCATTAAAAACGTGCTAACTCCACGAGAGGCGAGCGCCGACTGACTACGCATTCGAAATTCAA
The DNA here is from genome assembly GCA_037074685.1 of Glyphodes pyloalis. Classification (NCBI taxonomy): domain Eukaryota; kingdom Metazoa; phylum Arthropoda; class Insecta; order Lepidoptera; family Crambidae; genus Glyphodes; species Glyphodes pyloalis. The sequence continues at coordinate 6,561,825 of JAYKKO010000020.1, forward strand.
ATCGCGCTTTTTTCGAATTTCGGATATCTGGTGCGGTTTTACGGAACGGAGACAAAGGGAATTGAGGGATTACGTTTTTATTGCGCTTTGGTGCTTACCCGTATTCGAGCAAATGTGTGCGGGGCAATATGAGACTGAGGCTTTTTGGCAATTTCGGATAAATTACCACTGCATTCTGGGATTGGCTATGTAGTGGAGTTGTTTAGTGAAGGTTTTTTTTGTGACTTTATTCACAAAAAAAACCTTCACACACGTTACAATGGCCGACATAAGACAGTCGTAAATAATATCCAAATAATGTTTATTGTAAGCTTTGAAATAAATGATGAGTATACCAGCATTGTCATCTCCTTCATAGCGCAGTAGTTGAGGCGCTAAAGATTCCAGTTTTACTCTTGCTAGGTAAAATAAAGAAACGAACACTTCTAAATTATTCGATTTTTTATTTTAATAGTGCTTTACAACGCTATTAAAATTGTATCTCCCCTTATAATATGTAGATAAGTATGTACCTAGTTCTAAACATATTCGGCAGAGAACACTTACCGCAGGCTAATAGCAGAAAAATTTCATCGCCTACGATAACTTGCGGTTAGCTCAGTTAAAAGAGCAGCACGCGCGATACGTGAAGGTCGTGGGTTCGATTCCCGCACTGCAAGGGGAGATAAAAAATTTCTGTTTCTTTAAAATACTTCTAAATTGGCTTGGGTTGGAGTGTGCTAAGATGACACCTCTAAATTTAATCTATTGTGTACAAGATTTGAGAGACTTGAGAACCGTGGTTTGAGACCAAATATTAGTTTGATTTTCTAGTGAAATTTACTTATATCATTTAACTTTAGAATTGCTTTGTATTTCTTTTATTAAGTAGGTACGAGTACTTCAGACTTTACATATAAAATTCCACAAAGAAATTTTAATAAGTGTTATGGCTTCACTGTCTATTGACATTAAATAGTATCGAATTCAGAACTAAACAATACTATTTCATAAAACAAATACTTTCGAATCGTATTGTTCGTCAAGAAAAATAAATGATGGCTTTTATTTTAGCGTCAAAATTATCAATTTTTTAAGACGATCGACAGTTTACCAATTTTATTTAGATTTAACATTAAATTATACTCTGATAATGAGCTAATCCCCAGTATCGGTACTATTGTTGTATCGACTAGACAGTTGTTTTAGATAAAAAGTTTAGTAACATTCACCCAAATACAGATTTACGTCTATCGGTAGGTCACTGAACTGATGCGTATTTTGTTTTTTACAAGTTGACATTTGACATTTGATAATTATGTAGATTTATCGCTCGAACTGAAGCAGTGTATGGTGAAATACCTCCATCTTACAGAAGACCGCAGCCAATAACAATCACTCCGGTGTTGTTGTGTTCCTGCCTGTACGTAAAGTTTCCAGAGCTCTTGGGGTGTGCTACATTAGTAGCAGGGCTCAAGCCTTCAAGGTAAGCGTGACAAGTCTAGTAACAGTTTTACTATGCAATACTTTTCGCCCTTAAGCTAGAAACTCTTTTACACTTAACATCAGGTAGGATAAGGTCATTCTTGAAGTGGGTTATAAAAAAAAACTCGTTTGGTTCATCAGTGAATGGAACGTAAAAAGCTTTTCTTTTTTTTGTATTGCACTTCAAAATTGACCTCCTGAAATGATGATAACACCTGATGTTAAGTGGTAATGAGGTCCTGACTTAAGCTTGTTTTCAGTGCTCGTAATTACGACCAGAACTTCATACAACGCTTATCATGTACGTATGAAAATTCTATTCTTAAAACATCTTAAGTGTCTAGTTTATTGACATTTATTAATATTTGATTTGTTGTAATCCACACACGCATTTTTACTGTTACCGCACACATAAACTGTCTGCATGACCTAGATGTTGACTGGTGGAGAATGCTCCTTGCATTAAGTACAACTTTTGTGCTTTTTTTTGTGCAAAAAAGTGTAGCATTTTCCGAAATATAGCATTATGTTTCCTTTTAGTTTTTAAATCGTATCAATTGTTGCATCCTTTCTCACGACTACCCCTTGTAATATTACATTAACGATACACTCACAAAAAAATATATTAAGGAATATTAAAATACGTATTCGCAATTTGTAACGTAATAATACCTTACTGGATTTTCCAAGAAAAACTAAATGAGAAATTATATGATCATGATTACGTATTTAATTATTTATTACTATATGATTCCTCGTTTAATTCCACGAACATTTCCGTAGTTGGTTCTGTGCGATTTGTGATTAAGTTTCTGGGAATTGGGGGATTGGGTCAAAAGTACTAGGTAATTTTTAGTTCATTAAGTAGAGTGGTAGGGCATAGCGATTTATCGCTCGAACTGGAGCAGCCCGACTGATGAAATACCTCCACCTTACAGAAGACCGCAGCCAAATAACAATCACTTCTGTGTTGTTGTATTCCTGCGTGTGAGTAAGGTCTCCAGAGCTCCTGGGTGGTGCTACATTAGTAGAAGGGGTCAAGCCTTCAAGGTAAGGGCGACAAGTCCAGTAACAGATTTAGTATGCTGTACTTGTCACCCTTAAGCTAGGACCTCGTTACCACTTAACATCAGGTGGGATGAGGTCAATCTTGAAGAGGAATATAAAAAAAATTGTTGAAGCAAAAAATATGTTTCTAATGTATTTTGAAAATCTACATGAAGGACTAAGTGTAGAATGATTTTTTATTTACCAAACCATCACCTCTGGTCGTACTCATGTCTTATGATATGCTGACGCTACAACGCTGTGCATACGAACTAAGTAGGTATTGTATTATCGTATGAAAATAAAACGAAAAGTAAAAGATTTTCAGAACTACGTAAAGTAAAGAGAATATTTTCACTTAAGTTTCTTAAGCTAACCTTTCAATAAACCGTTCTAACATAAGATTTTATTGAGGTCCGATCAGACGACGCTCAGCTGTCTCTTTCTCTTTGCCTTAAGTGCGAGGGAGACAGAACCGTTCATTAGATAGTATATTCCGGAGAAGTCGTTTTATTTTTCTTTTTAAATATTCAGTCTAAGGCTAAGTCTATTGACCTAATCTTAGGTCATAGATTATTCATTGGGTTAGGTAGTCTCTCTGGGCTACAGATATCTGGGCCGGAGAAAATTCGGCTGCCACATCTAGATAGATATATTTACTGTCTCCGTGGTGTACTGGTTAGAATTCAACATTAACATTCAACATTAAAAAAACATTTTGTTATGTGAGAATGTGAGGGTGGATGAAGATTTGCAAGCTCCCCCGAACAGACGAAGGCGAGCAAGACCAGTCAGCTCGTGACCACGGTTGGTGCAACCTAACCGAAACGTCCGGCAGTAAGTAGTTCGTATTAACTACTAAATAAAAATGGTGTCGCGTTTTGACCCGTTAATTTATTTTAAATGTTTAAGATCATACTTGTCTTTTAAAGGGCATCTGCGTGTTGGCTTCGGCCCCATGCACGCCTCCCAAAAGTCCGGAACTCTGTAGTCGCAAGATATTGGCAAAGACAGTCAATAATAATATACCAATTATATCGGATCAAGAATCCATATCAATATTATGATTGTGCGTTAGACTATACATTATGTTAAAATTAAAAAAAATGGCAGAGCGTTCGATGTGACTAGAATTGTATGTGTATTAATATAATTTCAAATGATTTTCTTGCTCTTAAATATCGTGACTACTAAAATCAGTAATATGAGAGGTAGGGCATAGCGATTTATCGCTCGAACTGGAGCAGCCCGACTGGTGAAATACCTCCACCTTACTAAAGACCGCAGCCAAATAACAATCACTTCTGTGTTGTTGTGTTCCTGCGTGTGAGTAAGGTTTCCAGAGCTCCTGGGGGGTGCTACATTAGTAGTAGGGGTAAAGCCTTCAAGATAAGGGTGTAGCCCTTACCTTGAAGGCTTTACCCCAGAAAGGCTTTAACCCAGTCCAGAAACAGCTTTATTATGCTCTTCTTGTCGCTCTTAAGCTAGGATTCATTTCCACTTAACATCAGGTGGGATGAGGTCAATCTTGAAGTGAAATATAAAAAAAAAAGTAAAGGAAAATGTGAAATTGATTGTATTAAAATAAAAAACCTTGTACATAGGCCAAAGTTTCTTTTTATTTAGAAAAGTATTTTGTACAATTTAACTAATTTACAAGTTTCCATTTTGCATTATATATCGCACCTCTATCTAATATAATTATCACTTCACAAAACAAACGACCCTTTCAACTATAACTAAAGTTCACAAATTCAAAAGCTTTACATTTTTTTTTTACATAGTACATTTTTCTTAACAATTTCAGTTGTAGCAATTAGTATTTACAAAAACATTTTTAATCTATGTATCACAGAAAAAATAATTACATATCTAGCGTAATCATAATTACATTAGGAGAATGATTTATACTGCTGACATTTTGATATAAGCTTTGCATTTTGTTTGTACTTTTTTAGTATTTCTTCAAAATGAGCGCAAAGAAACATATATGTGTGGCGTACGGCAATGCTATCATATAGAATATTACGGTATCAAATCTGTTGTCATCGTAATGTTGGTTGCTTTCAATCAGGCTGGTAGGAGTCATTATAGTATGCTAATAAAAAACCCCTAATCACATAAATTGACATAGATTACATTAGGTCAGTCCCATATTCACAAACAGTTGAGAATGGATTCGAATCGGAAACTATACCTTGTCTCTTTCTTATGCAAATTAATAGACAGAGACAAAACAGAGTTTCCTAATCAGAACCATTTCTGATGTTTGTTAATTGTGTTTTGAAAATCAGGCCCAACAGTGGTCATTATTAAATACATAAAACAGCCGGACAAATACAAACTTACAGACAAAATATGTTTTTCACACGCATGTTTGTCTTGGTCGGGGAACCTAAGGATTGAACCCAATACCCCTGGTAATGATGGCTACTAAACGTGGCAATAAGTAAGGTAAAACATCTTACTTAAACTATATTATAATGTAGTATATTAAGTATGTAGATATAAACATATTCGGCAGAGGGCACTTACCGAAAGGCTAACGGTTGATACAGCAGAAAAATTTCATCGCCTACAATAACTTGCGGTTAGCTCAGTTGGTAAGAGCAGCACGCGCGATACGTGAAGGTCGTGGGTTCAATTCCCGCACCGCAAGGGGAGATAAAATTTTTCTGTTTCTAATATTTAAAGTTCGCTAGTACGGCGTATAGTACTATAAAAATAATAAAATATATTATAGGTTTTAATATTTCAGTACTTTTATTTTTTTTGAGATTTCATGTTTTATTTTGCTAACACTTTCAAATAAACATTCCAAGAATTAATCAATGAGAACACTGACCAATTAACGACTGTTAGATTTCATAAAATGTAATGGTTTTAAATATTTGACGTCCATCAAATCGTCAAAAGCAGTTAAAATTGCCACTCGAGTGTCTCTCTAAACACTCGACATTGGCAGAATCAGCGCGTTACCTTGAAGGCGAAATTCGAGTGTATGTATATTTTTTATATACTTAATGCATCTGTCACATATTTAACAAATGCAAAGCTTATATTTCGATTTGTACACTAAATACTAGCCAAAAACCATTCAACACACGAACGTCTTTGCAATATTTTACTGTAAAGATGAAATTCAAAGTGTAAGCAGTCATATTAACAATACTCATTATAACTACCTAATGAAAAAAGCTCGAAATCTTTCAACATTTTTCAAATTTTAAATATTCAACATATAACCAACGTATGATATGATATATTCTTAATTGACATTCAATTAATTATAATAAAGTTTTAAATCAATCAATCGACTTTTTGAAAGATTTCGAGTTTTTGCTATATTAAAAGACGGATGATGCAATTCTAAGCGACTATCATGAATTGATTATAATAAGGTTATATTTAAGTAAAAGTAAAAAAAAAGAAAAATATTTTCAAGAGTAAAATTTTTGATAAAATTTGATATGGGAAATCGTTTCATTTACACCAAATTTCAAAATAACTTAAAAATTGTCACGATATTTTTACATGATTTTGTTTAATCTGTAGACAAAAAAATATCTACATATCAATCTGAAGATATAAACAATATCTACAGATTTAAAAACATAATTATATTTTATGGCACTAAGAATGCCATATCGAAAAAACTAAACGCTATAAGAAAAATATTTTTATTTTGTCAAACTTACTATGCCATGATCGGTAGCTATTCGTTTGAATGAAAATGATCTTTTCACGGCACACTGCTGTTTCCTTGCATGTCCACAGCGAATCAAATGTATTTTGTTTCGATACAAACACCAATTGCATTTTCAGTTTTATTGAGTAAGGTCACTCTATTTTAGATTTCAATATCTATATTGACCTCATTGTATTTACTCTCTGATAATAATAAATTATTTTTATGTGTTTTTATTCGGATTCATTATGCTTCCGATTTGTCTATGTAAAGGTTATGAGAGGTCGTATTTAATCACGTATCCATAAAAATCGATATTCTTAAGGTCATTCGTTTATTCGACGACTGTTTGACAAGTTCGTAAAGTTGTTATTTAAGTTTTATTACAGTTATACGAAGGCTTAGCTATTACTTTCAACACAAACTCTGTGTATTTGGAAAGACATTGATTAGCTTCGTAAACAGTGGTTCCATTGGTAATAACGCTAAGCAAATCCAATATTGAACAACCATTAATTGAGTAAATACCTACCATTATTTATCGTTTTGTATGCCAGCCTACTATTAAATTGTTACTACTACGATTAAATTATCAAAAAACAAATCAAAAAAGGTTTTTTTATTACAAGCAAACTTGTAATTAAAAAAATATATATTATTTTTAATACAAGTTTTATTATAATTGTATTATTATCTTGAGAGAAAAAAAATTAATCAGTTTTATTTTTTAAACAAGTTTAGACGAACTAAAACTTTAATTTTTATTTAATGGGCATACTGCCTACGTTTATGGTTGTCATTAGGAAAATTAGTATTATTACTTTGGTTATTAATGAAACGATTTCAAAAGTAAAAAACAACATTTTGCTGTGTAGGTTAGTCTAATCAGTCTTAGATCGAAATTTCAAAATAACATTTTACTTTTTTTCATTTATAGTTTGAGCATACAGTAGCGTAAGTTGTCATATAAAATAATAAACGATTTTTTTTATATAAACAATTCTTTCAATATTAAAGAGTTTCATTGCACTATTGAAAGAAAAATGGAAGAACAGAGTTCTAATATAATAAAACTTTAAATTGCACTATTGAAATATTTAATGTAGACAGATATGTTTGAGACACGATAGATGGCACGTTTTTAGTAAATTAAAGCTTATCACGTATTTCTAAATGTGGTACCTACGATAAAATATAATTACTGTTTTACTCGATGGGTCGTGAAATCTGGTTAATAAAAATTCTTTGACAAAAAATTAAATAACATAAAACTTGTTTTGAGATTAACGATACGATGTCTTTGGAACTGTTCATTTTTTGAAATGATATAAATGACAAACAATATCGAAGAAAAAATTACGGTAAAAAAAATACACTGAGAATTTTGTGCATTTTCACTCCACTTTATGTATGTCTGAATAATTTCTCGTTTATTAAAGTTTGAATTAGCTAGGTTTACCTTATGGACTTACCTTATATTTTTCATGTTTTAAGAGTATAAAACCATTTAAAAGATTACTTTAAAGTTCTTACAAGAAACAATTACCGAGTAAATATATTTATGCACCTTTAAAAATTAACGAAAGTTTAATTTCTACCTAATAAATTATTAATAGGTTCTAATAATATGTACATTATGACTATGAATTAAAAGGCTATTGAAAGATATGTACAATGCATTACTACCAAAAGGCTGAAAGTTGTAGACACCTTTAATAGCCATATGCAAGCGAGTGCCTTGCAATTTCTTAGTGGGGAAAAATAAATATACTTGCATAGTACAAACAGCACTCCATCAATGTCGTATAAACTTAATATCCAAATGGATAGGAAAAGGAAAGGTTGTGTTAGCCATTTTATAGTGTACAGTCCAGTACAAAACTGTCTTCCCACAATTTCGTTTTTCATAACAATTTTTTCAAGTTTGATCATTTTTTCACTAAAAATAAAAACAAAAAAAATCTAAAACTAGGCATAAATTTGGGTACAAATGAGATATTATGCTAATTGACGAAAGTTTTACTTGTATATGAAACGAATATCAATATTGTGAATACATCCACCAAACATTTGCTACGGCAAATATATTTTTTATAAACTTAAATATATAAACATGAATTTCGATCAGTGAAGATAAACTATGCCTAACTCATGCATATACAGCAGAAACGTTAACAAGTCAGTCGGATCATTAGAAATTGACTACAATTTACATTTTTTTTTAAGATTAGAATTGACATAAAATGAGGCCAACTTTTTTCAAATCATATTTTGGAACGGTGATTTTACAGTTTTTTTTCACAAAAAAATAATAAACTATCTAAAAAGTAATAAATGCCATGCCCAACTCATTTTGAACTACTTAGTGTCAAATTGGCGTTGTATCTAATTAGGCCTCAAATTAAATTTGTATCTCACTGTTCTAGCTCCTACTTCATTACAAGTAATTTCAACTTCATTTTTACAAATAAACAAAAAACGGTAGCTTTTTAACATACACGCAAAGTTATAACCTTGAATATCTCATTTCGTTTCGAATCAATATATCGTTACTGTTACCCAATTCTGGTAATCTGACAACGTGGAAATTCTTTTCATATGAAACAAACTATAGTTTCTTATCAAACGAAATTCAAAATCTTTAAAAATTAAGCTTGTAATTATAATAAAACCATCAATTGAACTTAGTTTCATTTTTAATTATAGCTACTTTAAAATTCAAAACTTCAAAAAAATTACGTAGAAAGAAGGAACACATTTTTTTTTTAATTTGTAAAGTAAATGCTAAAAGTAATAAAAAATATTTGAACCGAAACAATATTTGATATTTTAAAATTGGGTAAACTAAATTAGATCTTATTATCCATATTCTATAAAACACTTTAGTTTAATATAGAAAAGTGAACACCTCACAACGCACTTTTATAAGAACTTACATAGATTAACGTTACATCAGGCGTCCTTATTCTATCAATATCATACAAAACAACACTAAATGTCATAGTACGTAGGTTTTTAATTCATTTCAATGGTAAAATTCGTCTGTTTTTTTTTTAAAAACGATTTTTAACGTGGGTTATACATGCGTCGCCAAGGGCTGGGGATGTCCGTTACCTGAAAAGACAAGGTCGGTGAGTCAAATGAAACCTGTTTCCTGTCCCCAAAATGTGATAAATTGGACTGTGTTTAATTGAAATATTATAAGTGTTTTTTAGGAATAGTGTTTGTTTTAAAGTGGTTTATATCCCAAAGTAGAACTTCGTTTGTACACTATTTACTGATAAATATTATTTTTTTTATTATACAGGAAAACTTTAAATAGTCACATAAAATAAATGATGGGAGAGTGAAGTTTTTTTTAAATACTGGAAAATATCACACAACTCTAAGTTGTGTAACTCTGATACTGTGGTAAGTAAGTAGCTCAACCGCTTGTATTACAGAAATCTAAAACAACGAGGGTACTACACCACACAAAAGTGCTTCATTCGAAGTTGTTAATTTAGAATTTATTTGTAGTTCCCATTAAACTTACCCTTTTTGGTGATCGTCGCATTGGTGATGGTTCTGTTCGTTGGTGCTAGTATGTAGTGCGCGCTTGGCGACTGAGGCGTGTTCGATGACGTCGCCACGTTTATCTGGGACCAAAACTATTATTAAAGTGATGCTTACCCTTATAGCTATACAAGAAATGAGAAGTACCCTATGGAATTTTACTCTGTTCCTATTTTCTTCTTTAAGTACAAGTATAAAAAATAGACGTTCTTTACTTCATTAGTCTAATACGAATGTGAAAATAGTCTCGAGTCAATTAAGGTATAGTCACGCGCACTAACACGTATATAAACTCATTCCTAAACGAACCTTACGGAAATGTCATAAGAGATCTAGTGTTTACATTGTATTGTTCGCGACTGTACCTTAATTGATATAAAATTTAGGTCATTGCAGAAATAGTTCGCACTTTAAATTAAGTCTGATACGTGGAATACATCCGAGTTTATTATGTTAATATACATTATATAGGTACATATACGGCCAACGACCTATCCCACATTAATGCTTAGGAATATTTTGCATTTTTCAATGTTGTACAACAACGAACTAACAAATAAGAACAGAAAATTAAAAATTTGCGATAGATTTTGGGTCTTTAAACAAAAAATTATAAAACGTTTTTCAAAACCGCCATAACCATTAATGTTCTTAGTAGCTAAAGTACGTATTAATACTGTTTACTTAAAAACACAAGCAAATTATAATTATATTTTAAAGAAAAAGAAAACTTTTATCTCCCGTTGCGGTGTGGGGATCGAACGACCTTCACTTAATAATAATAATAATAATAATATTTATTTCCCTTTTCTCTCACAAAGACAATACAAAAGTTATGTTACAATACATGTCTAAATGTCTGAGTGGGAGACTGGCGACTGTACTAGGATAACCGATTGCCAGTCTCTCCTCAACGGGCCGAGGAGAATTTTTTAGGACATTTGTTTACATTTAATGTTCAAACTATGTATCAGTGAGAGTGGATGGGTAATGCCAGATTATCTTTTAAACTTACCGCAGGTTGCGTACTATCAGTAGACATAGTTGATGTAGTAATAGGACTAGTAGTGCATTGCGGTGATGCCAAGCTTGTCGGCGATGTTATTGAGTGTGACGAGTTACCTGTTAAATAAAAAAACACATATAAAAAATAGGCCAAAGAAAAACTGTGCGATGATGTTATAAGATGAGCTAGATCGGGACATTTCGTAAAGTAAGGTATATTCCATTGAAGATTGTAAAGAAACAGCATTGTGGAGTATAGAACAGCATCTCATTTCCCAAATCAGTTTAAGAGAGGAGCAGCTAGCAGCCCTACTGGTAAAATACCACCTTACAAAAAAACAAATCACAATCACTTCGGTGTTGTTGTGTTCCTGCGTGTGGCTAAGGATTCCAGATCTACTAGGGGGTGATACATTAATAGCAGGGGTCAGGCTTTCAAGGTAAAGGCGACAAGTCCAGTAACAGCTTTATTATGCTGTACTTGTCGCCCTTAAGCTAGAACCTCGTTACCTCCCCCCTGCCATCCAGGGGGAAATGTCGGGGCCGCGTAAGCAGCTATTCCGCTGGCGGTGTTGTGGATGGAAAGGCTTAGTCGATTTCCCATAACACCACCTCTAAGGCGATGAGGTCCGCCGGGGAGTTTTAGTGGGTAGGAGAGTTGCACATACGCCGTGACGAACGGTGCGAAACGCATTTCTCCCCGATAAAAAAGGACCTCATCACCACTTAACATCAGGTGGGATGAGTTTGCTCTTAAAGTGCGTTATAAAAAAATAATTGAAAACTGCTGGTAAGTCCCTCATGATGAGACGACAATCCGTGAGATAAGACAGCATCTTTTACATTGGTAAATATGTCATTGCGTAAAACGATAACATTGGCATATCTACTAGACAGCTGGCAGTAATAACGTAAAGAAGTGCTGTGCCAAAACTAAAAACGAAAATTTAACCACGCTCAATTATATTTTTTGCAACTACTGTACCATGCAATATTATTACCAATGTGAGAATTCCATCCTCCATCAATAATCCTTCAAGATGGATTATTTTATCATCAGGAAAAATTTCCCGATGCTATTCGGAATGGACTACAGAAACCGCGGAACGAGACTCAGCGATGTTATCAAGTGAGACGGATTACCTGTTGAGGGGCGCTTTCAGACGTAATGGCCACAAAAAGTGTGGACGCGTTGTCACGTTAACGGTTTTTAAACGGAAACTGTGTAGTTTTATCAGTGTCTTTTCGGCCGGAGGGTTTTGGGATTGATTCGAAATTACAGTTCACTACAAGAACTCAAAATGAAGTGTTAACATTGAGCATTATAGTTTCTAAAATGAAATGAAATGGTTTAAATTCTTCTTTGTGCTATCGAGAGTAGTATTTTGCCTTAATGCCTAGACCCCTTGCTTAATATCAGGTTCGTTCGTCTTTATTTTCAACGGAAAGTATCGTAAGAAAACATAGGATTGCGAAAGTGATGCACCTCGCTTCTTTCCTCGAGAGAACAAGCAGTATCTACCACTTATGCCGATGGTAAGGCCATGAATTAATGACACTAGCTGTTAGATAGGGTGGAAGATATAAAACTGCTTTAATTTTCCAATAAGAAAATACTACTTTGATAGACTTACTACATAAACACATGAAAAGTAATAGATAGTAGTAACATCATCATTCAACAAAATCAAAGAAGTAGAATTATGCTCGCTCAGCAAGCTCCATATTGTATTGTTAACAGGTGCCACAATTGGGGACTCGTCTGGTATAGCTATTTTCTCGAAAATAAATATTTACTGAAATATTTAATTGTTTCATCACTCAAGAAAACAAAACTATCTGACTAGGTCGACATTGATTTACACATAGAAATAAGTTAGATACTGCTACAATAATAAATCTCCTGAGTTGCTTACCGGTATCATTTCTGCAAAAATAGGTTTCGAACCGAAAGTAGAGTAGCATTGTATTCAATGACGATTAAATAGTATTACATGTAACCTGATTGAATAAAGAAACATTTTATCTAGATTGGTTGATATAATAACACTCACCCGAAGGCAATACGACAGAACTCCTCACAGACGAGTAGGGAGGGGGCGCTGGCGTGGACGCGGGCTTAGCCGTGTTCACGGTCGCAAACCCAAGGCCCCCACCAGTCCTCAGATGAGGGTTGCCGTAAGTAGCAGCATACCGAACGTCTACGCCGTGTATGATGCCACCGTTTGGCACTCTGCTTACTGCTGGAAAACGGAAAAAGGTCAGAGATTGTCCAAAAAATAAGAGATAGTTGGTCTTTTTAGATTTGTTTTGAACTATAAGGACGCAGCAAGTTTGCTACGCTAAATATCGTGGCAATCTAAAAGATGTGATCCTTGCCTACCTCTCTGGGAGAAAACCATATGTATGTATGTCGGGATTATTATGAAAACAGCCTGTATATAAATCATCGTATTTATAAGATAATACTAATTACTCATTTAATTATTTATCCTGATTCTGTGACATAAGAAAGAATTAAAACCAATAAAAAATGTAATCTGATTTACTACGCAAATAAAAACTTCATAGAAATTACGACCAATCATTATTTTGGTCCATAAAACTTAGGGAACAGTGTATCTTGCTCAATAGCTAGCAGCAGTTGCTTCATGCCCCCTGTCAACTCGCCTAAGTTTACTGTAACTATACATATATTTGTCTGTTAACTTGAAAATACAAGATAGAATCAGTAACTATCATTGTTTACTCTTTTGTTACACTTTTGAGAGTCAGTTCGCCTTCATTATAGGGAAGACTAAGTAAAAGAGTGAAGTTCGATTCGACAGTTAAACATTGTAATACGTTTTAGATAATTCAGTTTTGTAATTTAATTAAGACGTGGCGATTGTGTGTTTGAGTCTCGTATAGAAGCTTTCAAAGAGCATCTTTATTTATAGACCCAAAAAGCATATTTTGCTGAATCTCAAGTGGTCTTGAATAATTCACAACTATTCATCAATTCAAGGTAGTCGATTAATCGAAACGTGCAGTATGCCATCCAAGCAAATGCCTAACGTGGCTACAGTCCAATAGGCATCTTAGATCATTCAAGACATAGCATCGCTGGCCACAGCGGGATTAACCATTTAGTTGGATTCTGTTGAGTTATTTGTGATTTGGGTCACAGTGATTAGACATAGGCTTTTGTAGAATAGCAGACTTTATATACCTGTACAGCTGAATAAATAATAAATTCGTTGACGAAATGTTTGTATGCAAATAGTATCCGAATTATTGGACCAATATGGAAAATTATATTTTGTAGTACTTGACTTGTTAGGAGAAGGTTCATTAAAAATACTCATAGTTGAAAGTGTACCAGGACCGTACGCCTGCAATATTATCAACAGGTAAGTTTGTAAGAATATGTGAATGTCTTAATGAGTGACTCTTTCACGGAAAACGCTAGTCAACCGATTCGGATGAAATTTGGTAAGTAGAGAGATGACATAATAGGATACTTTTTATCCCGAAATAACGAGGATGAAGTCACTGGCAAGAGCTTTATCAACTGCATTGTTAAACAAAGATCTGGATGATCAAACTGGCAAATGCACTTACCTTCTCCAGTGGGTAATCCCAGATTGTTCAGAGCACTGCTGCTGTCTTGCCGCTTGGTGCGCGACAAGGAGTTATTCTGGGACCCGTTGCCAGGGTTAAACTGGACTGTTGAAGAAGTGTCCACGCTTCTAGGTAGACTTCCATTTACAGACCTATGAAAAAACTCGTTGTTTTAGGTATGACAAATACATCGCCATATACATCCTACTAAATGGATGACATGTTAAGTAGATTATTGTCCAACCTATCCTTAGATAATAATTGTTTAAGGTAATTTTTCAATGCTATTTAATCCAAGAGTAGTTCAAATACATGAAACGTTTAAAAATGTTTATAATTTAAATACCATTACAGGAACATTAAAATTAAATTATTTTTTCAATTTTCATCAATTCTGACTGATATATTATGTTAGTAAAGCAATTTAACATTTTGATTGATCATACAAATAATAACTTACCTATTAGGCGTGAGTTTGTCACTGCCTAATGTTGGTGACTGTACTCTTAAAGAACCAGGAGTGTAATCATGTCCGTAGTGGACGTAAGTTTGGTACCCGTTGCCGAAACCATTTACCTGTAGACAAAGATAAACAATGTCAAATACTTATTACTACTAGTTACTAGCTTTTTTTTGAGGTGATTGTGTCTGTGGGAATTCCTACCCTGAAAAGGGTAGGACTACCCACTAAAACCCCTGGTTGGGTTAGGGTTGGGATTACACCTTGTCCAAGTGGAGGTGTTGTGAAAAATCGGATCACTAGTTACTTATCTACTAAGAATAAATTAAACCTAATTTAGGACAAACATTTTTAAATAAAAACGTGGTTTTGAAATTAAAAAGTACGTTAAATAAAAAAATAAAATAAACACAATCCAAAAATTGTAATTCAAGATAAATAACAAACGTGCATTTCTTTTACGGAACACAACTTTTTGTATACAGTTATATATAAGAGGTTTGCATTGAATTGGCTTGCCGTCAACAATAATGAAGAATGAATTTATCGTCATAAGTATATCTTTGAAACTAGAAGTAGCAAATGTGTTTATATTCGTAGGGCGACTGAAACATCATAAGTAAGCTAAGTTTTAAAATTTTAATAAAAACTTTATATCTGAACATTTCTACAAAAAAATATTGCTGCAGAAAAATTTTTGAAAACAAATGAATACGGGGACAAAATATAAAGAAAATAAAGCATCGTTTTATTATAAACGGAAAAATAAAAAATAATAAATGTATAGTGAAATTAATCCAAATTATAGATCACAGCTGGTTTTCAGTAAAACGAGTTGACTAATAGCCATGGACTATATTCCAAGTGTCTTAGTCTTCCCGTTTTTTTAACTCTGTACCCTGTATCTATAAACTGTTTCTATACCCCAAAGAGCGATTTTATCACTTTTACCCATTTCATTCATGTTAATACTTTAGACATCTCGGTTCACACAATACAAACGAGATAATACATCAGTTCTTATTTTTTCCCAACTGAACATTAACGCTTTATCATCTATCCCTTATACGTTTATCGGCAACATCAAAAAGTCTAATAAGATGGTTGATGCCTTTTAAGGGAAGATAGGAAACATGCTAGGGATCCCACTGTTCTTGAGGAGCCGTTTGAATTGAAATATCCTGTTGATTTACAATGAGATTGTTTTTCATATCGTTTAATGGTTTAGATAATGTGTTTGCAGTTTTATGGACAGTTTGAACGTTGGGAATTCTAAGCTAAAACGTTGTAAAATTTAGTTTCTAGTTTTGAAGATAGTCCTAATAAGTCACATGTCAAATTTGATATAAGCCCTCAAAGGAAACCAAATTATATTTTGCGTCAAAACGGTCACATGTCAAATTTGACATGTGACCGTTAATAATGTTTGGTTAAACATTATAATATTTTGCATCAAAACGGTAATATCAGTCTACAAAGATGATGGCTAAACCACGATTTCCTTTATCTAAGATACTATGAATAACTCACATTAAGTAAATTATTTTAGATATTATTCGTCTATGTGAACATTTTGTATCTCAGATAGCCGTGTGACAAAAAATATTTATAATTTCATAATAAACTATTTATTTCAGAATGGTTTTGCGTATGTTAATGAGGCAACTTAAAAAACGATGTCTTTGGAAAATCGATCTTTTTTTTGTGCTGTAAAATCTTTAGTGAAAAACCTCTAAAGTTCTAGGAATAATTCATTTCTCAGCAAACTGATTTTGTTTGGGTCTCCTAATTCTAACATATAACTTCAAACAAAGTATTATTAGGTTACTTTTAACTGCCACCCTCTCCTCCTACTATTACAGAGTTGTTTTCATATACCATAAATGTCACTTACTACCACCCACGGATCTAACCTTTTATAGTAAACAATACACCATTTAATGTCTTTGTTAGCATTTCATACTACAACACCTACGTTTATTTTGTTCTATTGTGTTTAAGTTTAATTTATGTTTAGATGATGGATGACATCAGACTTTCCCAACAAAAACACGATTTATGTTATATTTGGAATGAAAGGAAAGTTTTGATTTGAGCTATTTATAAAAGCTACAACACATAGCGTGTAGGTATAACGTAGGTATCTTGATCATAATTTATTACGTATTTTTTGATTAAGCGTTTTAAGGGAAACAAATTTACATTCGACTTTGAAAAAGCTGAAACTAAAAAAAACAATAGAATGTTATCACTTTAGTAGAAATGACGTCTCATTTTTTATTTTCATATCTAAGTCATGGGTGTAAAAATCAATTTGAGGTAGGTACTTAATAATCAATTGTAGATTGTACATATATATAATTAACATAAATATATTTCATCAGTAACCACCAAAATTTTGTATAAATAATATTTAAATAACTACAAATGAGTAAGGTTAACGTACTTTTTTTCTTTGTTTGTTTTAGTTTTCATATCATTTTAATCGATTATGCAAACAAAACATCATTTATTTTTTAGAATACCACCCAACCAATTCAATATTAATCGTAATAAAAACACTTTTTTCCTTTACTTGCTTATTTTGTTTCACTTATATTTAATTTCGTCAAATCCGTCTGTTTTCTTAAAACTTAGATACCCGAAGACTTTGTAATATATAGGATTACCATTGTCAAAAACATTGTCAGTCAAAACAAGTTTTAAAGGTACTAAGAATACGATAAAACTTCTACAAATATTCTAAGGATATAAAAAAGTGACCCTATAACACTACCTTGTAGCAGTCCGCGTACGCCGGGTCATTGTAATCGTTACTGTATCTGTAAGGCTGGTAGGTGCTATTTTGATTGATGGACGACAACTGGACTGCGCCGGCCAACGCTACACCGCTTCCAAGTTTTGCGTTGGAGCATAAAGTGCTGTCTGAACCGGTATTTGAGTAGTCCTGCAAGAAAACCGATGATTAGTCTAAGGCTTACACAAATGTATATAAAAAGAAAAAAATCATATTAGTTAAACTTTTTACAACTAGGGAACGGTTACACCGATTTGGCTTAAAATAGAAGGTACTCGTGGCTTAGAAACAGGAGACGAACAAAGATTAATTCTTATACCGTCGATGGAATTCACTTGTGAAATGTGGAAACGTTGAATCACAAAACGCAAATGAGAGTCAAACATAAGTTTTTCTATGCTTGATTATGGTAATAATAAATGAAGTTTTGATAACTAAACATTTTCAAAATTAATAAATAAAAAAACCCTTTTTGGTCATAAAAAAGTAAAGAAGTCATCCTTGATTTTTAAAACGTTTTCTTCTAAACGAGTTTCAATATTATTATTTTGTTTTATACAATACTCATATTGCTCGTGATACATGGTTTATACTTTTGAAATTATTTAAGAACTAATTCAAATTAATGAAACGGCTGCCATTAAGAATATCTACTAATTTTTCTGCAGAGTATACATTTTTGTTTAAAAAACTTCTAAGTTTCATCTTCGTTTAGCTTCACTGAAACACAATGATATTATAAAAAGATTCATTTCAAAATAGATCGAGAAGAAGACGCATTTGTTTCCACACTTTTTATAAGTCCGCTCGAACCGTACAATTCTTAGGAAAAATACTTTGACCTCTTTCAATGCTCGCACATCAAGAACAAAATAATAGTCGTATTTTCTTTTTCTGAGAAAATTTGATTTACGGGGAAATAATCTTATGTTTGTTTTATTACATTACCAATGTGTTATTGATAAAACGCGCCAACTTAAAAGCCTTTCTGATTAATTCACTCTTTCAATTCACTTAAAACTGTAAGCAAAGTTAATTGATTACGTGGCTTTAGATATTGTTGATCTAAAACGCATAATTAACGAGACAGGAGGTCTATGAAGCTTAATTTGAATTTTGGATCTAACCATTATTGGTGTTACGCCCCAAACCAATTTTACAGAACCCTTCATTTGCAAGTTTAGTATTTTATAATCTACTCTAAATGGGGTTTGTATCTTCTTATGGTTCATCGCAATTAAAATAGACTAATGATTTTGAACTGAAATTAATTTGCCTGTGCTTTACTTTTAAGAGCTAACTAGATGTCTGACTATTACTTTAGATTTTTAATTAGGTGAATGTCTAGTTTTTGGTGAATGTCTAATGTCCTAAACATTAGAAAACTTTGAAAAAATATTCGTGTTCAGTCAATTAATGAAAAAGTAATCTTATTCGTTCGAGTTATAAATAACTAGCTCTTGCCCATGACTTTGTTCGCTTTACTTTGAGATAAAAGTAATTTTATTGTTTCTCATCTATCATTCTAGCAAATTTCATCCAAATTCATTCAATACTTTTTGCATGGAAAAGTAAGAAACATAGATTCTTGCATGATGTCGCGTTTATAATATAAGTAAGAACTATTTCCACGACTTTTTTCGTGTTATGCAAAGAACAGGCAGACACATTTCATCATTTATAAATTCTTACATATTTTAATTAAATATTCTAAATACAGAGGTCTAGGACTATGCACGTGAGATGTTACACTTTGTATTTTATATCGCTTTTATGTGGTGGATGCCCACCACAAAATTATGAAAATTATTATTATTGTAAATTTACAATAAGTCAACCAGCAGTAAATTACCTACTAAAGATGAGCCTTTAGAGTTTTTTTTGCTTATACAATCATAATTTTGCAGGAAGTATTCATAAAAGAAAATAATAGCCAACTTCGAAAAAATCGTAAAACTGCATATAAACATTAAAAAGTAAACTAAAAATTACCGTTAAAACTGAAGAGGAAATACTAGTAGTCGCTCAAATTGAAGTCGTGAAGGCAGATGATTAATTCTAAGAGATAGTTATTACTCATACTAGCGTTAGCCATAAATGCAGCGGTCGGAAACAAGTTGTACCGTTCAAAGATGATTGGCGTGAAACGAAACATCATACTTAACTATTAATGCTTAGATTGATTACACTTGTTTGATGAGCTCTGTAAATATTGCATAAATACGAGCAGAGTCTGACATCGAAATTAATTTTCTTGAGCGTCAGAATTCACGCTGAACCATAAGTTTAATAAATTTTACTCTCATCAGTAAACATAGCAGTAAGCTTGATATAGTTCAATTGCGGGCAAATTTTGCATTACATTTACAAGACTTGCGGTTTTTCTGCACATAAATTGATAGCGTGAATAATAAGTATGGTGCAGATAATGATAACATGTTGTTTTACTCATAACATTTGAAGTTTTAATTTACCAAATGTGATGTTACGAAGGGTTATTTTGGGAAATATTAATATTCTTCTATAAAGCAAGAAAATGTATTCTTGAATATAATTTAAGAATACATTAGGATGTCTCATATTTAAACCTACTTATAAGCTTAATTTATAAAATATGTTGGAATTAATACCGATGGAGCATAGTAATCGCTGAACTCAATTATCCAAATGTTTGTGGAGTCATGCTAAATTATGATATGTTGACGAGATGTGTGTTTTTTCCAAGCCTGTACTTTATGTACAGGTTTGGTAAAAACCACAAGTAAGCTTCCATACTATGGTACACACTACTTTGCACATTAGCACTTTCACAAAATATTTTTTCTTCTGTTCTAGATATTCTAATAATAAGCAAAGGGAGATCTCTAGTTCTCATAATTTTTGCCATTCACTACTCTTTGTTTTTAATAGTTCAAAAACTTACAATTTCACAGCTTCCATTAGCTTGCCGCAATTCCAATTTCAAGTCGCTAATATTTGAGTTTCTATCATTTTCTTTGAACAGTTCTTCAGCTGTTACTGTCACATCTGGCTTCTCCGTTACTTGCGTCTGTTTACTCTTCCTCTGCTTTCTTTGGCATAGTATTACCAGCATTATCACTGATGCCACTAGTATTGTTCCAGACGTTACTCCAAACAAGATGAGCAGCAGGGGGAACGTTTCTAAAAGTAAAAAACAAACATTAGTCGAGATATTCATAGATGCGTCCGATACATTAGGGGACTATTTGGGAAACAAAGACAATAGTGCTTTTAAAATAAGTCACGGTGGATACAAATTACAGAATATTTGTAGCTTTTTAAATGGCTCCCTGTTGTGGTTGTGATTTATATTTTGTAAGAATCTATTTTCAATGACTAGATTTTTTTAAACTTTGTAAATTACTTATTCTAAAGTAAATTATTATCGAATAGACTGAATTATATCCATAATAAGAGCAAAATTATCTTCATTTCACTTTAATAGTGATAAAAATTTTATTTTTATATTTTATCAAAATAATTGCGAAGAATATCGCAGACGTTACCGCAATAAAAACGAAGAGAAATGAAGAAACACGTTTCTCTTTAAGACCTTAACGTAACTATCAATAACAATTTTAAAACTTCTATTTTCGTTGTCTAACTCAAGAAAAATATTAATTACACAAGATACTTGTATCACTTTACTATCCAATTAACTTCTTACGAGCTTATAAGACAAGATTTCTGCTTCAAGCTCAACGTTATTACTTTCGCTTCTCCAGCTCAAAAGAGCGTCTACATTTTTCATAAAGCCACAATTTTTCTTTCCACACCACACAGTATCACTATTATCCTTCAGACTATGTCGAACCTCCATTACGACGCCAACGAGCTAACATTATGGTAAATGTATCGTCGTTTTAACTTATGCCCGGTACATAAGTATGAGGCATTCATCAACTCTTCATTGGGGCGTGGATGGGACATTTTTTATTTTGTACTTAGGGGCAGGAAATTATTAATATTAATGTTAGGAAACCGAAAATATGACGATGGATGACTCCAATTTTTGGTAGACTCTTCAAAAAAATTGATGGCTATTGCAATAAAGTAAACTTGTAGACGAAAAGAGGTTGGAAAGTAGGTAATCGCAATTATTTGTATATAGAATTAACCTTTGCAATGTTTTAAGGATAAAACAGGTCATACAGCAACTTTAACTCAAAATTAGGACATAACTGAATTAGGTAAGTTTTGTTTTTATATGATCTCTCTTCTATAATCAGACATTGTCTTATTAGGAATATGATCTCCACAATAATACTTTTGGAAGAGGATAGCATTTTAGCCAAGTATATACGACATGTACAATGTTATAAAGTACAAACTCAAAAGGCAGGTTGTACAATGGTAGAAATAAAAAGCGGAAGATTTATAAAAGATGACAAAAGTACGTTCATGATGAAACGAAAATAAGTTCCCACTAAGGTTGAGTCGTGGGTAGCATTTTCATGTGATGCCAATATTAAAAGAAGATAAAGAAAATACAGAAATATGTAGTAAGTAGGTTCTCCTTAGTGTTAGAAACGAGTTAGTTAGCAGTTATTCCTATAATTAATTCTTAATTAAATTCAAAATAAATTGTATAACATACAATGAAGTATGTCTGGCAAATCAATTATTTTCTTACTTAGGCTAATTTTACAAGCACACTAGCATACATTTCTTCGTTCCTCACAAACTACGTCACGTGCCTCTCACAACATCCATTATCGTTGAAAACCTTCTGACGGCGTCAGATAGCGTACTTATTACAATTTATACGTTCTTTTCTTTCTACTTTTATTTTACGACCTAGCTTTCGAGTGGGGCCATGAATAATTCATAAAGAATTTGTTGGGGCTAATTTGCACAGTACGTTTTATTGTGTAGGTGACCTGTTAGGTTTGAGTGCAAATGGTAAGGAGTGTGTGGGCTGGACTGTACTAATTACGATCGTAAAGAAAATATTACGAGTGCAAGGGTAGTGTAGAATTTGCGGAAATTGTGTAACCAATACAAATTATGAGGCGCCAATTAAAGCAAATAGGTTTTTGATTGTGAATAGTTCGAGTTGTTGTAATTAGAGCACTAGTTGTTTATTTAATCTCTCTTCGTTATTTTATGAGTATTTTTGTTTGAACATTACCAGTTCCGACAATCTGAATTAATAAAATTTGCCACTCAAACAACTTGAAAACAATCACACGTTATAACTTTTACCGCACTCGTAAACAAACTCTTTGCAAAACCTAGGTTGAATTCCAAATGCTCCTAGCATTAAGTGCAGCTTAAGAGCGAAAAGTACAGCATAATAATGGCTGTTACTGGACTTGTCGCCATTAAGGCTATTGTCACTAATGTACGAGTAGCACACCGCAGGAGCTCTGGAAACCTTACTCACAGGCAAGAACACAGCAAGACCGAAGTGATTGTTATTTAGATGCGCGGTCTTCTGTAAGTTGGAGGTAGTTCACTAGCCGAGCTGCTCCAGTTCAAGCGATAAATCGTTAATTCCCTACCTCTCTCACCTCTTTCTTATTTTTTAACTTTTTGTGGATTTTAGTTATGAATGAATCAATTATGATAATAAATAATTAAATATTGGACAACTTCACATACATTGCTCTGATTCTGTGGTAAGTAGCTAAAGCACTTGTGTTACAGAAATCGGAAACAACGACGGTACCACAACACCCGAAACAATACAGAAAAGTTCGTTTCCCATATTGACCCGACCGGGTATCGAACCTCGAACCCGGAATGTCAGAGATGACGCGACGGCAAAGTCCGGCACGCTCGCCTCTCAGCTACGGAGGTCGTCGAATATGTAATTAATAACTTGTATTGTACTTACTGTTAGCCTTCAACACTATGTCCAAAGTGTCGCTACCGTAATCGTTGGACACGTTGCATTTGTACACGCCGAAATGTCGAGATTGGCTCTCGCGAATGATGAGTGTCGAATTTATGATGCCGCCTGGTTGAAGGTCTTCGAGGAATGCGTAGTCCTGAGCAAACGTTTAAGTTATTGGAATAATGATGACCTTAAGGAGGTTAATCTCGCTCTCTTGCCAATTGTTGATAATTTTCATTTGACATAGGTACTTACGCTAGCTGATAATGAGGTTATACTATCAAAACTATAAAGCAACAGTATAAACTGTTTCTTATAAATAAAATCAATGTAAAGAATAGTTTCTGATACTGTCGGATATAATTCAAATGAAATTTTAAAATTCAAGAGTTTTTTATTCATACGCCTAGTGAAATAAATTAACATAATGGACTTAATTTTTTTTTCATTGAAATAAGATTTTTAATTCTTATTTTTACTGCAAGTGAGTAGGTAGACCGGGCTGCAGGAAATGTATCAAAAATATATTTATTTGCAAATTATGAACATTTTTTCAACCAAAGAAGATAGGTCGTAAACTATAGCTAGAAAGTGCTCCTTTTTTTTTCGAAAAATGCATGGAGTCTATAGCTTTAAATATCTTAACACTTTTGAGGACTACTCTGATCTACCTTTCCTTTCTAAAAAAGCTTAATCATTATTAATCCTCATCCACTAATCCATTTAACATGTTAGTGTTAGCAAGCAAGGAAAATTCAATACCATTAGAATGATATTTCTCGTAGACGTCATTAGGTTGCTTATTAGTCATTATAGTACACAAATAATCACCTCTGTGAAATTTGATTCCATTAATAGAATATTCCAATAATAATAATAATAAAATATTTTATTTTTTTCGGAGAAAAAATAAAATATTTTATTATTATTATTATTTATTATTATTCGGAATCGAAAGTTTCAAGAAATTACTCAGACGGTAATTTAGGGGTATTTCAGAGGGTAGCTTAAAGACGAAGTTATAAAAGTAAATACCTACTTAATATCAATTACTAGCAATAGAGCCATTGAGTATTGCAAATACTGAATTCTTACTGTTATTCCCTCAATTTCTACGTTAATGACGTTTTGTCTTTTATTTTAAAAAAGAAAATTGTTTTAAATACAATGGTTGAATCTAATGAAGTAGGTCGTGCAAGACAATTAAAGAAGATCATAAAGTAAATGGTTTGTTTCGAAGACAGAGTGGGTAGTATGCCTACTACCCATTTATCTTATCTATCCATTTGAATCCTAGCATAAACCAATATATTGAAATGTTTTATACATAATAAATTCGATCAAAGGTGACATTCGTTGCAACATGTGCTTCCATTTAAATCTTAATTGTATGCCCCATACGTAAAAGTTAACACTTTTAAGGCTTAATACACGGGACTCCCTGTTGCAAGGGCGTAGCAACAATTTATAGGTACTCCTTTGTACTCGAATTGGTTATATAGGACATATATTAAAGCTGATTTAAGACTGTATTGCTACTTATTCACGTGAACTCTTCAATAGTTTAGTGATTTATGTACCGTGGCATAATCTCAAGGTCTCTGGTTCAATTTCCAAGTCGAGTAAGGTAAATTTAGAATTTGCAATCACCAACTCGCATTTGACGAGCATTGTGATGAAGGATGGTTCGCAATGGGAATTGAAGATGGACCCCAAAATCAGATCCCTTTTTTTCTTAATGGTAACGACGAGGTGACGGCGTGTGTGGGACTGTCCTACCTTGATTTCTCAAGGGATTATCTTAGGTTATAAGATAACATACACACTGAACAATGTATGGTCAATTGGGTTCCATCTCAGCAAATACTGCTTACGGCATTATTTTTATCCGTGCTACAGCGGTGTATAAATAATATAAACAGCGGTATATAATTGGGATAAACTTACCTGGTCGTGAATAGAATCAATCTCTTTCCCCTCAAAAGTCCATATGATACTGTCAATTCTTGGGACAGCAAACGCTGCGCATTCAATGTTCACAGTGTCTCCTTGGGAGCCATACTGTGTTTGGTTTGATACGATTTTCGGTGGTCCTGAAACAAAAACAGTATCTAAGCAATTTGCACTTTTAAAGACCTTCAGCAATATGGCATAGATTAATTTAAAAAGAAAGATATTGGACAAGCTTGATCTGGATAAATTTAGCCTGAATAATTTAACAGATAATTATAGTAAACGTACTAATAAATCGTTGAAAATAAAGATATAGAAGACAATAAATGGATATGATTATCTGTTTGCTCGCACTCTAAGTGATAATTTATCTATGATCATTATCATTGTAACTTCTGAGTTTCTCACCGCGTTCTTCTCCGTACGACGAGAGTTTTAGTTCATATTTTCACGATTCACATTACTTGTAACCTACACTTATGTATAACTTGTAACCTACATTAATATACTTAATGTTTATAACCATTATTGTAAAAACGTATCTGAATTTGACCCAACACTTAGATTAAAAGATTTTGGTAAAGCCATGATCATAAATAAATTATTGTTGTTATATATATTTACCCCTATATATTTATATCTATGTATCTGTAATTGGTTGGGCCATTCTTTAAAATTTTTACTTTTAATTTAATATAGTATTTAATTCGTTTTTGTTTAAGCATGATGTGGCTGCCTTCAATAGATTATTGCATTTTGTACGTATATTGTGAAAGTTAATTTTTAAGTTTTTTAATGTGATTTTCTCTGGCAATCCAAATAAATAAATAAATAAATGATATGACCAAAATGCTTACTGCACGAACGATATTCGGTCAACAACACATCCAGGTAATTACTTGCCATTGAATATTAGATCCTATACGCACCACATACGGCCATTGCAAAGTCCAAATTATGTAGTCTGATGTGCTTTTGTCTACACTTTTGACCTTTATCCTACTACTATTATAAAGGTGAAAGTTTGTAAGTATGGATGTATGGATGTTTGTTACTCTTTCACGCAAAAACTACAGAACGGATTTGGATACAATTTGGTAGGAAGACAGATGACATACTAGATTAACATATAGGATACTTTTTATCCCGAAATAACGCGGGCAAAGTCGCGGGCAACAGCTAGTAATCCATACTTTTGAGAGAAGTAGGGCATAGCAATTTATCGCTCAAACTGGAGCAGCCCGACTGGTAAAATACCTCCACCTTATAGAAGACCGCAGCCAAATAACAATCACTTCTGTGTTGTTTTCTTGCGTGTGAGTAAGGTTTCCAGAGGTCCTGGGTGGTGCTACATTAGTAGCAGAGGTCAAACCTTCAAGGTAAGGCCGACAAGTCCAATAACAGCTTTATTATGCTGTACTTACCGCCCATAAGCTAGGACGTCATTACCCCTTAATATCAGGTGGGATGAGGAATCTCGAAGTATAATATAAAAAAATATCACACGAATATGTGTTCCGGGTTGGGTATCGAATCCACGACTACTGGCTTAATAGTCAAAGGCATTAGCTCTTTTTTCAATGGGCCAGTGAAAGAAATGAAAGAAAAAAAAACAGTTCAGAAATCGGAAACAAAACAAACTCAAATAAATTTCAACTTTAAGGTGTAAGCTTCATGTACGATAGTCGAGTTAAGTAGGACCTCATTACATCCATTATTAAGTGACAAAGGTTCTAAATAAACACCCGATTCAAATACGATCAATAAAATATGAAGGTCGTTGCTCTAAATAAATGACTTCAGTTCACAAAAGAATAAGTATTGTATAGAATAACTCCCATGTAGAGGTTGAACGTTTATTCGCAATGACTAAGCTAAATGCACAGTGTAAAATGTGACAGTAAATCTCATTACATTTACATAATCGTTCTCCGTAGTCGAGAGGCGAGCGTGCCGGACTTTGGCGTCGCGCCATATGTGAGGTCCCGGGTTTGACCCCCGGTCGGGTCAATATGGGAAACGAACTTTTCTGTATTGTCTCGGGTCTGGGTGTTGTGGTACCGTCATTGTTTCTGATATCTGTCACACAAGTGCTTAAGCTACTTACCACAGAATCAGAGCAATGTATGTGATTTTGTCCAATATTTATTTATTTATTAAACTGAAAAAATATTTTTGTATTGGATAGTTTAAAGAAGGCTATAGGTTATATAAGATCTCGCTGCGACCTATGGGAATGAAGAATCAGTGGAAAATGAGGAAAAAGCGCGAGCGAAGCCGCGGCGGATCACTAGTATTTAATAAAACTTGTAAATTATATTTTGCGGTTCACTTTGCTAATTTTTACTGGATTATTGCCATGTAATATCTGTTTAATTTAAGTTAAGATTAAGCCAAGGATAAGATAAGTTTTTAACAAACGGAATGAACAAATAGGAAAAGTCCTATTCTCCTAATTGACGGTTTGTGCTCGTATCACTTAAAATATTTTTAGTGTTATTATGAAATATGAAAAATATTTTAATTTTTAACATAAAAATCTTTTTTGCGCCTACTGTGTTTCATGAAAAATATGTTTTATAAGGAGTCACTTTGCTGGTAACTTAAGACTGTGACAAACTTTAAGTAACTTAGCTTTTAAAGGCACTTACTTAGGTAAAAAGGTTAGTGTGGAAAGTTAAGAAACGTAGTACGGTTTTGACTTTAACTCCATTCAAAAGTTTTTGAATTATGTAAATGTTAGTTTGCAAATTGATAAACGAGGTTTACTTAATTTCTTACTGCTTAAAGATTAAATATTGGACCACATTACATACATTGTTCTGATCTGTAGTATGTGATAATCAGGAACAACAACGGTACCACAACACCCAGACCCGAGACAATAAAGAAAAGTTCGTTCCCCATATTCACCCGACCGTGAATCGAACCCGGGACCTCAGAGATGGCGCGACGCCAAAGTCCTGCACGCTACAAGGGTCGTTGAAATACCATGACCTTATTATTTTGTAACAGTTTATTGTACTTTGGTATTGTTTGTTTGTTGAATTTGTTATTGAAACTTTTTGAATAAAATAGTATTTTTAATCCATAATGATAAATTTCTTACATCCGTATTTGTACTTTGGTATTGTTTGTTTGTTGAATTTGTTATTGAAACTTTTTGAATAAAATAGTATTTTTAATCCATAATGATACATTTTTTACAATTCCGTATTGGCTGACTACATTAAAAAAATATAAACCACGACCCCAAAACTGACGAAGCATGAAACAGCCGTAAAATCGTTTCGAATCGATTCGACATTATCTGTGGCACGACAAACAATCGACATTGTAATAAAATATGTATGCGGCTTGAATAACAGTTGTACCTCGGTCTCGCTGAAATATTCTTATGGAGCTTTGAACTGTAGATAGTGTTAATCATAAATTTTAATATATAAAAATGAGTCCCTATTTCCCTTGGTTACGCCATTATTTTAAGTATGTATTATTAAACAGATCTTCATTATATAGATGTTTACTCTTCCGTGGTGGTTGGAGCCTGATGACCTGTATTACAGATACCTGTAATACAGGTCATCAGGTATGGAGGTATGAGTAGCATACGCTACTCATACCTATCACAGGCGTCAGTCTCTCACAAACTTTCACTGTATCATACATTAATTGTGTATTAACAAGAAAAAATTGTAACTTGTATTGTAACCTTTGTTTGTGTTGAGAAAATAAAGATTATTATTATTATTATGCGTGAACGGCTGGATTAATTTCATTTTCTTTTGTTGTGTTTGTTATTAGCAGGAGATTGTTCTTATGAAAGAAAAAAGATAGTTAAATAGTCAAGATATCATAATCGGGTCAGCTAATTATAAAAATAGTTAATTATAAAAATGATGAAATACACAGAATACACATTTGTTCAGGGGATCAAACCCTCGTGAGTTTAACAGCCAGGATAGTAAACCATTGTTCAAACGGGTCAGTCTCAATTAAATTATTCTTAGTCTAGAGAGAAGGCAAGGTTACTACCAAATATACTGTTAAAAGCATGTCAAACTCAGGACTTAGTATCCCTCTTTTGATGTGAGCATAAGTACTAATATCTTATAACAATTGTTTACCGTTACGTACTTCTATAAATCACCACAAACCATTATGTTGCCCTGTATCATGTTAAGCTGAAATGATGTGTTCATCAGCAGCAAGTATAAAAGCTAAATTTGTATCAGAATAATTCTAAGATCTTCTCATTCCTTACTTATTTAACTTCAAAGCCTAATCCAGATCGTTCCAGGAGTCGTTAAACGAAAGTCATTTTTGTTTTATTCATGAATATTTCGAGCGCCGATACTTAGAAAAATCCTCGATGTTATAAGAGGGTTAATATTTGCTGGGATAAAACGAATGTTGGGAGACATATTCTGTCTGGTAATTTGAGGAATTCCTTTAGTACCCCTTAGAATTGTTTTCAAGAAACGACGCAAAAGAGTTGGATGAGTGTGGGTAATACAGTTAGAATATCGATATTTCATCTTAGGGCACGCTTAATCTTTAAGTAAATAGCCTTTTTTGACACATGATTTGCAGAAAAGTGACCGCTGTCAAGACCAGCTGATCTTAAAAAAATAACGTTTTCTAAGTTAAGTGGTAGCTAGATTTGTTTAGCACAGTCTTTTTGTGCTGATGTTGCGAAAGGTTTGCCATGATTTCTCGATATAATATTATATACGAATATTTGGTTGTCTATATAATTTCAAAGTTTATGTGGATGTCAATAATCAAGTTTAACGGAATATTCCACTTTGATCACTGTTTTGATCACCTCGGAAATAAATCACCTGGGTGACATAACCCAGTTGATTAAAGTGGATTTTATTCTTCTACTTTGATCACCTCGGATGTGGATAAGAAAACTCTTACCTTTGATGAAGACTGATGCTTCAGCTTCTATCTCAGGATAACCTTCGACACTGGCTTTGCACGCGTATCTGCCTGCTGTATGTGTGTCCACGTTGAGAGTCAAGTTTGGAGTCCGGCCCACGCGCTGTAACAAAACTAAATTTTAAAAGAGGAAACAAAAGGCATTAATATAAAATTGAGGATCATTCAAAATTCAGACCTTGTTCGCATAATATTTTTTTTTATTAATCTACACTTTAAAAAAATGTCATTTATATGAACAGAGTGTTTTTTTCTAAATGGCTAATGATACAATGCTAATGATTGTACAGCCTTTTCATCTTCACTCTACTTGCTGGGGAGCGGAGAACCCACACTTCTTAAAACAAAATGGTTGTAAAACTAAGTGTTTTGAAAGATTGTTCTTAAAGAAGTTGGAGCTTATTCTAGACGTTATTATACATTTCTAGGTACAAAGGTCAGACAATGGGGTTTATTGTATATAAAAAATCGCTAGATAGCAAACAAGGTCAATCAAGTATAATATAAAAAAAACATAGGTAAGGTCCAACTGAGAACATTTAAAATGAATTCGATTATTAAAAAAAAAGAGTTACTGCTATCTATCTCATAGGCATCTAACGCTAAACATCGAAGATATATAACTTTAAACCTACATCGATATTAAACGAAAATAGATTTAAACATAATATATCATTTAAAAAATAGACATTCAAACTTACAAGAAAGTTTTTGTAATTAATTTTGAATTACAAAAATACGTTATCTATATTGTAACGAGATGTCTGATCAGAATCAAACATAATGTTAATGCTATTTCACATTTAATTAAATAGTACTAAATCATTGCAATATTGCAGAACTAAGAGAAATAAACAACATAAGTTTAAAGTTAGGCATATTTCCAAATAACTTAATACTAAGAACAATTACAAGATTAAAACTACATTGGTTATCGTTGATTGCTACTCAATTTAATACCGTACAAAACAATTTACTTATTTCCGTTAAAGCAATTTCAAGGTCTCCCGCAAAGTTTACACAAACTGACAAATAAACCGTGACATAATGACATCACGGAATCCCATAAGCGCTTCTAAATAAGCAATTCCTTAAAACACACCAGCCCAAGTCGGTAATGTAATTTAAAGCCGGGACAATGACAGAAGTTAACTAAAGAACAAAACACGAAACGAAAATGGAAGCACCGCGAACATTAAAATAATCAGATTTAATTCTACGTTCATTTACGAGTCTCGAAGTGTACGCACGATTGCTTGAGACGAGACTTTCTAGGGAACGAATTTGGATTTACGTCATTGCTTTAGGGTTAAGTCTTCACCATTCGATGTCATTAAATTTGAAGGCAGTGAGAAAAGCATGAGACAAACAATTAGTTCATAATCTTTAGAATTACACTTCCCCTTATTGAATTATTAAATTAGTATTAAAAATAAAGACAAGCTATCTTTTCCTTAAATACATATCCATTAAAATTTACATGAAAATAACAGAACATAAAAAAACTTAAATAAAATAAAAATTACATAAAACACTAGCATAGATAATTTAGTTTGTATTCCTTGTGTACTATTTAACCAAAAAATAATGTTAAATATACTATGGCACTTGAAAAAGCAGAAACATTTAATAATATTTCACATTTTGAAATCAGTCAGACTGATAAGGGACAGTAAAACAAACGCAGAAAAACTATGATTTTAGTTTTGAGTGTCAAGTTTGATTATTACAATAACTAAACACACACTTTTAGTATCTAAACTTTTACAATTCAAGTCAAAGAAATCAGCATAAGGTAAAAACTAATGTTACCAATATTTCAACGATAAAACAGGTTCAAAATGATAACGCATGTGAGATGTTCTCCTTCTGGATGGGATGTCAATTTAGCCCTAAAATTGTCGATGTGGAAAAAGTAAAAAGGGTCCATCGTGCGCCGGCCCTTTACTCGAATCATGTCAGAAGCCAAAAAGGGTAACAAAGTGTGTCCTAACCACCGCATTAAAAAGGTTTATGAATATGTTTTGACAGTTTTTTAAACAAGACAAAGAAACAGAAACGCCATAACGGATACAGAGTATAATCGTGAAATCGTAAAGAGAAATCTTGATGAAAGAAAGAGATGAGAAATGAAAAAAAGCAGTGGCTGTAATAGGGTTTGGAGTATAATAAATAACCCAACCAACACGACTCGTTGATCGCTGGCTACAAATATTAAGATTTCATAAAAAATGAAACATGTATTTTTAATTGATATGCTTATTAGCCATAATAAATAAATATTTCATAATGTTTATTCAGATCATGGTCATAAAAAAGTTATATCCAGAAAAATAATATCAGTTCGGTACGCATTTTTATCACGGAACGAATAAAGATAAAAACAATCAGATTTTTTTTATTTTTTTTCAAATCCAAATCTAAAACAAGATTGTAAATAAACAACAAGAAAAGTTCTATAACATTGAATGATAAAATTTCTGAAATTAAGTGATACGTATGTGCGACATAGAAATAAGATCGTGGACAAATTTATGAACACGTATTTTTGCAGATATCACGCATTTCCATAATTTCTCATTTTGACATTATATTAATAGAACCACTGTTTAAAATTTATTTTTATTTAAAAAATAGCAAGCATAAGCCTGAGACTGCGTTTATGTAATTTCAAGATAAAGAGTATAGGTTCTATTTAAAGCGTCAAAAAATAACTTAATAAGTTGGCCACAAATTTCATAAGTGAGGTATTTCTGTCACCCAAAAAAATAAAAAGGTACCTACCTGTTTTATTATTTTTCTTATAATCTACCTAGTCCAGCAAGAAACTATTACCCAAATTCTAAACCTGATCCCAAAGTAAGTAACTTAATATCTCGTGTCGTGGAAACCAGCTAAACATCTTTAAACACCAAGACAAAGAACGAACACAAATTATTCTTAAATATTAAATATTTCATATCACTTGTATATTTGTCCTGTGTGGAGATTCAGTGGATTTTATTTATGGTATCGTGAGCTTTAGAAAATATTTAATAGTAAATAAAAAATAAATTAATATAAAAAAAGGTTCGCATTTAAACACACATTGAGTGTCAAACACACATTAAGTGTCCATGTGAACAAATACACACACACACACTCACACACAAACTCAAACACACATAAAAACACAAGATTAACTTATACTTATTATTCAATTGTTTTTATGTTATTAGCATAATAGTATTTTCTCTTGTTTACTAAAGTCCATACCGTGGTATAATTAAGATCAGATTTGTAAACATGTAGTCACTAGTTAAATACTGCGATACAGGCCTAGTACCTAGCCCAGTACAGTATCTATAGTCGTGTGAAAATTGTTAACTTAATTCCGTAAGTAAAAAAAATATTATTATTATAACTGATTTCAGATCCGATTGTGCCATATAACACACTTTATCTGGATATTGGCCTCCACGAAATCCCCGGAAAGCTGCAGAGCACCTAACACCGTGTCCAATCGTGAAGACATCTTCACGATAGGATACGAGAGGACACGAGGGGAATTGTTACAGAACAATTCTCCCATACTCGTAACACTGGCAGAGGCAGATTTCAAT
This sequence comes from Glyphodes pyloalis, assembly GCA_037074685.1. Taxonomy (NCBI): domain Eukaryota; kingdom Metazoa; phylum Arthropoda; class Insecta; order Lepidoptera; family Crambidae; genus Glyphodes; species Glyphodes pyloalis. The sequence continues at coordinate 6,595,806 of JAYKKO010000020.1, forward strand.
ACAGAAACTTGGTTGCCATTAAAATAAAACGAAGAAAAACTTTCACACTGAACAAAGGAAATCGTAAAAATAGCATCAGCTTCATTCTGTTAATCAACAAAAATAGCAGATCATCGACTCGCTGGATCTCGTATTGCTAATGAAATATTCAGCGTCGATCAAACAACCCTTCTTTATTCAGCAGTTCAGAGCGCAGTTGCCACAACTAAAATAATACTAAAGTCCGGTAACCACGATCTAACGGCAAAGTAATCATGGCACGGGACGGCAAGTATTTTTTAGGTGACGCACAGTAATTCAACTTATGATATTACACCAAGGTTGAAATGTGCAATGTTAACCGTTTTAGCGTTTCGCGGCTTGATGAACGCTAGTTTGGCGTTACAGTCCCGGGTATGTCTGAGGTGCCAATATTGATACCCGGTCGGGTCAATATGAAAAACAAACATTTTATATTATTTCGGGTTTGGGTATAGTACCGTTATTATTACCGCAAAATTAGTGGACTGTATAAGAAGTTGTCCAACTGACACAAAATTATAACGGATAATAAGCGAGTAAGATAGACAATAATTTTGAGTTCGAATATGCATGACGTCAGCTCTGAAATAAAAATATTAACCCGTCTTTGCTCGTGTGCTAATAGGAAAAACATTTAAATACATAACAATTTTTACAATATCCTGTACTGGTTAAAATACTGGACTGGTTGTGGTCAACCGTTTGCGGCTAGCAGATCGTCCTAACACATCCTAGAGCGTGTCCTTTCTTAAACATATGTGTATCGGCATAGTGTACTAGCTGGATAAAGGTAGTGCGTCCATCAATCTAATTGCGATAATAAATAAAAAAAATAGTTCAAGTCTGAATACTTGACCTGTAAGTACTTTCTGGCTTTCGGACTGCATTTACGTTTAATTTGACAGCCTCATAAGTGCGACATTGATTCCCTTACATTTTCGTATCCGCGCCGATCTGGGTTATTTTAATACCAATGAGGCCATTACTATTTTAATATGGATGGTTTGGAAGTTGAAGTGGCTGTTCGTTTTAATTAACCACACTCGTTCAATGTTGAAATATTACATTATTTCTGTAGTGTTCTTACTTTTACGTACGGGAATTCTACCCAGAGTGGGTAGATAATATAAGATAACTGTTTTCAAAATGTGGTCGGACCTCTGCAGGTTTGAGAGTGTCAAGGAGTTCGTGATTGCTCTACACACTCTTATGAGAAACAGTAATTAATGTTTGTGAGACATAGCTGATATTGGATGAAGGGTAGCTTATTGCAAAGTGAAAGGAACATATTAATATTATAGAATTTGATTGTTTGTTTTAGATTTAAAGTGACTGCGTCGATGAAATTTGAGAAATGTAATGTGCGTGTGAGTTGGCAGATCATTTTGTCGTTTATGAACCGATGAAATGATTTTTTTGGTGGCATGGAGAAATTTTTGCTAAAAGATATTGTTTATCCTTTTGTCTCATTTTAAATCCATGTTAGGATCAGATTATATTTTGTTTTTAAGAGACAGTAAATATTTTTCTTCCATTTTTTTCTTCTCTTAGATTAAGAAATAAAATTATAAAATTAAAATACTTACAATCATCTGATCTTCTTCGTGATGTAGCCATCTGATCTCTGGTACTGGATACCCGTCAACATCACAGCTAAGTGTGATAGGTGTCCCAATTTCAGCCTCCACGTCTTTCGGTCGATTTCGGAATGTTGGTGCATCTGTGAATTAAAAATGAAGTGAGCATTTGCTGGGGCTACCACAATGATACATAATATGGATTAGAAATTAATCAAATACATATTAAGATTATGGTTTTAGCTACCAATGTTGATGATATCTAGAAGAACCGGCAAGAAACACGATAATTAGATACTCTTTTGAAAAAACACGAACATGAAAACATGATAAGAGATTCATACAGAAAATCTTTAGTTTAACGTTTAACATTAGAAATACTAAACATTTTTATCTTCTAGTTCAAAGTAGAAGGCTACTTACTGCTGAAGGCTAAAAAGGTTTTCATGAGTAAATTTGATGTGATAATAAAAATGTGCAAAGGTAAGACAGTGATCTTTTCAGACACATAAAAATCTTCGGACGGAACAAAAGAATTAGTTTTTTTGTCGAATCTTAGGTGACATGGCATTTGACTGGTAATATTAACTTTCATGTCAGTTAAGTAATTGGAACTTAACAAACACAATTTCTATTTCTACAAAGTAATTTCAACTAGACTTACATGTTATTTCTAGAGTTTCAGATTCCTCGCTCTTACCGACGTCGTTGTAGACTTCGCACTTCACGATTGCATCGTTGTATTTTCTTGATATGTTGTAGATTTTCTGTCAAAAAAGAAATAGTTTAGCACAAAAGTCACTTTAGATGTACGGGTTCTTAAATTTATTGGTTTAATATTGGTTGGGCCGGTTCATCTATTAAATAATATTATTTGCATTTTTTTTTAATATTGCACTTCGAGATTGTCCTCATCCCCCCTGATGTTAAGTGGTAATGAGGTCCTAGCTTAAGGGTGACAAGTACAGCATAATAAATCTGTTACTGAATTTGTCGCCCTTACCTTGAAGGCTTGACCCCTGCTACTAATGTAGCACCCCCCAGAAGCTCTGGAAACCTTACTCACACGCAGGAACACAACAACACAGAAGTGATTGTTATTTGGCTCCGGTCTTCTGTAAGGTGGAGGTATTTCACCAGTCGGGCTGCTCCAGTTCGAGCGATAAATCGCTATGCCCTACCTCTCTCAAAATAGCATGTTTTAATGTTTCTATAGTCTAGTGATTGATGACTTTATTGTGATCTTGGTAAAGATACCAGGTTCGATTGTACCTAATCTAAATCATATAAACAATTTTCTCTCCCTGAAGTTTGTCTGAAATAAATTGCTTTCTAGCGTAAATTTCTATAAACGAGTTTCTGAAATTATTATGTACATTTTATATAGTGTTTATGCCGATCGTTAATGTTGTAATGTTGTCGTGATTGAAATAATTGATGTGTTTTCTTTGCAGTGGAACATTATTTATGGTTTTATAATAAACACTTTGATATTGTGGTAGTTCTAAAGTTATGCATATTTTGATATCTTATTTATTTATTTAAACGTCATTGCACATGAATAAAGAGTAAAAAAACTTAATGTCTAGTCACTTTTTTCACTAGTCAACCCCTTTGATTCGAACACAAAAATCGCGGCGCGAATTTCAATTTAATACAGTAAGTTGCCAAGCTATGGTTTAACTAATATTGTTGTTTTATTTTGTTTCAAATCGTCAAGAATAATTCATGACTATTTAATGTTTTGAAGACGAGCATTAACATACATCCTTAGTCGTTCATTCAATTTGACGACCTCCGTAGCCGAGAAGCGAGCGGGCCTGACTTTGGCGAGCGCCATCTCTCTTAGGTCCCGGGTTCGATCCCCGGTCGGTTCAATATGGGAAACGATCTTTTCTATATTGTCTCGAGTCTAGGTGTTGTGCTACCGTCGTTGTTTCGGATTTCTGGAACACAAGTGGTAAGTAGCTAACTTACCACAGAATCAGAGCTATGTTTGTGATGTTGTCCAATATTTATTTATTTTTTATTATAATTTCCTTTCAGGATTCCAAGAACACATTTTCTTAGCAACTACGATCAAAAAGTAGAATCAAATGAAAGTTACCGATATTCTTAAATCATTCGCCACCCAATAAAGCTTCGCTTTCAATCTACCACCAACTTAATAAGTTCAGTGGAAATGAAGATTTACGTCAAATAGACCAATTTATTCCCTGAACTTGGAATCCAAAACTCCCTTCAAACATTTCCTTGCACGGAACGAGGTCGTCAAATTAATGATGAGCCCAATGAACCCTTAATTAGGATCGGGGCAGTGATATTAATTCTGAAAGGGATTGGCGTTCGCTATCAGGGCGTCAAGACTAAGCGGCTAAAAAAGGTATTGGTATGGAAAAAGTTAACTAAATATAAAAAAACGAAAAGCAATTAAAGGAAAAACATATTAACATTAAAAAAACATATAAAACGCGCGTCAATATTCGAAAAACGAGCCGTTATAGTTACGGCTAGTAATAAATTATACGAGGCGTAAGCTAAAAACGACTGGTGACAGCTAATATGGAAATTAAACTATGAAACGGTATTTACGACTCGCAATCGGTTGGAGAAAAACGAATAGTAATTTTTGAACGTACAAATCGTAAAATATAGGAACCGAGCATTAATCGAGTAATCAAAATCCAGAAATGCGTTATATACATTTTGGAGAACTGCAACGCTTAGAATGCTGGACAGATATTAACCAAAAATGTAACATACCACCTATTGAATAGAAATTGGTTTTCAATTGAAAAAAAATAGAAATCTTTTCATCTGTTTGAGAGCTGATGCCACAGACAGATTAAATAATAAATAATAAATAAATAAATATTGGACAACATCACATACATTGCTCTGATTCTGTGGTAAGTAGCTAAAGCACTTGTGTTACAGAAATCAGAAACAACGACGGTACCACAACACCCAGACCGTTAGTTCGTTAGACCAGAAAAGTTCGTTTCCCATATTGACCCGACCGGGGATCGAACCCGGAACCTCTGAGATGGCGCGACGCCAAAGTCCGACACGCTCGCCTCTCGGCCACGGAGGTCGTCTCATACAGACTCACACACATACAGACGAGATATCGACGTTGATAACATCCCTTTTTGCATCAGGAAAAATTATAAATTTTTCCATCGATCATTTTTCTGAACCTGAGGTAGCTTCATTTATATTATATAGAGACTATTTATAAGTATTACTAATATAATCTAAATTAACAAAATATTTGACTTTGACTTTTGGCTTTTAAACTGCGTGGATATCTTGTTTAGAGATACAAAATCAAACGATAACTTTACTTTCGTTAGTTCATACTTGAAAATCGTCAGCATTATTTAACTCATCTAAGCTTGTATTTGTTTTGTGTCTGGTTATTTTATAATTCCTATTTTAATTAATTTATTTCCATCATATTATTTGGGATTCCATAACACTAGTAAGCTACTTAGATAAGGATCAATTTGATATGTTTTCTCTATGATACCTTATTATTTCCTCGGTCAAAGCACGCCTATTTGCCGCGATACAGCAAAAGGGGCCATTGATTGATGCTAGGCTAAATACAGACGGCCAATCACATTCATACATTTGTAATGAGGTTTAAGAGGATTTCTCAAAAATATCAAATAATAATGAAATCAATCAATATAAACTTGAAGTCAGTTTTATAGTGCTATTAATTAAAGAGGAACGGATATATTTAATTATGGCTTTATCTCCAAATTAAAAATACGTTAAAGAAATTGTGAGCAGCAGTTAACGTGAGATCTATAAATGAAACCAGAATAAAATATATAGTTACCAATTCTAATGTTTTCAAATTGAAGAAACCCATATTTCCGGGCAAATGATGATTGTGAAAAAATCAACTACAATAAAACAAACTAAGCATAAATAAAATAATTTGAGTTATTTGTTAATCTCAACATTAATCCAAAGATCTTTCTTTTTTTACGTGTGAGATTAATGTAAACATTTTAAATTGACGAAAAGAAAAAAATGCTATCATTGCACATTCATTAGAATCCATTGCAATGAAATTTTTTTCTATAATCTGATGATGAGAACGGTTTAAACAATATCTACGCATTTCGCACCCTTCGTGGAAGAAGAATGTAAGTGAAAAATGACAACTTTTCAGGAGCGTAAAAAAACTGTCCTAAGAATTTATTAACATTATTAGAAATATGTAATATACAAGAAACGATAAGTAAAACTGCCTGTAAGGGTCCTACGTCATTATAATTTAAAATAATGTAATGCGTATTATAAAAAAACCTGAAAATGAGCGATGCGTGATTATTCCTCGGTGCATATTAAACACTTGATGGAGTAATTATGAATACTGAATTGTTGACATGTAAAGAAAGTCTCACTGTTTGGTATTACTGCAGATAACTTTTTATTTGCGTTCTAATTTAGTCATGCATTCAATGTGTAAGTGTGGCTTACGTACGTTTTCGTCGAACTACCCGTTTGTGTAAAAAGGGTTACGTACATTTACCTTGTGAAACATTATCATACAATGGTGGTTATTTGGAATAATAACTTTACTGAAAATAAATAAATTTAAATTTGCATGTCAATTTTGTTTTTGGTTACCTTGGACATGAAGACGGGAGATTTCTCTTTGATTTGCAAGTTGAGAGCGAAGCAAACCAAACACTGCCGTACCATCCTTTACTGGAACCATTTCGCCGCATTTTCAGGCCCCTATTTGAGAACCTCTGGATAAAACCAGAACGCTGAAATTTTCGTTATCCAATAAACTATAGACACTTACTTGAAATCCAAAATTTCAAGTCTGTAGGTCATTTAGTTCCGAAGTTAAGGGACAGCAAAGTTTCGCATTTTCGACACACACTCACTCACTCATGATCATCAAAATAGAACTAGTACTTCCCATAAACTCAAAGAGCTGAAATTTGGTACAGAGTTAGGTTTTAATGGCCACATAAAGGGAAAACTATAAAAACTAGGATTATCGAGATCTGGTGACCCTGGTGACCCTGAGTAGAAAACACAAACGCCCAACCTAACTATTAGCGATCGACATACAAAAAATATTCATCCAGGTAGGCTGCTTTATTTCATTGAAGAAGCAATAGTCAGAAAGGAAACAAAAAAGAAAAAAAGAGCTCTTGACTAGGCACTTTTACTTACTCAATAGTAAAAAGCCAACATCGGCATCTTTGCTATTTGCGTTTGAAGACAATTGCAACCCCTAGATAGGTACTTCTGGCCTCGATCCTGAAAGTCATCACTAACTCGAGATGTATGTGAAAGATATTGTTTCACCCCATTCCGTTTTACATTTTTTCAGTTGTATGTAGTACATACCTACGCTTATACCGTGAATAAATATTGCCTGAATAGAAACTGGAAATTAGTCAAGCTACCTGTGTTATCTACGGACCCAACAACCCCTGATTACAGTACACTAAAATACTTTTTTTATTGGTAAATACAGCACTCTTCCCAATTTCAAAATCTTAATTTTTCCCGCTAAAAATGTTCACAAGACGACAAGCCCGGTCTAATCTGCATTCGAATTCCTCCACACCCAGCGCCTCAACAGTCACCCGATTCAAAGCGGCAGAAGCAGTACGTAAACAGTATCTTGTCTTAATTGCAAAACGGGAGGTCGTAGCCACAGAAAAGTGATTTCGCAGAAGCAACATCGAAAGCAACTGGCATGGCTCTCGAAGAGAGAACGGAGTGTGCCGTGTGAACAGAGTGAGGCTACTACTACTGCGCAACAGATCCTTATTGTGGAACCAGCGCGCGACTCCATACTGCGTTTTTCGAACGATGTCACTGACGAGGCGACGGTTTTCTAACCACACCCGAATGAATTCTGCATGAAGAGAAGAGAAATACTCAAATCCCAAGACATGGTAATATTACCACTTTATAGGTTAGTGACATCGAGAAACTCATGCTATTAAGTCACTAGCAAATCCGAGTTTCAAGACTCATTATAACGTTGAACTACCTGAGTTTAGCGGAAATATATCTGATTGGCAATTATTTAAGCGCATCTTTGATGACACTAAAACTTATTTCCTAGCTGGTGAGAATTTAGCTAGGCTCTAAAACGGGAAAGGCTTAAGAAGCCGTCCTTTCCTTTTTATGTTCTCATGATCCTGAACTTGCCATGCATTTTCTAATTTCTCCTTGAGGTGGAGGCTGAAAAGCAAGCTAACTTTGGCTCGTGTGAAATTTTTAACATACCACTTCGGAGCGACAAGCCCAAACCGTTACCGTACCGTTGGCTACCTTTCCTGATCGCAGTAACATGCATTCATCACGCATCATTCATTCGCATCACATTGCTGCATCTCGTACTGCGAATTTAAATGATGTTTTCCCTTCATCTTCTGTTACCTACACGCCTTTGCCATGTCTGTATGGTGCAGTTAAAAATCATAACATTAAAGCGTGCGCCTAATTCCTAGCACTTCAAGTTTCCAATCGCTTTCCAAAGTTCGCAAAAATAAAATATGTACGCGGTGTTAACGCAAAGGTAAACAAAATATATATATATATATATAGGTATATATAATTTGCATTTAATAAAGGCAAAGCCGTATGGCCTGGAAAACTGCAAGGCATTGCATCACAAAAATTTTCATCATGGAGAAAATCCCTAATTTTCATCTTGTCTGATTGTAAATAATGTCATGCTGCTGGCATGCCATCGCTCATTTGCCATCGACATCTCATGTCATTATTGACAATAATAAAAAAGAAATCTCGTTTGTGAATAATGAAAAAGTTTTTACACCACCGTATGAGGTTTTATTATATAATCATACATATTTCGTCTCAAATGTATTATATTTTTGCGTGAGAGTTCCGTACTTTTAAAAGTCGCTCTAATCGTTCTTTATGGACCGTCGGCATCTTACTATCAAATTGCTTATCCAAAGTTTCCATGTTTGGATTTAACACGGCTACAGAGAAGAGATATTTGGCTCTCTTCACTTGTCTCAATACAAGAGCAGTTAATTTGGATTTGGTTCGTAGTTTGACTGCAGATAGCGCAATCTCTACAAAGTCTCTGATCAGGTTTGTAGCTCATCGAGGGTACCCTGTAAAAATATTGCCCAACAACGGGATTGCATTTGTCGGTGCAAAAACGAAAGGTCCCGGGTTCGATTTCCAGTCAGATCAATTTGGAAAACCAACTTTTCTAAAATGACTTTGGTCTGGCTATGTAAAGATGACGCCCCCAGTTTGTATTCGGCATCTGGTACTCATAGCAAAAAGGGAAACCTTAGTTTGAGACCAGGTGATTGGTGTGGTTGCCTGGCGCATTCATTCATTCATATGCTAATGGTCTTTGAGTTTATTTGTGTTTGATTTCATTGTCAAATGAGATTATCTAATAAAATAAATCAATGTACCCCCGTATCTACAAAAAGAAGTGAAATCCCACCAAAAACATTCTGTAAAAAAATTGCCAAGTCTCGATGGAGCAGCTTGTTTATCTCTAAAAAGTAATGAAATCTAGACAAAGTCCTGCCAAGTCTAAGGTTTCTTACTGCGATTGCTTTATTATTATATTTAATGTTGTGTTACTTGGCCGTCGAAGGATAAACAAAACCAGGTGCTCCATGACACCATTGTGCCAATCTGTCGCTAGAACCGTTACCCATTGACGATGGAAAATTGCTACTTGGAAAACATTGATTCAATAAATAATTCATAATTGACTTATTGTATTAATAATACCTTTGTATAGTGGAGCTTTAAACAAACAGTATATAAATATTTCCAGTACATACGGACTTCTAATCATTGATAGAAGTCCGTCTGTACGTCTATTTTATGTAAGATCGGTGGTGGATTTGAAGTTCTAAAAAACCCGTCAAGTGCGAGTAGGACTCGCGTGGAGAGGGTTCCGTACGTTGGGCTCATAGGTCACAATAACTGCTTTCACTTGATTGTGAGAAACAAAGAAATATCTTAATTGTCTCTCTCTATCTTCCATCTTTCTCTTTTAAAAAAATACCAAATTCCTGGCCCTAATTCTTCGCCCCACAAACCCCCCTTCGTGGGGCAATCTGTAGTTGATGAAATAATGTGTAATCTGCTCATAAACTGATGTGTCAGACCTTATGAAATTAAGCATCACATGGTACAGGCAGGTAACAATAAAAAAACGTAAATTTAACAAAACCACCCTTTTTTAATCCATGTACTTCTCATAGGTTTTCCTGTAATCTATAGGTAAAGAGCTATATTCCGCATTAATTTCAAAATTTTTAGCCTAGTAGTTTCGGAGATAAGGGGGAGGGGATGGTCAATTTTCGCCTATTTTCTTAAATAACTTAAAAACTATTTATTTCAAGATTATAAATGATACATATTTGCAATCCTTACAGCAAGATCTTACATTTGATATGTCACACGATATGGTTAGCGAATTTTTTTAATGTTGTGTTTTACCCTCCAAAAGTGACCCCCAAATTCATAATTTATTTATTTACGTTACACATGCACCTTTGGGTCTTCAACTTACATATGTGTACCAAATTTCATCTCAATTGGTCCAGTGGTTTCAGAGTAATCGGCTGTGACAGACGGACGGACAGACAGACACGCGAATGATCCTAAAAGGGTTCCGTTTTTTCCTTTTGAGACGCGGAACCCTAAAAAAGAAGAGAGTAGAAGTTGTATTGTTAATGTTGAAGGCATGTGTTGCACAATCAATAACAACTTAAATTGAGACACTAGCGTCAAATTACCAATGAACTTGTACCTACTAACCTATCAAGAATGTTCAACGGCCAAGTCACACAACATTAACTATAATAATAAAGAAATCGCAGTAAGAAACCTTAGACTTGGCAGGACTTTGTCTAGATTTAATTACTTTTTAGAGATAAACAAGCTGCTCCATCGAGACTAGGCTATTTTTTTACAGAATGTTTTTGGTGGGATTGTTTTTACGCCATGAAGCTTATAAAAAATCATCTAACAACAAATAGCTTCTATTAATTATGACCTTTTTAAAACAAAATGCTAAACTATTTTTTTAATAACGACCAAATAATTTACAAACACTGTTGAGTAAAAATAAGTATCAACTATTACATAACATAAAATCAACAAAAGTTTCGTGGAATAATTAGGCAACTACACTTGCACAAAGATACCTTCCTAAATCTGCATAGACAAATAACGTATCAATTGTTATAATAATATCATCTGAATTAAAAGTTCGTGGAAAAATTAAGCATCTAGACTTGCACTACGATATACACCAAACTGTATCCTAAAACAAGTCTGTATCTATTGTTATGTAAAAATATTTAATAAAGTCTTCGTTGAAGATTTATGTGAGTATAAATAAGCTATTAGTCCTTGGGAACTTTAGTAAATAAAAAAGTGCAAATGTATTAATTTCCTTTTTATGATGGAAATATCCAAAATTTTATGTTGTAATATTATACATATTTGTGTTTAATTCCTTCGTTTTGAACATAAAAATTATGAAAAAAATTGACAAGACGTATTAGCTTCTTCTTCATTTTATAGTGCAATAAAAAAAAAATCACACAAGTGGACTTGCGGCTTTGTTCCAGGGGGGGTGCGATTTGAGAATTGAGTTCTATGGCAAGGTACCGACCGAAAAACTTGAGTTTTTCGGTATGTATACTAGTGAAATTGTGTGTATTAGAAACGGCAATATCAATGAGGTAAATTATTTTAACATTTTTATTATAAACATAAACATCGCTTGCGTGCAGCCTTACATAGAAATTGAACCTGATTAAATGTACTACTGAACGCTGTCAGACTAATTGGAAACACACAAACACCGACATACCTACTATGAAATGTTAATGCTAGTTCACGTAGATCATTTCAATAATGTCCTATGAAAGCATTTTAGTGAATCGTTCTGTTCATAATATAAATGTTGGTGTTTTGTATTAGCTAAATTGAAAATGTTTTATCAGGTTCTGGCTGTTGCCAGAAAATTTGTGGGCATTGTTGGCAACTTTCAAAGGTGGTATTACCCCCATCCCCCCCTTATTTTCTAATAAAAAGTAGCCTATGTCCGTTCTTGAGATTCAACGTATACCTATACCAAATTTCATCAAAATCCGTTCAGCCGTTTAGGCGTGAAAGAGTAACAAACGGACAGACAGACAGACAGAGTTACTTTCGCATTTATAATATTAGTATGGATGTCTCTTTGCAGGGTAAAGACAGCCATGATTAAAATCCAGAAATCGATACATAAATGGGTACTATATCTTAATCGCATCACAATATGGTGATCACAAACTCGTGCTATGTTCATAAAAAATCCATATAATAGTTGACTCGACCCGAAAATTGACGCTTAAAACATAAACCAAATTATTTAAAGTAAAAGTATCGTAGGGCGTTTACAATAGAGATTACTCTCGCCTGATGCATGCTCCTTCCATCCTTAAGAGCAATTAGGTACGCGCACGGGTGCAAGCTACTTTGAACATTAAAGTCTTACTGTGAAGACTGATAAATCATTGAAATTTCGTCGGAGGTGAACCAATACATATTCTTGGCATCAAGAATGAGCTGACCATACTTCATCACGCAGTCTGTATGTGGAGGGTTTTAGAGCCTTGCTGTCTCATATTACCAAGCCGCTTATTAGGGCAGAGCATGTTTAAATTTTTCATTGATTTTGGATCTTATATCAAGGAAGTAAGCTTCAAATTATGGTCATCATTTAGTGCCTTATAAAGCATTAATAGGGTTGGCGAATGATAAAACAATAAGAGAATCAGTACTTAATATTACTTTACTACTACCATAGCATCAAAAACGGTTGATTTTTCAAAGACTAGTCTTAATGACTAATATCATAATTTTCACTGGAACCACAGCTTAACGTTTTCCCAAGCCAAGGAGAGTTAATGTTAATCACTAAATTCGTATTCGGTATAACATATACCAACAAATATTATCCATAATTTGACTTTCAGTTTCGTCTCCAAATCGTTAACACTACTGCGGCACGATCACCAAAATTCCCCAAGAATACAAAAATAAATCTTAAGACCAATTTTACAATTGTCCCATACGAAATAACGTTCGAATCAAGTACAATATGTAGGTACATCTTATTTTTGTCATCGCAATATTTTTATTAACGATGTTCTTAATTCAAACTACTTCTGATTTAGTATCAACTTGTTAATATTTATTTCACATTTAAAATTAAACTCTTTGCTTTTTACAAAAGTTTAAAGCCATTGTTTTATTTTTTGTTAAACAATAACTATCAAATCTAAAGGTTCATTTAACTAAGAAGACTTACCAATTCAGTAGTGTTCCCGATGATTGGCTCATCGTTCATATACCACTTGAAGGTCAGGTTTGTAGGATTTGCGTCTGCTCTGCAAGCTGTAACAAAAAGTTTATTTAAGCAATTTGTAGACAGTTGCTTCCTAAAAACTTTCTGCAAATTGAAGCTATATGAACCAAAGTAGCCTAACTTAATTTAACATTTTGAGCATGGGGAGTATTGACATTATTTTATAATACCATAGTTTGTTAATAATATCAATGAATATGCACTAAAAAACCTGAATTACCTAATCTCTTAGAACGGCCAGAAGTTAATGGTATTAAGAATAGTACGTTTATATAGAAAGATAAACACTACTATTGACACTATTGATATTAATTATACGTGTTAGAAGTGTGTTTTTTAAATTGAATAGCTTAATCAGAAAAGGTCCGTAAAGGGAGATGAAATTCTTCTGTCTCTTTAAAATATTTTAAGTCACCTAGTGCGGCGTAACGTAAAGCTCTATATAAAAATCGATTGTAAACAAAAAAGGTACAGAAAGACCTTCCGGATTATTGTTGGAAAAGTAGAAATCATTTTGTGATGTGACTTTAATTTTATTTTTAATATCGTGACTGTTTCGAAGATTCCGCTTTCTTGATTGTTATTTATTTTAAAAATAACTTAATAATTAGCCTTTTAAAGAAGCATTTAGCCGAACTAAGTATGAGTTTGTTCAGACACGAATTATTATAAATAACATTTGGTGAAATTTTGGTGTTTTAACTTCACTCGTTTAATAATAAATGAATAAATAAAAAGTATAAAGTGTCTCATTGAAATGTTCTTTTATTAAATCTGTAATGATAAAAAAACAAAACGTTATTGAAACAAAAGACAAATCAAAATAAGAACACGATTTGAAACCGTTTAGCAGTCAGTATTGTGCCAGCTCTCACGTTTAATCATGAATCTATGTAAAGAGGTTATAGCTATGAACGTTAAAACTCTTTACAAGCACCGATATAGAATAACTAATGGCACTAACTGGCCTTGGCATATTACTAACCATTGAAAGTTCAAAACGAGGTTCGTTACTTGTTCTAATTGTAAGGCTATAGTACTAGAATATAATAGAAGTACGAGTAGGCATCAGAGTACCTAATGAATAGTTTAAGCGTTAGTCTAGAAAGGACAGAAATGATACATATTTAAACAAAACGCTTTAATAAGCTGTGATTTGAATAAATATTGACCTAGATTTGGTAGAAAACTATATTGATAGAGTAAATAATTTAAAATGCTTAGAAAATTCAATTAAATCACATAGTTTCGACGACCTCCGTAGCCGAGAGGCGAGCTGGCCTGACTTTGGCGAGCGCCATCTCTGAGGTTCCGGGTTCGATCCCCGGTCGGCTCAATATGGGAACTTTTGTTGCTTCTGATTTCTGTAACACAAGTGCTTAAGCTACTAACCACATAATCAGAGCAATTAATGTAATGTTGTCCAATATTTTTATTTATATTTATAGGTGCTGAAAAGTGTTATTTCTTTATTCATATTTACCTGACTGACTGACAAATATATTCTTCGTATGCGTTTTTTTATATTTAATTCTGTGCAGTTTTACTTGAAATTCAAGCAAACCATACTACATTCTTATTCCTAATTATTTTTAATTAATTCTGAAACAAAAGTAGGCCTCTAAAAATTCGTTAAATTTTGTTCGAAACTTAAATTGACCGACGAAATCGGGCATCAAAAATTCAAGCATTAAAAATTTATTTCTACACCAGCCAAATTAAAAGTTTTAATCGCCAGAAAAAAATGTACTTCTTTTCCGCTTCTTTTCTTCAATTAATTTTTTTCATAATCCGGGATTACCATCATTTTAAAATAGATTATGATTAAAAAAAATAGACCCGGGGAAAGATTGCAAGCGCGCCTGGTTAAACGAAGATGAAACAAGGATCATGGGTTCCTAGGGTAAACTTTGGTGTGATGCGCATGTATGTTTTTTTCGAGTATGGTAGTTGAAAAATGTTAATACGTTGTATTAATTATGGAACCACCATTCAGTCTAGTTTCCATAACACAAGTCGGGACCACTCAAGTTAATATTTTTCATAATTCGATTTTATTAGAAGCAGAAGAGATAGAGATCTCGCAGTGTTCGATTTGAACCCACAACCTTCACTTCTTTTTTTACTAAGCTAATGGCATCTTGTTCTACTTTATCATTAATATCCAGACCTGCGTGCCTGCACGATAGAGCCAAACCATGAATCTTATTCGAAAGCTGAAACTTAAAGTTACTCAACGTCTAATGAACAAACCAACATGCCTAGCATACGCACCGCGATATAATTTTATCGCGCTCTTAACAAACGTCAAAGTCGATATAAGTGCGTCAGCTGCTGATTGGCTGAAAATACGAGTGCGGTGTGCTATTATCCAATCAACAGTATCAGAACTTTTGTCGTCTCATGCGAGAAATTTGACGTATTTCGCATGCTAAGCCTGTATACCAGTTTAAATACATTTCAAGCTCAGAAATGTGGGCATTCTTAGCAGAACTAAAGTTATCGATAAAAGACTAAGGATTGCAATATTAAAGTACCATGACCAAGTCACATAGTTTGTAGAACGGTTACTGCTGGAACAAATTACAAGTTCTGTGATTTGGCAAAATGTTGTTTCGGTGAAGGGTAGCATCGGTCAAATAACTTTAGTGTTATGTTTTAATTGTTTTTTTTTAAATAGTATAACATAATTGTTTATGTCTGTCTGTATTGTGCGGTCAAAATATGGCATATGCAGAGTTTATCTGTAAATCTGTTGTGCAACAACCTTAAGCATCACATTATACTTGTAACACTAGATTAAGAAAAAAATTAAACTCGGCAAAGTGAAAGGTAGCCTTGAACCTCAATACTCAATTATTTATTGCTTTATAATGTAGTACAAAGGTGTTATATATAAATATAATGTTTTGATCATTATAGACCCTGTTAGGGCACTGCAATCGAAGAGAGGCGATTTGATGTACATAATATCAATGCCCGGATATAAATATGCTTTCAAGCTAAAAACCAAATATTATTCTTAAAACATTTTATAATCAAGGCATGTCTATACAGTAAAAGTATTTTGGCTTAATGATATTGGTCCTAATAGATTCCTCTTACCTATGATAACGTCCTCTCCTTCAGGCATTTTTCCATTCACACCAGACTTGAGGTAAATTTTCACTTTCGGCGCGTATTTCACCTGTTGAGAAATAAACAATTTTATATTCGAATGAACATTTTGATGGACACATTCCGGCCAATTTGTTTGGCGAAAGGTTAAAAATGGTGTAACAGAGGTTTGTTTTTTGAAATTTTCATTGAAAGTTGGACTGTTTGAACAAGGCGTCAATTAATTAGGAACGAAACAGTGGACGAATGACATAATTGGACACAAAAAAACCTGAACTAGAAGAGACGACATTGTTTTTGACTTAAATAACAGGTAAGGTTTCTTTATTTGACTGTAATTGTGTATGAAAAGTTTTTGAATGTATTGTGTGTGTATTTGTATCAAAATATAGCGTCTTATCTATCCATTTACCATTTTGTAGTTTTGCGGGTGAAAAAGTAACATATACCATATATTCATTCTTACAAAGTTTCTTTTACAATTTTAGAAAGGTTTGAAGAACTTGAGGTCTGTTTAATTCTTTGAGACAAAAACACATATTAGCCATCAAAAATAAGAATTATATTTTCTATTTTTTTCACGTAAGCACAATCTCTAAGTGCATCTGAGTTCCTTGAAAAATATTGATAAAAATGGGAAACTAGAAGCATCAAAGTTGATAAATCAATTACAAAGAAGGTCACATTTTTCTTTGTAGCATTTTAATAAGCAAAGATGGATACAATCTCATTACACATCCGACTACTCAGATTAATTCTGGAGATCTTCATTTCTGCGAGTAATGAAACACACAATTAAGCGAAATTAATGGGACGGTTAGCAATCGCGCACTCCATTGCACACACTAATGATGAATCAGTTGATGTGAAATCCTTTAATTATAAATTTATGAACTATGGTTTGACATCCTAAATATTGGCATCAGATGATTAGTTAATGATTTATATGTGATCAAGCGTATAATCGTAACTACTACACCAAACACAGCTACAATTATTTAGCTATTTAGATGTATCCTTCTACTGGAACCGCAAACCTATTTAACAAAACGGACTTTTTAATACACAGGTATCATAAACAAGACAAGAAAACAGCTGAACTATTCCTAGATTGCACTATTACAGAAAAATACAATAAAAAAGGTCAGTGAACAAACAACACTCCAAGAACTAAGAGAAAATCAAACCACAGCAGAGCTTTCTGAAGGAGCTCGGTTGGAACTAGAGTAAGGCACTAAAAAATATCTCCTATACACGCAAAAAGGTGTATATATATCGCTCTTTTTCCGATAACGTTTTTGAACCATTATTTCTATTTTAGGAACACTTCAATTAGTTAACAGAGCTAAAAGGAGAAAAAAATATATATATTATGAAGGGCTGCGAAATCAAGTCTTGCCAAAATATTTCCTCCAAATTTCGTACTATTAATGAATAATTTCATTTATAGCTCTAAAAATAGCTTTGCGAGTGGGCAGAAAGAACAATTATAGTATTGTTTCACGTTTTCCTAATCTTTTTTTCGCAGACAATTTTAACTTAATTTGATGGCCTGGGTCATCCGGCATCCGAATTGTCAGGCTATTTAGAATAAACAATTACGCAGTTTTTTCTTTTTATATTAGTAGACATTTTTCTGGACACCTACTTATTGACAACTTCAGTGGAGGTAACAATAGAATAACATACATTTACAATAACAGGGATTTTAGGAATGCCTCATTCTATATTTCCTCAAGAAAATCTCTAGAGTTTGATTTTCAAATCACAATTGCCCGGGAGGAAATTCTTCTTAAGCTGCGCTGTACGTGACTTTAAAATAACACGAATAAATACCCTGTTTATAAGTTTTATAAAGATAACAAAATGCAGGCTTCCGCAAGTTTTAAAACTGAAAGAATATTGAGCAAAAATTTTAGATCTCAAAACCATACTCCATCAAAAGCAATAGCGTTCCACCATAAATCGTCTAGGACATGACTGAAAAAGAATTTATCGGTGTTTTAATAACAGACCGCTAAACAAGTGAGACTATAAACGAAATTCATTGCTGGTCCGGTAGGAAACTAAAAAAATAATCCCATAAATAAAGTGGGTACGGTGAGCGTGGAAAAAAACAGGCGAAAAATACCCGTAAACTTCGGGAATAATAAATGAGGAATCGTTTTTGAAGCTGCATTGTAATCGATTTTGGTTCATTTGGGTTTAGGAAGTGTGGCCATGGTGTGGGAAAATGTTTTTTGAAAACGTCATGTACTCTTAGTTAGTGACACTGCTATGATTTGTTTTATGTTGGGAGTCTTCAGTTGTACGTGTGGACTTTCGTTCAATCATAATAATGCAAAATCAATTTTGGGCTGAAGCTTCTTTGTAACGTAGATATATTATACTTTTTTCTCTTAAAGTAACATCTCATTACATTACACGTCAAAATTTTTTTATGATTAAGACTATCTGTCTTATTTTTCTTTAGTTCCTGCCTCGTTAACGAATAGCCTAACAATTTTCTTATTAGATTTGCTTTTAAACCACTCAAATATCGATTACGTCGACGTCATCGATATTTGTTTTATCGTCACAACCCTACTCAGTATATTTTTCACCTACGGAAGAGTTAAAAGGGTAAAACAACTTCAAAGCAATATTACGTATGTTTTCAGTATCAAAGCAATATCGATGGCGCGTTAGTCTCCGTAATTGGGTAGCAAGGTGAAATTGGTGTTTTAGAGTTCCCGAACAGAGTACATAAAACGAAGCACGGAAATAAGAAGGTTGACCCAAATGTAAAAGTTAAATCATTTTCTTATTTGCTTTTTGATTGATTGAATGATTTTTAATTGGACAAAGCCAGTATTGACACAAAGCAGAAATACAAAAAGTTGATGTATTTAAGTTCAAGATAAAAAATATTTTAGATACCTTCCTACTATGCTTGTGGATTTGGCCAATACTTAATAGTTCTTATAAATCAACGATTTCTTTTTCCGAATTAACAAATAATGATGGCTGCAGAAAGCTTTTTCATCATCATCGAGATTGCGGGGGAGTCAGATACCTCTTACCCCTAGGCAACGCTAGTGAGCTTCTACTTGTCTTATGAAAACTAAGAACCACAGCCTAAATTTCGAACTGAATTAAATTAAACGTGTAAAGTTCGTAAGAGAGATGACTGATGATAATGAAGATCATAAACATAGCCTCAACATTTTTATGAGACCTGAACATGGAAAGAAAAACCATGCAAACGCCCTTCCAAGCACATCCTCACACACCTAGTGAACGAAATGAAACACCGCCATAATAACTCAAGAGTAACACAACATTTTTATACCGATGGCAACAGTCTCAATATCAAAGCTATACGGGGCGCTATCGTAAAAAGTAATTGGGTTGCCAGTGAAAAGGGTTCTTATTTTACTGCTGCCGAAAAAAATACGCGATAAACAAACCGACCCTTTCGTCATAACTGGTGGATGTATGACGTAGAAACCACTGGAGGGGATGCCTGTCACGTTCTGCTCGTTATCCGAGCAGATATTTTGTATATCATCTATCTTTCTTTGTGTGCTTGGCCTTTACCTTTGTCTAAAACTAGTGCGGCATAAAATGAACGTGTCGTTTTTTTTTTCAAGTCGAATCCTCTAATTTTATTAGCTTTTATTATTAAAACATCGTTTGTGATGCCAATTTACGTTGCAAAAAAAAGATCTATTTTATGTTCAATGGGAAGTCTTAATCTGTGAAATGATTCTAGAATTTTGCGAAGTTTCAAATAGTATGTGAATAACTCTTGATTTTATGTTTGTTGTTGAATTTGGGTCGTTAAAAAAGACAAAATTAAAAATAATAACAAATTGAAACGTTTTGTAAGATAAACATAAATTTATTAATGAAAGTAGTAATGTTAGCTCCATGTTAAATTCCCTAATAGTTTTATGTCATAAATATTAAAGTATTCTACTTTGTAAAATATGTACATTGATACTTTGTATGTGTCCATTTCCTTACTTGAGTAAAGTGAGCATTTGAATTTGTTTATACCGCTTATTAAACCATTAGGTTACTTAGTTAGAGAAATATATGTTAAGATGTAATGTGACCTCATACTGAAGTTTACAAACGAATATTCTGACTATGCCTGTGTAATATCACTTATAGAATAATCCAAAAAATTGCATCGTGTTATAGTGGCAACATATTGGATTTTTATTAAATTTAATTCCTCTTGACTAACACCAACGTACAAAGTTTATTTTATTTTATAGCAGGTGATAATAATAATGCATCATTAGAACGGGAAGTATTGTTGGTGGTAGATACTATATTCAAAACTTTATTATATTATTACTACATAATACTTTATTGGTGGTAGATACAATTTTCCTTATTTTTTTTTTGTAAAATCCATCGGAAATTTTGAATAAAAAACGTTTCTTTTAAATTTAAGTCATAGCTGATGAGTAGATTAACGCATACTTAGAAATTGAAAGACTGAAACCGCCACCACTTTATCGTCTCAAAATGTAAACTACTTAAAAGTTTTCTCAAAATGCCTTAATCATTAATTCTTGTTTCAAATTCAAGAACTTTTATGACAAAAAAAAAAAAAACGTCAAACAATAACAAAAAGTATGTTATCTTTCTCAAAACAAAGATGGTCACAAAAATATCTCCCTATGGCAACAAAACATCAAAGGTATAGAAGAGGACAAAAATAACAAACCGATAGTTGTTAGATAAAACAATATATTTGCTGGAAAGAGACCAACAAACGGTATGCTACTGTATGAAAATTGTGGGAAGCTATACGTAACAGTTCTATCTCAATATTTTATAAGACCCCGAGATCGGGTACGATTGGTTTTCACTCGAAGCTTGTAAATATGGAGGAGGCATTGCTGCAATATATTTTGTCTTGCAGGAATTCTTAGAATGCTTTTATATTCCGAATTATCTGTTTAAAAGTGGATAGCAATGGTAACGGTAACTGAGATGCTAGAAAATTTTGCTCAATAAAAATCAACGAGTAGATTTATTTATACCAAGTTTCGAATAATATTGTATTTAATTTATAAAATGAAGATTTTCATTTTCGGTGGGCTTTGGGTTGTATCTTGTAAATAAGCACATGAGATTGTGAAACATTTTACCACGTCATGATTACACTTGTGAGATCTAGTCAACCTTTTTAAGGTCACAATGCCGCCAAGCTTCAATAAGAAGACGTAAAAAGAATAAATAAATTGTTATCCTATTCGTTTCCTTCCAATTTTTGCTGTCACACCCACATCACAATTGTAATCATGACATTTGAAAAAAATCCAACCAATGCAAAATCCGAAACGGACAACGTTTGTTCTTTCGACTCAATCCCCGGAACTAACGAAGATGAAGCAGAAAAGTCCTTTTTTGTTTATCTGAAAAATTTCTTAGCTCCGTTCCCTGCAAAAAAGGGATAGGAGGCCATACGCGACCAGAATAAATAAGCGGAAACAAAACAATAGCAATGTGTTAGTGGCGGAGTTAGGTGCCGAGAAAACGTACTGTTTACTAATTAGGGAAAAGGAAAGTAAGCGAGTAATATTTCGAGCAATAAAAGACCGCCAATGCGGCCATATTGGAATTGCAGGTTGTTTTCTTTCAGCGAACGTGAACCTCTATTGGTTCTCGCTGGCGACATTACGTTTATATCTCGGTTATGTAAGTGGGTCAGATTGCAACTTGCAGCAAACTGCATAAGATGAGATGACTTTATTAATGATGGTTTACAATAATTTCTCACTTCCTCAGCAAATATTACTTTTAGATGAGATGGGAGATGAGGTAAGATTACAACTAATGCCACAACTGAGAAACAAACAACAATGTTTCTATAGTAATAATTAATATGATTTAGTGGAAGGTAGTAAAAAGAAAACGTGGGTAATTCGATGTAATAGGTTTTAATTATCATTTGCTACACTTTGTGGGAGAATTCGTGTTGATTTGATTAGAACATAATGAGTCAAATCATTTTTAAGATATTAGGTAAGTGCCAACAACTACATAGTACAAAATTGCTTTAGACTCTACTGTACATTGAAACGAGCTTTGACTAGATAGTTGGGTTGATAACACAAGTCGACAAAAAAAAATTTTTTTTTAGAGTTTCATATATAACCAATATTTTCTGTCTGTTTACATCAAAAAGTAACCAGAAACATCATTCATAATAAATAAAGTTTGCTTTTGTACCTTATAGAATGATAAACAAATATTTAAGGTTTTCGGAAATTTTACAAGTAGTAACGGCTTTTAAAACGTAATAGAGACGGGGAGAGGGGGATTTGGGGTATAGAGCGGGAAGTGGCAGCGTAGCCGAGTAATACTACTCGCGCATACGCGCGCGCGCTTTTTATTGGACGTACGTATTTTGCGTGGCATGATGAATAATTGTCTTCCAAAAAGTGCAAAAATGACGTTAATGCTTTCTGCTACATTTGCGGTGAATTTATTAAAATAAGAGCAAAGAAATTTAGTTTCTTAACAAATATGGGATAGTAGAGCAGACGCACTTCACTACCAGCAGCATCCATGGCCTAAACGGACCGAGTTTCAGATAGGAAAACATAATGTCAAGAACAAGCCGATTGTAGAGCCCGAACTTGCTCTGATGCCTCCATTACATATAAAATTAGGACTCATGAAGCAATTTGTAAAGGCTATTCGTAAAGACTCAGAAGCTTTTCAATATTTAAAGATTTTTTTTCCTAAATTGTCAGAGGCTAAAATGGAAGCTGGTATTTTTGTCGGTCCACAAAATAAAGAAAATAATGACTAGTAAAGAGTTCCCAAAATTACTGAATACCCACGAGAAACAAGCTTGGCAAAGCCTTAAAGTAGTGATTCATGATTTTCTAGGCAATAATAAAGCTGAAAATTACAAAGAGCTTATTTTTAATATGCTTAATTATTTCAAAGTCATGGGTTGCAGAATGTCCCTAAAAGTTACATGCTCACTTAGATCGGTTTAAAGATAACTTGGAAGCGTTTTCAGAAAAACAAGGGGAACGTTTTCACCAAGATGTCATGGACTTCGAGCAAAGATATCAAGAGCAATATAATGAGAATATGATGGGTGACTACATCTGGGGGCTGATACGGGAAAGTTCATTTATATACAATAGAAAAGCTAAAAATATTCATTTTTAAAGCTTATTTGTACTCTTTTGTTTGTATTGGATTTTATTTTTATTGCCTTTCGTTAATAAAAGTTATTTAAGTATATAAATTATAGTTCGTTTTATTTTTATAGGCATCGGAATTTGAAAAAGTAGAGATTTTCTTAAAATTTGAAATTTCGTTCTGGTAGCTACAAAAGCAAACTTTATTTACTAAAAATATTTTTCCCTTCATAAATTATGTATAAGAAATTAATATCAGCCATGCAAAACTCAGACTCAAAAATCGTGTTGACTTGTGTAAGCGAATGGAAATTAATAAATATGTATGACTCTGTTTATAGTGCCCAAAAATGTTTGCAATACACGAGTACATTTCCTCTTCCTTTACACTAACAAATCTAATTGAATGGCAGTCTGACATCCGGATCCACATGACATTCCAAGAGCATGGGACATTTTTGCTGTACGACATAAAATGTCCTATCCAAGTTGGAAAACGAGCACTTACAGATGTTGCTCCCTAGGATTAAAACCTACAGCCTCTGAATGACAAGCTTAACTCGTTAGCACTAGACCACAGAGGCAGTATAAAGCAATACTATTTACTGCTCAGACAGTGGCATCCATTTATACAGGAGATATAACTTTTACATCACCTTTTCAAAATGCCATCAACGAACCGAAACTATCACAGTCTCCTGCTTCAACAGTTTCACGTGCCGAGCAGCTGACTAAAGCCACGTAATCACTGGGGAACATAATGTACCGAAACATTGTCGTAAGACCATACGTGACTCGTACGACGCTCGTAACAGATCGGGACATTTATAACTCTGTTAGACGTACAGGTGTTTCAAATCTCTTGTGATATTAACTGGGAATGAAGTGGAATTGCGCTTTTACAATGTGGTTTTTGAAACTAGTAGGTACTAGTAATTTTAGTATCTGTTGAGGTGCATTTTGCTTTGGAATGAACAATGGATTTTGTTGATGATTTCAAGCGAACCCTGCCGTCATCGTCAAATAATTCAAAAACTAGATAAACATTTTACATTCATTCTTTTTTTTTATATTAAACTTCAAGATTGACCTCATCCCACCTGATATTAAGTGTTAATGAGGTCTTAGCTTAAGGGCGACAAGCACAGGATAATAAATCTGTTACTGGACTTGTCGCCCTTACCTTGAAAGCTTGGCCTCTGCTTCTAATGTAGCATCCCCCAAGAGCTCTGGAAATCTTAATCACACACAGGAATACAACAACACAGAAGTGATTGTTATTTGGCTGCGGTCTTCTGTAAGGCGGAGGTTTTTCACCAGTCGGGCTGCTCCAGTTCGAACGATAAATCGCTATGCCCTCCTCTCTTAAATCTATCTAGATTTGAATTTGATAGTAAAACTTTTTCGCTAATCCTTTCTATTGACTACAGATTTTGCTGTCGTTAGATCATAAACTAGTTAAAGATGTATGATATGCTTAAAAGTGTCGATAGTATTTGTTATAAAAGTCTTGAAATGTAACGAATTTTATCACCAATCCAGTTGTGTATTTCATTTTGCAATAAAAATACTATAACTATGACTCGTATTTTGGTGAATGTACTTTTTCTTATATAGGTACATAAAATTTTGTCAGAAATCGTAGGTTTGCGAGTCCAACTCGAACTTGGCCAGCTTTTTAAGATAATTGGTGACTAATGATTTAATGAATAGAGGTTCAAAGTTGCCAAGAAACATTCTAACAAAGATGTTAAACTCAACAAAATAATGTTGCGTACCAATCATGATTTCAATTAGAACTAACACAAAGTTACAATCAGGAACAACTAATTCAACAGCTTGATAAAACCACGGGGCCAGGTCGAAGTTCGTCGTGTACGGGCGTTACGCAGCAGAATGCAATCTTGTCGTTTGACAAATACTTGCACCGAGGGCCGGCGGTCGACCGACACAAATCGGTGTGAATTCCTAGAATACATTGTCGTGTCACACGTGCTGTTCAAGGGACGTGGAGCAAACCAATCTATGGTCTAGGTAAACTATAGGAAATACACTTCGTGCGTTTAGCAAAAAAATATACTATTTTACTTTTGTATTTAGGTGTACAGACAGATTATTTGTGAACTAATAGGCATTTAATAAGAAGAATGAAAAAAAAATCACTTTAAAAAGTTTTTTTTATGAAAATCTTGTCGGCGAATAATCATGAAGCAGCAAAATTAAGAATTGCACGCAAATCATAAAGACGATGACACTGATATTATTTTGTTATTTTTAAAGGGGGCGTGAATCTGTGCATTCTCGAATACAAGTATCATGTTAAATATTTAATTAATATAATTCATAGAATTATCGAATATTTTATATAATTCGTATTAATGTTTTTTTTTATTTATATGTAAGCAAAGTAACAATCTTGCTAAAGGCCCAAATGAAAACCCTTTGACTCCAAAATAATAGTTATTTAATTATTTCGAATGCTGTAAAATAAGTACCGTATAAGTAGCAAAGGATTTGCTAGAATAATGAATTAGGTTTTTTAGACTTCTACGTAGTTTAAAACATAATTTACAAATAACTATACAAGAAGTCGGTAATCTACCAAAAAAATAATATAAAAAAATTAATTCAAAATTATCAAATAACTAATAAATTAAATATATATTTTTATAACTCTATAATCGAATCATCTACCTGCGTAATAACGGAAGCTGTGCGGTACATAAAACCATTACAAATCACTTAAAATATTCAAGTACATATCAAATATCTCACTGCTGCAACAATTTCACCTAATTTGAAAAAGGTCTACGAAATCAAACGTTTTGCCGATGGAATTTAAATAAAAAACTCGTATCCAAATCTATTAAGATCTTTTACCGGATACTGTAAACTTAACTCACTTGTAAAGATAAACTGTTGATTTTAATGACCGTCACATTTCGTCTTACATTTCGAGTAGCCAGTTTATCAATATTTCCGTCATTATGTTGTTAAGGAACAAACCTAGTGAACATTCATTGAATGGAATTTTAAATACACTGGTAATTATGGGAACGAGATGAGGTTTTTCATGGTTAAACTATTTTATCAAATTTTATTCTGGTCAGAAGAAAGAATTTAGGCTCTTCAAATTAACTGAATTTAAAAACTCCTACTGTTACATTGTAATAATTATATCTATGCTTATCCATATATATTTAATAGCACAGGCGTGGCAAGTTTATTTTCATCTAATTCAGTAGTTCCCAAACTTATTTTACTCGTGGGCCACTTTCAAAATTTTACTGGTTTCGGTGGACCCCCTGCTCCTTCATTTCTGCCACATTCGTCGCCAAAAATAAATGGTGATCAAGTTCATGTCTGAACAAGCATTAAGCATTGTCGGGTGGATAGCGCTTTGCAAGTCTGTGCACGAAATTGTAATATCGAATACCCAAGTTTGGACAAGTAACAGTCGCTTGCCTTATTAAAATATTATCTGCTTAGTGAGGTACTTAAAACAATGTAGGTAGGCCCTTATAAAAACTATGCTTACATTTTTGCTTTTTACTATCAAAAGCAGATAAATTTTCGTGGACCCCTATTAACATTTTATGGACCGCCATTTACGTATACCTCCAGCAAGTCTCCCGTGGACCCCAGGGGGTCCACCTGGACCACTTTGGGAATCACTGATCTAATCACTAACATTTTTTCATTACTTGCGATAATAATATTCCGATGAATATCAAAATATAGTTTAACCTCAACTTCAAAATCAGTGTTCGTACAGCCTAAATGCAGCAACATTTCCTAAATGGATTTGTTATTCAGGTTGATCAGATAAAAGTGCTAGTATTATAATTAAATGGTTACATAAAACGTTGAGTGGGTTCTGTCAAGTAAAATAGTATGAAGACTTACCTCGATTTGTATACTCGCTGCTCTGTAAGCTCTATCAGCGGTGTTCTGAGCTTGACACGTGAACGTTTGGTTGTGGTGTTCCTGCTTTGGTGTCATCGTTATTACCGACCTAATTCACAACAAATATAATTTTTTAGTAAACATGAATAACATATCACGAATTGACCAAACACCGAACATGACATTTGTTTTTAATTAAAAGTGCCTCTGATTGAAACAAATTTTAAACATCATAATTTATGGTCCTTAATAGTCAACAGTAATTATTAAAAATTGCCTAACATTACTAGTATGCTAATTAACAGTTATATCACAAAAAACTAATTTAGAAATCATCGCCGTGGCACACTCTTGTAATTAAGTAGCCATATTTATAAACGATAATGGTACAATATTAATAAATCATATAACAACGTACCTGGCAGTAAATCTTTGGCCATCCGACAAAGGCTCTACAGTATACTTGACGCCCTGGGTCAAAACACCAGCGTTGCTGTCCACCCACGTAATCTAAACAAATTAGACGACATTATTACCGTTCTAGACATAATTATAATAAACATGTCAAGGAAGTTATTGGAAAGCAATATTTTTTTGAAAGTAAAAGCAGAAATCGTTTTAAATGCCGACGAGGAAGACCCATATTAAAATGTAATTTAAATCCTGACTGTTATTCTTGTGGAAATATTTGCTCCGTATGATCGAATGATGTATGTATTAAAATAATTGTGAGTAAATCTGTGTTTTATCGGAACTGAATAGACAAAACTAGTAGTAATAAAAACAACAGTAGTTACCATATTTTTTCTGTTTTCAGGTAGTAAATAAGCAACATGAGTTTAATTAATCATTGTTTGGATAGGCATAATCATATATTTATTTTCTTTCTTAACTTAACGTTAAGTTTGGTGATGAATAGGTATATATGTCACCGTAAGATTGTAAAAATCGTTAGATTACAATCTATCTCGCGAGATTGTAAACTGTCGACAGATTGTGAACCGTAACAGTATGATTGCAATTTAACGCATTATTTTTCGCTATATTGTAATCTATCGATGGGAATCGGTCAAACTGTGAACTGACGTAGAACGAAATGCATTTCGCGCGCTGATTGGTTGAGAGTTATGTGCCCCCCGCCGCCCTGTCATTCGCCATATTTGTTTGTTATTTCGTTTGTTGTTTTTATACTATTAATTTATGGTATGTTTAAAGGACTAAATATTTTTTTATAAAAGTTTCTTAATATTTTCCAATTTTAGTTTGTGGTAAAAGACAAAATATTTTTTTCATTTTATTGTAATTTTCAATTATAATTTTGAGTGTTTCAAGAATAAATATTTCGGTACAATTATTTCTCAACGTATGTCAGGATTGTTGATTACCTAGTAAATAGTAAATAAATACTTGAAGATTTTTTGAAGTGCATTTATTTTATTTAAACGACATGTCTATTTCTTTAAATAAAAGAAATGATTTTAATTGAATTTCATTCCTAACTTTACGCGGACATAGAAAGGCTGGTCGTGATTGGTCGGTCATACAATAAACCGACCAATCAGGAAGAGCTTTCGGACAGTCGACAGTTTGACGCCTAACAGATTGTAATTTAACGGTTTCACTTCGATAGATTACAATAAAGCGAAAAATAATCCGTTAAATTGCAATCCCCAGTTACGGTTCACAATCTGTCGACAGTTTACAATCTCGCGAGGTAGATTGTAATCTAACGAATTTACAATCTTACGGTGACATATATATCAAAAACAATTAAAGTAACTAAGTATTAAACGCTTTACGAGTGTAACCATAATTTTCTTTAACCTTAATATACTAAACCGCCCGAATTTTAATTCATACTCTATTTACCAAACGGTACTTCCATTGGGGCAATACAATCTCACTGTGACATCATTTTCAATTTAACTCTTAATTATATGTGATCCCATAGGACACACGCTAATCCACTACACATAAAATGCTTCAACGAAATTAAGAGTCTTGTTCAACGGGAAATTATTAGTATTTTACAAAAATCTATGGTATTTTAGGGGCTAATCAATGATAGAATGCAGAGTTCATATAATACTCTTGATCATTTCTTTAAATCAAGTAGGTGGTATAATTAAAAAACATCATACTGCATTCAAAAATATAAGGTTTTTACTTTAAGTAAAAATTATTTTATTAACGTGAGCTCAAACTCAAGACACTAAAAAAAAATAAAAAAAGCGAATCATAGTTGAAAACAATAAAATGAAACAAATGGATGGAGTACTTAAGAAAGGAGATAATTTAAAAAGACTAGAACAGACGAAATACAATGAAGAAACTTTTTACATTACACCGATTTCGTTTTAAATATCTAAAAAAGAGATGAAAGACCTCCTGAGTTTAAGGCAATTGTCTAGTCTGAATGTAATAAATCCTTTATAAGAATTCGTAAGCAATGCAAAAAAGTTTAACGGAAAACGACCCGACTAAAAAAGAAAATAAATAACCGTCTGATAATATTCATCATTAATCAACTATTTAAATTAGGGACACTGATTAATTAATGCAAATGTGACCCGCTAAAAGAAAGGTGACAAACAAAAGCCCAGAAAATTCAAATGAGCCTGTTTAATCGTTTCTTTTGTGCCAAAAATTACGATTTAGCATTTTCGAGTTCATTTCTTTTGTCATTTAAATTAACATAGTTTATGCATTTGACAAGATTTATTATTCAAAATATATAGTAAAAGTTTGAGACAATACAAATAATCGTTAATGTAAATATAATTAATATTCAAATGAGTAGATACTAATATTGTAAATATTTTACTAACAATAAAAAAATTAACGCTTATATTTTTACTTATGTTGCTTAAACTGTATTTATGTTGCACGGCCGTACCCATTTCTCGCCATCTACTATTTCCTCTACCTTAAGGTTGTCTGGAAGAGATCGCTTTCTAGCGATAAGACCGCCTAAATTGTACTATAATTTTTCTGTAAAACCTATTTCTGTAAAGATTTTGTGCAATAAAGTATATCTATCTATCTATCTTATGAAAACTTTATTGTGATCTGGCAGCAGGTATAACAGTTTTCATTTAGTGTTTTACAAATACGTTCTGATTCATTTCTTTTCAAACGTTTCTAATGAGTTTTTCAATGTCAATGCAGTTTTTATTTATTTCAGCAGCAGCAATAGAAATCCATATTACAAACAAAAATAACACAAAATACCAGGCCGTCAGAACAGCGAAGGAACTTCGTCTCAGCTTTAAGCAATCTAAAAATTCCATACCTCCGCTGGTGGCTTCCCGCCTACAGAGATGCACTCCAATTTGATGTTTCTATCTTCAGTCGTAGAGTAGAAATTGCCCTCCAGTATTTTCGGTGGCTCCGGTGGAACTAAGACGGTGAGACGAGCGTAGCGCGACCTAATTGCAGGTTCGCCTGTACAAAGGTTTCATTTTAGTATAGTGTTACGGTCACCAACGTAACTTAATTAAATTGTCCCTTTTCTGTCAATTTGGTATTTTTTGTGAACGGTAGTGGCTGGTTTAATGCTGATATTTGGTGAAGTTTTTAATCCTTCTAAGTGGTCGGAATAAGCATGACGTGGATGGAAATTGTATACTGTAAATCGTAAAGCATTTATGGCTGGAGTACATGCAAGTCTGTTATTAATTAGTGTTACTAAGTTAAATACACGATGGTTTGAAGTCCTGTACAAGTTCTTGAAACTTACAGATTATTTGTGCCCGGTTCCAATATTTGACAGCTGATATGGAAAGTACATTTAAAATTAAAATTAACGACTTGTAGAAAAAAAGATTTTTTTTTTTATATTGCATTTCAAGATTGACCTCATCCCACCTGATGTTAAATGGTAATGAGGTCCTAGCTTATGGGTTACAAGTACAGCATAATAAATCTGTTACTGGACTTGTCGCCCTTGCCTTGAAGGTTTGCCCCTGCTACTAACGTAGAACCTAAATGGTGTCGCGTTTTGACCCGTTAAATTATTTTAAATGTTTAACACAGAAGTGATTGTTATTTGGCTACGGTCTTCTGTAAGGTGGAGGTATTTCACCAGTTGGGCTGCTCCAGTTCGAGCGAAAAATTGCTATGCCCTACCTCTCTTAAAATGTTTATAGTAGCATCGTAATTTTTGACATATCACGAGTCGTAAAATATTGGAACCGAGCTTTAGACAAGACTATTTCGAATTTCACCATTTACAAATCAACACAAAATTCTTACAATCGAAGTGATTTAATGACTTGTACATTTAATTAGTTATATTACTTTGAAAGTAATTATTTAAATAATTTTATTCGTATGATGAGGTCGCTGAGGGAATATTATGTCAAGCGCTAGATTACAGCTTTTTTGAAAAATAAAAATAATATTTTTAAAAATGTATGCCTAATGAGGTAAGGCACAGAATATTATTTAAATAGCCGTTTTATTAAGTATCACTATTTAATTTTTAATTGAATACACGAACTTATAAAGTTCTTCAACAAACCCGCATTACGCATATCTTTGTCAGAAACTTGTATTTTTAAATGGAACCACAAAGAGAATTATAAAAATTTCAACAAAAAACTAAGCAAACCTCCATTTTAAAGAAGAGTTTAAATTTCATATTGTTTCGTACTTAATTATTCAACCTCAACTGGCATAACATACAATTAAAATCTACGCCAGCGTTTAAAATATCATATTATATTTAATTACAATGTTCTCGTTAAAATAAATAAATTGTGACTACCTATTCAATTACTGCATAAAATAATATAACAAATTAAATACATTTGAGATATCGTCGACACGCGTGCAATACCGCGTATCTACCGTTTGCCATAAAGATTAATTTTGTCTGTTTTTTCATATAATTTTAATCCAAATTAGAACTTACGGAAAAAGCTACTTACGCGGTATTGCACGCGCGTCGACGATATACAAGATTAATAGATAAAGTATCGTTAACTATTACCCGGTTCCAATATTTAACGATTCGTAATGAATCAAAAATGACTATCCGCTTTTCTACGAGTCGTTAATTCTAACTTCAAAATTACTTTCCATATCAGCTGTCATCAGTCGTCAGTCGGTAGTTTTTAACTTACGCCTCGTATAATTTATTACTATCCGTAACGACAACGGATCGTTTTTCAAATATTGGAACTGGACATATATGATTTAGCATTAAATATTAGAAACAGAAAATTTTTATCTCCCCTTGCGGTGCGGGAATTGAGAACCCACGACCTTCACGTATCGCGCGTGCTGCTCTTACCAACTGAGCTAACCGCAAGTTATCGTAGGCAATGAAATTTTTCTGCTGTTTCAACCGTTAGCCTTCCGGTAAGTGCCCTCTGCCGAATATGTTTAGAACTACATACTTATCGGCCCTAATAGGGAGTATGCGTGTGATTTAAATAGGGGTAAATATATATTTTTTATAAACTTTGTTGCTGTAGAATCACGCTTACATCATTTTTTTTCCGCTTAATTATCGTTTTAATTACTAAAATAATTAATAAAAGTACAAAAAACGAGCGGGAAATTCAAAGTAATTGAAACGCATCGCTATTGGTCAGATTGAAAGTGACGTAACAGTCTAGTATTTACATTGTCAGCTGTATGAGAATTTGTCGTGTTTTTGTTATTTAATTAAGATTATTGTGATTTAAAGACATATTTCAAAGTTATATTACATTGTGTTGTAAGAAAAAACTCGAAGGAAAATGACTGATAGCGGTTTTGTTAAGGAACAATCAGATAATCTCCCCAAAATTGATTGTTCATGATGTCAACATTTTTCGCGTCTAATCCCAATTTTACGTCTGCTGAAATAAAAGGAGTGAAAGCTGCAAGGTAAATATATATTTGATTTATTTAATGTTTATTCGATCTTGTAAGTACGCCTTTTCTGTAACAATTTATACTTTTACCGAAAACATAACCTAAAATGCAAATAAGGGAACATATCGAAGGTTTATATACTACATTGAAATTGAATGCAGTCAAGCTGCGAGCAATCTAAACATTGATCATATTCGCGAATTACTTTATAGGATATAAACCGTGACCACCCTGAAATAATCTCTAATAATCCTTTCCCACTGTATTAACATTTATGTTTTTTTTTGTAGATCTGGACGAGAATCATATGGTGATTCAGCAGTTGGATATGTTCAAGTTCAACGAGAGGGCGATATATGTATTGTGAAAGCTCGAATAACCCCTGAACACAACGTCCGCCAGATGTGTTACCTGTAATGAGGCCGAAGAAACTGTCTTGTCTGTGCTATGTGAAGACTGTACAGCTCATAAAGGTAAATAGTTTTACTCTCAATTTTTAAGATTAGGTAAATTTTATTAGTCTTATCGTTTATGTTTATTTGACTGTGATGATTTATTGACAGTATTTTTATTTTTCAGGATGTACATATGGTACGAGTTGCGCTATGCACGGATCACTGCATCAAAAGCATATGAGGCAAGGTAATGGGTGGAGCTTTAAGCGAAGCCATCACGAGAGCATCAAAACTAAAAGACACAGATGCCATGAAAAGAGGAAGACTGTTAGAAAGTGAAGTCAAGTCAGAGTTGGAAAAATATAAAGATAAACAAATGTGGAATTACATTGGATCCACTACATTCCATTCTACACTACATTATGATTATTAAATGTTCTTCATCAGAGAAATCTATGAGACAGTACATTGGAAAATAACACAATAGCAGCAAAATTCATGGCACAGGTTCAGTTACAGATGCATTTTTCCCATAAAACGAAAGCATTATTTTGTGTAGCACAAAGTGATTTTGAAGAATCGAAGAAAGTTTATATAATAGAAGTAGACTATGACAAGGAGCTTTGTAAAAACATAGAAAAATGTACATTATTTTGGTGTGAGGGAATTTTTCCTGTCTTATTTAAATAGGACAAACTGAAATAAAAACCAAAACTAAATAAATCTATTTTTTTATTAAAACATCCTTCTCTCATGTGAAATTCTCTTAATCGATTAATAACTCATTCTTCTAATAAATCCTTAATGCTGCTATTCTTTTTGACTGTTTTACATCATCTTTCGTACTGGAGGTAGACTTGGAAACAGAAGGAGGTCGTTTTCTCTTCAAGAAACCTTTTCTCTCTGGCGGTGACAGAAACTTAGTGAACTTTTGATACTGAAATTTGTGAGGAATAATACCTTTCTTTAATCGTAATATAGTTTTTTGATTTTCTTGTAAATTCATGATTTTGTACTCCATTTAGTTATCTGTATCCTCTTCTACCTGCAAAAAAAAACATAATAAATTAAAACATGAAATGAAATGTGGATTAAAAATAAATGTAGATTATTTGATGGGTCAGTGCGAGTAACTGGTTTATTTTCATTCAGGGGTAACCTCTTATCTCACAAAACTTTAACCACTTAATAAGGAAGTTGGGTTAACAAATGTTAAATGCATCACAGAAACAAAATACTAGTTAATGTTGTTTATAAGCGTCATAAATACTTACGTTAAAGTGATCTTCACAACAATATAAATAAGTTGATGGAGATACCATGTCTCTTTACATGATTTTACACCACTTTTTTCTTACCTCTCGGGTCAAGAAAAAACACTTAATCGGGTGCACTCTTTGTTGTATTTTTGCATTTTGGTACAATACAATACTTGTACGTCGGTTTCTTTTGTTGATCCATGCTAAAATACTCGTAAAAACAAATTACAGAGCACAGTTCTTCTATTTACTGGTCACTGATTGTTTGACAAATGTGGACTATGACGTCACGCCAAAGGACGCCCAGATAGCGGGCGTTTTAAAGTGCCAACATTTGTTCATTATTTTAATTATTTATTTCCCCCTTTTATTTTACTTTTTTTAGCACTTTATATTTTTTTACAATAATGTATCGATGTAAGTAATATTATAAAAATATAAAAAAAATACACGCATACTCCCTATTATTATTAAAAAATATATGTTTCTAATATTTAAAGTTCGCTAGTACGGCGTATAGTACTACAAAAATAATAAAATCGATGATTTAGCATTATTTTGTTAAATACGGAGAAGAATTTAAAAGACCGCAAAATAAAACTACGGTCACAGTTCAAGGTCAAGTCTGGTAGTTTTCTGCTCACCTCTCTGTCTTACAATCATCCGATATCTCTTGTTCAATTACCGTTACACGTTTAAAAAAAAAAAAACTTAATGGACAACATCTCATACATTGTTCTGATTCTGTGGTAAGTAGTTTGAGCACTTGTGTTACAGAAATCATAATCAATGATGGTACCACAACACCCAGACACGAGATAATATAAAAGTTCGTGTCCCAATACCTGACCGGTGATCGAACCCGGGATCACAGAGATGGCGTTGCCTCTCGGCTACGGAGGTCGTCAATTTTAATACTCTTATTGATGAACAATAAGTGTAGTAAGTGTAGGTTTACTTTTATATTAAAAGTAACGCAGTAAAATAATAAAGGCAGAAAAAGATCTCAATTTAGTTTGAAATCTTTCTCGATGTCTACTATTTCCTCTACCTAAAGGTTGTCTGAAAGAGATTGCTCTCTAGCAATAAAACCGCGTATATTGTACTTAAATATGTCTGTAAAACCAATTTCTGTGAATTTTCTGTGCAATAAAGTGTATCTATCTATCTATCTATCTATCTATCTATCTATCTATCTTAGTACTAGGTTCAATACAATTCGTTATATGATGCAAACCGTAGAACATTAAATTAGTTACAAAATAGCTATACTCGTAAAGCTATTTTTAGTTCCATAAAATATTCAGGTATTGACCATAAATAATAACATACATTTATCTGTATAACCAGATTTGCGCGGTCGTAAGATTTTTTTAAGTTCATCTGAGTCTGAGTCTTTCCATGAGTAACGGGTATGAGCGTTTAATAGTTATGTGAAATTCAGTAATTAGTGACATTAATGATAAGTTCTATCACAAATTTATTAGAAGATCTCTTCTGCCTTTCACTTATAATTAAAGCACAGCCAACTTCCAAAGCTAACTAGACAATAATTATTGTGTGGGTAAGTGTAATCTGTTCAACTATAATTCGAGGCAAATTCATGTATTAATCAGTCTGAGTAGCTTTTCGCCCCATTCGTATAACTTTTAAACTAACCTCTTACACGATTTTGGTGAGATGAAATTGTACATTTGAGATTACATTATTGAGAATTACCGAGAAAGTTACTTTAAATGCTTAAAGTTACGTTGGTCTAAGTTTAACCACCTCAATATTTTAGGGACACGCGTCTAACATCCTAACTTAGAAGGTTTATTGCAAACTAATTTTATACAAAACATGTTGTTACATGGTAATCTGAATCTGTATTGCCATCGTCCCAACTTGTTTAACAGATCGTTTCAGTTGTTCTCACATTCCCTTGTTCAACACACATCGTTTCATTTCTCACATTCCCTTCGTAAAGGTTTATAACAAAGTAACTATGTACTAATTTGAAGGCGAGAAGTTCCCATAGTCTTACTGAATTCATTTGGAAATAAATTCATTAAGTTGGCCGAAGTTAGTTTCGCGGATTCGCGGTAAGCCGACTATCTGGGGAAACCTTGTATCGCGATTTAGGAGCAGACTTGGGAATTAAGAAAGCTGCATTTTAAATACTTTTTTTACCAAGTAATAGGGTAAAAAGAACTCGTAAGTAATCCTTAGAATTGTAGAGTACATGATTAAAGTTGGTATAAGCGACCTTTATTTACTTATTTTAACTTTATTGCGCTCATTTAAAAAGTACCAACGGCAAATTTATTGCTGAGTGGGTTTCTTTACCAGTAAACCTCAAATATTTGATATTATGAATGTCGATAAGCTCCATTCATTATAACTTATCATTAAAATCTGAACATTCATTACTTCATTAATTTAAAAGCAGATGCTAGTCAATAATACACTAATAATATTTAATCATTAAAATTAATAAAACTAGTCTGAGATGAGTGTGTATATTTATTTTTGGTTAGTTGTGTGTAAAAGTTATTGGCTATCATCTGATCAGATAATAATAAAAAAAATAATGTTCATATATGAATGGTAAATTAGTAGTGTATGGAACTTATTGACATTTTAAACTTGTCTTCTCTGGTATTTGGTCACTTTGTCTGGGCCAATATATCAGACGGTGACTGTACATGTATAAAGATTATTTGTATATTCTGATACGCGTGATACGTAGACAAATAATCTATGAGCAGCGCTATTCAGGGCTAGGTTAAGTGGGTGAATAGCCTCAATGATCTCAATAAATAGTTTTGTAATACTACTACTATTATTATAACATATCATATCATCATTATTTAGATCAAATTATTATTAATGACTGGCCTGTGTTTACAGTGAATGCTTAATTTGTTAAATTCTTCATATATTTTTTTTTATTGTAGCGCAGTATATTGGCTCCTCCCAGCCTGATGGTAAGCAAGAGAGGAACCCACTTCGCGACGACAACGGATTTGATATCAAAATATCCTATCCGTTAGCATCGCTATACTGGCCCGCAAGATGTTTCTTCACGCTCCTTTTGAAGGAATCCATGTCAAAACTAAACGATGAATTTGTAATAATGTATCGATGTCTAAGTGTAGGTACCTACAGATATAAAAATGTATCTTCGTCACGCAAAAAACCTTAAATATTTCTTATGCTGTACTTGTCACCCTTAAGCTAGGACCTCATTACCACTTAACATCAGGTGGGATGAGGTCAATCTTGAAGTGCAATATAAAAAATATATATATATACAAATAGGTATTTTTATACAAACGGATTTAAATGAAGTTTGTTAGAAAAACATTTAAAAAGATTAACATAACGTGTACTTTTATCCTGAAAAAAATGTGGGCAATGTCGTGGCAAACAACTGGTAGGTTATAAATTTATTAATTTGTTTGTTAGTTGAAAAAAATATTAAGGTCAATTGTACAAATTATTTAAGATTTATTTAAATTATTAACAAAATACTTTCGCGTTCCATTTTAAACATTTAAAATAATTGAACGGGTCAAAACGCGACACCATTTTTATTTAGTAGTTAATACGAACTACTTACTGCCCGACGTTTCGGTTAGGTTGCACCAACCGTGGTCACGAACTGACTCCGAAGCTGAGCTGAGGCTGAGCTGAAGTTAAATTATTTTAAATATTAACAAAAGGTTGAAACGTGTTTTCCTTTTGTTTATGTTAACTTGTATAATCTTCTTATCTGGATACAAGATCCATTTAAAAGATAGCTCCTGTATCTAATCTAAGTTGGCATAAATAGTACGAGTTGAATTTTAAGACAATGTAAGCCCACCCTTCAGTGAGTTTCAAGAAAACTTCGAGTTGGGAACTTAGTTTGAAAGTTAAATAGTGCTAAGTTGTACAATTTTGCCGCAAGCCAGTTGTCCATTGTGTTCTAGCTTGATAAAAAACAAAGTTAGTCTGCTCGTTCCATGTAAATTGTTGGTTTTTTATTCGCCGTTGCAAATTTCGCGGAGTAACTACCAAGTCGAGATAAAAATTAAATCTTATTCACATTTAGCTCTTGAAGTGGACGTCTAGAGGTTTTTCTCGATTCAATTTGCGCAGATTTCAATGTTTGGAATACTACGTGTGGGTATTTCACTTTGACCTGTATTAAATGAACATTATTAGCAATAACAATAACATTGGTCAACAGTTTTTCATCGTTATTTTCGTTAAATCAACAGTGTAGCGTCAAAATTAATTTACTATATGACGTAATGAAGAATCTTCAAGCATTATTAGCAATAACAATAACATTGGTAAACAGTTTTTCATCGTTATTTTCGTTAAATCAACAGTGTAGCGTCAAAATTATTTTACTATATGACGTATTGAAAAATCTTCAATACGTCATATACGCCGGAGGCGATTTTATCAGGACTGACTCTCTAGGAAGGTTAGAACAATATTTTAAAAATTGAACCTGAATTGTCCATTGTACAAAATTACGCATCTTTTTGCCCTGTATCTTTCAACCCCTTTACCACAAAGTATCTTTTTGCCCCCATCCAATTCGTCTATTCGCCGAACAGGTTTATTCACAGTATAAGGGTTGAAACATGCAAGGTGTGTGAAATCTTCTAGAATTTTACACAAATTAAAGTTCTATGTTTTTATTTCACTCGGATGTTAATAACAGATTTCTTTACTTTCAAAATCACTTATAACTTGTACTTTTTAGTAATATCGCTACCACTAATGACGTAGAAGGAAAAATCGTTAAGTCTGCCAAGTTCTTAGTTATTTGTTCTGCATTAGCGAGTAGGTTTTCAGCGATTTGTAAACTGTTTCCTTCGACACGACCTACTGTTTTTGTACTAAGCTAGTGTTGGGAATGTTTCGAGTCTCAATGTAGATTAACACGACGACATAGTAGCCCAAAGTTGGTCAAACTCTTACAATTGATATTTTACTTTTGAATCGGTATCTTCATATATCTTCGGCGATCTTAATACCTATATACACTAAACCTTAAATTCCAATGTGCCAGCACATCAAAATAAACACTTGCCTTTTTATTCTAGTTCTTATGCCCGCAATACGAGGGCGCAAAATCCAAAGTCTATCTTGCTTTCGACCATACTAAGATTAATAAGTAGTTGATAATTGGCCGCCGGAATTTCACACACGTGCCATTAATTCAATGGGATTTGAAGGAAACATTTATGTTAATTATTTTACAACTTTATTTCTACCTTTTGTGGGAAAAGAGAGGAGAATATAAAAAAGAAGAACCGAGAGGTATTTGAAAATCTTAAATTTTTTCTTCATCAAATTTAATCCTCCAAGAAATAGTTTCTTGTTTTGTTTGTTTCAGTAAGGAAGCTTCAAGAGAATCAGAATTTTAAATCTTAAAGCATGTCGAATAACGTTTACCTATTGAATAATAAAAAAAAACAGAAATTTAAGTTTTTGATTGTTACTGATGTTATACAATCTAAGTGATATAGAAAATTGAACAAATCAAATATAATTTTTGTTGTATAACATCATACAAGCCTCGAGGCAGGATGTTACCCGAAGATGGAGCGACAATGGTGAGGCAAATCGAGTGTTATCCAATGTTTACAACGAGTTCGTTCAATGTGTGAGCATGGACTACATGTTTTTTCAATATTTAAACTTTCATGGTCGGTTTTACTCTGATATCCCTAATATACGACACGAAAAGTAGTCCATATGTCAATCCAAGTTTTGACCAATATTTGTGCCAAATATCTTAAACCTGACTCAAGAAATAAACATTTTCTCGTATAAACTTTCAGGGGCGGTATTACCCCTTAAAATAAGGGGAAATGGGGGTAATACTATTTTCAGCTTATGTCCGTTATAAAGGTTCAAAGCATACCTATACCAAATTTCGTCAAAATCGGTTTAGTGGTTAAGGCGTGAAAGCCTAAACACAGGACAAACAGACATACAAGAGTTACTTTCCCTTTTAAAATATTAGCATGAATAACGCATAAGTAGTATCTGTGGCAAAATGTTAAAAATTATACGATGCGTTTGTTTTTGTTTGGGTTCAAAATTCGTTTCCTGAACAAAATATATAATATGGTTTAAAAAAACCAGTACTAAAAGTTTACTTTGTCAGAAAATGCTAACTCATGCCATGGTGCACCATAACATAATTTTGA
Source organism: Glyphodes pyloalis (assembly GCA_037074685.1). Taxonomy (NCBI): domain Eukaryota; kingdom Metazoa; phylum Arthropoda; class Insecta; order Lepidoptera; family Crambidae; genus Glyphodes; species Glyphodes pyloalis. The sequence goes on from JAYKKO010000020.1 coordinate 6,636,737, forward strand.
AAGCAAATTCAGAATTAATGGTAAGCAAAATCATTGAATACACTAATCTCATAAGAGATTAGAACCTTTCAATATCTTAATTAGTTTACAGACTCTTAGTACAGTAAAAAATAATTAATTCACGATTAAAAGAGCCCAGAACTTGTGTCAGGCCAGCACTAGACTCGGAGCACTGTTTGCTTTTAATAAATTGAAAAATCTTACTGAGCATTTCTTCCGAACCCTCATCCAGTCTTTCCTTTTGTAGGGTTATTTTTTTCCCATCACCCCTTCCCGATAGAGAATTTCGTTTGTTCGGCACCGTAATTTGTTTTTAATTTTTTTTCTCTCTCTCACCCTTTCACGGATCGCGTCTTTATGCTCAGTAATTTTTCACGCTTCTCCCTTTTGTGTTAGGTGTATTTCGTTTTTGAATCTGCCATGATTTTAGACGTCTTTGTGAAGCAGTTTTGTTGCGAAGTTCAAACGGAATGGATAAGCGTGTTTTTCTTTTTTAGGTGAAATTACGAGTAGGGATTTCGTTTTTATGTTTGGCTTTTAAATGGGTAGCTTGTATTTAATTTAATAGTGTACCCATTTTTGGTTAAAAACCGGCCAAGTGCCGCGCACGTAAGGTTCCGTACCATTATCTGTTCAACGCGCGTTCTTTAAGCGTATTGTGATAAACACCGGGTGCACTCTAAGCTCTCTAGCAAAACGCGGCAAGCACGCGGCGTTCCCGTCATTTGCATGCTCCAAAAACGCGCACGCTTAAATGTTCAACGTTCTTTTCTACATTACATCAGTAATATTTATAAAATATTTATATAATGCAAATGACGCTACCTCTGGTTCTGAACCTGACTAACAGAGAAGATCCCGGTAAGACACTCTTGTTATATTATACGAAAAAAACTGAACTCATAACTAGTTTTGCACTAAGACATACAGTGTGTAAATTGTAAAAACAAATTTGGTAATCAAAGAAATGATGAAAATTAGGGTACGCAAATAAATGGTAAGTCATAATCACTCACAAATCATGATAGGTTAGATGAAAGCATTGCCGTAACAACGAATGGCTTTTCAATCGTATCTATCGTAATTGAAGATATTGTATCTGCAAATGAACCTCCATGATCATGATCACCCATCCGCAAAAACACCAATCACGAATGTATGTAAACTTCCAGTTTGATTCGTCAATTGAACCAAAACGCCAGCATTAATTGGAACACAAACGTCACTCATGTGTTATGACGTCATTGTTTCCAGCTCACTTTGAACTCGGAATAGGGGATCGGGTATTGAAAATTTTATTCCGTGTTGTGATTGGTTTACTGTTGTTGGACTTTTTACGTCTTCATATTGTTTATTGGCGTTTTCCTTATTCACGACGTTTTTGGCATCATGTTACTTACATTCAGTACTCCAACAAAGAATAGTCTTTGTTTACGGTTTTACGGTTAACTATCTAAAGTTGGGATTTTTTTTTATAAATTTAGAACAACAACATGAAGTTGAAAGATTTTGTAACTGTGCTGTGATGTCTTTTCCAAGTTGGTCACTGAAACAAGTGTCAATTATCTTACTTCGATATAGTTTTGACAAGTTTAATATGAATGGAAATCACATTAACTTATGCTCGGTTCCAATACTTGAAAAAATATCCGTTCTAGTTACGGATAGTAATAAATTATACGAGGCGTAAGTTAAAAACGATCGACGGACGACTGATGACAGCTGATATGGAAAGTAAATTATGGTATGGTACGGTATTAACGACTCGTAGTCGACGTTCCATTTTAAACATTTAAAATAATTTAACGGGTCAAAATAATTTAAGGGTTTAAAAGGTCGGGCAGTAAGTAGTTCGTATTAATTACTAAATAAAAATGGTGTCGCGTTTTGACCCGTTCAATAGAGGTACTGGCCATAGGATGTGAAAATATTCTCGCGGGACTCGAAACCACGGCCACCTAATTTCGAAATAATGGTCTAATAACCTCAGAGCTTATGAGGGCAAGTATTATATTTTCAGCTAATATCGCAATGTTATACTTATTAGCTGAAAATATAAGTGGGGCGCAAATGGGGCGTGGGCGTGTAAGCCCCATTAATCATGCAATCCTTTTCAATAAATTTTCTAATTCAACCTTCACGTGATGATTGATTCACGAACTTCAAAACCTTTCGAAGAGTAAAAGTACAAGTGTTGTTTTCTCACTAAACATCCTTCCAATTTCCTTACAAAGCCATGACCTTCAACTCCCTTCAACATAGGGACCGACCCTTGTTGCGTAAGAAGAAAATATTCCGCTGAAAACCTGCACGTTAAAAATAGGCCAAGTTTTTATAAGTTATTTTACTCTCATGAAACTTTCGTGGTGGCAAGGCCAAACTACGTTTATTTTTTGATGTTAAGGTTTTTAGAGTTATATTTGTGAACTTACCTATTTAGCTAATTACGATTTTTAAAGGAACGATAACGACTTGTAAATATGGTATACAAAATAATAAATATTAAAAAATAATAATAATAATTTAAAAATTATTTTACAGGGAAAGTTCACTTCAAAATTATTATTTAAAAATAATATAGACTTCATATCACTTAATCGTTACTTGAAATTAAAATAAAACTAAGATCTTTAGTACGAACTTATATCTAATTTTATATTTTTATATCAAACTATTAACGTAAAATTTACACAAATTTGAATTCTATTTACTTTATTTCTACTGAACTATTTTTTAAAGCTTTATTAATAAACGAAAAATGGCGTAGGTTCTCCCATTAACTTTTAATGATACCACTCAAACTCAATTAACTGCATCATATGGCATGCGCTTGTTACCGTTTCAAAAAATTCGGATAAAACCTTTTTTATAGCTTCTTGGTCCAATACTACCGTGCATTTATTTCCCTACTTCAAAAGCAACGAGCCTTAAGTACCTACAAGCTATTCAACTCGTATCTATAGAATTGTTTCCCGTTTTGCCGTTCACCCACCGCCCTTCCAATAAAATTAATTTCGTGACTATATCATGAGATATTAACGCAAATTTATAATAAACCGTCTTAGAAATTTCGAGGGCTTCGATCCTTTCAGTCTCAAGTGGAGCCTATTCAGATGCAAACGAAAGGGTCATGAAATTAATTTACATTGCCCTTTGTACGAGTGAACGACTACGTTACCTTTTGATAAATACTAGAGATGCGCCGAGTCACACTTTTGCCGAGTAACGAGTACCGAGTTTTACTCGGTTTAATTTGTTTCCAACCGAGTACTCGGCCGAGTAACTCGGTTCAGTCAAATTTCCACCTGTTCACCACCACAGGTTCGCGCTATTCGAGCGGCTGGATCATGTTGATACCTACACCCCTCTCCCACCCGCGTCTTTCAACTTCAACCCTTGAAAGTTTACAAACGAATACTTCACGTTGCGGTATATTAACGATTGACTGTGAAGTACCTGATCACTGATTGTTGACATAATGACTGGAACTTTCTTTCTTTCTTTTTCTATTTCTATATACATATACCTAATCCATTGATTTTCTCAAATCGAGTATACTCGGCATTCAAACTGAGTTATTCGGCAGAGTACGAGTATCAAAAAACCTCTCGAATACACCTAGTACCAAGTATCAACAGAGTACTCGGCCCATCTCTAATAAATACCCCATCACTTTGACTGCCTCTTAGAATAGTCTTATCTCAATTCAAATCGGCTCTTATGGTCCATTCAGCTATTGTCTCAAGATTTAGACTTAAATTTGTATTTCTTAAGTAATCGTTACCCTCTGAATATTTCCTTTGATCATTATACTTAAGCTATTAAGTAAATTTAATCTCGTTTCGCCATCTTTGCTCAGCCTAATTGTATGGTTGTGGATTTAAAAGTTGTTCATTTCATGTTATTTCAAAGTTATATAATTTATGGGATATGCTTATCCGGCCTTTAATCATAAGTTTAAGCGAATTTCATTTCTTTACTCATTAGACATATCCTTTGAAAATTGTTTTTTGTTTACTCAACGACTGACACTTTACTAAGTAAATCATTATAGGTGGTAATAGCAACGATTAGGCCGAGCGTTTTAGTACGTATATTGAGAAAAAAAATCGTAGTTAATTACACTGTATCTGACTTCAGCTATGTTAACCTACTTGATAAAATACATAAAGATATATTATTTCTTTGATCCTGATTTGCTTTAGGCCTTTAAAGTTTTAGATTATTTTAATATTAGCAAAAATGAGTGCAGAATTAAATTCAATATTTTTATTGTGCATTGCTTTCAAGCTATTTTAGAATAATGTTACAATTTGGTTTGTCATTCACAAATAACTAAAGATCTTAGTGGCTTTGTACCTTACTATTCAATACAATTAATATTAACACAATTTAAATTTACTGTTGAAACGAAACAGGCCCATAATGGCTTCGCTGTCTCAAAATTTGTTTGAAACAGATTTATTAAACAAGCAAGTTATTTTAACCAAAAAATAACAAGCTGTGTATAGAGGTCTTCCGAATAATAATTTTGTGTACAGAACCATGATTTAATGTTACAAATTACGGTCGGTATCACACGGATGGTGTTTAAAAAGGAAATTACTGCTATTTTGGACGGGCAATTTTATTTCGTATGATTAATTTCGAGTAAATAAGATGGGTTATTTTTAATGCTTAGCGTTGTATGTTTTAATCATGTTTTATATGACTACAGTGAAGTGGATAAAGCTGAATTTTGATTGAGACCGGTGTTCTTCTGCTCCCTTACAACTTTTCAAGTGTATTTCTTTTTTATTTTTGTGGATATGTGACGTCATAACATATGGCACCTTCTAAAAACTGACTGACTTTAGTCATGTAGTTTTTTTATAAAATAATAATAGATTTTTGAATCATCGATAGTTGTTTATCGTTTTGCTCGCATGTTCTTGTTAATATTTATTTCACTTTAACTTATATGCTTGCTTTAGCAGGTTATTTTTAAGTAGTGATTATTTTTGAAATGAATGATACAATGATATCAAAATACACATAAATATATACCTAACGAAGTGGATACTTAATAAAACTATTATTTCACCAAATATCAGCATTTAAATTTCTACGAAGAAAAAAATATGCCCAAATCAAAAGATTGCTACTTACTATGAAAATAAATAGAAAAATTACAATTATGACCATTTGAAAATAAACCTGTTCTATTACAGCTACAAACATGTATAATGCTATTAGAATTGTAAAAAATAGTATCGACATGGTACAATCATCAGCACTTCAGACTTTACATTAGGACTTTGCACCGCCCTTATGTCAAGCGCATACCATCTATTATTCAACTGCAAGAATACCTTGACCTGTTGCTGACCGTACAATGATTATAGACCAGTACAATTATAACAATTATAAATCAATGATTGTCTATATTAACTAATAACAAACAGTGATCTTTATTTATTGCTATTTTTAATTTTATTTAACTGTTTTATAAAAAAATATCTAAGTTATTTTAAGCTAAGATTTTAATTTCTTATTTGCTGTTTTGTCGAATATTATTCAACTAAACTAATTATATTAATTATAGCGATCTTTTATATTTTAATGTTTTTAATGACAATCTTAATATCAGAATTAAAAAAATAAGGATTTTCTAATAAATCTTTGGTAACCTAACTAATCGTTATTATTTAAGAATAAATCTAACGTTTGCCAAAAATTACAATTTGACAATCCCAGAATTACGGGAACGTAAAATCATCAACAAACTGTATGGAATTGAAAACATATTGTTTCCTAAATATTACCGACACTGTGTTTTTATCATGAAAACACTATCAAGTTTGAAATGGTAACACTATCAATAGATCTTAGTCGATTGCTACGCAACTCTAATAGCACTAGCACATCGAAAATTGAACCTTAGATACGAAGTAATAAAGCTCAACATACCTCTGGACCCCGAGCTGACTTGGCACTGATACTTGGCGTCGTCTTCCAGAGTCACATCTCTGATGTCCAAGGAGTAATCCCCTGGAACAAACATGTTACAATTAAGCAAGTGAAATACTAAGGCATTTCGTACGTACAGCCTTGGGGACGACAGTGGCGTGTGTGGGACTCCCCCGCTCGAGGAATACCCTAACTTAAAACCCCACCCACCTTTTCATCGCTTAGTGACAGCGCCATGGTAAACTGGAGACCCATAACAGTCACAGCGTCGTCGACGAAGTTGGGTACCCGTACTACTGATTCAGTTGTGAAATGGTAAGCCAATATGCAGTAAGAACCATTTTAACTAAAAATAGGCATGATCTTTACCTGCATTATAAATTTCAAGTAACTTAAACGTCACATGAACAACTTGCTAACGACCTGTTTCTGCCCCAAAACGTGCATTTGCCGAATGAGTAGTCTCTACAGACTCCTTGAAAGGCTATAAAGTGTTCCAAGCGGCCGTGTTATGTCGTAAAACCACATTAATTTCCATCTTACAAAAAATTGGGAGAAAATACACTACGACGCCTACAAAGAAAACTTTTATACAGGCGTTTAAAAAGCATATTCAAAGGTCTTTTTATATGCTAAATCATTTCAGTAAGATTCAGCTAAGGCATAATAGAAAATCAAATATATCTGGCTTTTGAAAGGACATTTTGCCTTAAAAGTTTGTCTAAACCATTAAATCCACTTACTTTTTTTTCATGTACATATTTCATCATAAATCTTAGTAAAATGATATGTAACACAGAGGACATCGAATGCCAAAATATTATATTGGTGGCGCAGTAGTTAAAATAGACGCAAAGCGTAAAAGGTTTCAAGTTCAATTCTCAATCAGGTCAATAACGAAACGAAATGCTGAATCAGCTTTGGTCTACATAGTTGTGCTTGGTATACGCCCCTAGTCAGTATTTTAGTGATCACAGTACAAGAGAAACCCTAATTTAGTATCAACTGATTGTTTAAATACTGTTACTTATGACATTAGGTATAAGTGTGGGATCCCGTACCGCCAGGTGGGATGAAAGTTTTATCTTTTTGTGTACCTAATATTTAAAGTTCGCTAGTGTTACGTGAAGCACTATAAACATTTTAAAAAATATATTTAGATGACAAAGTTTCTTCGATTGCAGTTTTCAATCCTTTCTGCAACGAATGAACGACAGGTCTATTAGTAAGTGATTCTAATTTCATATGGCAGAGGTCAATATAACAGAAAAATTCATCGCCTACGATAACTCGCGGTTATCTTTGAATAACAGCACGCGAGATACGTAAAGGTTGTAGATTCGCAACCCACACCGCAAGTGAAGATGAAAATGTTCTGTTTGTTTAAAGTATGTTACTTCACTAATTGTTCAACGCCGCTTTTTGTCGTCTCGACAATAATAATATCAGTTTGACAAAATGCACACTCCAGTTTCCCTCCTTTGGCGCTTATCTAATTAATGCCTTCATTATCTTCAGACCTTTTTGCGACTTCAGCCCACTTGAGTGGGACTGCTAATAACTTTAATTTTAAGGGGTCCGTGGGAGAACAAAAAACCTTGTGACTGTGGCACTTTTAGCAGTAAAAACTTTTCTATATGGATTTTACTTAAAAAATATGTTTCATTGGAAAGGAACTGGACATATTATTAAAAGTAGATTGAGGATTTCAAACTATGGTAGAATAAAATTTAATAGAAAGATACATGCAATTCTAAATACACATATGTAAAAAAAAATAGATCTTTACGCCGAAATATCGCGAATAAAGTCGCGGGCAAGAACTAGTCAAAACTAAGGTATAAATAAAAATGAAGGGAGACAGCGAACATATTGAAATATTTATTTATAGGGTTATAATGAAAACAGTACAAATCGTTCCTACTTTTATTTCAGCCTTTTTATGAAAGCGGAACCATTCCACTGTGAGGCACTGGCTTGACCAAATTGTCCCTCTTATAGAATTTCTTCATTTCATCGTTTCCTCACTTCTCGGGGTATAAAAAAAGCACAGTAAGCGTTTCAGTGAGATTCAAATATTTTTTTTAGTGTTCTGAGCAAAAGATGACTGTCTTTTACGATTTTTATACGATTGTTGGAAGTAGATTGCAGAGGTTGTATTCAGATAAGGACTGTGAAGCTTAAGACTTCCATTTCTGAGTTAAAGAATATTATAGGATATGACTTCTTGTCAATCATTTTTGATGGGTTGCAAAGATTTAAAATTAATAACGATGATGCTTGATGCTCAGTATCCGCCCCTCCCCATACATTTTAAATATTTCCCCTCCTTAATTTTTTTTCTATAAATGTGCAGTTCCACGTAATATTAACTTTAATCTGTATCACATAAATGTGAAACGGCATTATTGCTAGTAGTTTACTAAAGAACTACTAAATTAATGTACATACGTATGAGAGAAAAGCATACAACGAGATAGTACTTCAGTAAATATTATGTATCAATGGTAAATCATAAGGTTTTTTTTCGAAAAATCACCATTCATTAGTACCCATTATTTTATATAGAGCACTGGAAGCACTCTTGTGCTTGAGGTAGTTTTTAGATTTAGGTATTCTTATACCTAAATCTAAAAACTACCTCAACGTATTCAAATAAGGAAATAAGGCATTGTATAAGAATTCAGCATCCCATTACATCAATGGAAAATGTCGAGTTATACGTGCTGCTGGAAAAATGTTAGTTAAATGGGTTTTGTCATCTTACTATCATTAATCATGATGAAGGCTTAATCTTAAGAACTTAATGATGACGTTCAATTCCCACTTCTTCATCGTTTCCAATCATCTTGTATCGGCCGAAGCCACTTAACTCCCCGTGAAGGTCTAAACGGTATGGCCTGCATTCAGCAATCATAATGAACTCTAAACACTAAGAACTTAAGAATTTCGATTCTCACCTTCCTCGTCGCTTCCAATCATCTTGTACCGGTCGTAGCCACTCAGCTCCCTGTGAAGACCTAGACCGAAGTCATCCTTTGTCCACTGCAGCTGTCCTGCCTTATTCTCCACTCGGCAGGGCAGGGTCACTCTGGACCCTACAACGGCAGTCTGGGAAACAAAAAAGAAATTAAGAATTCTACTAATTTCTTCTTTCTCCAATTGGCTATTGGCGGTAAGTACATTAATTTTATTAAATCGGTTGAGGCAAAGGTCTGCTATGATTATGATGCTGATTGATTGACCATCTGATCGACCAGATTGGTTATTATATTGGAGCAGTAGCTGTCTTACTTTGGTACAGTCAATATCATTCGTTTGTAGGTATACATCTCAGTACCTTGTCACATTAAACCTACAAGTAACTTCTTAAGTGAGATAGATAGTGGAATAATGTGACAAGGTAGTGTACAATCTAAAACTGCTGCCTCCATCCATTATACATCCGTTGAGCTGGATCTTCCTCATGACTATGATCCTGATTTACCAGACCGGTTAATACATTGGAGCGATTCCTATCTAACTTTCCATACAAGGAAAACAGACCTGTTTGCAACATAGTCGAGACAAACAATTGTAGATTTCCTAAGGACGCCATTATCATTTATATCGGACAATCAACCTGCAATCTTGATCAAATTAGGAAAACTCCAAAATTCGAAAGAGCCACCGCGGGATTCGAACCCAGCCTCTCCAGATTGTGAAACTCAACGCAACCAACACAATTTTTGGAGTTTCAAAAAAAAGTTTTAGCAGTAAATGAAAAGGTTAGTTATCTTAACAATAAGAAAAAAAATCCAGTTTGAACAAAAACTATTACTAAACAGTAGGGTTGAGCTTTTGAATAATAAAAGCGATTGTGTAGAAACATCAATCTAGCTACTTCAATTTGGTGCTGTGTATTGTAATGTCCGAAAATTTTTTTTTTTTAAAGTCCAACAAACTTAAATCCATTACAACAAGACCTTGAACTTCCAACAATTAATTTAACTGATCTCAAAGTCAAAACGTTTACGTCAAACCGATCCTAATTCACTTTCGATATCGTAGACAACTGTTTAGAACTAAGTTTCGTACTTATACTATCTACGGGGACTTAGCTAACTTTCCATAATAGAAACTAGTTTTGAACTAAAATGAGGGAGCCAACTACTATTGTGGACATTTTGTCATTGTGTGAGATGGTGAGCAATTTAGGGTTAAATGTCTCTTTGAGGAGTTTTCTCGGCTTGGAAATTTCATTTGCCGTTAGAATGTTATATTTGCAACATCTTCAAAAATTATTTTAGTTTTAACACGGCAATTAAATCGACTTAATAAAATCTGAAGCTAGATTTTTTTTTTTATATTACACTTCAAGATTGACCTCATCCCACCTGGTGTTAAGTGGAAATGAGGTCCTAGCTTGAGGGCAACAAGTAGAGCATAATAAAGCTGTTACTGGACTTGTCGCCCTTACCTTGAAGGCTTAACCTCTACTACTAATGTAGCAACCCCCAGGAGCTCTGGAAACCTTACTCACATGTAGGAACACAACAACACAGAAGTGATTGTTATTTGGCTGCGGTCTTCTGTAAGGTATTTCACCAGTCGGGCTGCTCCAGTTCGAGCGATAAATCGCTATGTCCTACCTCTCTTCATATTTATATCTCTTCAGATACATACTTGTTTTCATTTTTTGCACTTAAATGTAATTTTTGTTGGTAAAGTTCATATTTTATAATCAATTTACAAAATAATATAAAGTAATATCGTGGGCACTTGCTAAAAAAACGTAAAAAATATTTAGTGTCGATTGTAATGTTGATGGAATTTTGTATTGCATTCCATTTTAATTAAATAAGCATATTAAATTATCAAAACTGCAGTAAAAGTTTAAATAATTTACTCTGTACCATTTATTTCCTATAAAATAATTCAGTTATTGTAATTTATAGTACCAATTAACAAATTAATTACAAAATGAGTGAGCCAGCTCACATTGCCTTTACACTTTAAGTTAAAATAAAGCATTTTGAATTACGAACAAATTCAAACTTTATCGATCTCATTCATTGATAAAATGTCCTGAACTTAACTGAACTTAAAAATACAAAGATCACAAGACGATATAAAATTTTTTATCATTAGAGTTGTTATTTTTTCAGGTCTACACAAATATTTTTTTAATTTTAAAATCACCAAAACTGACGAATATACTACACAAAGGCATTAAAAAATAAAATATTCACCTGATCCTGCGGCTCCATCGCGAACTTCTGCTCATGATAACCACCGCACACGTGAAAAACACCAAAAAACACAACACAAAAACCGACGTACTCAGTCCGCAACAATAAAAACAATGGTTTGACACCCCTGCTCGTTACTCTGAGTCTATGTTTCAAGTCCCGCATTCTACCGCTTCTTAGCCAAGACTAAGGTTAATTCTTAACATAAGGATATCCGTTCTTTATTTAGCATTCACATTTTGAGCGGAAGTCTAACTTCCCCTTATTGGATCCTGGTTTATTTCTATTTTAGGGCTGTCGGCTGCGTATTTAAGCGCCATAGCTATTTTTGGCACTTTTTAAGAGATGATCTGTGGGCGCGCTGGTTGATTTATTTTCTTTTGCGATCTGAAACAAGGAGAGACGAGAGATTAATAACGTGTTGGAATGTAAAAAATGGTTTAAAAATAGTGGGGCGTACGTGTGGAAGGTTATTGTTATGGAGAAGTTACAAAAAAAATAGATATCAAATCTGAATTTTGAAAAATGACATAATAAGTCTATACTTTCATGTATAAATTGGAATATTTTTATTAAAAACCACATTTTATGGAAATAAAAACAGAATTTAATTTAAAAATTTTGGTTAAGTTATTGCAGTCACTAAAATTGTGATCTCTGTTTAATATATTTAAATAGCTTTTTTGTAATAAATTCATATGGACGTCTACACGGCATATTCACCCAAACAACATTTAACAATTTTTATTTGTCTATCTGTCTGTTTGTTGAGGCTAATCTCTGGACTAATTTTGACGAAACATTAACTGGTGTAATAGAGAGTAAGATAAGCTACGAGTACGTTGATTAAAGATATAATCATACAATCGTAAACTTTGCGAATTTAACATTTACTTGTTACACTTTACGCAGGAGAAATTCGCGTATGTACACACACATATATACTAGCCCCAACAACATTACAACGGAGCTTTCTAACATACATGCAAATTTTTATCGTAAACTTAACAATAGTACAATAGTACAACAAATATGGAGCTACTGCTCTGCCTTTAAAAACTGTAAAATAATGTACTACTAAAATACGTAAATACAGTGAAATTCATTTGCAAGTTTGAATCTAGAAAAGTTTAAAATAAAGTTCTAAAGTTATGCCAGCACGAGAGCATGAACAAAGTACAAAATTTTAAAATGAATATACATTATAAAGTGTGTGCCACACTGATGGATGCAAGAAATAGTTTTCCCGTTATGTAGCGTGGGAGTTTACATTTAACACTTTGCTTCTTTTATCAAACAAGTTAGGCTAGATATTTTTGTTGAGTAGTTAGGTAAGAAGAATAAAAAGAAAAAGGATGTGCATTGCACTTTTTAAGAAAAAATAAATAATAATAATAGTACAGAATGAAATGATTTTAAAAAATTATACCATTATATTTAAAAAAATATTTACAAAGGATTATCTATAAAAAACTGATTCAGTAGAAGAAAGGGAGTTTTACTTGATCCGTTTTATGGTTTGTTTGTTGCTCACATTTATATACTGAATTGTAGATTATACAACATTATTTTGACTAGATTGTACCTAATATAATATTTGAAGGACTATAAAACTCGAGCACTTTGTTAAATAAGGTCTAGTCTTAAATCTATGGGATAGCTGATAGAAAACGCCACAAGCATTGTGTTTACCTTATTTTTGTGCAAAAAAGTTGAAAGAAATGTAAAGCATCGGAAATTTAAAAAAATATATAAAATCAAAAAATATTAGTCGAACAAAGTTTAATCATTAAATACCCCTCACACATTGTCTCAGCACAATTCACACAGCTACTCATTTGCTGTATTCGCATTAACCCACGTCCCCAGTTAAATAAATTAATAGTTGCCATTAATAACAAAAAATCAACTAACTTAACTATAAAAAAATAGACGTAATAGATTCTAAGAAACATGAACGTGCGAAGTTGCTAAAATATTAATAAAACTTCAACATTCATCCTAACATATTCATAGCATCGCTTGCACTGTGTAAGGTTCCAACTTTCAGGTTAATAAAGTGAACTTTCAAAGACTGCATTTATAAATAGCAGTATGGACGAATGGGTTTTATTCCTTCCAAAGTTTTCCAGCGTTTATATGGCTATGAAGTTGTATATTTATTCCTGTCTCGGTCATTTTTGTACTAGTTGTGTAATGCTAAGTTTTCTAACTGAAAATTCGATCTCTGTACAAACAACATTTTCGAACAAGTTTAAGACGTATGAACGTATCACAATTTGTATGCAGGTCTACCTGAATAATTTGCATGGGACGTGTTATTTATTTCCTTTTTTATCATTTTCATCTAATTTAGGGAGAAGGAGGCTCACACCAATACAGTTCTAATGCCACGAATCGAGCGTTATGTATAACAGAGTTTAAATAAAAAAACTGCTACAATTGACTCGCATATTGAGGATTATCTTTACGTACGACGAAAAACACCTCAGATATCGCCTTTATGTCGTTCGCATAAGTGAACCTTAGCTGAATTACTTGGAAGTTGAAACAAATAATAAAAATATTTTTCCATGCCGTTTCCTGCAAAATCTATTGAATTGATTGCTATGTTAGTACATACAGGGGAAATTTAAACCTTAAAAAGAGTTCCCACAAGGAAATAAAGCAAAAACTGTACTTCAATACCAGTTATAAATTACTATTTGACATAAATTTGTTTTTAAATTTTATTTCTCAGGGTATTCTAGCACGGCTTAAAAAACGATGAAATATAAACTAAATATCATTTTTACTGCGAATGAATATTGCATTCGCATAAGAATAAAAAAATACTTTAGATTTATTTACTTGTAATAAATTATTAAGACGTTAGAAGAGGGTATGAACAAAAACCATTACATGTTGTCGACCTATTCCCACCAAAAGTCACGTTTTTATGTACCTGATTAATATGTAAAGGATACAAAACATAGCAATAAAACAAAATCTATTAATCGAGACAAAACACTTTTATGAACTATTAACAATTTACGAGCGATCATCAAAACCGCGCTTTCAATGAAAATTTAACACATTTAATATTTTTACGATCTCTCTAACCAAAACGCAATTTAAAACACTGAACCGAACTTGGCTCTATTAAAATTAACAATCAAAAACTGATGTTAACTTAACTATAACACGTTAAAAGCAAGTTTTATTAACTTTAATCCCCAATAACGAAATCGGAGAGGTTACTCAACGAAGCTATAATGATTAGTCATTTATTCTATGAGAACTAATGATATAGGATTAGTTAAAATGAAGCTCTGTTATAATAGACGATGGTATTATACTTTTCTGCCTTCTGAGCTTTTATGTGTTAAGTAATAAGGACGAAAATGATGTTATTTTATCATTTAAGCTAAATACCACATAATGCGAGGTGCCTTTATAATAGTTATGTATTTGAAATAAATTGATGTGGGAGTAAGTATATGGTAGTAGCAAAATATGTATAGATTTAATTGTCGACGTTGACGAACAAGCCGATTTTAAAGTGATTTATTTAGTAGAATACATATAGAATGATATTTTTTTCATATATAATGAAAAAAGTGTCGTCATGAAATCATTGTGGCTATGCGATTAGATTTCGGTATTGATAAAAAATACCAATGAAGTAAATAAACTGACAAAAAACTTTATTCTGTCATTTTATAAACAGTTTTAGGGCATCGATACCTACAAGGATAATATGAGACCCTATTATTAAAATTTCGTTACCTTTCTGTCAGTTGAGGTTTTAAAAACATATACCTACAAACACTTAACGTAGTTAAATATTCATTTTTAATATTTGTGAATCGGAACCCTTCACCCGTGAATCTGAATCAAACTTGGCTAGTTTTTTCCTTACCTGAATAAGAGGCATACTGTGATTCCTTTTAATTGATTTAATAACAAGGATAGCTAATGAAAACCTTTTTGGTATAAATTTCAGAAATATTTGCATCGTCAAAATTGACGTATGTAGGTAAACATTGTTTAATGCAATCCTCTATCCTACTAATATTTGATGAAAGTTTGTGTTAATGGATAAATATTTATTCACACAAAAATTACTAGTGAGAATTAGAACAAATAGCTTCAACAGAATAATTATCACACTTTTTGTACCACTTCGGTCGACGTCCTTAACAAAATGTTTATGCATTCCACTTTAGAATCTAGTGAAGTAACAACCAGAGCGTTTCTTCCAAATAATTAATATACTAATCAGAGATAACCTTTCTCTCACAGGTTCAACGAACCAATAAAGTTTTATCAATACACTTTTAATACTCTTCAATTAGTAATCCATCTGTTGCCACTTAAAATCTTTAAGCCGAAAGCTTACCGTTTCTAGTTATCTACTATGTTTTATTTAATTACTGATAACAAATTGAAGAGTTTAATTTAAGACTTGTGATTAGATTGTACTGAAATGCATAGTTTAAAATAAAACAGGTTGTAATTTTACTTATCTTTGTAGGTTTTGTTTAAATCTTTGACAAATTAAAAAAAAAATTCAATCAAATAATTAAAAATTTCCGTCTTTTATGAGAGTTCACTTGAATTATTTTTGGATTCGGTGGATTTAAAATTATTTAACTAGATACCGCCATGTAATTTATAATGTTATGGATTTCCTTTGCATTATTATTTCAACTATCCAATTTTATCAATTTGCCACAAGGCCCAATTTTAGAAGGTTTATATTTTTTGTAATATAATTCTATTTGTAAATATATAGTTTAGTTTGAACTTAAAATAAAAAAAAATATTTCCATGATTTTTTCGATAAACTTACTTAATATTTAAAAACTTATTTTTACGATCTAATACTAGTTAAAGAACATGTGGCATGTTTGACAACTTAATTTATTCAACGCCGACGTGGGCGCAAAGCTAGCATATAAAACACAGTAAAAATACATGGAAGGCCTTCAAAACACACTCACCGAACCGCTAATTAAAAATTCACTAGGAAATATCACAGAAACGAGGTACAGTTTCAGAATGAACAACGCTTGCACGCCCATCCAACCTCACGCGACTGGCTAAAATTGGATGCATTTGACTGCAAGCTATTTCTGAAACACCCCCTCGCGAGCTATGTCTGGTGGACTGACTCAGAATGGAAATAGTGGCGTAATGGCAGTGAGCTGCCTTTGAAATGAGTTACCGGATTTAGGATTTAAAGATTTGTTATTAAAATTAACTCTCTAGATGAGCCAATGATATTAACATGATACTGACTCAAATTTAAAATGTTATTTTGTGGCCTGATGGCAGTGGGTTATCTTTGGAATAACTAATCGAAGCCCTAGATTAACATTTCTGCTCTTACTAGAGTTAACATAAATCTTACATAATAGTTTTCAAATAACTGTTGAGATATGGAGAACTTTCAACTTAGATATTCGTAGTTAATCTATCTACTTTATCATTATTTTAGCAAACCAATTTTGTAAAAATGTTTTTTTATGTATATAAAGTGCGAAGAAGTTAAAAGATATTTAAAACGTAACAAATTGTGCATCCATTATTTGAAAAACATCCATAGCCTTATTAATTTATAAACACAAAAGTTCATATTATAGACAATAAGTACCCAATGGATTCGTATTAAATTTAGTGAATAGACAGATGAAATATTAGAATAACATATTGGAAAACATTTGTCCTAAAATCAGTACATAAAGTCGCATTCAAAAGTAAATTATATTGTAAACGGTCACGGTATATTTTTTCATTGTTTTTTCGTATTAAAACATGGAATAAATATTTTCTGCAGGTTTTTCTATTCAATCAACTGACCATGAAATTGACTAAATTAATTACTGAATTTGTTATAAACTATAAAGTTAAAGCACTAAAAATGCTATTATTCGAAAAATAAAAGGAACTTACTTATTTATTATATTTGATCATTTTAAATGCTGCTGTACTGTTACATTTTTTGTACTGTGCCCGAGTGATAAAATAACCGGAACTTGAGTGTTAAGTTTTTCACGTAACGTCATGTAGTTTCAATTAGCAATTAATATGCGACATCACACATATCCTCGCGGTGACTAAGGTTCGATTCTCTGTCAGGTCAATTTAGGAAACATACTATTTTAATTTGGCTTGAGTCTGTGTGTTAGGTTGATGACCCCATTTAGTAACTTCCGTCTGGAACTTATAGTAGATACAAGGGAAATCCTTAGCTTGAGACTAGTTAGTTAATTGGTTTGATTGTTTAGTGCAATATTAAAATATAAAACAAAACGAATTAAAAAATCAACTATTAAACTGAAAAACTAATAACATACTATACATAAATTGACATCAAAATGTTAAATTGCTGAACAATATCTCATACATTGCTCTGATTATGTAGTAAATAGCTAAAGCACTTGTGTTACAGAAACTAAATACAATGAAGAAAGAAGAAATAAAGAAATGTTTATTTAGTGACATGAAGTAGCATATAAAGAAAAGCAACTTAAAAAATTAATTATGTCACTAAAAATGATTCACAATGTCGGTACCACAACACCTAGACCCGTAGGTAAATAAATAATAAATAAATATTGGACAACATCCCATACATTGCTCTGATTCAGTAGTAAGTTACACAGTTAGCTTAAGCACTTGTGTTACAGAAATCAGAAACAACGATGGGACGACAACACCCAGACCCGAGACAATATAGAAAAGTTTAAGTAGTAGGTAGCACCTAGACGAGTAGGAGAGACAATTTATAAAAGCACGTTTTCCATATTGACCAGACCGGGAATCGAACTCGGAAACTCTGCGAGACGCCCAAGTCCTTCACACTCACATCTCGGCTACTGACTAAACGCTGTTAAATGCAGAAGTTGCCATCAAAAATATAAATGGCCCATACTCCACTCCGTGAGCCCACTAAGTATTTGTTACCATCCCTACTATAATATAATATATATAATATTACAAAATTAATATTATAAATGCAAAATTAATATTAAAAAAGTTTATATGGGAAAATGTGTATTTTTTAAGTTTGAAATATGAAAGTTGGCACAAATATAGCTCTATTAAGATATAGACTACTTTTTGTTTCGAATATTAGAGGAGATAGGGGTAAACCGACCACGAAAGGATGTAGTCCTAGTAGCTAGTAATGTAATAAAGACACAATATTACCGATACCAATAAAATACCTGTTCCAAAATAACCGTTACGCCGACACTGAGTAAGATTCCAATTTTGGTTCGGTCAAGTCGGGTTTTTTGTCATAATTTCCGGAAATGACGCGCATTCTACTGGCGTGAGTTTGTGTAGTTATTTTAATGAAACATAATATCCTATGGATTTTATACGCAGTAATAGGTGATTACTGGTAAAGTTATGATTCACCATTATTAGAAGTGTTATGAAACTTCTCTTCGAATATTATTAAAAGTAACAAATGTAATGAGAAAAAAAATCAACAACCTTTTTTGACGCGTTGATTATATAATGGTCATCCTTTTTACACATATTTTAGTAAATTAAAAAACAAGTTCTTTACACCTCTTTAGACCCTTTTTCTTTGTAAACATTTCCATAATTCTTTTTCTTTTTTATTTTAAACTCCTATTTCGATAAACGTATTAGTTCAACAAAAATAACACGAATACACGAACGAACGGTGGTATGAAATATAACATACAGCAATAAATATTGGACAACATCACACACATTAATCTAATTATGTGGTTCGTGCAAAAACACTTGTGTTAAAGAAAACAGAAACAACGACGGAACCACAAAACAATAAAGAAAAGATCGTTGACCATATTGACCCGACCAGAAATCGAATCTGGAACCTGAAAGATGGCGCGACGCCAAAGTTTTAACCCTACCTACCTATATCGACACCTATACCTACCTAGAGAGTATCTATAGTAGTTGTGGTTGTAATAATATATTTTTTTCCCGAAATAACAAGAACGTCGCAGAAAAAAGCTAAAATAGCTATAAATAGCGAAACCCGATACTGTTTGACTCTTTAATGAATATTGGATTCGCCCTTTGCCTTCTAAGGTAAAAAACTAACTTTCCTGTTACCTTTGTAACCTTATAAATCGTTCCCACGCACTGTCCCAAATAGTAAGACTGAAAATAGAGTCACATTAGGTAGCCTGATAATGTCACTCTCGGTGGAAGATTATGTAATACTCCTTACACAATCAAAGTAAACCTACAGTCAGTAACCTAAAGTTCTCGAACCTCATCCCACCTGATGTTAAGTGATAATATGGTCTTAAGTTAATGGCGACAACTACAGCACAATAAAGCTGTTACTGGACTTGTTGTCCTTACCTTGAAGGCTTGACCGCTGCTACTAATGTAGCACGTCCCAGGTGCTCTGGAAACCTTACCCACACGCAGGAACACAACAACACCGAAGTAATTGTTATTTGGCTGCGGTCTTCTGTAAGGTGGTACTCAAAAGGTAAAGTACTCAAACGTCAGTGTACATCTAAAACTTATTGATACTAAGAATTATAGCGGCCCGCCGCGTGGCTTCCCACGCCGCCTATTCCCGAATTTATACAAATTTATATTGATTCTTTGTTTCTATGGGTCTGGATGGCGTGATGTTTTAGCCTAAAGCCTTAATCAATAAATGGACTATCCAATACAAGTATTTTTATTTAAACCAGTTGTTCCTGAGATAATCACGTGCAAAGTCTTAAAAATTTAATTAGCTTATGTATATTAATAATGTATTATCCTGCTACTTTTGGTAATTTTTTACCTCTGCCAGAGTGAAATAAGGAAAAATTTAGAGAACACGGGTGTTTGGAGGTTTTAAGGTTTCCGATAAAGCGTAAGCACTATAAAACTAAATGAAATCTATTTCTTTGCAGCCAAACTTTAAACACTACCTAATTCATGCTTTTGTGTATGCCAATTACAAGCGTCACTTAAGACGTTTGCTTGAAGCTTCCTAACCGGAGTATTATTTTAACTGTGTAATGTGTATCATCTGTCAGCACATGATTCTAGTATCAAAACAAATGGAGCGAAGAGACAGATCGATAATGTCATTCAATTATTGACAGGTTTGACATAATCGCCGGATTCGATCATGGATCAGTAAGGGATTTAATATGAAACAGAAATACGTTTAGGAGTTTTAAAATTATCATTAGTAAGCATTTGGATTGAAAGATATTTATATATATTGCATGAATTAGAAACTATTTGGCCTTTATCAATTGCGGTTGATTATAAGTTATGATTATAAAACCTATGTCATTCAAAAACGTTAAATATATTTTATTAGCAATAAATATACATTGCTTGCACAGCATGACATACATTGCTCTGGTTCTGTGGTTAGTAGCTAAAGCACTTGTGTTACAGGAATAAGAAACAACGACGTACCACAACACCCAGGTCCTAAACAATTTAGATAAGTTCGTTTCTTATATTGACCCGACCGGGGATCGAATCCGCCTCAGAGATGGCGCCACGCTAAAGTGACCGCGATAGCCAGATTCAAGCCTACGATGCCCTAACTAAGCTGGGCAAACCTCACAAAGGGAAAATGTTTCTCACAAGATATAAGCTCATGCTTTCATACTTTTTTAACCCTAGTGCACTAGCCAGTACATTACAAAGGCAGTTACTCAAAATGGAACCTTACTAAACAATTGAAACAAAATTTACAGCGACAAAAATAAAAAAACAAGTGAAAAATGCTTTTCCTCCACTAATATTCGAATTAGTGGATGCAAATCATATTTTTTACCTAATCTATTGCTACATGAGTAAAGTTTCTATACTCACGTGCTATTGCTAACAAGAATATGTAGTTACCATTCCAATGTTCCTTCAAACTTCCTACTAGATATCTATAGTTTGGTAGCTTTAATTGTGCTTCCAGCGCACAGAAGAGCCTCGAAGCTTATATTGATTTTTTTAATTACAACTAACCCGCCCTGGTGTCGTGGCGTGTAGCGAGGTTTTATTTGATTTCTTTTGTAGTCTTTGGCACGAATTTCGTTTATGAAATTAGCGTTTTAGGGTTGTTGTGGAGAAGGTTCATTGTAGACTGTTATCTGTAGGGTTAAAATGAGTGTATATTATATATGAAGGCTAACGTATTGAAAATTCGTCAAATGGTAATATGTCGGCGTAATTAATTAGGTGTTAGATCCACCTTATTGCACAAATTATTTACAGATTTTGTTTTACAGTCTTAATATTGTATTATTTAGGCAGTCTTATTGCTAGAAAGTTATCTTCAAGACAACTTTTATTTAGATGAAATGGCAGATAAAAAGAAGTGAACAGCCGTGCAAAAACGTTACTTGAAATATTTAAAAAAAGACAATATTCAATACACAATAGCGTGATAAACATCTGTACAAAATAATTAATACATAGAAAATAAAAATAAAATGAATAAATAAATAAATGCGCCAGACAATCACACCAATCACCTGGTCTCAAACTAAGGTTTTCCCTTGTACTATGAGTACCAGACGACGGATACTAACTGGGGGCGTCATCCCAGCACACCCAGACCCAAGTAAATTGAGAAAAGTTCGTTTTCCAAATTGACCTGACCGGGAATCGAACCCGGGACCTTACGCGCTTTGGGCGCCTACCTTAGCCACTGCGCCACCGAGGTCGTCATGAAAAAAAAATCTATATTTTATTTAAAATTTAAAAGTCACACCAAATTATTTAAGATTTGTGTATAACTGATTTAAACTCGGCTGGTACTGCGAAAAGAATCAAAGTGTTTAACATTGTTTTAAGTTAGTTTAAATAAATATTTCAAGGTGTTATAATATTTTTTAGCACTGACCTTATGTAAATAAATTTGCATACTTTGGGCTAATCTACAAATGTCAGCAACAACCACATTCCTTTTAATTCTACTTGCTGAGTTTGAATCCAGCCAAAACATATTTTGTTTTTAAATTTTACTTTACTCCCACAGCAGTTCCAACGTCTCTACCCTGGTCCCCAGGGAACATATCGTGACCAACTGTTGGTAAAGCTAGCCGATTCTTGTTAAGGAGTAGCGTGCTCCTCTGGCAACGTATCATTATACACGTCAGTAACGTAAACATGACCAGTCTAGGGCTGTGCGGAGTCGAGTAATTATGTCGATAAATTTTGTCTGTGATCTATGAACACAAAATTTATTGATTATTCATTTGGATAAGTGACTAAGCAATTAAATATTACTGATCATACAAATATTATAAACGTGTAATTTTGCTGGCGTAACGACTAAAAGAAATTCAAATTATTAAGATATTTTTATTATTGATTTATTATTTTTAAGATTATAAAAATTACTTATTCACAAAAAGGTACATTCAGTAAAAAGACGAATTTTAAGAATGAATGAAGTTGAGTTCATTATTTATTTAGTATATTTGATTACGACTTAAGTGTTTTTTGATTTAAAAAGTTATTCTTTTGATATAATTAGTTGCAATTTGTTATTATTTAAATAACTGTTGCAAAAGATCACGTAACAGCCTGCCTACTCAGAAAACATTCTAATACTAGATTTTAAAAAATCGCTCACCCCTTAGCTACGGGTGTCATCATTGGTAACGCAATGATTTAATCAGATCGTTTAATTTACCACCGAAGGAAGAAATATTAAAGTCAAAGTCAAAGTCAATATTTTTTAAAAATAATTTAACGGGTAAAAACGCGACACCATTTGCACGAGCTGAAAGTCAGCTCGTGACCATGGTTGGTGCAACCTAACCGAAACGTCGGGCAGTAAGTAGTTCGTATTAACTGCTAGATAAAAATGGTGTCGCGTGTTGACCCGTTTAATTATTTTAAATGCTTAAAATGGAACGCGAAAGTCTTAAAGTTTAAAGAAAGGAATATTTGTTGTTGCAATGTTTGCCAGATCTATCTATCGAAACTATGAAGTCGATAGTTATACAACTCTAAACCACACATGTTTCAGGGGCCCAAAGAAAGTCTCACAATGTATAATTATGTAATTTGAACAATATGAATCCGGATCGTTAACTCTAATTTAATACAATTACAAAAGTTAGTTTGTTTTCAACGATCTTTTGTATTTCGAAGGTTGTTTTGGCCCAATTGGGGTTATAGCGTTCGCTCATAATTACATACAATTACTTCAATAAAACCATCTTTGTATGTATCTTGTACAATAAGTTTACAAACCTTAAGTTTTATTAAAAGGGACTGGGTTTGAAGTAATTACCACTAACTTTTTATTTCCAGATTACTGTCAATGAAAATCATATTTTTTTGTTACCTAACAACATTGCCATGAAAGATATCGTGCTTAAAAACAGCTAGTTCACAATACGTAAGTGTTAACTAAGTGATTACCAGTTAAGTTATATATGAGAACATGTCATGCAGACCTAGCCTACGCAACGCGACTAAATTTTATCGCGCTCTTAACAAACGTCAAAATCTATTGAAGCCAGTGCGTTAGCTGCTGATTGGCTGAAAATACGAGTGCGGTGTGCTATTAGCCAATCAACAGTATCGAAACTTTTGTCGTCTCACGCGATAAATTTGACTTAATGCGTATGCTAGGCCTGATGGCCCCTTTAGATACGCCACGCGAGTAAATTTTATCGCGGTCTGAACCAATATCAAAATTCTGCGGTAGCTGCTGATTGGCTAAACAAAACGAGTGCGGTATTTTAACAGCCAATCAACAGTTTAGAAAATTTTGTCGTCTCATGCGAGTAATTTGACGTATTGTCAAACCTTTGAGTAATTACCGATATGACATATTATGTTCAATCGGTAATAACTCAACCGCTTGACTATAGTACGCCTGGTGACTATGTCTGTCAATGTTATGTAATGTATAAATTACCAATCCAGTAGGTAACAGTTGGATATTGCCCAAAACTGTCCGCGGGCTCAAAAACTGAATTCCGACATACGTTTGTTCGGCGTTACGCTACTCCGACAAATGGTTATTTTTATATATTACGTTCATTTTTATGGATTAAAATAGTCCACTTAGATCAGAATTAGTTAGATTACACCGCAGTAAGGTCAGTTTCATTTTGGTTAGGTTAGGCTCGTTTAATAAACATTTGTCGGAGTAGCGTAACGTCGAACAAATGTATGTCGGAATTCAGTTTTTGAGCCCCATCCAAATCGATTAATTTGATTTTGCGTTAAACATAACAACCATTAATTCTTATAAATTTTTTTATTAGTATATTAGTTGTATTGTTGTTGCTAATTCACTTTCTTTAACATTAAAATCAAACCTTATGAGAATGTTTTAAAGGTTTCTTAAAAAATCGTCCTAAAATATAATGAACATAAATGACAAAAACATTCCTTTTTTTCTTTTTAAGTTTAAAATGACGAAATTACCAATGTTCGTTTGAAATAATCCGGAGGAAAGAAAGTTGCAAACATTTCACGTACCACTAAAAAGTTTATCCACCGAAATCTATTTTCGGTCCTGCGAATCGCCCCAATCAGTCTTCCGTTCGGCGAAAAAAAAACTGTTTATTATTTATCTGAACCACCGTACGGAAAGGGTTATTTTGGGTCGAGTTTTTTGTCCGACCAATCACCGCGTCCAAAGGCTTTTTTTTACCTTTTTACTCTCAATCCTTCTGGGAACGGATGTATCAGGCATCCGTTTAATCGTACAGCCGATGCAAGAAGTTATTTTACAACCTGTCAAGAAAGTCCGCGCCATTTTGTTTTGTAGTCCCGGGGATATAGTGCCGAGAGTTGCATGACAACGCGCAGATTAACATCAGTTACTTATTGGGTGTAGGTACGTAAACTGTTTGCGTTAAGCGGCTGCTCGTACAAAACCTGAAATTGGGTCTGTTTAAAGTCGATTTTATTACTGCGTTCGTATTTATTTCTTTATCTTTTTGAAGGAAACAGTCTGCTTTCTTTTTGATTGCGCAGCTCAAAGGGATTGAAATTTAAAATTACTGTACTGTAGCAGTTAATTTTTTCACTAATTAAGTTTAAAAAGGTCTTATTTAGTGCTATGTTTTAGTGAATATGAGGTTTGTGTTTGATTATCAAAATTTGTTGCGATGTTTTTGCTTAAAAAAATATATTCTCAAATTAACCTTACTTAAAATCCAACTCGGTACATTTTCAGTTTTAGGGCTCTGCTCTGGCTACAACCACTGCGCCACCGGAGTCAATGGAAATAATTAAATGCTTTTTGTGTTTTTAAGAAGGTACGTAATATATACTAATATTATCTACGGATACATTTTCAAGAATATTTGAATGTCTAGATAAGTCTACAGGATTCGCAACAAAATTTGGCAGGGGGAGAGATGACATCCATATCTTAATAAAAATAGCAAGATTTAATCTTACTTCTGTTTGCAAATTGCAATTCTTAAAAAAAAATGATACATTAAAATATTCGACGTTTGATTTTTATGTATTGATCTTAAAAACTGTACATTTTTTGTTCCAATGTTTTCTTTTCTCAATAGCGCATAACGAATACTCTTCTATTGTATGCACTGTAGAATAAATTAACAAAAAATAGGAAGCTTATAAAAATATACAAAAGTCACATTCGGTCACGTAAAGAAATCCAATAATATACTTTAGATATCGTACGAGTAACCATTATAAATAATTTTCAATAGAATCAGTTTCAAAATCGACTTAATAACTACTTCTAAAGCAAACAAGTGTGCAGGAAAAAATAACTTTGGAAAGTGTTTGGTCAAGTGTGAGTGGACATTATCATTCATGGGTTCTATAGATTTTCATTTAAAACAGTTTATTTGCCATATTATAATAGACTATTTTATAATAATAGCTTTATTAGTAAGTTAATTGGATGTTGGAAGAAATTTTTATTTGAACTTCAGTTACCGCTTTTTGCACGTAGAACATTTTATTTGCATTGACTGAACTTGTAAATCAGACGATTTACAAATTCATCTTATTTTTAATTCATTAAGTTTTTAAAATAAGGGTTTTAGTTGTTTATTTAAAGTTAATAATTGCATAGCTGAATATTTCGCAATCAAGAAAAAAGAAGAATTTGAAAGTAACTGTTTGCTGTGCATTACGTATGCACAGCAAACAGTTACTTTCAAATTCTTTTAGCATAACTACGTTTATATTATTTATTATGTCTCGAATATTTTTTCTTAATTAAAACAAATATTTGTTTGACAAGTTAATTACAGATACCTAGAACGAATAGAGCTTGCGCCGGCTTGTGTATGTATCCGAATAAACAGATGAACATATTGGGTTTACTTTCTTCTAAGGTTTTCATTTCATAACCCTAAAAGGCGCCGTTGTCGACACAAATCTAGCGTGAAGCTAAAAAGCGCTTTTTCTGTTCAATCGAACGAACAGAGGTGATTTGCCTCGATTAGTTCTACTTCGTCCGCGCAATATTTGCTTGCTTTATTTTGTCGTAACACAGGTCGGATTAGGCCAGGAGATCGTATAATTGTAGAATAAAACAATGTAGACTATGCTATTTTCTGATTTTTTATACAGCATACACAACACATTATTGAAATTTTCATGGAAGTTTGTAATAGACATTACAAAACATAAATTAAGCGTATATTAACTGAAAAAAATCAGAAAACGATTGAAACATTTTCAACACTTATTAAAAATATATATTAATAAATAAACGTTACGGTACTCTATGGTATTTGAGCTATAATAACATAGAATTTATCGCATCATATTGTTGCGGATTTTTTAAAAATGAAATAATCATAAAGTATTCATTAAAACCGAATCGCCACTTTTTAACTCATGATTTAATAATATTTAAATGTTATTAGCTTGGAAGGCTTATTAACTTTAATTAGTAAAATCATAGATGGTGATTGTTAAATTTACAAAAGTCAGTTGAAACGGTATATACCTTAACAATTTGAAAAAATGCGCCAGTTTACCTGTTATTAAAACATTACGATTCCCGATTGCTACAACAGTAACAAATGACTGAGTAAATTTTTATTTTTCACAAATAATTTAAAAAAAAATCTTACCGGAACACATTACATTGAAATACCTGGACCGATGGCATATTTTTTTCTAAAAAAACACAGAACACTATCCCCTAGACTAATTACGAAGAAACGTGTTGAAACGTAGATAAAGCAATGAAACGCCGGGGGTCGGGAAATTTCATTAGTGAGGGTCAATTTTGACATCGGCTTTTTAGGGTTGACTGATGAAAGTGTCCCATTTGTTTATTGACTGTCCTTTTGCGTTTTATTTAGGCGAGCTGTTGATTCAGGGCGCGGTTGATGGGAGCACCTTATCAGTTTCGTTTTAAGGTTCAAATCACCTTGGTATGGATCTTTTGTTGTGATAAGTTCAGTGCCAGCTACAAATTTGATAAAATTAAGAAATAAAACAGGTTTTGATCCCTAATACCTCAAGTAAAAAATTAGTCAGGTAATCATTAATTTGGTATTATAATACTTTTTTTATAGTTATGTTTGTATTTTGATACTGGATATATTTTTAAGTTTATTTAAACGTAATCTCAATATAAATTTTGAACTACCTATTGCTTAGAAAGATTATCAACTTTGAGAGCACTTACTTTAACTACGTAAATGTGACTAAATGTTATTTGTATATAATATATATTTGGTTATATGTATTAAAAGTACGACACCGTATACACATGTTAATCACGACAGACAACATGTCAATATTATAACACTTCTTTATATAAATTTTGTTTTTAATAACAATTATGTTAAATAAATATCTAACAACGACGGTACCACAACACTTAGATACAATACAGAAAAGTTCGTTTTCAACATTGACCCAACCGGGATTCGAACCTGGACGTCAGTCAAAAGTAACCGTCTGAAAACAACATTTTGAGAAAGGTATGGCATAGTGATTTATCGCTCGAACTGGAGCAGCCCGACTGGTGAAATACCTCCACCTTACAGAAGACCGCAGCAAAATAACAATCACTTCTGTATCGTTGTGTTCCTGCGTGTGAGTAAGGTTACCAGAGCTCCTGGGGGGTGCTACATTAGTAGCAGGGGTCAAGCCTTTAAGGTAAGGGCGACAAGTCCAGTAACAGATTTATTATGCTGTACTTGTCGCTTTTAAGCTGGGACCTCATTACCACTTAACATCAGGTGGGATGAGGTCAATCTTGAAGTGCGATATAAAAAAAAAATCTTATTCAATAAGTCGCCAGAGCGACGGGGGCTAAAAATAAAGTTGCATAGATCTAACTATATCATCTCATGAGTTTTACTAATATCTCTAAGTCCATAATCATACCAACGACATAGATCATTCTAATGATACAATATAGTTGGTGTGCGCATAACTTTTCTCACTGATCTTTGATAGATTAATACTTAATAGCATCATAATGATCATTATCATATTGATTGGATGTTCTAACCGCTGTCTTATAATATTATGGTAGTTAAACATAATGTCCAAAAAGGTATGCATATATAATAAATTAATAAACGAAAGTTTAGATGTAAGGACGTTTGTTACTATTCGACACACACATATATGGATGTGGATGAAATTTGGTAGCTAAACAGACTATATATATAACTATAATTATATGCAGGGTACTTTTTATCCCGGAAGAATGTATACGAAGTCAAATGTAGGTATAGGGAAATCTATAGGGATAAATTTATCATAAAATTTCCATTGATAAAAACAGTAACTTTAAAGCGTGTGTTTATTATCGATTAATTTAAATCAAATTGATTGGGCATACCGATGAAAATAAATAAGATATCAATATTGGACGATATCACATACATTGCTCAGATTCTGAGTAGCCAATGCATTTATGTCATAAAGAAACACTCGAGACAATACATAATAGTTTGTTTTCTACAATGACTGAGAATCGAACTTTGCACATCAGAGATCGTGGGACGCCAAAATGA
Organism: Glyphodes pyloalis; assembly: GCA_037074685.1. Lineage (NCBI taxonomy): Eukaryota > Metazoa > Arthropoda > Insecta > Lepidoptera > Crambidae > Glyphodes > Glyphodes pyloalis. The sequence goes on from JAYKKO010000020.1 coordinate 6,665,883, forward strand.
TCAAATTCCGGCCCGCCCGCCTCTCTGCTACCGAGGGAGTCATAGGACATACAGCTTACTATATATAAATATCACTAAATTCGGTATAAACGCTCACCCATCCAATATTCTACGGTGGCATGCGTATCTTAATACTAAAGACAAAAAAAAAAACAAAAAAAGCATTAAAAAACTTATTTTAATTTCTTATTATCACCGTTCATGTACCAAGAAAGGAAATCAATATCATTTAGTAGTGCAATGATTAAGATTGAAATAAGTACCCATGGCGTTAATCTGGTATGAAATCATTCAAAAGTTTTTGCTTATCTTGTTAGTGATTGACATTTCCTTTTATTAACAACGATGTTAATTGCAAATATGGATTGGTATGTAATCCAATGTGTACTTTATCAGTGTGCTATAAAGATTAATTATGAATTGATTAAGACGGTAAATTTAATTGGTGTGAGCAAACATTTATTTGCGTTTCTTCCAACAAAAGCTGTCAACATTTCGGAAGTTATCAATTCAACTGGTGACTATCCATAAAATATAGCAAACAGCATTCAGGTTTATTATTTTACAGTTGGTCAAACATATATTGATAATAATTAATGAAAAAATGTACATATAATTTATTTCATTTATGTTTCTAACTCAAAGTACGAAACAAGGACATCAGAATTTAAATCTTGTATTATGGAAAACTTACTCAACAGCGGAGCCACAATACACCCAGATATACACTTAGACACGGAACAAACCCGAAGAGTAGGAACAGGGGAAAAACAAAATTGTCACATGAAACTCGTAAATGAGGTTATAACACCAAAATCCACATTTCTTTTTTATATTGCACTTCAAGATTGACCTCATTCCACCTGGTGTTAAGTGGTAATGAGGTCCTAGCTTAAGGGTGATAAGTACAGCATAATAAATCTGTTACGGAACTTATCGCCCTTAACTTGAAGGCTTGACCCCTGCTACTAATGTAGCACCCCCCAGGAGCTCTGGAAACCTTACTTACACGCAGGAACACAACAACAGAGAAGTGATTGTTATTTGGCTGCGGTCTTCTGTAAGGTGGAGGTATTTCACCAGTCGGGCTGCTCCAGTTCGAGCGATAAATTGCTACGCCCTACCTCTCTCAAACACATTGACTCTTGTATTTTTCTGCATCAACAAAACATTATGAAATTGGTGATGGTTATTTTTAAATTATTAAATATCACACGCTCATGCTACAATGGAATGCGTCGATGCAACAGATGCAGTTGTATTTTCAAATGCGCATTTCCCGATTTTTTTTAACTAGTGACGTCGCCTGTTCTCCTCAATGTCAATCAAACGAATGTTTGCCCTAAGTCGAATCCAGCAGCCTCAATTTAATATGGTTTAACCAAAAGCCCTAACCACTATTCAACCGGGCTGGTTAAAATATTGAACCGTCCATTTTTCAATCACATACAAGAGTACAGCCCCAACACGCCACAATAGAACTCATTACTAAAACAAACACGAAGGTGTTTAACAAGCATTAGCATATTCTACAAAGAGTTTTATATCATCATAACAACGGTATAGGTATTTTATTACGATTCAGTCGTTTACAAAATACCAAACTTATTTGGAGGTCATTGGACCTCGCTACCGGAGTTAACCGAAATAAACGTGGATCAAAATTGTGATTTGAACTTTCTGGTACTTGCTTTTGGACTGTTTTTAAAATAGTTATAGTTTATTAGGGCTAAGTAAAAACCACTATTTAACTACGTATAAATACTAGCGATTTTCCGCAACTTCGCCCGCGGGATAATCGGGATAAAAGGATTCTTTAAGTAGAATTATTGTCCCTTCTCTTTTTCTACCAAATTTCGTCCAAATCAATTAGTAGTTTTTGGATAAAAGACACATTATACATCCAGACATTGGGACTTCCAGAAATCCACACATCTATTCCACATTCTTACAAAATTTCGCATTTATACTAGTAAAATACCTCCATCAATGTAATAATATAGTACAAGAAAATAAAATAAGGAGCTATGACATTTTCGAAAAAAGGTTCTTTCTTAACTTTTTTTGCGAACTGATTATTGTACAGTCACCGTCATATCGGAGCAGACAAAGTGACCAAATACTTCTGAACAGTTAAAATGTCAAAAAATTCCATACACCACAAGGACATTAATATCTGAACATTCATTACTTCAATAACTTTGAAGATACATAATGAAATCTTTGTAGAAGTACCATTAAATTCATATGGTAGTCTGGATAGATGCATGTTTAATACTTTTTCATGCATTAAGAACTAATTTGATATTATCATAAAACAGATACTAAGACAACACATTTTGAAACTTTTCATCTCAAAATTATGCGGTTTAAGTCACGAGTAACGTCTACTTTTTTTCTTTTTTTTTAATAATATTATTTATTTTTAGTCACTTTTGGGGATTATATTAATCACTAATTATTTATTAATTTGTCCCTTATTGTTTTTATATCCTGCAAATGGATACAGGAAGATATATACTTAGATATAAGATATCTAAATACGTGAATTATTTAAGTTTTGTTTATATTCTTTAGTTTGGACACTAAAAGAATTGCCATTTTAACAAATGCTTCAATGGTCTCTTCGCTGTTTAGCATTTCCATAAGAGGTTCTATTTTCTTACGATCACGTTCATTAAAAAGATTTGGTGAAAATGGTAGAATATCGGACAATCTTTTAAAAGATGATCTATGTCTTGCGTTGAGGTATTGTCGCACGAGCACAGGAGGGGTACTCTCAAAAACGAAACGAACAAACGAAAGGTTTCGTTTTTGAATATTACTCAAAAGCTTAAGAATGAAGACTTGGTATTTGATTTGCATAAATAATATTTTATTTTTTGAAAACGCTAAATTTGCATTCGAAGTGAATTGGTTATGATTATCAGGATTAAAAATTGCCATCCGTTGTCGGATCCGACATAATTCGTTTATGGGAGTAGACCTGTGGGTCTTAACGATTAAAGATACGTAGAGCAACGTCTACTTGATAATAGGATTATTTTAAGAGCTCGATTAAACCAAATGCATTAATATATATTTTATAAGAACTTAATTATTCGGCTGTTGCTCAAACATGTATCTTATTTCATACATATTACAACCTACAATTAATAAGTATTTACCCTGTGCTAGATCTCGATTTTAAGCAATTAAAATCGAAACTAGGAAAATTTCTCGTCTCAATGCGTACCTGTAACAGTAAAAATACATTTTTAACAAAAATTCTGGTATAATAGTAGCTTATCTACAGTTAAAATCAATCAAGGCCTTCCAATCAGTCATTATTAGCCAAAAATTTGCATAATCATGAATTAAAAGTTTTTTTATTAAAACTTAACTGTTTGTTTCTTCTTTTATAAATTAAATATTCTTGTTAACCGTTATGTCTTAACGAAGATGTTTGGTAATTAAAATTGGCAATTAATATTTTTTTTTTTTTTTTTTTTTTTTATAGTAGCGCAGTATATTGGCTCCTCCCAGCCTGATGGTAAGCAATAGAGGAACCCACATCGCGATGACAACGGATTTGATATCAAAATATCCTATCCGTTAGCATCGCCATACTGGCCCGCAAGATGTTTCTTCACGCTCCTTTTGAAGGAATCCATGTCAAAGGAAGGAGGAAACACATGAGCCGGCAACGAGTTCCACTTCTTTATGGTCCGGCAAAGATAAGAGTTACCGAACTTTTTGGTTCGTGATGGAATATTTTCCACGGTGAAGCGATGACATCGTTGGCCGGCTCTTGTGGTTCTGTGTAGGAAAGGAGAGGGTGGGATAAGGGAAAATAGTTCCTCGGAACACTCCCCATGATAAAGCCGATAAAAGACACTTAATGAACCAACGTCCCTACGTAGTTGAAGAGGTTCAAGGTTCCCAGTAATCTCTTCATCGTTAATTATGCGCACAGCCCGTCGCTGCAACCTATCAAGGGCATCCATGAGGTATTTGGCGGAACCGTCCCAGAGATGCGAGCAGTATTCCAGGCAAGACCGGACTTGAGTCTTATATAAAAGACAAAGCTGGTCCGGCGTGAAAAACCGACGCACTCTGTTCAGAATCCCCAGTTTTTTGGATGCTAATGAGATGAGACTCTCGATGTAATGACCTTGATTAAGATTGCAGCAGATATCCATGCCGAGCATGCTTAGGCTGTTACGCAGGCAAAGTGGAGTGCCCCGAAGAATGGGGAGAGGAAGGAATTGGGACAATTTTGTCGAAAACGCGCACACTTGGGTTTTCTTAGCATTGAACTCAACCAGGTTATGTGAACCCCATTGGCTAATAAGGCTCAACACCCGGTCCAGCTCAACGACAAGATTCTCTCGTTTCTCATCCGTTACTGCCCTGCCAGCTGAAGGTTTACCGAGGTATCGTCCATGGACCGTACTGTCATCAGCATAGCAATGTATGTTCCCAAGCGGTAGCATATCATTGATATGAAGAAGAAAGAGGGTGGGCGATAAAACGGAGCCCTGTGGGACTCCAGCATTAACAGTCATGAACCGCGATGCGCATCCGTCAGACACGACGCGAATTCTACGGTCACGCAGAAAGCCGGAAATCCAGTCACAAAGCCGGGTGGGCAGTCCATATGCCGAAAGCTTAGAGAGAAGAGCTTTGTGCCAGACCCGATCAAATGCCTTGGCAATGTCAAGGCTGATTGCCAAAGATTCGCCATGCTTGTCGATTGCCTCCCCCCAGAGGTGCGTCACATACGCTAAAAGATCACCCGTCGATCGTTTCGGCCTGAAGCCGTATTGGCGATCGTTAATTAAGGAGTGATCCTCTAGGTAGCGGATCAACTGGTTATTGATGATCCGTTCCATGACTTTGCACAGCACTGAGGTTACGGCAATAGGGCGGTAATTTGATGGATCCGATCGGTCTCCTTTTTTAGGGACAGGCTGCACATTAGCCTCTCTCCAAGCTTCAGGAATAACACCGGATGAGTACGAGAGGCGATATAGGCGCGTTAACACTGGAGACAACTCGGCTGCACAGGTTTTAAGAACAATCGCTGGAATACCATCAGGTCCACTAGCTTTCCGGACGTCTAGTGACTGTAGTTCACGGCGCACATCACGATGTCTGATAAAAATATCAGGCATGGCAACTCCACTAGGCGAGATCGTAGGTGGGGGCGCACCACAGTCATCGACTCGGGAATTCGCCGCAAAGAGCCTTGCCAAGAGATTGGCTTTCTCCTGCGGTTGATGAGCTAGTGAACCGTCGGGGTATCTCAGCGGTGGAAGAGAAGGTTGGCAAAAATTGGCTTGCACGGCTTTGGCTAAACGCCAGTAGTTTCTTGTCCCCGTAGGATGTGAAACTAACTCCATGCCTACTCGTGCAACGCGCTGGGCATCCGCTCTTATGTATGCCTTTTTGCAGACCCTGGTGGCAGTGTTATAGGCTGCTTTCAGAGAGTTGATATTAGGATCTTTGATGGCACGACCCCTCGTCCAGGCGCGGTACGCTGCCTGTTTACTACAAACAGCATCAGCACATTCGCGGCTGAATTGAATATTTATAATTACCGGAATTGGGTTAATTTATTGTAGCGACACGAGATTTTTTGTTCGAAGTTATTTTAGCGGCAAGGTCATGAGAATATTATTTTGAAAATATGTCGAGTAGAAAAAAATGTTCAGGTAACTCATGCTTAACCCAACCAGCGCCAGTTTTAGTAAATAAAGTAAAATTTTTTTTTAGTTATTTCTTATTAACATAAAAATATCGGATTATTTTCGAATTGTCAACCGCACGTCAAGCAGGCCTAGCATACGCAATAAGTAAAATTTATCGCATTAGACGATAAAAGTTTCGATACTGTTGATTGGCTAATAGCACACCGCACTTGTAGTTTCAGCCAATCAGCAGCTGACGCACTGACTTCAATCGATTTTGACGTTTGTTAAGAGCGCGATAAAATTTAGTCGCATTGCGTATGTTAGGCACTTGCAGTTCGATTTTAGTTGTTACGCCCGCGACATAAGGGCGATACAGCCAGCATCATTAATTCGTTTGTACCTTAGTACCTTATCATACCAAATCTCCGCGTAACTAAGTAAGTCAGATAGACATTGACTTACTATGACAAGGTACAGAGTTGTTCACGAAATAAAGCTAACAGTACAAAGTCCAAAATGTATATTCTGCCGTGCTTTCGCCGTACGTCATGACACGGTGACAATAATTTGTTAAAACTGATCAAAGTAATTGAATCATGTGTCAATACACTAAGTTTTATTGATCATTTTAGTGTGTTACCAAAATTTTAACACTACATATAAAGTGCTTTCACATATTTATTTAATATCAAATTGAAGTCCGAGGGCGGGCCTGGTGACCTAATGATATCAAACCTATTTTAAATAGGCTTAGTTTTAGGCGCCAGTCTCCCACAGATCTTAATTGGTATATCGTAACTGTGAGTTAAGTTATTTAAGAGCACAAATGTTTGTAAATAACACCAAGAATGTAAGAGAGTTTTGTGGAAGGAAATCAAATTGTTTTTTATTTTTTTTATTTTTATACTGCACTTCAAGATTGACCTCATCCCACCTGATGGTAAGTGGTGATGAGGTCCTAGCTTAAGGGTGACCAGTACATACATTTATTCATTTTTGTAGATCTGCAAAATCACCGAAGCCTGTATCAGTATTTCATAATAATATTATAAAGAGGAAAGATATGTACCTATTTTTGTTTGTTTGTATGTTTGTAATGAATAGGCTCAAAAAGTACTGGGCCAATTTAAAAAATTCTTTTACCAATAGAATTCTTCCAATTTGACATATCATAAATGCTAATATGATCATAAAGCTGTGCCCGCGACTTCGTTCGACTACAGGGGGTTTTTTCGCAATAAAAGGTAGCCTATGTCCTTTCTCAGGGTTTAAAGATAGACTGTGCCAAATTTCATTGAAATCGGTTGAGAGGTGTAAACAGGAAAGCGTAACAGATATACAGAGCTACTTTCGAATTTATTATATTAGTCGGGATCTGCAGACTGCAGCGTACGAAAAGCACGGCAGACTATACTGTGGAATTTCAGGGTTTCATGTCTTGGAGCTATGATAAAATTATGTCAACTGTATAACCACATGTGTGCAATAAAGAATTTTGAATTTGAATTTGAACTTTCACCACTTTTATGTCGAGGGCATAAGGAGTAATATTCAGCTCCAAGTGCATACCTCGTTACTTGTTGACCGTACATTGGACAGGTGCAACGGATGCACAACCGGCAGCTCAACCCGTCAGACATGTTCAAGTTTCTATTCCACTTCAGCTTTTCGAAACTCGGATCGTATTCTGTGGTTTTGAGTACAGTCGGTACTTTTTCTAGTGTGGTTTTTGAGGGCTAAGCCTGATTGTCCTATACTAACTCTGTATTGAAGAATTAAAAGCGTTAGACGCAAACAACAAGAGGCTTCAAATCCCGTGATGAACACTTTCACTTTGTAAGATTTCCTCTGTTTGGCTAGGGTATTGCAGGTTGCGGGGGGGGATTGTGACGAATCGCTGAAAGCGCATCCCCCCCACATATGCAGGCAAAGGTATTGCAGGTGAAAAAAAGTCCTTTCCTTTACAGGGCAGGGAGTCCCACATACGCTGTTACCTCCCACAGATGACGGTACGGTGCGTCAAAGCATTCTAGGAATGTGTGGGAAAAGACCGGTATCTATTAAATCATTTCCAATTAAAATAATAAAAGTACTTGTTTTTCATATAAATGTTAAAGCAACTGCAGCGTCAAATGATTTGGATTACCTGAACAGTATTTTATTCTACGCTTCAAAAAGGTATTTTTGAATCGTAATTTTTAAAGGTATATTTGGACGTCTGTTTTTCATTCTACGTTCACTGTCTAAATCACTTGTATTACAAAATTTAGACACAATGACGGTACTACCACACCTAGACCGGAGACAATATAAAAAAGTTCGTTTTCCATATAGAACCGACTGGGAAACGAACTCAGAACTTCGGAGCTGCTGGCGCTACGCCTTATAACTCCGACCCGCTCGCTACTCGGCTATGGAGGTCGTCGGATCGAAGATTCTTCAATAAGAAAAAAAATGTCCAATACAAAGATAATATAAATAATAAAAATAAATAAATAAATATTGGACCACATCACATACATTGCTCTGATTCTGTGGTAAGTTGCTAAAGCACTCAGAAACTTACAGCAATCAGAAACAATGACGGTACCACAAAACCCAGACCCGAGACAATATAGAAAAGTTCGTTTCCCATATTGACCCGACCGGGGATTGAACCCGGAACCTCAGAGATGGCGCGACGCCAAAGTCCGGCACGCTCGCCTCTCGGCTACGGAGGTCGTCGAATATTATCATATTCGACGACCTTTGAGAATACTGATATCTCAGTATTCTCCAATCCACTGGCTACATAACGGAATGTAGCTGGCAGCAAAAAAAGACAAGTTTAAAGAAGAAAAATTCCACCAGACAATGTAAATAAACTTTTTTAATTATTCGCGTTCGGAGCTAGGTCTGTCTTCGCGATAATAACGTTGTTCAGCAAAAAAGCGACGTCGCCTGATTCTCATCAGGAACTGTTCCTAGGGTAAAGAACTTTGATACCAAGTTTGGACAAGGGATTTTTCGTGTCCGTTTGTTAATAAGCTCAATTTGGAAAATGGCTGTCCTGGTTGAGCCGGACTTAGCGTACGTTTGGACGTTTATAGGTTCAGGCAGATTAACCAAGGGATTCGATCCCAATCTACGACATACACGAGTTTAGCCGAAGTCTGGTTTAGTAATACGTCATATTTTAGTAAATAAGTTACATACTTTGGAATTTCATGAAACAGAAAACAAATTTAGTTTACTTTTAAATGACGACCAGGTTCGATTCGCGGTCGAATCAATGTGAAAAACGAAATTTTCTGTATTGTACCGGGTTTGGGTGCTGTGGTACCGTCGTTGTTTCTGATTTCTGTAACACAAGTGCTATAGCTACTTACCACCGAATCAGAGCAATGTATGTGGTGTTGTCGACTATTAAGAAAAAAAAATAGTATTGTTACATGCAAAAACTAAACGCCTAATAAAAAACGAGCATCGGGTAAACGACAAGATTTCATCTAAAATGAAAAATGTATTTTCGTTCAAAAACAACACGTAAATAAAACATCTTCTACAAATTGCTATAAACCTCATATGCTCATAGAATTTGTAACAAAGTTCCAACTTTCAAACAATAGCGTATTTCATAACTTAGCAAAAACCCGGCTTCTGAACTGAATACGAACCGAAGGAGGTGTTATCGGCATCATAAAGAATAAATTGAAACTTATATCAAGCATAAAATATTTCATCTCGCATTCACCATTCAATTCTATAAGCAGGCAGTATAATGCAACTTTATACTTCTGTCTTTAAAAGTCGCGCGGACACTAAATAAGATACAGAAATATCTTCTTACAGATAAAAAAAATGTTAAAACCAGTCTGCAAGTACATTACGCGTGGCAGCGGCTCCCGTTCAAAAAAGACGTATCTTCAGCCGTTAATCTTCACACAGAATTAGCACTTCACGTTAAGGAATAAGACCGAGGGGATTTCTTTGGAGACTGGCAGGTTCGCGTGGCTGTGTCGAAGTCTTTTCACATCTACAACGTTCTAACTCAGAATGTGTGCTTTCTGAATTTGCGCTCTGTTTTGTTTGAGTAAAGACTCATTGTTGTTTCAAAGGGGCGGTATAGTTTATTGCCTGCAATGTTTTGCGATGTCCCGACTTGTCATTTAGCTACCAGTTTGCCAGAAGTGCGTTAAACTTTACGACTGGACATTGCGTAGGAGATGGAGTACCTACGTAAGTTCGCGGTGTTTTAATACAATATGATGCTGCCTTTGAAGCGCAAGTACCTAATGTCGACATAATGCCCGGTTTCGAAAGCTACGGATACTATCCGTAACTAGAAATAATACGAGGCGTAAGCTAAAAACGACAGACGTAGACTAAAGACAGCTGATATGGAAAGTAAATTTGAAATTAGAATTAACGGCTCGTAGAAAAACGAATACCTAGTCATTTATGACACATAACGTATCGCAAAATGTTGGCACCGGGCATAAAAATAAACAACGTTTTAAATACAAACGTCACGTCATATTTAATTTCCTTTAGATATAAGTACTAAAATCTTTCTATGGTTTTAAAACAGGGCTAAATTAAAATGTTGTTTGGCTTATATGAGTAGCTTGCTTACTTACCTACTCGATTGACTTAAAAGAAAAATATTTGTGCATGTTAGTTGAGTAAATGTATGTTTAATTGTTACTGCTTAAGATATGACTAAGTTGACACGATTTTAACTTCAAATTAGCAAAGATTTTTAATTTGAAAACACTAAAATGTGCCATTGCAATAATGAAGACAATTATCAACAAAACAAAATAAGCATAGATTTCCATCTCTTTTATAAATAGCCGATGAACGAACGGGCCGGAATTCAGCAGCGATCCATCGCCGAGGTCCGGATTCGATTCCCGCCGGGTCAATATGGAAAATACAATAACACCAATCACCTGATCTCAAACTAAGGCTTTCTCTTGTACTATGAGCACCAGACGACGTATACTTACTGGGGGCGTCATCCTAGCATACCCAGACCCAAGTCAATTTAGAAAATTTCGTTTTCCAAATTGACCCGACCGGGAATCGAACCCGGGACCTTTCGCGCTTTGGCCGCCTACCTCCTACCACCACCTTTCACTGCGCCACCGAGGTCGTCTGAAAATGATTTTTCATATATTGTCTCGGGTCTGGGTATTGTTGTATAATTGTTGATGGTCATTTCTGTAACACAAGTACGCGTATGTGGTATGCTCCAACATTTTAACCTACCACCAATACTAAAGGATAAAATCGTATAGCAGAATTATAAACTGCAGCCACTTTGAGACCGTTCATACTTTCGAATATTAAAGAGGGCATTGTTTTTAACCTTTTTTCAAAACCGCAAGATTAAAATTAACTGCACGCGATGAAGCTAAGTCCCACAGCTTTGGAACCGGTACCATGAGGATTCTGAGCCACATGTTCGGTAGAGACAACAAAAAAGTGTAATTGGAATTTAAATTTTACCTACGTTGTTTTATAAAGCCAATATACTGTGCTTCTTTATAAAGAAAAACAGTATATTGGCTCCTCCCATCCTAATAATAAACAAGAGAGGAACCCATATTGCGATGACAACGGATTTGATACTGTAATTTTCTATCCGTTAGCTTATGTTTGATCTCTATACGTAGACAAATTCGTCTGCAGATGACATTGGCGGCGTCCGAGAGGGTGTGATTTGCTCGGCTGTTGTCGTTGAAGACGAGCAAATCACCCCCTCTACTCGGACGCGTCTGCCAACTTGTAGAGGGAGTGATTGACTTGATTGGCGATGCCATCTGGAGACGAATCTGTCTGTGTGTAGACGAGGCATTAGCTTAGTGAAAATATTGGAGAAACTTGATCATTTTTATTACAATTTAACACGTTATTAATTTTGCGCTTAATTACTAAATACCTACTTTTTTAAGATATAGAAGATTATTATTTAAACAGTGTCATAGTAATTAAATGAAGCAAAATGTGAGGCATAAACGGAATTTCTTATTGAGTTTGTGAAGTAATAAAGGTTCAAGGTGAGGCCAATTAGAAAGCATTGATTTCTAAATGGATAATGAAACGTAAGAAGCAAGTAAAATTTTAGCTGATAAAAAATATACGTTTTTATTTAAAAATATTTTATTAATTAGTATGGTGGTAATAAATTTTCATATTTATTTAAATAAAAAAAACGTATTTGTACATAGCAGATAACTCCTAAAGTAGCCCAAATTATGTTTGAAGTACTTCTAAGTTGTAAGTGTAAGTTTTTGTGGAGTTCTTTTGGAAAAATCAGAAAAAAACATTATTTAAATAAGAATAAGAATTTATTTATTAGCACACAATCAATACACAGTACACAGACATTAAAGTGACACAAACAATGTATAGGTACAGTAGAAGTAAACTAACTTAAAAATAAAAGAAAAAACATAGCGATTGCGCAGCTAACAAGGTCCCAGCCTTAGCATAAGCTGCTACGACATTGGATGCCGCAGTAGCGCTGGTATTCTGGCGGAACCTTAAGCTGAGTGGCGCGGTGATAAAAAAAGAAAGAACTCAATAATAATGAGAAAAAGAAAAAATACTAATAATAATAAGAGAGAGGGAAAGAGAGAAACACAAAAATAAAATAATTTAAATATTTCTACCTTTTTTGCGGACTATACTTTTGTACCTTGTCCAATCTGGTGTCAAAGGAGAATGTTCGTGCATATGGAAATTATTTCGGTTTGTTTGTTTTTTTAAATCTTCTCGCTTATAAATTAAATTCATGTTATAACAGATTTTAATCGACAGAAGTAAAAGCTTTAAATAATGATCATTATGTTGTGTTTAACAGAGCATTGACGTTTCCAATATTGGAATCGCTCAAATGTGTTTTCCGAAGTAAGTACTCACTTAAATATTTATTTATATTTATTTATATTATTTATATGGAAAATGGAACCCGAAGCAGAATTTAAACCCAAATTTCATATTTTTACCCGATTTTACCCGAAAAGAAATCCTACTACAGTATAAACGCAAACGTTTTTTCAAATTTATCTAATATGTAGATAGCTAAAATACTTAATGGACTTGGAAAAATTGACAGAAAGACAGATGAAATAATATGTGCTCGGTATTTTCAGCTCCAATCTGTGGGATTGGATTTGCTGGTAGAAAATGCCATATGCCTAATGTTAAAGTCAAAGTCAATATTTTTTATTCATATATATTACATTAGTAATACTCATGATTAGTCTCTATAAAACATATGAAGCTACCTCCGGTTAGGAACCTATAACTACCGAGAAGATACCGGCAAGAAACTCAGTAGTTAGTTTTACAAAAAAAGCTAATTTTATTATTAATGCATTAATAATCCGCCTTTATTATTTATTAAAATCTGCAAAAAAGTTAAAATAAATATCAAAGTGCGACAACTATCACTAGGCTAGGATATCGTGGACCAACGCCGTGTGTGATAGAAATGTCGTTTATGCTACAATGTGTCAAAGATCTGATGAAGTCTGTTTAGTCCAGTCATGTCCATTGGAGAACGTACGCCAGATATACTTTTTATTTTTATATTACACTTTATATTGACCTCATTCCACCTGATGTTAAGTGGTAGCTTAAGGGCGACAAGTACAAGATAACAAATATGTTACTGGACTTGTCGCCCTTACCTTGAAGGCTTGACCCCTGCTAATGTAGCACCCCCCTATAGCGCTGGAATCCTTACTCACACGCAGTAACACAACAACACAGAAGTGATTGTTATTTGGCTGCGGTCTTGTGTAAGGTTGAGGTATTTCACCAGTCGGGCTGCTCCAGTTCGAGCGATATATCGCTATGCCCTACCTTTCTTACTCCGGGTACATTAACCACTGTGCAACGGTCCCAAAACAAAACACCCTTTAATTATTCATGAAGACTTAACTCCACAAGAATTCAAATTAAAATTGGTCGGGAACAAACGGAGCATTTTGTTTGATATGTTAAAGGAAAGTACACAACCTTGATGAAGTTTTGGAGTAATGGATCAGGAACTAGCGAAGTTGGAGTGCACTGATTGCATTCTGGCTTGGTAAATTGTTTAAGATCAGACTTTACTTTATTGATCTAATTTCAAAGGCACGTCAGCATTTTGACTTAGAAAATTGTTGGAGATCTGACTTCACACAAATCAAATCTAAAATCAAAGGTACGTCAGATATCAAATACTTGAAGTCCTTATTCCCTCAATACAAGAAGGATACAAAGTGCAAAATCTATAATCTGACGTGCTTTCAACCGTTAATTAACCCTTTTTATTTTCTTTTGGCGAGGGGAACTGCATTTTTGCTTGCCGCGCCGTACCGTCACCCGAGGGAGGTGACGGCGTGTGTGGGACTTTCCTACCCTGAGAATGGCAGATCTATCCACTAAAACTTCTTGGGGGACCACTTGGTTTAGATGGTAACACTAAGGGTAATTTTAAAACCACCAACTCTCCGGCACCAGACATCACCCCTGAGAACATTACACCTATTACCAAAGTACGTTTTGAGTGGGTCTTACCCGTATCTCGATATTTTCCTGTACCTAAAGGTTGTCTGGAAGAGATAACTCTATAGCAATAAGACCACCTAAGTTGTACTTGATTATGTCTAAAACAAATTTCTGTAAATTTTTGTATCTATCTTAACACGGAGCACACAAATAGGGACACATTAATTTATGCAATTGTTAACGCCTTAACTTCAGTAGACATTATTCTATAATTGTTGAACGCTCTAGCAGGGTTCTGCCTTGAATGTTATGGCAACATTTGTAAAGTTTTATACTCGAAACTTTGGGTATGTTATTGTGGAAATGTTGGAACAGAACAAAGGAATGAATATAATATGTTTTGTTTTGGGACCCCACAATTATAACTGCTTATGTAAGTTTATTGTATAATGTAATTTGGATCGTAATGCTTTGAAATTTTTTGTTAGAATTTAAGAAGTTAACTAATTAATATTCGACCAATTTTTAGGGTTGACTGATGTCTCAAATATTTTTAGATTAATTTATTTCTTGTAGTACAAGAAATTTTATTTTAGTTGTATTTACCATAAAAACATTAATATTTATTAATTCATGCTTTAAAAATCACATGTTGCTATATTACAGGGTGATTTTTGAAATAAAACATTTTTAACAAGATATTTAATACATTTTTAAGTCAGTTCTTAGCCTTACAATAATACATTTAAAATAAGGTTTCATGAATATTTGTCAGCTGGAATAAACTAACTGGCTTCTGAAATGTGGATTTGACCAGATCATCATCCTACTAACGTAAATGTTTGGATGTATGGACGAACAGTGAACAGTGAACTGCGTCTGAGTAAGGTTTCTAGAGCTCTTGGGGGGTGCTACATTAGTAGCAGCGGTCAAGCCTTCAAGGTAAGGGTGACAAGTCCAGTAATAGATTTACTATCCTGTATCTGTTGCTCTTAAGCTAGGACCTCATTACCACTTAACAACAGGTGGGATGAGGTCAATCTTGAAGTGCAATATAAAACAAAAGAAGCAAATCAAGGTTATCGCTTGCAGATCCATTTTAATTCTTAGGGCCGTGACATAAGGGCTGTATTATGTTCAAACGTGTATAGTCTGGCTGGCTTACGACTGTAGGTACAAGTAGTGGTTTCTTACTCTTTTAAAACTTTATCTTCCTTTTTCAATAATACTTTACGCATAAAACCGGAACTACTGGATTTCGATGCAATTCGGTCGTTATGCAAATTAGATACTAAAATAACATATAAGGTGTGACGACCTCCGTAGCCGAGAGGCGAGCGTGCCGGACTTTGGCGTCGCACCATCTTTGAGGTCCCGGGTTCGACCCCCGGTCGGTTCAATATGGGAAACGAACTTTTCTGTATTGTCTTGGGTCTGGGTGTTGTGGTATCTTCGTTGTTTCTGATTTCTGTTACACAAGTGATTAAGCTACTTACCACAGAATCAGAGCAAAAAAGACAAATATGTGATATTGTCTAATAATTATATTTATAAGATTCTTTTAATAAAAAAAATATCTCGCCATTATTAAAATGAACAGTGACTAATAAGCAGAAAAAAAACTAGATTACTTCTGAAAGTATTATGTGTTACTAACTACGATCATTGATTATTATTTGTTAATTAACGTACGTCTGATTTAGCGTTCCCCAACCCACATGAACCGTTATGAGTTGAAACAATAAATTATTTAATAATAAATAAAAAAATCTACTAAACGGAATAAAGACATAAAACATATAGCTTAATGTGATACATTTAACCGTAGCTTATAACGTTTTTTGTGTAGGCGAAGAAATATTGCATTCTGGTTGACTTAAGCTATTAAATTCCGTCAGACAGTAAAAAGTGTAGAAATACTAATTCGACGCCTTTCTGTTATAGAGGATTTCAATGTAGATGAGGTCTTATTCAATATTACTATGTTGCTGACATTTCAATGAATGTGATACATATTTTCATCCAAAAATGATAGCTCTTTACAAGATGAAAATCAAAGTCATAGCCATAAGAATTGGTTTACCTGTTTTTCTTAATTACACTTCAAGATTGATCTCATCTTACCTGATGTTAAGTGTGGTAATGAGGTCCTAGCTTAAGGGCGATAAGGGCAACATAATTATAACCAATTACAAGCTGTATTCGACTTTGTCACATTATTTCGGTATCACAAGTATTCTTTATGTTATTTTTATGCTGCATATACTAGATAGATAGATACTCAATTTTACTCAGACATACTTTATTTTGCGTAACTATCATTAACTAATAAACCTCTTTATTAAATGACTAGGTCTCTAAAATATGTAGTTGGATGTAAATAAATGTCACACCTATCCTACATCTTTGTTTAAGTAAAAAATCTTTACGTGATTTAGTACTAAATATAAAATTGTGTATGTTTTAATTAGTTTATGTGTGTTTTTCATGTAATTAAAATAATTAAAAAAAGACAATTAAAATCTCAATTTATGTTGCGCGACCCATTTCTCGTCATATCCTTTTCCTCTACCTAAAGGTTGTCTGTAAGAGATCCCATCCCAGTTTCTGTAATGTTTTGTGAAATAAAGTACATTTATTTATCGCTGAAAAAAATCTTACAATTAGGTTTTTTAATCATTTTGCCATTTTCAGACCTTAAAAAAATATTGGTTAGATTTTTAAGGCTAAATCCACACCACCCACACTTTTGCAGATGAAAAGTAACCGTTTTTATGATCCCGCTGCGAACTCGGAAAATAACCGAACTGCCGTCAAAATAGTGATCCGAAAATGCCTTCTGATCCCCGTAATTTTCTTTCTCGCAAAATTTGTCGACTACGTCAAGGTGAATTTATACACGACCACATAATCGGAAAGCGATTTACTGCGTGAACGTGTATACCGCCCTTATGGCCGGATACGTCAAACGAAAATGATCCCTATTGCCACGGGACAGGTCACGTTTCGCGATAAACCGCGGGACCTGTAACATAAATTTTGTTTTTATATACAATTTTTACGGACGCGTATTTTGGCCCAAAATGGGCAAGCGTAATTCATATAAATGGCCAATAAATGTCAAACTTCTCCTTAAAACTATCTGTTGTTTCGGTTTTTTTTACGGAGTGCTGGCAAGTTAGGCGGCGGGCGGTAATTGAATTAGGTGGGATGATAATTGCTCGACCTGTGTCTATAGTTGGATACAGGCCTTTGACACATTACGTACTAATGTTTACCCAACTTTCGTACCGTCGCAATTTTGGCGGCCGTCGCTAATTTTATTTGGTTCTGTTTGCACAATTATTTCTAATTTAACGAAAATACATGAAAACGTCTGGATCTAATTATCTTCCTAGTGCTTTATCCTGTTTCTAGAAAATGTAATTGGTTTAGAAATAGCTTTTCTGGTAATTGGGGTAAATGGTCGGTCTGCGAAATTGCTAAACCGTTTAGAATTGCTGAAATTATTAATGGGAAACATCTTATAAGCATTCATCGCATTATTGGAAAAGACAATAACGTGTCTTAAAATAGTCACAGTTTTTATCGTGTTGTAAGATCAGAGTCACCAGTATTGTAATATATGCGACATGCGTGTTTATTTGAAGGAATGAGTAATCTATTCCAGGTTACTACTTGAAGACCAATTATAAACATTATTTCTACTGAAGTCTTTTATTTCACTTCCAAATATCATCGACGCGTGTGAAAAACCGCATCCATTTTTTTAATGTCTAATTTTACTCTGAAATATTATGGTATTATAATATTTTATGTGATCAGGTTCTTTTTAGGGTTACCCTACTACTGAGACTTCGCTGTCTGTCCATCCGTCTCTCACAAGGCTGTATCTCAAGATAGATAGACAGTTGAAATGCTAGAAGATGATGTATTTCTATTGCCGCTTTTTTTCCAAAACAAAAATTCATTTTGTTTTTCACATAGATCGGGCAGACATTAAAAACTCTAAGTAGCTCTCTAGAATAAAGGAAATAATTAAACGAACAGCCTTTACTTAAACAAAACCAACTTGATTCCAAACTTAACAAAGCTGACTTACCACCTTCTGCTCCGGAACTCGAATTAGGGACCATACCAAGAGAATAATTTATCTCAAATAATCTTAACTCCGAACTTTCTAATGGTACAAAGTTTGCAGGGTTGATTTACCGTGAAATTGGGAATATCGGTTATTTTAACTAATTAATTATTTGTAATTTGGGCCGGAGGTCCTGACAAAGGGTGTCTTTGTGGGATGAGTCGTACAATTTCGTTGTTAAGTGGAACTTTATAAAGAGCTTTGGTTCGTTGCCGGTAAGGGCACTTTGCACGTTTGCGCAATATCGATTAGTTGATTGTGTCCACCCTATATAATCTTAAAATCGATAGAACTATCGATAATATCGATAATTACCGTTAGATCTATGCTTTTCGTAATAATTTTAGGTATGAAATGATTTGAGTCTAATTTCAAATAAATTGAGTTTTAAGTTTAATCTACAAAAATGTATATCATATTATTATTTTAAGCGTAATTTAAATATTAAATTGGTACCATAAACTTTTATTTTATTAGTGATTCAAGCAACGTTTATAGTCGAAATTCTTTGCAAAGTAAAAAAAAATCTTAAATACACAATATCAAAAAAAAACATTACGTAACTGCAATAATAAAGATTACTAAAATAAACAGTGGAGCTTTTTTCCATACATCTCTAAGAGTAATTCAAGTTGACCAAACAGCATTTTTTTGTAACTCAAGATTGCTCAGATACCAAGTCGAAAATATCACCAAAACTTCTTACACGGAAACGAATCCAGTTCCTCGTGTTAAGTCTAGTATTAAATATCTAAAATTCCTTACATAAATCAATATGAGCCGTCGACACTATACATAAATATTTTCTAGAAACCCGTTTGAGAAATGGTCAAAGCGGATGCAGAGCGTAATAAATTATTATGTGATTCTTAAAATGTAATGTGTATAGATTTTTATGGTCTTAATCTTTATGTATAATAATAAACATCCCACGTTGACGGAGTAAAAATATTGCACCGAAAATAAATAATATTCAAGCAAAGCGCGAAGATGATAAAAACAAAATATTAGATTTAAAATGTCACTGTCAAAAATCTACATTTAAATTATGAAAGATGATGTATATGTCACCGTAAGATTGTAAAAATCGTTAGATTACAATCTACCTCGCGAGATTGTAAACTGTCGACAGATTGTGAACCGTAACTGGGGATTGCAATTTAACGGAATATTTTTCGCTTTATTGTAATCTATCGAAGTGAAACCGTTAAATTATAATCTGTTAGGCGTCAAACTGTCAACTGTCCGAAAGCTCTTCCTGATTGGTCGGTTTATTGTAGGAGCGACCAATCACGACCAGCCTTTGTATGGCCGCGTAAAGTAGGAATGAAATTCAATTCAAATCATTTCTTTTATTTAAAGAAATAGAGATGTCGTTTAAATAAAATAAATGCACTTCAAAAAATCTTCAAGTATATATTTATTTAGTATTTACTAGGTAATCAATAATTCTGACATACGTTGAGAAATAATTGTACCGAAATATTTATTCTTCAAACACTCGAAATTATAATTGAAAATTACAATAAAATGAAACAATTATTTTGCCTTTTAACACAAATTAAAATTGGAAAATTTTAAGAAACTTTTATAAACAAATATTTAGTCCTTTAAACATACCATAAAATAATAGTATAAAGACAACAAACGAAATAACAAACAAATATGGCGAATGACGGGGCGGCGGGGGGCATATAACTCTCAACCAATCAGCGCGCGAGATGCATTTCGTTCTACATCAGTTCACAATTTGACCGATTTCCATCGATAGATTACAATATAACGAAAATAATGCGTTAAATTGCAATCATAATGTTACGGTTCACAATCTGTCGACAGTTTACAATCTCGCGAGATAGATTGTAATCTAACGATTTTTACAATCTTACGGTGACATATATAACTCTTTTTTTATATTAAGTTAAAAATTGAAATTCACCCTTTAAATGCTGCACTACTTTCAAAGCCATTTCTAAAAAAAAACTGACTAGAGTTATTTTTTTTTGTTAGCTATCGGTTGACGTTTAGCATACATAATGTAACTTAGTGTTTTCGAAATAAGTTGAACGCATTTAAGACCACCTTTTGTCAATCATAACTTTTTAAAGATGAGTGTTTCATCATTAAGTTATAGAGAGTCTTTCATTTGTTTTTCTTATCCTCATTGGAATGTTATGTTCTCAACTACAATGATATATTTTCAAATCGTATATTACACTTATTAAACGTGTACACAGTGGTGGATTTACACTAGGGGCAGTCGGGGCTAGTGCCCAGAGCGGCAAATTTTCTAGGGCGGCAAAATTTGGAAAGTAAGAAAAAAATTTCTACACAATATATAATTAACAAATTTTTTAAAATAAACATTTTATCTTTCAAGAAACATAATTTATGCATTATGTATCAAATTATTTTTTTAATATTATAATATAGGAAATTTAAGTTAAAACTATTCGAATAGTTCAATTAATTTATTTCCATAAAGGTTTGAAATATAAAAGTTGATATTTTTATTTTTTGGAATTGATAAATTTATGTATTTTTTTTTAAGAATTAAAAATATTTTCAAATAACTTCATTCTTAAAAAATAAGATATCAAAACTATTATAATAAAATATGAGTCATAGGGCGACATTTGACTTCAGTGCCCCAGGGCGGCACAAATTTAAATCCGGCCCTGCGTGTACAATATTATGTCTATAATACCATTTAAAGCTCCTTATTATCACCAGTGCTATCTTTGCTCAAGATTCTTATTGTGACTTTTAAGTTTTGTTCAATAAATGCTCTTTTATTTAATTAGTTAAGATAAAATTGTAATTATCATATCATATTATACCTAATTCACTAATACATTTTTTCAGTCCATTTTATGAATAAGTACAAATAAAAAGCACGTATGAAATAATTAAACTGTTTAATGAGTTAACTTTCCATGTAGTTTGTTTCATTAACCGTTTTATTTAATATGTATTTTCGTTTGTAAAACCTTTCAAGCTAAATCAATGACCCCTTCAAAACCAATTTGAAAATATCTTCGTTTCCAAGTCAACGAGGATTAAAATCTGCATCTTTGCATCAAATTAAATTTATGAATCATTCAAAAAAGGAATGCGAGAGACCTTCCTTTAAAAGCACTATATTAACTTTTCCACTTGATTAGATGCAAGTTCAATGAACCTGTTGGCGTGTATCGATACCGCGTGGGTATAAAGAAATGTGCACTCACCCTACACCAAAATAAATCTCTTTAAGTATACCTACTTATGTACTTGAGAAACGAATCCAAACTAATATTATAAATGCGAAAGTAACTCTGTACATACAGACAAAGGAACAGACAGCTGTTATGTGAAATTTGGTATATTTTTTATTTTTATAGTACTTTACGCCGTACTAGCGAACTTTAAATATTAGAAACAGAAAATTTCTATCTCCCTTTGCGGTGCGAGAATCGAACCCACGACCTTCACGTATCGCGCGTGCTGCTCTTCCAACTGAGCTAACCGCAAGCCTTCAGTAAATGCCCTCTGCCGAATATGTTTAGAACTTATTGATAGAGATATAGAAGGCTAACGGTTGATACAGCAGAAAAATTTCATCGCCTACGATAACTTGCGGTTACACCAGTTGGAAGAGCAGCACGCGCGATACGTGAAGGTCGTGTGTTCGATTCTCGTACCGCAAGGGGAGAAAAAAAATTCAGTAGGGCATAGCGATTTGTCGCTCGAACTGGAGCAGCCCGACTGGTGAAATACCTCCACCTTACAGAAGACCGCAGCCAAATACTCGTAACAATCACTTCGGTGTTGTTGGGTTCCTGCGTGTGAGTAAGGTTTCCAGAGCTTCTGGGGGGTGCTACATCAGTAGCAGGGGTCAAGCCTTCAAGGTAAGGGCGACAAGTCCAGTAACAGATTTATTATGCTGTTCTTGTCACTCTTAAGCTAGGACCTCATTACCACTTAACATCTGGTCGGATGAGGTCAATCTTGAAGTGCAATATAAAAAAAAAATCAATTTGGTATAGGCATACGTTGACCCTCTAGAATGGACATACTAGAAGGTTACGCTACCTACAATATGAAATATAAAAGTTTGTCACGCATTAATCTATA
Source organism: Glyphodes pyloalis (assembly GCA_037074685.1). Lineage (NCBI taxonomy): Eukaryota > Metazoa > Arthropoda > Insecta > Lepidoptera > Crambidae > Glyphodes > Glyphodes pyloalis. The sequence goes on from JAYKKO010000020.1 coordinate 6,688,302, forward strand.
CTTATAATCTATACTCTATACTTATATTATAAAGAGGAAAGGTTTGATTTTTTGTTTGTTTGTTTGTTTGTATGAATTGAATAGGCTCCGAAACTACTTGGCAGATTTGAAAAATTCTTTCACCGGTGGGAAGCTACACTATCTACGGGTGACATAGGCTATATTATATTTTCAAAAAAATTAGGGATCCTTACTAAAACTTCAATAATGTAATTAAAGGTGACCTGAAAAATTCCTTACTTCGCGTGCGCTGCGAAAACTATTGATGATAGAACAAAGTCATGCACTACGACTTTGCAGAACTCATCATTATCTACAAAAAGTGTCGGGATAGCATATGACTAAATATTATAGTTATGTCACAATAAGCGGTTTTTTAATCTAAAAAATTTATTAATATGCCGCCTCTTTTAAAGGCTCTTTATTTGTACCTTGGTATTAATCCTTATCAAAATAAATTACTTTATATTCAAGATAGCTTCAATACCTTTATATAACTTTTTGAATTATTAAATTCGGAAATTTAATTCGAAAGATATCATGAGTTTAATAAAGCAAGTATTAGAAAAAAGTCGCTTGGTTGCCGTTCACTGCGCTCAGCTAGCCAGCATGCGATGTAGGCTCCAAGCGTCACTGGGTTAGGGGAGGAGTCAATGTAATAAAATAAATTGTAATATTTATATGTATAATACGTACATATTTTAGTACCTATTGCACCCGTGCGAAGCCGGGGCGGGTCGCTATATTAGATATAGCTAGAAGTGGTCATGTATAAAAATAAAAATATATATCTATACTAATATTATAAAGAGGAAAGATTTGTATTTTTGTATGTTTGTAATGGATAGGCTCAAAAAGTACTGGGCCGATTTAAAAAAATCTTTCACCAATAGAATGCTACATTCTTCCAATTTGACATAGGCTACAAAATTAGGAATCCTTGGTAAAATTTGAAAAAAATCAACAGAAAAGCGGGAAAAATTCTCTAAGGCGAAACGAAGTTCGCCGGGACCGCTAGTTCTAAATAAAAACATATCAATATTTCCATGGATCCAAACTTTAACGATTATTATATTAGTATAATTCTACTTTAAATTGGTTTCAATCAAATTATGGATACTATCAATGAAAGTCCACTTAAAATTTCAATTAATCGTTGCTCCATTAAACTATGGTAAAGTAGTTTGTTTTAATTAAATAAATGACATGGGTGATTAACAATCCCTTTTAAGTGTGATCTGATCACTTATCCTTAACCCATAAAAGCATTGTGATTAAAGAACATGCGTAAGTAAATTATATCTGTTAATCTTTTGAAATAGTTATCAATCTCGAATTTGTGCAACACACAAACAAATATATACATTTTCATCTTTTTCTTCCAATTGCGTTAATTGACTAAGATAGCTTTTGTTTTTGACACCAGATGGAAAAAATAAAGACACGGAACCGATTTTAAATCGTATTTTTTTATCAGATTTTTAGGTAATAATGAGTCTAATGGCGACCCAAATAGATGTACTATATGCCACTGTCTCTATGACTATGCCAGCTAAAATTTAATGAAAATATAGTTACATTTTGTAGAAGAACATAAAGTAAAACTTATAAATTTTCGTCATGCCTCATGGCATTTTCTATTTATTACAGAACTGAAGTAACACGATTAAACAATGTTGTTATGACGTAGCTATGACGAGCATATACCATATAACTCTTAAATCTGTTTATTTATTTTCTCATATGAATAGAAAAGCAAATATAATATAACATTTTATTTATTTTTTATTTATTTATTAATTTATTTATTTCATCAATAACATATTACATGATAGGTTTACAACCAAGACGTACATATGGTAAACAATACGATACAATGAGTTAAATATACATATTACTTGTTCAGAAATATATAACAAGCGTGTTTGAACACATCAATACTGTCAACGAACACATCAATAGATTGTGAACATCATATATTTGCTCTGATTCTGTGGTAAGTAGCTTAAGCACTTGTGTTACAGAAAACGACGGTACCACAATACCCGAATCTGAGACAATAAAGTAAAGTTCGTTTCCCATATTGACCCGACGGATAATAATCAAACTCGGAACCTTAAAAATGGTAGACACCAAAGTCCAGCCTGTTCGCCTCTTGGCGAAGGCCTCAATAATAGCAGTTTGAGTCAAATTAATTATCCTGTAACAACAGCAATTAATGAAGAGATTCCCTTGCAACCGAAATGCTGTATGACCTGGTAGCCATGTAGATTGGATTTTCGTTTGCAAGCTCCTCCAAATTTCTTTGAGTGAACTCAAATATGAGGTTGACTCATCGCTTAAGAATACCGGTGTTGGTAAAAATTTGCGTGGGTGCAAGATTCGTCCAACTTGTTACGTCGGATTCACGAGATTTCTTTTATTTGATGTTGGCAATGAATCATTTTGATTGTGTTGGCTCACGGCAAATTGTAAATAAATTAGCTTTTGTGCCGGTTGTGTTTTCCTTATCGCACTTTTACGTAATGTGGTCCTGTTTATCATTTCAAAAGGAGCAATGTTCTGAATTTCTCGTTCAAAGTTTGCATGTACAACGGCGTGCTGTGTATCTTACTAATTTAAAAAAAATTGATTGATGAAACTTTCTAATATTTTATTGATAAGCCATCAAAGTTGCTTCCCTCTCTAATTAAATCGAAAGTGTGTTTAGTAGACTATGACATTAATTTTGTTGTTACTGCGCAAAACGTCTGCATAATTTTCGATTCTCGTAATATACCGAATCATAGCCAAAGTCAAACCATAGACCAGTTTAAAAAAAAGATAATTATGTGACAACACTTAACGATACCACGAAGTTAGTATGAAGATGATGTACTATGTCACTTTAAAATTAAGAATACAGAGTCTGATAAAACGGTAAGGCGTAATAAATGCTAAGAAGGTAAACCTAATAGAAACTACTAAAGCTGCTAAAGGCGAGACACAAGAAGTCTTCAAAGCCATAGTTATGACAGGTAAAAAAGATTTACCAAGTCCCAAATAATGAAAATAGGAAAAGGTTAAATGCAACAAATAAACAACAAGTAGACGACAACAGAGACACTGATCTCTCAGAGAAGGAAGCATAACTAATGTTACGGAAATCGGAACCAATGATGGTACTAGGACACACACCGTACACATACAAATTTTAATTACGGCAATCTTTGCCACGGATGAAGATGAAACCCATGATCCTTGATTCTACCATCATTCTATCGCATCAATCATATCAGTCTTCTAACTCTTCAAACAATTCAAATGAGCTAATATACCGTGATGGTATGCTCAAAACATGGCCTCGATCCACCGCGTGGGCGGACGGGATATTTTCTCTCATACAGGCGATCTTACACCGTGTCACATGATACTTGTCACTGTTAATTAGACCACATCACTGGTATCACTTTTCGTTGAATATTGTTACTTAATTATTGTATTGTGGACGAGTGGGTGTTATGATCGGTTTTGATTGTCGGATTGAGCAATATGAGAGGGATTGTCGAGTGATGATACACCTTTAGTCTTGTAATCTTTGGTACCTATGTTATTAAATTGAACCACACTATGAAATTGTTAGTATGAAATCTTTGGTTCTTATTTGGTTAGGTAATTCTAATTTATCCAATAATGAGGTACTATACAAGTATATATAATTATTAGATAAGGAATATTATTTGTAAAGTGTGCAGCTATCTGTTTTTGCCAAAGAAACATACATACATAGAATACATTTGTGAAAAAAAAACTTTTTTGTAAATATTACAGGTGATATGAATAAGACTAATAAAAAGTACACCAAACTCCACAAAAGTACCATATCGTTGTTAGTCCGATTTTTTCCATTATACTACAGTTCCAAGTAAAAAATATCAAGTGAAATACGATTCACGAGTGTAAAGCCGCTTTTAAAGCCCGCATCTCGCAACGAGTTATATGTATTTTGAATACGAAGTGGAAAAAGCGGCTGGGAAGAAAAATTTGCTCTCATAAGTGGGTTCAGGGTAGCAATCACTCCAGACCGGATGCTGGTGCGTAAATATTGTCTTTGGAATGTTTTTTCGGTTTTCCAGGCTAAGCGTTTCGTTTGAATGCACCTTTGAATTTCCGGGTGAAATATCAGGGTATTGCGAAATTGGTTCGTAGTTTACAAATCAATCTTTTATTGTTTCTCTTATTTCAAAGTCAAAGTCAAAGTCAATATTTTTTATTCATGTAGATTACATTTGTAATACTTATGAATCGTCTCTATACAATGCAAATGAAGCTACCTCCGGTTCGGAACCTATAACTACCGAGAAGATACCGGCAAGAAACTCAGTAGTTTTTTTTACAAATAAAAAGCTAAACTTATTACTAATTTTGCACCAAGCCATACAGTTAGTTTGTCAGTTGGAAAAAAAACACAAAAAAAAGTATATAATTATTGAAATAAATAAAATAAAAACATTTAAATTAAAATAACTGTAGGACTTCATGTATGTGTGTATTCAAATACATCATTTTTATACATTTTGACCTACATGCTTCTGTGTGGTCTTAATCTAACATTGATTGAGAACACTTATTAAAATAATATTCAACGCGCAAGTTTGAAAAACGATCTGTTATGGAGTCTGGTAAGACAATGATTATGTTAGGACGTGAAAGCTTTCTACAAAAAACTAATAGAACGAATAAAACTACTGGTGAAATACCATCCACCTTACAGAAGACCGCAGCCAAATAACAATCACTTCAGTGTTGTTGTGTTCCTGCGTGTGAGTAAGGCTTACAGAGCTCAAGGGGGGTGCTACATTTGTAGCAGTAAAAAAAGTTTTCGTTTTTGAAGATTAATTGAAAGTTCGTGAATAAACATCTTACGGGCCAGCATGGCGTTGCTAACGATAAGATAACGAAAGGATATTACAGTATCTAATCTGTTGTCATCGCCATGTGGGTTCTTCTCTTGCTAACCATCTTTTGAACCTCTAAACTTTCGGTTAGTGTCATCTGGTGGATGGCTTTTGAACTTCACATTTATCAACCCAAAGTATTTTCATTCGTTGCAGACATTTAAAAACTACCTCGGCATCTGAATAATTTTATCCTTCGCTGCAAAAAATGTGAAATCATTAGAAGCAAATACTTCTACCACAAAAAGGTCACAGCCATTTTCTTAATGAAGGTACGTCTCATGTCGATATACTTGCGCTTTCCTATCAGTTAATGCTACTGGTTAGAAAGCATAATAATGTCGGCCTTGTATGGGCACATCGTTTGCGGTGTAAATTGTATGGTGTCTGGCACAGAATCAATTATGGTGTCGCGCGGTTTTAGAGAAATTGGGTCGAGGAATCAAAATTGCTCTCGTTTGAAAATTATTGCTTCTGAAAAATTGTTGTAGTTGAAAGTGGCTAGTTGCTTTTAAAGGAAAAAGTGCACAACCTTATTTTGGTTCATGGAATCTGTTTACTATTTTTTTTTACTATTGTTTATGGGCAGACGATTAAACAAATCAAAATAAGATAATCAAAAGATATGAAGGACGATTTTTTTATCTTATCATGTTAACAAACTTAACTAAGAAGCATTGCGAGGCGTCACTTCTTCACACAGTTTTTACGAATAAGTGACGTAAACACACAACTCCATTGAACTTTGTTGCGCTTGCTTTGATTTTTTTTTGAAGTAAATAATACGTTTTCAATGCATTTTGAAAATGTAACTGACAGTCATATACCATATCTGTTTATGACTGCTTTTATGTCGCGTTTACAAAATAAAATAGAATAAAGTAGTAAAGGCATATTTTAACGCAAGACTAAATTAGGAGAGAGTCTTCTGGTTTTGCGAAAGTTCGGTGAAGATAAGCCGTTGCTGCCATCATTGATCGTAATAATAAAGATAATTAAATCCAATCAATCATATTGGCACTATAATAATAAATAAATTCGAGTTTAAACACAAATCGGGCATCACTTATATTGATCTGTCAATACAATGTTTTAAAAGTAAATATAAAGCACCTCTAATTAAGAGGCAACATGATACAGAAAATTTGAAGACATTCCTACCGAAATTTAGCCCTTACAGATTTTTTTTCATAAATAGTAGCTATTTTTTTACCTCTCCATTAGCTTATAATCACATACACACATACACGCTCGTACACACACACACACACACACACACATACATTAAACAATCACACGTGCATATTTTTACACGAGCCATAGTTTTAGCTGAACCACTTCCTTTTGTCTTCCTGTGTAGCGTAAGGTAGTTTAAGTAGAAATGTTGTAGTTTAAGGAAAAAGACAATAAACATTTTTTTTAATTATTTTTTATCTGATCCTAAACTGAGTAGCTAAAGTACTTGTTTTATGGAAACAAAAATCAATGATATTAGTACTACTCGATCTGGTTAGGAATTGTGGTCTTTGCATACCAAATCAACGATTTTTTTAACTTACTGTTTTCTTATAAAACTAATATGGAAAAGACAAGTTAACAGTAAATTTAACAACAGCTTATTTTACAACACACATTAAGTTACGTAAGAAACTAAGCAAAAAGTTATGACTTGAATCAGAAGCACCATTATATTCTTCTTACTCGCGCCCACGCATCGCGGTACTTTCAAAGGCATCCGTATATCTCATTCGAATTGTTTTGCGTTGGTGCGTTCCATTTTACGGAGTAAATCTTTTATTGTTCTAACGGTAACTTTAAAGATTTTCGGTGCCTGTGATTTATTTTCGGATTTTCAGTCATATTTTACTGCACAATAGGTAAAAGTTTTTATTTTTCTATGGTGAAAACCTGACGTTTATATAGAGGCGGATTAGCTACAAAAGCTAACAAGTAATTTATTGCATTGGTCAGTAGTATTATATTTGTCAGAAAGGTTAATAGAGCATTAGTTCTAGCCAGTACTATTTAGGGATGAAAACTATGCTATATGTTAATTTATTATGTCATCTCTTTTCCTACCAAATAATCAAAATCCTCTTCAGTAGCTTTTGTGTGAAAGATTATGAAACATACATGCAGACATCCACACATTTTTACTCATACACATTTATGTTCATTGTAAGTAGCTAAAGGATTTATGTTACAGAAACAAAGACGGTACTACAACACCCAGACCCGAGCTAATAAAAAAAGTTCGTTTGCCATATTGACTCAACTTAGAATTAAATCTGGGACCTCAGAGGTGTAGTTACAGTGATGACACCAAAGTTCGGCCCGCATGCCTCCGCTATGGAAGTCGTCAAATATATTGTAATACCCAGGATACTGTGCTGTTATAAAAAAATCTAAATTGTTTTTACTAATTTAGATTTTTTTATAACAGCACAGTATATTGGCTCCTCCCAGGCTTAGGCTTAGATGTTAATTAAGAGAGGAACCCACATCACGATAACAAAGGATTTGATACCGTATATCCTATACGTTAGCATCGCCATTCTGGCTCGCAAGATGTTTCTTCACGATTTTACAAAGTTTTGAGATCATATCACGTCAATAAGGTGTTGATGTAAAAAATATCGCACATACTAACTCCAACCTGAGCTCAAAGCAATTAATGAAAGCTTGAGTTATCCATAATTAAAAGTAGTACCATATTGTTTCTTTTCATTAAAAAGTTTTCCGCAGAATATGTGTTTTATCGTACAATTAAATGGCTTTATCGCCTTTTACCGCTGCAAAAAATAACTAAAGTAGTTTTCATTTGTAACATGCTAATCTTAACGACTAAGATGCATTACAGCATGCATTTAAACAATGAACGTTGATTGTGCACAGTAATTGTTGCATTTTAACTCCTACTCATAACTCATGTCGTCACATTTCGAAATTGTGGTAATAGGTGGTGTTGTAACGAATGGTTTTCAAGACTAAAACCCCTTTTTTTCGGGGTGAATTTATTGATGCACCATACAGAAGAGGTGACGGCGTGTGTGGGGCTTCCTGCCCTAATAAAGCAGGGACCCACAAAAACCCCCCGGTGAACGTCATCGCCTTAATGGTGATGCGTAGGAACAGAAGACCTACCACAACATTACCGGCGGAATGGCCGCTAACTAAGCAGCCTCATCATAAGACTAAAACTCCCTGCACTTCTTATCGCCTAGTAAAAATGTGACGGGAATATAAATTATCTAGTTACCACCTACAGGACAGCTTCGTCTAGTCCACCAGGAGACTAGCGGAAACGGCTGAAGGTGTGAAGCTGTTCCTGTTCGGCTGCGAAAGACCATGCAAGGCCAGCTGAGGGGTCCTTACAGATGGAGCCAGCCGATGTCCGTTTGGAGTGATGATCTCCTGCGTATTAAGTGAGAGGGAGGGAAGGGGCGAGTAGACCGATAACCCTCCATCTTCTTCTGTAAGATCACGCGCCTGCAGAAGTTGGTGTAACTCAGGTAAGGCGCGAATGAGACGCTAAAGAGGGGGATTGACAAGAAGCTAGAAAAAATGCACGCATGATAAATTTAAGGGAAGAAATATAAATATTCTTAGGATCAAATATATAGAGTATCTTTTGCCAAGATAAAGTGATTAGCACTTGTGCTTAGTCAATACTAAATGCGCCATCGCCAGTCATTTAACTTTTCTTTATAGCCCATAACCGCACTAAATGTAGTTCCCATTGTTTTCACTGCAGTGCAACAATTTAGCCGAGCTACGCTTTTCGTTATCACGCGCAAACGACTTCATAACTCGGTAACCTGAAGCGTTCTTATCGGTCACGTAATGTAATGTGATTGAATTAAAGTTAGGACTTAGTAGGCAAGTAATGTGGGCGTTTTGTAAGGTAGCTTGAGGGTAAGCTGTAGAGCTATTGTTGTCGTATATTAAAGTAGGTAGAGAATGTAGTTTTGTTCTATGGTTGAATGCAATGATCTGTTACGATTTTTTGATGTAATAGAGTTAACATGATAAGGTGATTCCCATTCTGAAATTTGTAGAGTCAAGAGTGGTGATTGGGCCGGACTTTGGCATCGCGCCATTTCAGAAGCACCGGGTTCGATTCCGGTCGGGTCTGTATAGAATAATGATTGTTTTATATATTGTCTCGGTTCTGGGTAATGTGGTATCGTCGCGGTTTCTAATTTCTGTAACAAAGTGTTTTCGCTATTCTTAAGTATCATTTATTCGGATAACAGAATCAGAGGAATGTATTTATCCAATATCAATGTAATATTTTATCAGTTTGTATGTTAATTAAATTCCTAGTATAAATTACTGGAAAGTTCATTTGTTGCATAAAATAAAAACTTTAAACTAATGTCATCACATGCCACTGAGATGAATATTCAGTAGATCCTGCCTAACTACTGACAGCTACTTTGGATTATTATCAGGTGGAAGAAGTTCTTAAAAAAATACTTTTAAACGTTATGAGGATGAGAAATCTTTCTATTTATATAAATAATATCAGTAATATTTATGAAACGTCTATATAGAACAAATGAAGCTACCTCCGGTTGGGGACCTATAACCACAGAGAAGATACTTGCAAGAAACTCTGCAGCTTTCATTGCCTACAAAAAAAGCCAAACTTTAAACTAATTTTGGTCCAAGACATATGTATATAGGGTAGTTTTCTATTGTAAAACTGTTTTATTTTAATTAATCTAATGGAATGATAAAAATTGTAATCAATTCTAGGAAATTTGAACGAACTTTGACAATATAATAAAAACAATTTTCGCCTACTTGCCACTCATCCAGTCTATGATAATTTTTTCATAGATCCAGTCTAGTAGAAAGATACTTTATAAAAAAACTTGGCAAAATTCTATAAATGAGCAGACTAGTCTTGGAGACTTAATAAAGTAAATAAATTAAAGTAGTTCTCAAAGCGATGATCAAAACAGATCTTCAAATTACCATGTCAATTATTTTTCTTAATAACATTACTTTGACTTAAAAAGTCATCAGTTTTGACTCTTATTAGCTATCCAATGAGACAATTCAAATTTACGATGTACTAAACACGTTCTGAATAAAATGCATCTTCTTGGAATGTTACTTGAACTGTTATTATATTTATACTTAAATGTCCGGCTCCCATAGAAATGGGACACTCATCATTTGAATGTGAATTTATTTTGATATTATAGCGTCTATATAATATTATCTTAAGAATGCCAGAATTGCTGCAGTGTTAGATATAATGCCGTAGCATCATTCGTACTTTATATTGATTCATTTATGTTTAAAGAGAGGTAGGACATAGTGATTTATCGCTCGAACTGGAGCAGCCCGGCTGGTGAAATACCTCCACCTTACAGAAGACCGCAGCCAAATAACAATAACTTCTGTGTTGTTGTGTTCCTGCGTCGGAGTAAGGTTTCCAGAGCTCCTGGGGGGTGCTACATTAGTAGCAGGGGTCAAGCATTTAAGGTAAGGGCGACAAGTCCAGTAACAGGTTTATTATGCTGTACTTGTTACCCTTAAGCTAGGACCTCGTTACCACTTAACATCAGGTGGGATGAGGTCAATCTTGAAGTGCAATATAAAACAAAAAAAACATAACATAAATAAATGTGGGCAACATCACATATATTGATCTAATTCAGTGGTAAGTAGCTAAAGCACTTGTGTTACAGAAATTAGAAACAACGACGGTACCACAACACCCAGACCCGAGACAATATAGAAAAGTTCGTTTCCCATATTGACCCGACCGGGAATAGAACTCGGAAACAAAGCGGTGGTGAGACACCAAAGTATGGGTATGTTTTCTGCTACTGTTGTATGACAGTTATTGAACACAATTTCTTTGTACGAATTTGCAGCTAAACAGTTTTGTATACTTAGATCAAGATAAGGGAGCTCCAAAAATTTGTGTTCTATATATTTTATATATATTTTCATTACATGCCATAGTACATCTGATATAATTAATCTTCACATTCCAAGGCGTACAAAAAACATCACCAATACAAAAATGTTTTTTTTCACACATACAATTTCACAGAACACGGAATCTGGTAGCAGCTATACCATTACGGCTAGCTACCACCGAAATTACCACGAAATCGGTTTCGTATCGTTAATTTTATGTCGGACGCCGAATCTATCGCATTTAATACCACACCGCGGGTGTTTCGAGATGAGCCGGACCCATCGATTTGATCAGAGCATTTTAATAGCCCTTATAAATCGGTTTTCGGAATTACTTACCGGAAAATATTAGTTCTCATGCGTTTTGTTTTATCTATGGAGATGTCTTGATTCAGATTGAAGGGTTGACCTGCTGTGGGTTGTTAAATATTGTTCTTTTGATACAGTTAAGGTCGATTTGATGGTGCACTGTATCAATAGTTTGTATATTAATTTAAAAACGTGAAAATATAAAATAAAATAAAATAAATGTATATTTGTTACTATTTCACGCTAATGTATGGATTTGTATGAAATTTCGTCGAGAGGTAGATGAGATGCTAGATTAACACAATGAAATACTCTTGATCTATCTCAGAGAACAGCTGAGAGAGTTAGGATGTACATAAGTAATAGAAGCCGAAGAAGTTATTCTTTCACGAAAAAATTACTGAATGAATGTCAATGAAAGTTGTTATTTAGATAGCTTAGATGTCTAATTGAAAGAAATATGGGATAATTATAATTCCAAAAAGTCGCTAGTAAAAACAATTCATCACAAGTTTAAATAGTTTTTTATTTGTTTTCATAACTTAATACTAAACAAATTTCATAGTGATTTTTTAAAGAGAGTTGTGAAACACTATATTTTGAGTCAGAAAACTTAGTATGACACACAATATCAATTTAGTAGATAGTTAAATGCACAAAATTAAAAAAATCTATACAATTTTGTGCTCGTCTTAAAACAAAACAAACTGTTTTACATAATTAAAAAAGGCTTGACATTATAAAAAAAACCTTCAACATTGGCAATACAAAATAACAAAAAAAACTTTTTATTTCTTTGCGACACCAAACATTATCCCTTAAAAACGAAACTCAACACTACCATATCGAAAAAGGGCCGATATGATAAAAGGTTCCACTTCACTGAACCCTAGTGGTCCCTTGGAAGGGACCTTGGAATAAAAATAAACAACAGTAGCACCTGTTGGTAAATTATCCCACGTCGCTCCCACAAAACCTGTTCTCGGCACTAGGCGGTACTAGAGTTTCTCGATCGGAACTTGATTTGAAGTTGGAGGTGAGTTTAAAACGTTTAAATCATTTACCATTTTGATTTCAAATATAGTATGAGGTAATCCTCAAATCAAAATATAATTAGATTAGAGATAAGTATAAGGCTAATAAAAATATGTATTTGTGAGTTTAGTAAATTTACTTTAATCAAAGTCAATCTTTTTTATTTACATAGATTACATTAGTACCTTTGTATGAATATTCTATTCTGGTGTTTAATTTATTGCTATTTATTATAATTATTTTTGTTGTAATCCATACTCACATTTTTACTGTTACCGCACCCATAAACGAACTATCTGCATGACCCAACGATTGACTGGTAGATAATGCTTCTAGCATTAAGTCCGCCTTTTGTAATTTTTTTTATTTTGTGCAATAAAGTTTTTAAATAAATTAATTAGTAATACTTATTAATAGTCTCTATATAGAGCAAATGAAGCTACCTACAAATGTTTGTTTTTACTTACAATGATGGATACACTAAAAAATATATGTGGGAATATTACATGACAATCGTAAGTAAGATCGCTCCTCACAATACAATAGGGCCACAAATACAATAAAATCGTTTTATTGCAAAAATTATACCCACAATGAAATCAAAAACTATGGGAGTTACTCCCGCGATTTTCGTTTTTTTTTATTTGTTTCCCTTTTGTATTCAATGAACGAATATATTGATGTATTTTAATATATGTTGCTTTTGGAGTGGAAACTCTAGGTCCGTGGGGTCCTAACGCTTTGTCTTTTTTTAAAGATATTTCAAAAAGACTTATCAACGTTACAGGAGACCCAAAGGCTGGCTGCTACCTCGCCCAGCGTCTTTCAATCGCTATTCAGCGAGGTAATGCAGCCAGCATTTTGGGTACCTTACCACAGGGACCATCTTTGTTTATTTAAAATATTGATTTTTTTTTTTTATTAATTTTAGTTTGAATTTTTTGTGAGCTAGTGTTATCTTAAGTTTATTTGTTTTGTTTATGTACCTAAATAAATTAAAGTGATACCTGATTAACATGAAAAAAGTTAAAATTATTTAAAATATTGACTTAATACACTTATTTTGATAGTGAAATATTTTAATATGCAAACTAAAAAAAATGTTGTAATATTTAATCAAAATTAAATGACAATAAACAAACATTACTTAGAAGTTTTCACAAGTTTAGAAAAAGAGTTAATAGCAATTAATAATAACATTCAAGTCTCGTCTTACAAAACTATAAAATATAATCAAGTTCGAGCGGAAACCATCAAAAAACATGAATTCCAGTCATACATTTACGCTGCCCGTTACACCACCGAGGTCGAATAATGTAGATTTGATCGTGAACGAAATAAAAATACACAATAATAGTAACGAGCGCACCTGTTGGTAAATTATTGCAGGTATCCTGGCTCTCACAGAGTCACCGAACTTGTTTATAGTGCGCGCGAGATGTAAGCTACTATGGATTCTCGAATCGAAATCGAAAGAAACATTTTTTTTAAATCGAGAATAAAAAGTGTCATTCGTTTTTGAATTTCAATTATTGTTTGAATTTTTCCATAAAACAATTTATCATTTTTTAAAAATCGCTTTAAAATATTTTGTAAGGTTGAGTAATAAACTAATTAAAATTTAAGTTTTTTTTTCTGGAAAACAAGTTTTCTCAAAAAGTAGCTGGTTTCGGGGTCTTTGATTAGAGTTGTCATTTATAATATCTTTAGTTGTTTCAAACATTCCAAAAGATTTTATAACCACGGCAATTTATTGGCTTCTATCTCTTAAAAATTCAAACAAAAAGCCTAAATTCTAACTTAACTCCGAAACTCTAAGTTCATAAATCAAAAGTCTAATTAATGATGCTGTAAGCCCTTTGAGTCTGTCTGAATAAAGTTTGTTACGTTTATCTAATGTTTTGAAGAAGTCATTGTAAAGTTTTGATTATGGAGTCGTCCAAAATAGAAGAGACTGGGGTCTGTACTTTGGAAATTACATTAAAAGTTATTAATTTAATTTTAATCATAGCAAAGCTTCGAATAAAACATCAAAGCTATATGTCATGGGATGTTTACGTAAATAGAGTTTTACCGAAAATCATAGGGATTCTGCCAATTCTCCTGTACTGTATGTACTAGATGAGATAAGCTGACTTAGCGCGTCAACTTAACAAACCCTTTATTTGGGTGAAAAAATGCGTGACGCACTGTACCATCGCCCGGCTGTCACCCGAAGGAGGTGACAACGTGTGTGGGACTCTCCTGCCCTCAGGAGGGCAGGCCTACCCACAAAAACCTTCCCAGAGACCTTATCGCCCAAATGATAATGCAGTGGAACGCTTAAAACCACCACAGCATCACTGGTGAGAAACTGAAACCCATTTAGGAAAGTTCGTTTCTCAAATTTACCTGACCATGAACTGAACAAAAGGTCTTTAGTTTTTCTTTCGGTGTGCTTTGGGTGGATTTACTACTGCACCATCAAGGTCGTGATAACGGCACTAAAGTTGATTGGAACGCTAACTGATAACTATGCAATGCTAACTGATAGTGTTCTTTCTACTAGCGTGTTCTCTAATGATGAATCCATTACGACGCCTGGTGTCCACTAGACTATGATCTTGGAGCCTGGTTATTACATTGGGGACGGTCGTCTGACTTCCATAATTCTTAAACGGGTAATTACATTAAGAAAGCATAGTAAAAATGATGATGTAATATGCCTTAAAAAGCATGGAATGTCAAAAGCTCGTCAGAATATTCTTTGTTTTTTGTACCACCTTTTTACGATAAAATAAGAACTTTTATGGACTTGCTTGTGTCATTATGTACCGTTGAATGTACCAAACTGGGATACTTCACAAAGTGACAATTTACTCGTGGGAGTCGAACCTACGACTTCTAGGTTTCGAAACCCAAGGCTTTACCGCTGCAAACCAACAAACAAATTTTGTTTGACTTTTTATCAAAGAAAGAACCTTACCCAAATAGTACGTACGTAGTTAACTAAAACAAATTCAATTACCATCACGATATGAAATTAATTAATTATCGAAAATGTTATTCAACAATTTCAAACCAATTAAGCGTAAGTGTAGAAATTCAATTTACTGTTGGTACTAGGTTATCTTAACTTAGTCTAGAGTGATTTTAGGATATTTAATGTTCAAATCTACTTTTTGATAATCATGACTGATATAAAGTGATATAACTCATTATTATTTCATTCAAATACAATTATTAAAATGAAACATGAATACACTGTCGTAATCCTCAAGTAAATAGCAAGTGGGTATTGATGGTAAGTAAATTTCACACAAGGATACGATAAAATACAAATGTCAATCACATGAATGATTATGCTGGAAATTGATAGAACCTACAGCCTCTTCGCAGAGTATCGCTCCTGAATAAACCACTAAGTATAAATATATCTGTAGCCATAATTTTCATGGTATTATTATAAGGAATCATTTTTTTTATTAGGAACAAAAAAAGTATCAATAACTAATGAGTCAATTCCAAAAATTCACTCGTCGCCGGAATTAGTTTATTTAGATACACTTTATTGCACAAAACTTTACAGAAATAGGTTTTGATTATAGTACAATTTAGGCGGTCTTTTCGCTAGAAAGTGATCTCTTCCAGACAACCTTAAGGTAGGTTTATTTGTAAGAGGCAAGAGATTTTTTTTTTTAATATATGTAGATGAACCTAGTGTTATGTTAATTAAATCCCAAGTAAGACAAACAAATTACAAACATGATAATACAAATAATTTACTTAATGAAATGTGTAATTAGTTTTTTAATTACATCCACACAAGAGTGTGGGTTCGTGCCAAATAGGGACACCGATGTTAGAAATTAATTTAAGGCAAAACGAAACGGGCCCGAATACGAATGACTAATAAAACAAGAGAAAATGAAGTTGAGGTTTGCCAGTTAAAACTTGTCTAAATATAAATAAATAAAATTAAAATGATAAACCTCAATGAATGATAGTTTGTATTAGTAAGGCTCGGCTTAAAAAAATGTTCTTTCCAATTTGCCTTAAATTATATTTATAATAACCAGGTTACCAGTTAAAAATCAGTCATAGTTAATCGAGAAAGTTTTCCAAAGGTTACTTGCCACCAGCTTTAAATGACGAATAAAGGGTCACGGGACGAATCACTTTTAGGAAAATTTAGGATACCTTAAAAATGTTTTTTTTTGTGAAGATAGTCACGTTACAACACGTAATTTTAACAATTTGCAAATCGTAATGAATTCATTTATTTACACAAACGAAGACAACTGATTAACAGAGAAAGTATCCAATTACGCAAATTAGGTATATCATACCAGTTACGTTCACCGTAATATCAGCGTCTCTCTATCAACAAAATCTCGTTACCCGCACCAAAAACATCGAAACTTCTTTGAACAAAAACTGCCTACCTGTTTTAGTAAAATTTTCTTTCCTAACAAGGAAAAAGTTTAGCACCACGCAACGTGAATTTCAGCGTAATTTAATCTGTTTAGGGCTTACCCGCGTGGGTTTTGTGACGTCAAATATCGTACTACCTACCATTTGAAAGCACAGTGAAATAAGTGACGGTGAAACACCTCAAGATGTCGAAACAACTAAGTGCAATGCTAAAAATAAGATTATTGTCGCACTCAAAAAATGAACACCTAATGATATCAAAGATGACCCGAGCATAATGTTAAAAGTAAAATAACTGTCTCACTCAAATGATCATAAAATATAAAAAATGAATGAAAGAGGCCTAGGGACGAGTACTTGAAATTGAGGAGCATGCATGACAAAATTGATGAATTGGAATAAGCGGATGATGTGAAAGTAGAAAGGGAAGAATATTTGGTGACTGTAGACCCCTTGTCGTTGCAGTACGCAAGGGATGCAAAACCGAGAGTTTTGAATTTTTGTATGGGGCCTTCATTCAGTAGTATACCTATGTATCTTTTTGGATGAAGATGATGTCACATTTTACTAAAAATAGGACCCTTGGTGGGTTGGTGAAATGCTATATTTTTTTTACTTTTTATTTTTTTATGGAAACGACCCTTGGTCAAATGAGACGCTTAATAAAAAAAAATTTTTTTTTTATAAATATTCATTTTTATTATATTTTAATTTCAAATTTGCTAGTGCCACGTAGAAGCACTATATTGTGGTTGATCAGGGTAATAATGTAATTATTTTACAGCCATTATGACAATTTAAAAAAAAAAGGTTGGTACTTTGTGTTTCATTATGCAATTTCATGTTAATGTCATTTGAATCACATGAGCAAACTTTTATATTTATTTATAAAATAATTTAAGGAATGAAAACAACCTGCATAATATTAACGCTTGCGTTACATTGTATCGCAAAAACTGAGACAAAATAGTAATGATAAATACTAATTAACCATATTTTGAACATCAGTTTAAAGCGAATAATTAACCTTATATTTAACTTCTGAAAAGAAATTATGTAATTACTTTATAAACATGTAATAAATAATAAAAAAGTATCTACAGTCAAAGCCCACAGTTGAAATTTATAATCTTTAGTTGTTTGTACCTACCAATTTATTTTTTAACTGTAGTGAATTCTAAATAGAAACAATTGTCAATAACGATCCTACATTCACATGCTAGCATATCAAACTTCACATCGTTATCGCCACTTGACTAAAAAGAAAAGTGCCACTTACCCAACGTACATGCAAGACAAATTTGAAGTTGCCACGAAAATTACAACAATACTACTGCTACAAGCAAAATTATGCTTAAACTAAAACTTGGAACTGTTAAATATTTTTAGAATCGTGAACTCAATTCTTGGTACTTGCGAAGTTTTGTAGCTAACATAATTTTACAGTGACTTTAGTTTAGCGTATTCGTGAAGTTAATTTCAATAGAATCAATAACAGATGGAATGCTTGAGCATTACATCTGTGATTTATCCTATTATTTAGCTTGAGCTAAATAACAAACTTATTAACCGGCGTTGCCTTTTTGTGGTCTTCAACTCTAGTGTTAAAAGCGTTGGGCTCCAATTCCCAGAGGTTGTGAGCTCCGGCCGCGGGTGTGGGGACACCCCGGACGGCCTTGCACGGTCCTACGCAGCAGAGCGGGAATGACTTAGCACGCTCGGCCGTTCCCGCCGGCCCCCCCGATCCAGGGGGGCGAGTTGAGGTCTAAAGACCATTCCGCCTGGCGCCGTGGCTGTTGTGGTTTTTACCGTTTTCCCATGGCGCCAACCAAAGGCGATGAGAGTGTGGGGGGAGTTTTTAGTTCGGGTAGTCCCCGCCCCTTCTGGGCGGGGGAGTCCCACACACGTCGCTGCCGTCCCCACGGCAGCGATATGGTGCGAAAAAGCATTCTCTCCCCCTTAAAAAAAAAAAAAAAAAAAAAGAGGTTGTGAGCTCGAATCCTGCCAGAAACACTTTGAGCTTGTAAGGTTTTATAAATTTTGGGGCTAAAACAGGTTTCGAATCACCCGACTGTTTGATAAAAATACGATTCCGTGCTTCGGAGGAAACGTTAAGAGGTTGGTACTGACTAAGATCCAAATAGTTACCATCGTAAGGCTTGCGGAGATTAGAGCAATCGCTCTAATGGTATCTATGATAAGCTAGTCATATCAACATAATTGTCATAGCGGATCACTTGCTCTGTAATGGATGCTAAATCTGGATACGAGCAAGGAAAAAGAGAATTAGGCTATCGTTGGTAAGCGGTACTCAATGTGGTATCGTAGGACTCTATTTGAGTATTTACAGAGTGGCCAACTGATACCAAACAGCCAATCTTTCCTCATCTTACAAGGCTGCCCTATAAAGTAGATTAGCAAACTGAACTTCCTTTCCAAAAAGTCGAATATACATTCAGTACTTAACACTCAATTTATTGATTTTATGTAGATACTGCAGAGGAGAACTCGATAAGAAATTCAGCGGATTAAACCTCCTATTGTTATAATTTATTTTATGTGCGTAATATAAGGAAAGCTTCGGATGATTATTGTACAAAACAGAGTACTTCAACATCTTTCATGGTTTATTCGTAACTTTCTTGTACGTAGCTGCTCCTTTGTAAGATCGACTCCGACTAATTGGTTATTTTCGGTAATAAGAAAGGTGTTCGGCAAGGTTGTATTCTGTCCCTAACATTGCAAATGACAGGTCTATTGCAAATAGTTCATCCATTCCATAGCCTACTAACAACCTACAACGACCACGATCTTTAGAACCAACCACTGAAAGAGAATTTTACTGGAGTGATCACTCCAGTCAATGGGTGACCACCCATCCATACCTAACTTTGAAGTGTTACGTTTATTTTTATTTATATTTGTTTAACAAAATATTTTGAGGAAAATTCTGTGTCCGAAAATAGCACGTAACCATAATTTGTTTCTGTTGTTCCTGTTAACCAAATTCTAATGAATTTCTAACATTATTCCTCACGAAAATTCGTGGAAATCGTAACCCTTAAAATGGAGGTACTGATAAACAATAGGCTAATTTATTGAAAATTCTTCTCATTTGCATATTGAATATTAATTTTTTTGATATTGACGTCATCTTAATTCTGTCAGATGTTCATTTGAAAGAGGAATAAGATTGATTATTTGACAAAAATTTTTATTAATAAAGATTTTATATTTCACTACAACTTAAAACAATTACTTTGGACTCGGGAGTTTTAGCTTCATTCTTTAGGACTGTAAAGTACCAAACCGATTTATTTAGCTAAAAAACAGTAGGATAGACTTAAAGCTCTAGGATTATTTTTTACAAGTACATATAAATTAATTCCATCGGTATCATAGACCTAGAAAGGTTGATAACATTTCTCAAAACTGTTAAATGCATACATACTTTTAATGGTAAATGCTTTTAATGGATCACGGTGTTTTGTCATTAGGTTGACATTTTCGAAAACAAAATGATGATAAAACATAGGAAGGAAAATTACAAACTGAGCACAGCATTAGCGAGCTTTGATGGAATTATGCCTACTTTCAAATTTCATAATAAGTGGTAATACATTTGCTGCAACACCAAAATCTTTTGTTTTATTTTCTCAGGCTCGGGTCGAATGGGGTTGAAAAACATCTTTTTTCCCCACAATCCCTCCACTGATCACGTAACGCCTCGGTATGGACGTCACACGACGCCAGAGGGGAAAGATAATTTCCTTACGTGACTCGAAGTTTTACAGGCTTTGCCTAAATCATACAGGCATGCGGATGAGACGAAGAAAGACGTGGGGAATAGTCAGTTGCCAACGAATGACTAGGCAGAATATTTTGAAACGAATTTGTCAATAAAAATGGTACCAACAGTAAGTAAACATTTTACAATACAAAAGAGGCTTAGTAAGGTGCTAGGTTGATGACATTAGAAGAAGTTGACAGGGGTTGCATAAATGAATCCCGGAATAGAGAAATGTGGCGCGAATTAAAGAAAGCATACTGCACTGCACTGCTGAAAGCAGCAGTGAACGGACTAAGGCTGTCGATGAATTGATAGTTAATTGACCTGTTAATAGAGCGAATGCTTGAACTACGATTGTGCCTTTAAACTAGTATAAAACGGAAGACTTCTCTTTAAACAACATCTACATACATCGTCGAACACTCGCGTTTTCCATTTAACAAAAAAAACACCTAAACAAATATCACGGATTTTACGCTCATTCATCCCCCTCTTTGCCCGTTACCCCCTACGTGACTACAGGATAACCCGCTTTGACAGAATGCACGAAATATTGTGTTTATGCTAATGAATGCTCCTCAAAATGTGTGCTAAGCTCACATAATTTGAAGACACGATTTCGTTACGGAATTAAATTCTGCTCTCGGAGCCTCATCTGTTTCTCTTTGTAGTGGCTTTGATGGGGTTCTTAATTAGATACAGCCTGTATACAGAGTCGGTTGGCTCAAGTTTATTCGTTCAGTAATATTATAAATGCGAAACTTTTTGCTTGTCTTTGTCGGGTACAATAAAGCCGCTTGTTTAACCGTGAAACGGTAGAGGGAAACCATTCCTTGTTTTATCGCGTGAACTGAAAATTTGTTTTGTTTTTCGTGGACTGGGAATTGTTACTTTTTAAATAAAGTGCAGCGTGCTTGGATGTATATTGCACGTAGATGCGCTTTTGTGTATCCAAAAGGAGGTTGATTTGCATACGAAATTAGATCCGAAACTAATCAGTACCAAAGAACGCTGTTATAGTAGAAAAATTGTAGGGTTGACGCTTCAAATCTAAATCTAGATTATGCACAAGTTATTCAAGAAGTTAAATAAGCAATCAAGTTTAAAATCATGTTAGATACAAGTAAAAATAATATACATCAAATATCATCAAAATTAATAATAAATAAAGGTAACTAAACCTACCGAAAACAATCACGCAAATATTAACTGTTCAAATAATATTAATTAGTTTTGAAATCACGTGAAATCAATACAGTATGATGTAATTTTTTATAATAATTTGACGAAACGAAAAATCTTATTAATAGTAGTAAAATATTTAATATTTCAAATTCTTTCAGATTTAATAAAGTAAACGGTTTGATGAAATATCAAAAATAAATCAAAATATTCTGTTTTTTTAATAAAACAAGAAACGCCCATTTTATTTTTTGAGATGCCAACCCGTTAATTAATAAAATACATCAGATTTAGAATAAGACGATAACATTTTAATTACATGGGTGTATATAAAGCTATTAATAAAATTTCAGCTCATTGACCAATCTATTCTATCGCCTTTTTATGTCTTCATTAAAAGTTAATAAAATCCTTAAAACGTAGAAACTGTATTAAATTACTCTTTAAGATAATCAACAATACGTTTTAGCTAACTGTTATATTTTTGTTTTAGCCAGGTCACCGCAAAAAAATTTTCTGAATATTTAATTGAGGGGCCAAATCGAATAACTACTTAATATTTATATTTTACAGTTACAAAAAAACTTAATTTCAGTGCACAATTAGTTCAGCATTGATCGCATAAAGTATTTAAAGGAACGTAGATTAACGTAGCTAATTTAAACCTAATACAAAAACACAACACATCGTTGCAATATTTTAACCAAATACACGAAAATATTCCACAAAACCCACCTTCAAACCGACGCTAGGAACCACAGACAAAAAAAAATCCATTCATTCGAGCACAGAAAATCCTGTATCCACTGAAAATTTTCGTAGCAAAAAGCGCACGCACTAAAATCTCTTATCTTGAAAATTTAACGAACCTAATCCACAAGTCACTTTCGAAAACAGAATTGCGCCAATCCAAAAAAAATAGCGAACGAGTTTTTTTTTAATTTGCGCACTGGCACACTGTTTTTTGTTTATTTTTATTTTTCGCCGCGTATGGTTTGTCGGTTAAACTGCCGCGTAAACGGGGTACACACAAGACCACGGACCTACACGCGTGGCGCTCGCCCGGTGACTGAGCGGATACAAGACCTGGTTGCCCCGGCCGGGGTGGTGGGCAAAGACTAATAAGCGTACAGATAGAAGAGACCGCAGCCTCGAAAGTCTGTGGCGAAGTGAGATGTTGATCATATTTACTTGTTGCTTTTACGCCAAATATTTTTTTTTTTTGCGTTGATTAATTTTTATTTAATACCTTATGCTCAAATTTGTTATTCTTAATCAACGCAAGCAAATAAACACAATCTGCTTTTATCATTTTTTTTTACATACTACTGTGCAACGGTTGATGCATCAAAGAAATGTTTGTTTTTTGTTTTTTGACCAGCAATTTTAAATTTCATTTCATTTTGACGCGTACTTTTTGATTATATATTTTTGTCAAACCTAATTTTATTTTAACAATAATTATTTTTAAAAGCACTTGCTATACAAACATGGATATAGTTACTTAAGCCTTAATGATATTTGCATGTACAGTTTTTAATGA
Organism: Glyphodes pyloalis; assembly: GCA_037074685.1. Lineage (NCBI taxonomy): Eukaryota > Metazoa > Arthropoda > Insecta > Lepidoptera > Crambidae > Glyphodes > Glyphodes pyloalis. Next base: position 6,711,454 of record JAYKKO010000020.1, read on the forward strand.
TTACATTTCAAATTACCAAACCATCAACAATAACCACAACACCAAACAAAATTAAATTATCCAGTCAGAACTTTTTAAACACGTGTAACGAGTGTAATAACAAATTACGCGCTCAAATTTCATTGTCCATTCCCCCTTTTAATACCTACTCAACCCTCTACAGTCCACGGCAATCGAATCTTTGCCTCGACAACGACCTTAATCTGAAATCCCTTTTCTACTCCTCGTGTCTCTCATTATTGATCTCTTTCACTCCTCACTACCGGTGCAATAGCATGCTGTCCCGCTCGCACACGAGGAGACTCTCGTTAAGCCATCTCGTTCACGCACCACTGCAGAGCCTTAAAAACGAAGTAGTACCGGCGTAGTATCAACGTGTGTTGGGCATAAGAAATTTTTCCCTTACAGAAACCACAGTGTAACGACTTTCGTATGGGATTTTTTTTGACACTGACAGTTTTTCAGGAAAGGTGTTTTGTGTTTTTTCGGAATGTGGCGTGTTGTTAAAAAATGAAAACTACCCAGTGAACAACTGAATGACTTATAAATTTCTTTACACGGGAAAAAGAAATGGACCGTTTTCGAATGCGACTGAATAAAATATACCGAGTGTCTGGTCAGAAGCGATATTTTCAATTGGTACAGCTTGTATCCGAGTCCGTGATACGGCGTGTTGAACAATTCAATTGCTACTGTTTCAATTGTTTTCCATTTTTATTCGTTTTGCAATCTAATTTTTGCATTACAAGCTGGTTGTTTACTTTAGTGTTGCCGCAATATCGATAAATCAATTTGTCGATGGTAATTATCCAAAAAAAGTATATACACAGATATGACCAATCAGATCAAGATAAACAATGAAACTCAAGTGTAAAAGTATCTTAAGTGTTGTTGCTTGTAACTAAAATACATCGAGACTCTATTTTATTTTTATTTGGATTTGTGCCACAAAAAATACAGTTAAGTTTCACGTGAAAATTTAAAAAATAATGTTTTGATTTAGAGAGTTTATGTTTTTGTTTTGTAAATTACTGTAGGATAGTTAAAAATTAAAAAATATATGTTATGTTTTGACTTTTATTTGTGTTATGTATAGTTATTAATTTTGAACCTATTGAGTAAAGTAATTTTAGGAATAGGATTGCATAATTTTGGTAAGCTAGGTTTAACAAAGTATGTTTCAGATTTTGTGCGGGGTGAGTTTATCGTTACTTACCCTAATTAGACGTTAATTACCTGTCTTGTAACCTAATTGATTACTATTACAACAACGACTAGATAAATGATGGATACCTTAGTACCCCGGTACTACAAACGTAAAGCATCAGCCAATTCATGTCCCGATGTGAATTGGCTGATGTTTTACGTTTACCCATACACTCATTCCATAGTAGATAAGATAAAGATAAGATAAAGATAAGTTTATTTGATATTAAGTACAGGTTCAAAATAAGAGCACTGTTGGACAAAATACAATGTTTTTGGGTTTTTTTTTTTTTTTTACGTACTATTACATTCAACAGTGGCGCTGGACTTCACACTAGGATTCCCTGTGACGTGAAGACCAGTCTTCCCATTTGTATTATAAATAAATAGGAGGAAAAAGAAAAAGAAAATGACAATAAAAATACTAATTATAAAAAGAAAGAAGGAATGCGTGCGTGCACTTACGCGATTTTTAGTTGTGTGTGTGTGTGTGTGTGTGTGTGTGTGCGCGTGTCTGTGTGCGCGCGTGTGTTTGTGTGTGTGTGTGTAGGCGCGCGTGTGTGTGTATGTGTGTGCATGTGCTAGTGCGTGTATATTAAAAATCTGGATAAGATTTTGAATTTAGGTGTTCTTTTATAGTAGGTGTGTTAATTCTACAATTTCTACATATTATATTATTTAATTAAAATGTGTTGGGCAATTTTGATCATTTCAGTATTTGTATTTAATTTAACTATTTTAAAGTATGTAATAGATTTTCTGTGCTGTTATAGCTAACATCTATTAGCCATTTGAACACAGTGATTTTACACCCTGCTCTGGTTTGGTCTATGATGCCTTTGTTGGCTTTATATATTTTGTTGTATAGATAAGGACCCATGAATGAGCTTGATCTGCGTGCAAAGTCTGTTCTGGTTTTAGGTTTGTTCCATTTCAGTGTTCTGTGGGAAGTGTAAGCTTGCTGTTTTGCTTGTCTGTGAAAGAGCATGACTGTCGCAGATATGTACAATTTGCGAACACTGAGAAGTTGACACTCTGCGTACAATTTGTCAGTAGAGTATCTCCTAGGTCGACAGAAAGCTATCTTTAAGATGGAACGCTGTACCCGTTCGAGTTTAAGAAGGTGCGTTTTAAACGTAATGCCCCACGCTGTTATACAATAATTTAAAACTGATTGGCATAAGGTGAGATAGATCATTTTAATCAAATTAGGATCAGCCACGGAACTTAATTTTTTGAAAATATGCATAAGTTTTTTAATCCGCTTAGACACTGCCTCTATTTGTGGTATCCAGCTGAAATTATGATCAATAACAACACCTAGATACTTGACTTTATCAACTTGTTCAAGTAGTTCACATTGACAATTTAGGTGATCTTCATTTTGGCATGTGTGGAGTCTTAGTTTAGGGGCTATTTTGGGTGCTGTTTTTGTACTGCATCTAAAAGATACAAATTTGGTTTTGCTGGGATTTGCATTAAGTAGGTTCCTGTTTAGCCAAAAGCTAACTTTACTAAGTCCCTTCTGAGCTATAAGACTGACTTCACTCCACGTGTTTGCATAGAAGATGATTGCGGTGTCATCAGCAAATGTGAGAATTTTTGAGTTTTTCATTTCCATAGCACACAGGTCATTAATGTAGACTAAAAACAGCGTGGGGCCTAAGACACTACCCTGTGGTACACCAAATTTGATTGATGCATAATCACTGTAGGAGCCTTCTATAACTACTCTTTGTTTGCGTTCAGAAAGATACGACTGAAACCATGACAATGCAACCCCTCTTATACCAAGTATCTCAAGCTTTTTTAAGAGTATCGGCCGAGAAACAGTGTCAAATGCTTTGGCAAAATCCAAAAAAACGCCGATACATTTTTGCTTTTCATTCATTTTGCTTATTGTGAAGTTAACAAGTTCATTAATGGCGTCTTCAGTGGATTTGCCTGATCTGAAACCATGTTGATTCTCAGCAAGTAGATCTTTCGTCTCGAGATATCTGAGTAGTCTATAATTAACAACTTTTTCTATTATTTTCGAAAGAGCACTAAGTAGGGAAATTGGTCTGAAGTTTGCGGGATCATTTGTCTGGCCGGTTTTATGTATGGGAATAACATTGGCTACCTTTAATTCTGAAGGAACAATACCAGTAGACATACTAATATTACAGATGTAAGCAATAGGAGTAGCCACTACATATTTGATTTTCTTTAGGATATTGTTACTTAATAGGTCATGTCCTAAAGCCGAACTAGATTTAAGAGATCCGATCAGCTTAACAATCTCCATTTCATCTGTTGGATTAAGGAAAAATGAAGAGCATGTAGAAGCTTGGGAGTTAATATGAAGTTTGTTTGCTAACTCTGATTCTGTTAGATCGCACTTTTTAAGCATTTCATTTGCAAGGTTTTCGCCTACAGAAGTGAAGTAAGAGTTGACTGAGTTTAGTGATTCGTGTTGGCTTTCGCAAATTTTAAGAAGATCTTTGTTTGAGGTTTGGGTACATTTAATATTGCATATATTTTTGACAGTAGCCCAAGTTTTTTTAATATCTTTTTTATTTTTATGTAACATTTTTCTTTCACAATTGTTTTTAACTATCTGTAATACATTTACACAGTTATTTCTGTATGACTTATATTTATTTTGAATAATTTGGTCCTGAGGATGTTTTCTAGCCTGAACATGAAGTTCATCTCGCCGTCTTATGCATTTAAGCAGTCCCGGCGTTATCCATTTTTTGTAAATTTTGTCACAACTCTTGAGTCTACGTTCAGTTTTATGCTCACTGATACAAGTATTTAAGGTTCGCAAGAAATAGTCCACGGCATCCCTTGGATCTCTTGTTTCGTAAAGTAAAGACCAGTCAAATTCTTTTAAGCTGTCAAGAAGGGCATCAAAGTCTATTTGTATGGTTTTATTGTCAATGTTATCTTTATCTATGTTTACCCCTAAGCTACATAGTACTGAACTATGATCTGTTATGTCAGAATGGCAGACAACTGTAGAAGATGCGAGACTTGATTTTATCATGCAGTGATCAAGGTTATTTGGGCCTCTAGTCGGGAAGTTGTGGCTGGGTATGTATCCATAGTGTGCCATTATGTTCACATATTCATCCGTTCTTTCGTCTGTTATATCCTTTAATAGATTTATATTGATGTCCCCTACAAGAATTGAGTGAGATTTGGTAAATTTGTTTAGGATAGATTCAAGTGACACGAGAAAGTTACTGATATTTGCAATCGATGGTGATCGATAGACTGCTATCACAGAGTAGACCTGATTTACTTCTATCACCACACAGTTTGCATCCTGAAACATAGGTTCTATTACATTGATATTGAGATTTGATCTCGAGTATACTACTATACCATCGTTTTGGTTTAAATATTTTTTAGAATGATAGCATCTGTAATCATCTAGTGGTAGTTCGTTTGAAAACTCATTTATCCAACACTCGGTGAGAACAATAATATCGGGTTTAAACTCTAGTCGATTTAGGAATATTATAAGACTATCAAAATTTTTATTGATGCTGCGAATGTTTTGAGATAGTACAGTAAATTTGTGTAAATTATTTCCCAATAAATGTGTTTTACATGCCTCAGGCTCGAGGACTTCAGCACAAGTCAACAGGCTAGTGCTGTCGATGTCATTTAGAACTTTTATTCTGCTGTCCATTTTGAACGGTTATAGAAATATTTGTACATGTTGGAATTAGGTATTTTATTTTTACACTATTTATTTCCAGATTTGTAGTAGTTTTAATCGTATGTTTGTGTAATGTAGTTTGTGTGTTTAATTTGTGTATTCCGTAATTATGTGTTTTGTGATTATGTGTTTTGTGTTTAGGCATGATGTTGTTAAGAGTGAGTGAGTTAAGTGTGTGTTTAACATATATTTTTTTTATAGAAATTGACTTGTTATTGTCTTGTTTAATAAGGTATGGTATTTTCGGATAGGTATGATTAATCAACATTAGTAGTAGATCTAGTCATATAGTGTTTTTGAGCTCGGAGAGTTGTGCTTCATTTCTGATAAGTATGTGCGGTTCTCCGTCTTTGCGGCGTAGGTAGACGTTGTCATTTGTCGTCCAACAGTAGGAATATCCCAGTGTCTTGGCTGTATCTCTTGCTAGAAAATGTAGTTTTTTAGCCTTTGTTGTGAGATATTCACTTATATATATTGGTGTTTTAGTATGCATTATTCCCATGTCATTGCAGTTAATTTGCTCCTTAGTTTTGTCCTTCACGTAACGTTTCACTACTTCTAGCACGCGACTCTTTATCAGGGTACTCTCGAATTCTACTATAATATTTGTGAAATTTGAGTCTGTTTTGCTGGGTAGTCGGTAGACATCACGAATATTGTTTATCTTCAGTGGTATGTTCAAATTAGATGAGAGATTATGCATGTATTTAAAAAGTTCTTCTTTTTTTTCACCCTTAATTTTAGGCACATTTCTTATCTCGACGCTCGTCTTGCGCATATTTCTTTCCAGGATATCACATTTAGTGTCAACTTTGCTTATCTCTGACTCCAGCGCCTTACGATCCTTTTCTATTTTCGAGATGTCTATCTGCATGCTGTCAATTCGACTTGAAACAAAATTTATTGACTTTTCTATTTCTAAATTAGTCTGCTGAATGTTGTTGCTTTGATTTGTCATTTGGGTTAGCTTTTTCTCAATATTATCCAGCCTAGTACTCTGACTATTAACAAACATTTCCATCATAGCCTTCAGTTCTTGAATTGCATCCGAAGGGATCATCTCAGTTCTATTGTCACTATCGTTTGTGCGGCGCCGCTTATGATCTCGTTGTGTGACATGACAGCTCGTTAGTTCTGGATTAGAAGCAGTTAGAGAGGTATCTTTCGGTGGAGATCTAAGCATATTAGGCATAATTTTGTATGTAGTGGAATGCTCGCTACGTATTTGTTTAAATTACCAGGATACCATAGACCTCCAATAGGTTTGATAATTGACTTACGACCTGATGTGTATGTATTTTTTAGTGAACCACACAGCAAAAGATACCAGGAGAATATGATGTTGACGGAGGTAACAAGTTATTGACAATTTATTCTCAAATCCAGTTAATTTCTTTCAAACCCAGTGTAAAACACATCAGAAGGTACCAGGAGAATATAATGTTAATGGAGGTATCAGCTTTTTTCCTAGTTAATTACTGTGGCAGCTCTCTCGTATTTTATCTATGATAATAGTCATGTGCGATTACAAAGTACCAGGAGTTCATAGAACAAAAGAGAGGCTAAGCGCATGTGTCAGCGGCGGAGGCCAGGTTAGGATGGTGGCTATCGGCGGTTTAGTATCGAGAACCTTTCCGTCCAGTCTATGAAGATCTCTTCCATTCACCTTGTCCTCCGAGGTAGATTTTACAATAGTTTGTTGTCTTGTTTTTTCCTGGGACAAGCGCAGCTCCTTGTGTTATTGCAGAAAGAGATGTGGATAGTTATACGTACTTGCGTAAGCAGTAGGTGTGCGTAGCACTTATCTGCAGTGGTGTGCTCCTTTTTTTTTTTTTTTTTTTTTTTTTTTTGACGGGGGGAATGCGTTGATGCACCGTACCGTCACCCCGAGGGAGGGTGACGGCGTGTGTGGGACTCCCTGCCCTGAAAAGGGCAGGACTACCCACTAAACCCCCCGGTTGGACCCTCATCGCCTAAATGGCGGCGCTGTGGGAAATCGGCTCAGCCTTTGCTTCCACAGCGCCGCCGGCGGAAAAGCCGCTTAAGCGGCTCCGTCTGCTCCCCCCACGGTGTGCGGGGGGAGACTGGGGATGGCCGGTCCAACGGGACCATCCCCACCTCGCAGTGGAGACCGGTGCAATGCCGGCTGAGGTGCCCTCACACCATCAGCCGGCCGGCCCCCACGCGGTAGCTGGGCGCGGTCAAATTGGCGCCGCGCCCTAAACCGCCTTCTTCGGCGGCAGGCGGGAGCGGATGGATCATCCTCCCGCTCCCGCTCTGCGGCCTCCTTCTGCGACATAACGTCCTCGCAGAAGGAGGCCATCCCTTCCCATACCGTCTCACTCCCGAGCATGGCCTCGACTATGCTGGGGAGTGAGAAGTCCGGCCCCACCAATACGCGCAAAACCGCGCGCTGCGCATCCCAGGCAGGGCACACTAACAATGTGTGCCCCGCCGTATCCTCCGCCGCGCCGCAATGGTGGCACGACGGAGACCCCTCGCGGCCGATGCGGTGCAGGAACTGCCCAAAACAGCCGTGGCCGGACAGCACCTGCACCAGTCGGAAGGAAATAAATCCCGACTTGCGCTCGAGCCAGCGGATTATTGCTGGCCCGAGCGCATCGAGGGTCCACCGGCTCGCCGGACACTCTAGGAGGCTGCGGGACCACGTTTGAAGCATGTGGTCCCGCGCCTCTCGCTGGACACGCGGCAGGTCCTCCGGGAAGTAGCGCTCCCCGGAGGCCTTCTTAGCGGCCCGCCAATTATAGGCCGCTGCCAGCGCCTGGGCTTCAAACTCCCAGGGCGGCGTTCCTGCAATCGCGCACGCAGCGGCGAAGCCGACCGAGCGGTACGCGCGTGCAGCCCTCTGGGCGATTGCCCTTTGGGGGCGGCGCAAACACCTCAGATTCTCCGTCCTGGCGAGGGAATCGGCCCAGATGGGGGAGCCATACAGGGCCATGCTGCGAAGAATGCCGGCGTACAAACGCCGGCATTTGGCCCTTGGGCCCCCAATATTCGGCATCAGCCAGGACAGAGAATCTGCCGCTCTCAATAGGCGAAGTGACAGGGCCCGGAAGTGTGGGCCAAACTGCCACTTCGCGTCAAGGACGAGGCCCAGATACTTTATCTGGGCCCCAACCACAATCTGCACACCCCCAACGACAATATGGGCGTCGGGTGGGCAGCGCTGCCGAGGCCCAGGGAAATAGATGGCCTCGGTCTTCTCCAGCGCCACCCGAAGCCCAAGACGCTCAATGCGCCCGACCACAAACGTCCCCCCGGCGGCGGCAAGGCGGGCCGCCGAACCAAAATCCTTCCCCCGGGCAGTCAGCAGGGTGTCGTCGGCGTAACAAATGACACCCGTGCCCGGGAGAAGGGCGCCCCGGAGTACGTAGTCGAAACCTATGTTCCACAGGAGCGGACCCAACACCGACCCCTGTGGAACCCCAGCCTGGACAGCGAAACTTTGCAGGGCCCCGTCCCTACCGACGCAGGAGACCCTACGACCCGCAAGGTAGTCCCCTATTAGGGAGACCAAGTACGGGGGGACGCGATGGTAGCCAAGTGCCACCATGATGGTCGAGTGGGGGATGGTGTTGAAGGCGTTGGCAATGTCAAATGACACTGCCAGAACACCCTCCCCCCTCTCCCGCGACTCTGCCACCACGGATTTTAATTTGGACAGGGCGTCAATTGTTGATCGCCCTGTCCGGAACCCAAACTGAGCATCCGAGAGGTCCGGGCCAACCTCTCGGAGATGTTCGTTCACCCGTTGGGCGATTATTTTCTCAAACAGCTTACCGGCCTCATCAAGTAGCACTATAGGCCGGTAAGCTGACGGAGAGTCTTGAGGCCTCCCCTCTTTTCGGAGGAGGCAAAGGAGACCTTCCTTCCAAATGGTTGGGAACTTCCCGACTCGAAAGCAAGAGTCGAGAAGTTCCCTCATTTTGGCCTCCATGGCTACAGCGGCCAAGGCCACAATTTTAGCCGGGACCCCATCCGGTCCCGGCGCCGTCTTTTTAGCACGGAGGCAGAGTGCCACCGTGCTAAATTCCTCTTCCGTGATCGGAGGAGGAAGACTAAGCTCCGACGCGGGCCCGAAGCCGCCCGAGAGGCCCATGACTGGCGGGGCGAAGCCGGGGTCGCTGTCCGGGAACAAAGCCCGGACGATGTTGTTCAGCAGCCCCGGCTCGAGGGCCTCGGTCAGTGGGGGACCAATTGAGCGCAGCTGATTTCTAGCCGCCCTGTACGGTCTCCCCCACGGGTCCCGATCGAGGCCCTCCAGCATCTCGGACCGGGCACGGTCCTTGGCGGTGCCAATCTCCGCCTTGAACCTACCCTTGACCTCGAGGTAGGCCTCGTAAAGTCGGGCCTCACCTTCGAGGTCACGAGTTGCCCGGCGACGGCTCCGAGTATAGGCCCTCCGGGCCGCGACAGTGCTCGCTCGAAGCGCAGCGAGCTCCCCCGACCACCAAAAACAAGCGCGCCGGGGGGGCGGACGACGGGACCGAGGCATGCAGGAATTGCACACCTCGGTCAGAGAGTCGCGGAGACACGCCGCAGAACTGTCGACGTCGGGGCCGGCCAAGGGAGGGGAAAACCAGTCCTGTAGTAGGACCGCCTCCCTGGCCACGTCGCGATCCAGGCGGGACAAAGCCCACCTGGGAAAGGGGGAAGACGACGATATAGGAGGGCGGCGAGAACGCCCCGGGGACACGGCCGAGATCTCAAACCGAACATATTTGTGGTCGGAAAGAGTCTCGGCCGGATCGACGCGCCAATTGCGAACACGTGCGGCGAGAGCAGGGGTGGCGAACGAAAGGTCCACCACAGACCCCCCCTGCTGTCGCACGCACGTCTGCGCGGAGCCCCGGTTCAAAAGGGACAGGCCCGATGACGCCGCCCAATATTCGACCAGCTGCCCACGCCTATTGCAGCGGGCAGCTGGGTTCCCCCATGTCGTGGCCTTGGCGTTAAAATCTCCAAGGACCACGACTTGTCGACCGGAGGCGACACAACGTGCGACAGCCCCCTGTAAGGAGCCGAGGAAGGACTCAAAGTCCTGGAGTGTACGATTCGGAGAATGGTACACCCCGAAAACCACAATTTCCCCCCATAAACCCCCAACAAAGCCGGCGCCCCTCTCAAGGTGAGAGAGAGGAGGAGAAGACGATGAGGTCCGTCTAAAAATGGCCACTGTGCCGTCCCGGTCCCCCAGCCAACCATTGGGGACTGAGTACGGCTCGGACACCACAATAATATCAGCCAACCACTCCGCTGCGGCTTGGGACAACAGGTCCTGTGCCGAGCGGCAGTGGTTGGCATTGATCTGGAGGAAGTTGAGTTGGCCCATTATTTTTCGGACATCTCAACTTCCTCCACAGCCGCTGGATTGGCTGCTGCGGCGGCCGGCCGGGTCCTGGCCGTCGCCTTTCCTTTCTTGGGGGGAGGTCTGCAGTTCCGCCCCCCCATAACATGACCGACAGGTTTCCCGGTCTCTGCACAGACCTGGCAGCTGGGCTTCTGAACACCGCAGGTAGCGGCTTTGTGCCCAGGTTGTCCGCAGCGGAAACATAGGTCCTTACGCTCCGCAGACGATGGGCAGAGAGGGCGGGTATGTCCAATACCCAGGCACTTATAGCACCGGAGGGGCTGCTCCTCCAGTGCACGGACCGACGCTGAGCTAAATCCGATTAAAAAGCGGCCGCTGTCCAAAACAGCCTTGGCAGCGGCAACAGGACACTGGACGCGGATTGCGCCCATCCCCATGCGCCCAACCCTAATTTCCCCCGCTTTAACTTGGTCCGCCGGGCATTTGCCTATCCCGGCGACCTTTTCGATGATCTCAGACCTGGACACTGAGTCGTCCAGGTCTGAGATGACAATCCCCGCATACTTAACGGGCCTCACCACCTTGGCGAGGCCCTCCGGCAGCACCTCCCGCATCTTGGCCGCAAATTTGTCGGCCATGTCAACCGAGCCCGCTCCCGGGAACTCGATGAGTCGAGCCCCAGCCTGGGTCTGGCGGAAGTGCAGCGAGGAGGGCGATGTTATGCCCAACTCACCGAGGTCCATACCTTCGCGGGCTCGGCGAAGCACCGTCTCAAAAGTCTCCCCCTTCTCGGTGGCCTCTGCAGTCAAAGAAACCACGACCGCAGCGGTTTTCGGGGGGACCAATTTGGGCTTCGGCTTGGAAGCCGAAGAATTCTTTTTTGGCGGGGCAGGTGCTGCCTTTTTATTATTCCCCGCCAACGGGGCCGTCTGACGTGCGGGTTGAGACGCGGGAAGAGGCCCAGGGGTCTTCTTACTTTTACTCTTCCCTTTCTTGACCACAGTGGACCACCCCTCATTGACTGGGGTGGTCACGGGAAGAAGAAAGTCCTCTTCAACTTCGGGAGCCGGACGAGGAACGGCTCTGGCAACAACAGTGGGACCCACCACGTTGGAGGGGCCAGGCGAAGAGACTGGGGCCGATGCTGTAGCCCTAGACGCTCTGGGTCTTGCGGCCCTCTGGGGCTTAGGCGGCTCCGGAACCCGGAAAGCTTCCGGTAGGCGTTCGAGGACCACCACAGGCTCCTTTCTGCGGTCCGCTGCCAGTGGCGGACGGAGCCGCTTTTCTGGGAGGAGGCGGTCCTCCAGCCCTTCTATGCGGGCATTTAGACGGGCGTTTAGATGGACCCGCTCCTCCATCATAATCTTACGGACCACGGCCTCCAGGTTAGCCGCGTCCGTGATTGGCTGTCCAGAGATGGACTCCGCCACGTCTTTCTTTCTCCCCGACGTTGGAACCGACGACGGTGTCGGGGATGTACGACCAGATTTGGCCAGCCGAGCCACCGTAGCCTCTAACTCGGCTACCCGCTTCAGCTGACTGGCCAATTCAGTCTGCAGGCGATCCACTGTCGCCTGCAGCCTCTGCGTTCTCTTCAGGGCCTCCTCACAAATGGCCCTCATAGTCGAGGCACTTTCTTTTAATGCCTTTTGGAAGGTCCCCTTCAGGTTGGAGGACCTTCCAATTATGGAAGCGGAACTCTCAGCCTCCGTGACTAACATGTGCTGCAGTTCCGCAGCAGATTTCCCTTCCAGGGAAGACGTAAGGGACACGTCATACCCGGCCTCATTTCGGGCCTTGCGCAGTCGCCGCTCAGTCTCCGCTGCTTGCGCTTCGAGTTCGATCGCGACGGCAGCCCTCTTCGCAGCGTTCAGCTCTCGCTGCGCTTCCGCCCGACCGACATATTCACCAGTAGTGGCAGGCCTACCGCGTCCCTTTTTCGGCTTATTTTTGGCCGATCGGCTCTTCGACTGCGGGGGGTCGGAGTCCCCACCCGACAAAGGACGTTTACGCCCTCTGAGGAACTTTTCCCGCTCGGACGTCACGGACATGTCCGAGACGTTAGTTAGTGTGTTGGACTCCTCGCCCGACGCAACTTCTTCTGGTCGAGCAAAGAAGCTAGACCTTTTTACAGAACCCAAGGAAGCCACAGAAGGTGCGCGGCCCCTTGTTTCGAAGCATTCACTCTCCGACGCAGCAGAACAGTCGGCGTCACAATCAGCGTACAAAGACGCACCAGCATTTTCCGGCGCAGAAGAACATGCGGCGCCCTCCGCATCCGAAGATGCCACTACAGCAAGAGTTTGGTTTGGTTTTTGTTTGTTTGAAATATTCATGATGATTCCCACGAGTGTAACGGTAACACGGACGACCGGGGGCAGAGCCGAATACCCCCGGTTACCCTCATACTGCACGGGGGCGGGCGGTCCCGTGCAGGGAGGCCGATACCACCGACCACGACCGGGTTTATCCCACCCGGTCACCATCCCTCCGAAGAGAGATGGCCCCGACGCCTCGAGCACTCACGACGTCGGGATTAGGGGTTTTTTATTGAGGTTGTCTCCTCTTGGGCCGGCCAATGAAGGCAAGCCCCCTACCCCTCCCCCCTCCCCAGGCCTACCTGGGCTACAAAGAGGAGAAGCAGGTTTGCCGGTGGTGGTCCTGAAAAGGACCGCGTCTCCCCAGCCACTTTGGCCAGTTCAACCCACCGACCCACACCCACACGCCTCGCCCTCCACTGCTCTTCTCAAACCGAGAATAGCAGAGAGGACGGTATTCCCCAGCCCCCCCATTCCCCACCCCCCCATTCCCCATTCCCCAACCCACCTACCCCAACCCCCCCAATGCGTTTGGTCCGCGGGAGCTACGCTCCGACCCCCGGCCGCCGTCCGCAGGGCATCCCTGTAAGCGGGAGTACCCTCCGGGCGGCGGCCGACGGCTTCCCCTATCCGCCACCGGGGGACGCGCCAGGTAGGGGTACACCTCCCCCCCTGGAGTGGTGTGCTCCTGCGTAGACAGCACGGCGTGGAGTAACTTCCGTAGACTTATGCACTCCTAATTTTTAAGTTAATTATTATCTCAACTATTTTACTTTTTTAATTTATTAGAAAAATATGCGTGGATTAAGCGTACGTGCGCACTGTTCAGCGGTCCAGGGGGAAGATAGTATATCTCATTTGGGTATAACGATACTCTATTCATCAACAAAACTTGTTTATTAGCGGGCTTTTTCAATAGCAATGAGGTTTCAGTATTGGAACTGGTGGAATGAATTTTACTTATACTTAAAAGTAAATCCACACATTTGATAGAATGCCTCATCTGTATCTATCGATAGATTTTCCATCAGCAACACTAGTTTACTTGCGTGTTTTTTCGATAGCAATAAGTGTCGGTTTTGGAACAGGTGGAAAAATGAATTATTAATTTTACTTCTACTTAAAAGTGCTTAAAATCAATGGGTCAAAAGGCACCAGACCAGGAGGCTGACCAAAAGCCAGATAGGCAAAAGAAATTGTAGCGCGTGCGGGCGAAGATGGCTAGTCAGAGCCAATGACAAAGAAAAATGGCGTTCCTTGGGGGATGCTTTTACCCGAACGAGGTCCACGCAGTAAATAGGTAATAAAAATAATTAGATAATAGTTTAACTAATTACTAAACAGAATTATAAAATCTTTAAATCAAATTCATCAAAGCGTACCAAATGTAATTGGGTTTTTTCATATTATTGGGCTACTAATGACTAATTACTTTCTTTTTGTACAACATGTATCATGCATGGAACTAAATAAAGCTTTTGTTATTATTTTTTATTATTATAAGTAAATCCACTCATTCGATAGAAAGCCTCGTCTGTATCTATCGATAGAGTATCCATCAGCAGCACTAGTTTACTTGCGTGCTTTTTCGATAGCAATGAAGTGTCGGTGTTAGAACAGGCGGAATGAATTTGACTGAATTCAGAAGCCTATTTGTGCAGTTAGGAATATTTAACGTAATCAGTTAACGCTTCAAATTATTTTTGGATCAAGAGCTTTTAGAGAAATTGTTATATTATCAAATACTGAAAATATACGCTGACTTTTTACTTGTTTTGAAATAATTTTAATACTTTATTGTGATAAAATATACACGTAATAATAGGGGTAGATTGTATTCTGAAATTGCCTTTGTTTCAAAATAGCGCCTTGAAATCTGTTTGTTTACTTTAAATTGTCAAATGACTTGTCGTAAAAAAGGCAAAAATTTTATCCATTTTCCACTCAAAAAAACGACACCGAGATCAAAACTCAGTACTCAAATACAAATAAAATTCATACATATTGGACAAAATTCCTCTGATTCTGAGGTAAGTAGCTAAACTTGTGTTACTAAAATCTGCGACGACATCACAATACCCACACCCGAGAAAACACAAAAAAGATTGTTTTCTATACTGACCTGACCGGGAATCGAACCTGGACTTCAAAGATTAGCGGCCGCAACGCCCGGCCCGCTTGCCTCAACGCATAAAAAAATCGTCAAATCCACAACAAAAGATTAAGAGAGAGAGAATAAGAGAGGTAGGGCATAGCGATTTATCGCTCTAACTGAAGCAGCCCAACTGGTGAAATACCTCTACCTTACAGAAGACCGGAGCCAAATAACAATCACTTCTGTGTTTTATTGTGTTTGATTTGCGTGTGAGTAAGGTTTCCAGAGGTGCTACATTAGTAGCAGTGGTCAAGCCTTCAAGGTAAGGGCGACAAGTCCAATAACAGATTTATTATGCTATACTTGTCACCCCTAAGCTAGGACCTCATTACCACTTAACATCAGGTGGGATAACGTCAATCATGAAGTGCAATATAAAAAAAAAATAAAAAAAATAATCAAAGAGGCGTGTAGTATATTAGCAATAGCAATTGCAAAGTATAACAAAAGATGTTTATAGGATGCCCTGCGCGAATAAATTATGCGACTCGAATTAATTTTGTCGTGCTTTATAAATATCAAAATCAATGCGTCAGCTGATTAATTAAAAATAAGAGGCGAGTGTGCTATTAGATAGATAAATAGTAAGATAGTTATACTTTATTGCACAGAAAAAAATACAGAAATTGGTTTATTAAACAATCAATAGTATCAAAACTTGTATCGTTCCATGTGAGAAGTTTGATTTACTTCTAGTAGGCCAGATCTCTTTACAAAGAACTCACACGACGTAGTAAATGAGCTAATTATTATAACGTTACCACAGACAGGTAATGGTGGTAACAGTCGCTCTAGAATTGTGCTTGTTTGTTCCCATAGTTAGGCAGTGTTAGACGGTACGTATACAGTACACAATATAAACATAAATGCAGTCTGGTATTCACGCACAATACACATTTCAACTAGAAGATACGTTTTTTTTTCATAAAAGTAAAAACCTTCAACATTAACCTAAAGTTCGATTAAAATGAGGCGTTGCAGCCATCATCTATAGTTAGATAGGAATAAATAATTTTAACAGATACACGCACACATAATCCACCCATCAATAAGCACACAAGTGTTCAAATATTTAATCTCGGCTCTTGACATTTTTTTCTTACAATGCCTTACTAAAAAGACTAAAATGAATAGGCACTTATCTTTCGGAAATAGTCAATATGGATGATAAAGGAATGAGCTCAGAGTAACGACTTTCCAAATATGACTATAATGGTAAAAGTTTCCCTAATATGACTACAATAAAAAGAGTATGTTAGCTTACAATTCATTTTCAATCTTTAAATTGAGTATTTTTAAGCGTATTTTTTCTAACCCTTCGATTAACCAGTTGAATGTCTTTTGAAACGTGGTTGCTAATTGGTAGATTAGACATTCAAAAGCATAAAATATACTTTCTATCCCAATATAGAGAGATCAAATTTGCATGAAATCTTATATATAAAAATGAATCGCTGTTCGTTAGTCTCACTAAAACTCGAGAACGGCTAGACCGATTTGGCTAATGTTGGTTTTGTAATAATTGTGGAGGTCCAGGGAAGGTTTAAAAGTTTAGAAAAAAATAGGGCGTTACGAAGTTCGCCGGGATAGCTAGTATATAATAAAATATAACAGTTAGCGAGCTGTTCTCAACTCGCCATACGATATTACAGTCGTATTGTTCTATTCCGGACTGTGGTTATGTTATAGATTGCCACTGACATGGTCGTGCTTTGTTTATTAGAAAACGTTTTAGATGCCGATCTAATTTGTACGTCAATGACTGTCAAGTTGTTTGAACTTACAAGTTCATTGGTGACAGTTTATAGGCACTTTGGGACTTATATTAAGTCTACCTGTGGATTCGGTGGGAGGCTTAGTAAAGTATATCTACTTGTTTGATTTCCCTCTTCAGTGCTAAATGTTTTTCATTGAAATCATATCATCCTAGTTATGAGTACTACTAGTCGTTCGAAACTTAGGGGTATATGATAGATAGATAGATAGATCATACACTTTATTGCACAGAAAATTTTACAGAAATTGGTTTTACAGACATAAGTACAATTTAGGCGGTCTTATTGCTAGAAAGCAATCTCTTCCAGACAACCTTTAGGTAGAGGAAATAGTAGATATCGAGAAATGGCGGTCGTGCAAAAGTTATATATATGCTTTTCTACTATTAATTTTTATTAAAATATTAAATGATCTTTAATTTATTGATTTGTCTTTTATTTTTATCCCTAATTTTTTATTATGTCTGTTAGATTTTTAGCGTTAATAGTGGCTTGTCACTAGATTTGGCTATATTGGACCCAATTGAGCCAAGAAATCCTTGGGTAATTATAGAGCACTGAACACATCCGCAGTATATCTATATATTTTTACGTGGTAAAAAGTAATTTAGGTAACGAAATCTAAGTACCTTTACAAAAAAAAAATGGCCCACCCTACCTAAAAATGGAACATCCAATCCAAGGTAAGGTAAAAACGGGACCCTATAACTAAGAAATCGCTGTATGTCCGCCCGTTCGTGCGTCCGTCCGTCCGTCTGTCTGTCTGTCTGTCACCAGGCTATATCTCAAGAACCGTGATAGCTAGAGAGTTGAAATTTTCACGGATTGTGTATTTCTATTGTCGCTTTAACGATCAATACTAAAAACAAAATAAAAATATTATTTAAGTGGGGCTCCCGTACAACAAACGTGATTTTTTTAAATTTTTTTGCTCGATGTTTATTGAAACTGTTGCTGGACTCTTGAAATATTTACAGAATATTTGAATGTATATTAAAAAAAAAATATTTAAATTAAACAAAATATAAATATTGAAGGGGGGCTCCCATACATAAACGTTATTTTTAGCCGGTTTTTAGCTAGATGTTCGTTATAGACGAACTTCGAGTCAGGGGAAACTAATTTCTAAAATGGCTGGACTGATTTTGATGGAGCTTTTATTGGCAGGTAGCTGATGAAATTGGGAATAATTTAGGTTACTTTTATTAAAGGAAAAATACATTCAAACTCATGTAGTCCACGCGAACGAAGTCGCCGGCACAGCTAGTAAATGATAAAACTGAAGCCGGTCAAGTGGGAGTCTGACAAACGCAAGACGGATTCCATGCGCATTCCATTATCTACAAAAAGAAAAAAAAACACGTTTTTAAAGGGAGAAACCCTTAAAAATTCGTTTTATTTTATGTAAAAATATTTTATAAAATGATTAAATCTTGCCGTAATTTTTATCGAACATGTTTTTTTTTAATATTTGTTCCATTGCGTCTTTTTTCAATATAGGTTAATATAGGAATACGAGTATATCTAATGATGACATTAGATATACTCGTATTCCTAACGGGACCCTATTACTGAGGATTGCTGTCTGTCCGTCTATCATCAAGAACTATGAAGTTATAACTGTCATTGCATAACTGTCATAGTTCTTGATGAGAGACGGACAGACAGCAATCCTCAGTAATAGGGTCCCGTTGAACCCAAAAACCATCCTAACGGCTAGCCTAACACAGAATCAATAAAATAACAAAATACATCGTACAAATATTTGTATGAAATATTATCTTAATTAAAAAAAATATTGATGGAAATAACTCACCGTCTCAAATTACAGTGGCCAGCGAACACGGAAAATATTGATTTCATTGTTTACCGAGAAAAACATAAGTCTTCGAAAACAATGGAAGTTTCCCATCATAACTAGGACATGAAAAGTATTTCATTAAGCCAATTAAGATAAAACAAAGGGAAGAATGTTAGTATAGATACTTTGTTATCAGAAGCAACTGTAATACGATAAAAGAAAAAAGTCGGAAATTCGTCGTAATACCAGTCAGTAATGGATATCAGTCATGCAAAAATATGTAGCGACAAAATTGTTTCACGATTTATTTTCGATATAAAATATTAAGCTTCATTATTATGAATGTATATAAAAGAATTTTTTTAGAAGACGTAACATTTTTATATAATGCGATTCTGATGGGAACGGCGAATGACTACGATGTGGAAGACGCGTGTGTGGTATATTTAATTTTATTTGGCAAAAATATATTTCAATTATTTACAATTTGCTTCTTTAGTTTCCCACCCACTACATAAATTAGCCCCAACAACAATTTATAAATTAGTTTATGATCTTTTGACGATTGATAAGATCTATTGACTGTGAAAGTAAGGTTTCGCTATATAAAACACTAGCGGCCCCGGCGAACTTCGTTTCGCCTTAGAGGATTTTCACGCTTTTCTCTTGAAAATTTTTCTGAATTTTCTTTGCTATAAACTTTACAGTGCCCGAGACCTTTCCAACGAATGCAAAACCGTGAAAATCGGTTCGTGCACTCTGAAGTTATAGCGTCAGGAAGGAAAACCCGACTTATTTTTATATAGTAGAAGATATGCCTACTCATAATTACCAATCTTTTAATGAGAAAATTCTAAAGCTTGACATTATCTTTCATCCATTCCATAATTTTAGTTTCAGGACAAAGTTTATGGTAACTTATTCATAAGGATCGCAATTTTTTTCAAGTATTTGAGCAATTTCCATAAACGTGATCATAAAATAAGCCTGTTGGGCTTTATAGCTCTGTATTAAACATTACCCCTTACAATTTAACAAATATACAAACACACAAACTTTACTTCTTTATAATATTAAGACACGGTCAGCAAAATGATTTCCAGGTCAATTCACAGACACCGACACTAACATCGAGGACGCAGTCATTATCCGCAGGCTATATAGATTGTCTTTAGGAGGATGTTAAAGTTGCTAATGATGAAAATATTTAATGGAATTAATACTAAGTTTTCACTTTTACCGGCAGTCCCGGAGTGCAACCCGTTGTTTTAGGATAGATAACTAAAGTGATTATTACATTTTGTTCATGAAGACGTTGGGAACGCTCCAGCCTCGACTCTCGTGCACGTAACTCAGAGGTTCTCAGATCTTGTTGTGCAAGCCGTTGCGAACGTTCGACACTTGACTCTTGTGCGCGTACCTGAGAGTTTCTCTGATTTTGTTCAGCAAGGCGTTGTGAACGTTCAGGTGAACATTCTCCCATACGACGTATTCTTGCTGCCCGTGCTTGAGAACTATGTTTAGAAAGTTGAGACCTGGCTCTCTTAGGCATTTTCAAATGTTTAAGAAAATGTTAATATTAGTAATATTCTAGCTCTGAAAAAAAAACGGTTGTTTAGCCCTGAAAAGAACTGTTGTTTAGCCCTGAAAAGAACTGTTGATTAGCTCTGAGAAGAACTGTTGTTTAGCTCTGAGAAGAACTTTTGCGCAAGTGTAGTTTTAAGAACGAAATCTAAAAAAAATCGCAGGAAAATTATTAGACTTCGCGCACGACCGCTGCTGCGTAGGGAGCCGACCACGGGTACCTTACTCATAGATCTAAACTCCCCTCCCGCACGCGCACCCCCACCTTGGTGACGCTCACTTCGCAACGGGCCGTGCAGCAGAAATCGTGATATTTTAATTTCGCCATAACTTCGAAACTAAACATCCAATTTTAATCATTCAAAGACCAAATATCATCTACATTAACTGTACTTAGTGATAAAAGAAATTATTTTGATAAGGATTAATAGAATGAGTAAAATAAATGCGTTTAAAAGTAGTCCAAAAAATTTCAAGATTTTTGATTTAAAAAATGGTTGTTGTGCCTCAATCGACATAGATAGGTATAGTGTGTCGCGGAGTTTTTTGTAGATATTTATAAGATCTACAATTAATTAGAACATTTCATAGTTCTATCTTTTATAGTTTCGGCAGCGTACGCAAAATAAGTAACTTTTCTGGTTGATTTTTTACACCTTGTGTCCTAAAAACCCAAATATATTACGGAACCCTATTTTTTTCCAAAATAAAATTTAGCCTATGTTACTCGTGGATAATGTAGCTTTCGAATAGTGAAAGAATTTTTGAAATCGGTCCAGTAGTTTTTGAGCCTATTCATTACAACCAAACAAACAAACAAACAAACAAAGTTTTCCTCTTTATAATATTAGTATAGATAAAATTGACCATGTTAAATAAAAAATACTTGGTAGGTACAATCAATGGGGAAGTCGTATAAAAAAAACCCCGATGAAATATTTGCCTTTAATCAGAATTTCGTAGACCACAGTTCTATGCAAAATACAAACAAATTTTATATTTATATAGTTTAGGCAGCATATTTAGTTTGTATGTAACTCAGTACTCTGTCACATTAAGTTAACTGCTAACTAACCTACTACTTATTAACGAGGTTTAATATGACAATGTATCATTCAGTATTATTATACACAACACGTGGTACAGAGTTGGGTGGGTGACAAAGTCAGAGGGCATTTGGCCTAATCAATCTTAATAGACATATCAGGTGCTCTAATTGTTGTTGAAATAAAAAGAAAAAAAAACCTCTCATCTTAAACACATACCTTCTTCATGTCATTGTGAACAAATATTATAGAAAACCATTAAAATGAAAAGTGTTCATTGTAAAATTTCTGTTTTATTATCCGGTTAACAAAATTGTTTGGATTGCATAGACTTCACTAACTGTACTAGTTGAAGCTTTATTTAACTATTATCTTAACGTAATAATTACCTCGAAGTACGTTATTTTTACATACTTTTTCTTAAGATACTTAAGTATTTTTTTATTATTTGGAAAGCTCTACCTGATAGAAAAAAAATACCAAACATGGCAATATTTCACTTCAAGATTCAATTCACAAACAAAAAGTTACAAAACAAACAAAAGTTTACACGAAGGCTTGATTTTTCATTTCAGATAAGAAATAACAGTCAAATATGTATATATGTCAATACAACTTACTTTAAACTATCAGTAGAAACATTATTATGCCGTAACAATATTACTTAATTACGTTCTCAATTGAAATAGCTTATTATACTTTATCAACATGTCAATTGATGATGATGAAAAGGAGCGTGAAGAAACATCTTGCGGGCCAGTATGGCGATGCTAACGGATAGGATATTTTGATATCAAATCTGTTGTCATCGCGATGTGGGTTTCTCTCTTGCTTACCATAAGGCTGGGAGGAGCCAATATACTGCGCTACTATAAAAAAAATAAAAAAATTACCTACTTACTAAACGTCAACTTGTTAAGTCACCTTCTTTTAAAAGAGTTGTATTTTATTTAAAATGAGTACATCTTAATAGATTTTAATTTTGATCGTACATTGCCAACCTTTCCAGGGGATAAGAAGTGTCTTTGTTTCTCTAAAACATTCATTTGTAAACCAGATCAAAGATTTCATCAGTAAGCCCGTACAAATCTAATAAGCCATTTAAGTAAGTACCAGTCCCATCTCATCATCTACCCTTCGCAATTACCTTATCATCATACAACCAGGTGCATAGACTTTATGCAACTGTTTCTGTCTCTCTCTACCTGCTATTCCGCTACAATTGTCCGTCCTTGTCTGCCGGCACACTTATGCCCGCTTCTTTTCCCATTCATGTCTCGCGAAACCTGATTCGCAGGTTCTGTTGGTGGCGTGGACCCCTATTTTACAGGGAGGCCTAATCAAAGTTTATTTTCAACCACGTTTGGCTAGGTACAGGTAGCTTTAGTTCATGTACCTTGTCACATTAAGTCACTGTCTATCTGACTTGCTTAGTAACGCGGAAATTTGGTATGACTAGGTACTGTGTGTACGAGCTAATGACTGTACTACTAATATTGTGATTGCGATAAGTTAAGAAGAAGTAAGAATCTAAAGATGTTTGGATGTATGAGTTTTGGTTACTCTTTCACGCAAAAAGCTATTACATCTATAAAAATAAAATGTTGTAGAGAGATAGATAATACACTTAATTAAAAAGTAAGAAAACGTTTATCCTGGCATAACGCGAATGAATTCGCGTCCTCGTCGTAAAAAGAAAGTAAACTATGGATTTTTTTTTATAATGCACTAAGATTGACCTCATCCCACCTGATGTTAAGTGGTAATGAGTTCCTAGCTTAAGGGCAAAAAGTATAGCATAGTAAAACTGTTACTAGACTTGTCGCCCTTACCTTGAAGGCTTGACCCCTGCTACTAATGAAGCACCCCCCAAGAGCTCTGGAAACCTTACTCACACGCAGGAATACAACAACACCGGAGTGATTGTTATTTGGCTGCGGTCTTAAAATACTATTTGATTTTTGAATTTAAATCTCATCTCAAACCTATTTTAGAGCATTTGTTTATTTATATTATTTCAGGATAAAAAGTATCTTATATATAAATCTTGTATGTTATCTCCTTTCTTCAAATGTTTATATTATCTTTCGAAATACGATCGGAAGTTTTTGCGTGAAAGAGACATCCATAATTCCAGAAATACTTGAAAATGTTCTCGTTTATAATATACTAGCTGTGCCCGCGACTTCGTTCGCGTGGACTACATCCTTTCATGGTCGGTTTGACCCCTATCTCTCCTAATATTCGAAACAAAAAGTAGTCTATGTCCATTATTGAGGTTCAACGTATACCTATGCTATATTTGTGCCAACTTTCATATCTCTAACTTAAAAAATAAACATTTTCCCATATAAACTTTCAAAGGTGGCATTACTTCCCCCCCCCCCCCCTTACTTTGTAACAAAAAGTACCCTATGTCCGTTCTTGAGGTTCAACGTACAGCTATGCCAAATTTCATCAAAATCGGTTGAGAGGTTTAAGCGGGAAAGCGTAACAGACAGACAGACAGACAGAGTTACTTTCGCATTTATAATATTAGTAGGGAAGTAGGGATTAGTAGGGAAGTAGAGTCGAATTAATGCTCTCTGCCTATATATTTTTCTGAAGGATGAAAACTAGTCTTAAGTGCTGTCAGTACTGCCAACTTACACTGCTGTTTATCGCTTTTATAAAATCTTTACTGCAATAATCAAGTCTCTTAGTAAATCAGAACCTATAAAGCAACTCGTCCTACCTTTTAGTTTGTAACAAGATGCCTATATATGATTCAGCATTGAACCCCACACTTATCGCGACGTGTGATGAAAAGATTGCACGACACGTCCAAGGGTATTGATCAAAGTTGTTATTGGTAAAATTTGTGGCTTCCCCGAAAATTAGAGGTTCCAAAGCCATTTTGTCGTGAGAATTTTTTTGGTAATTGGCTGTGATCAAAAATTTTGTAGACGCGCAGTTACAACCTACATTGGCACCATAAAACAAGCCATACATAATTATTAAGCTGTGGAATGTTCGAATTTGGAATACAATTAAATAGCCTGACACTTTAGCGCTTTTTTTAGAATATGAACAGTCAGCTTTATTTATTTGCACCTCAGTACATTGTCATATTAAACCTCGTTAATAAGTAGTTAGTTAGTTAACAGTTAACTTAATGTGACAAGAGTACTAAGTTGTTTGTATTCAAACCAAAGATGCTGCCTGTTCGACGCGGCGTTTAATAATTGTTAGCAGTTTGCATAGAACTGTGGATCTACGAAATTCTGATTAAAGAAAAACATTTCATCGGAGTTTTTTTTTATACGACTTCCCCAATGATTGTACCAAGTAATTTTTGTTTAAAATGGTCAATTTTATGTTTTATATAGGGAAACCTTACTTTCACAGTCAATAGATCTTATCCATCGTCAAAATATCATAAATGTAGTGGAATGGGAAATGAAAGGAGCAAATAGGAATAATCGAAATATATTAAGCCAAATAAATTAAGTTTACACCATACACGTCTTGCACATCGTCGTTCGTCGTTCAAATCTAACTGACATTCTCACCATTCGGATATTCAAACGTACAGGCATCGCTCATGCACAACGTTCGGATACATCCGCTATCCCACACTCGGCCATCCTGCAAACATGTCTGTCCTCAGACATTCATCATCAAAAACATCCTACATTCGCAAACTCGTACACGTCGTCACATAAACAAAACATAAATACATCGTACAACATTAGGTACACAAATTAACATCGAAACTAAACATAAACCAAACTAAATACCTTCTTCAACTTAACAATCAAACCAAAGTCGCTTTTAACTTCATTAAATATAAACTTTCTTAAATAAATAAAACCAACAAAATAAACATCTAAAACTCCTCCTTTTTCCTCTTTTTGTAATCTTTTCTTTTTTTTTCTTCTATATCTAACATATCATGTCTGTTATTTATTGTGTTTCTTGAATCTATGTGTAGATAGAAATACCGATTTATTAAACCATCTTCACCGTAATAGTAATTATTTGTATTTTTCTGTACCAAAATCAACGTAATTTTTCTTTCCAAAATCTTTGCCACGTACAATTGATCAATAAAATCCACATGCTCAGGCTTCATTCTCGAACTCATACATTTTTCTTCGTTAATATTCGTCTCTCTCATTGAACATGTTGTTTCCTGCAATGTTTTCAAAAACACTTGTTCAGTATCATCCTTTTGTATACATTTTTCCACTTCTTTAATTTCAGACATATTTTGAAACTGTGATTCTCGGATCAAATCGTTGTTTACATCACTGACAATAGCAATGTCGTTGTTGGTGTGACATTCTGTCTCATCCATCAGACACGTTGTCAAATTTAGTCATAGAGTCATCGAGTTGTATTGAAAACCTTATTTCCTCTTCCACTACTGTGGCGCCATCTATTTCGTGCTCGTCATTTTTCACCTGCTCATTGTAAACACGATGCACTTTCTTTTCCTCATCTTACCTTTTATTTATTGCTGCTTTGCGCCTGGGGATGTTACAATCTTCATACGTCATAGCGTCCAAGTAAATTTTTGCCATCTCTTGAATCCGCTCATCGTTATCTTCCTCTGTAAACTCGTCGTAAATAGCAGTCTTGAACTCTTCCCAACTCTCGTGTCTATCTTCTCCCCGCAACCATAACGCCGCTATTCCCGTAAGAGAACGCCTAGCTCTAAGCAGTATTTGACGTGAGCACCATCCAAAATATTTGGCTTGATCCTCAACGTCTTCCAGCCATTTGGATATAGGATAGGATTTATCCCGTCCGCTAAACTCTGGTAGCTGAAATATATTCATCATTTTCATACCCTTTCGTCTTTCTCACAATCGTCTTTATTTTCTTCAAAATCGTCTTAACGTCGTTCCGTAAAAAAATGTTACGTCTTCTAAAAAAATCTTCTCCGCGTAATGGCGGCCGTCGTTCCCCGTAAAAATTAGAAAATTTAGAATTTTGTATGCTTCCTCATTCCCATCCCGGACGAGCCCCCAAATTTGTAGTGGAATGGGAAATGAAAGGAGCAAATAGGAATAATCGAAATATATTAAGCCAAATAAATTAAATTTACACCATACACGTCTTGCACATCGTCGTTCGTCGTTCAAATCTAACTGACATTCTCACCATTCGGATATTCAAACGTACAGGCATCGCTCATGCACAACGTTCGGATACATCCGCTATCCCACATAAACAAAATTATAAATTATTGTTGGGACTACTTTACGTAGTGGATGGGAAATATAAGAAGCAAATCTTTACTAATATTATAAAGAGGAAAGATTTGTTTTTTGTTTGTTTGTAATGAATAGGCTCTGAAACTACTGGACCGATTTCAAAAATCCTTTCACCGTTGGGAAGCTACACTATCCACGGGTGACACACGGGCTATACTACATTTTTAAAATAATAAGGTATCCTTACTAAAACTCCAATAATAAAACTCAAGATGACCTAAAAAAATCCTTACATCGCGTGCGCTGCAAAAACTATTGATGATAGAACAAAATCATTTACTACGACTTTGCAGAACTCATCATTGTCTACAAAAAGTGTCGCGACAGCAAATGTCTAAATATTATAGTTATGTCACAGTAAGCGGTTTTTTAATCTAAAAATTTAATTAATATGCCGCCGCTAATTCGGACATTACATTTGGAAGATATCATGAGTTTAAAAATGCAAGTAAAAGTCGCGTGGTTGCCGCTTACCGCGCTCAGTTAGCCAGCATGCGATGTAGGCCCCATGTAAGCGTCACTGAGTTACGGCAGGAGTCAATGTAGTAAAATAAAGTTCAATGTTTTACGTAAATATTTTAGTACCTATTGCACCCGTGCGAAGCCGGGGCGGGTCGCTAGTTGTAAATAATTGAAATATATTTTTTTCAATGAAAATCAAATATACCACACACACGTCTTCCACATCGTAGTCGTTCGTCATTCTCATCAGAATCGTATTTATATAAAAATGTTAAGTCTTCTAAAAAAAATCTGTTCTTCGTAATGGCGGCTGTCGTTATCCGTAAAAATCAGAAAATTTGGAATTTTGAATGCTTTTTCATTCCCATCCCGGACGAGCCCCCAAGTTTGTGAGATCGAGGCAGAAAATCAAACAGGTTTCCCAATAATAATCTCGTTTATTCATATCAAATTGGTTTCACTGGCAATCAAACCCTGAAACTTCAACCAAAGATTAATTAATACAAATAAATAGACTCTTCCTTTAGCATTGAGTGATGTATAATGTTGTTGACTTACAAAACTCAATGCTAATGCAATAAAAATACAATTTATATTCCTAAAACATGCATGTTCAACATAGTGAGGCATTAAATAAGTTAGCTTATTCGTCATATCGTTGCATAGCAATAATTCAACTACTTTTCTAAACTCATTAAATTGCAAGCATGCTCACTATATCGCGATAGCAATAAGTTCACTTTTATTATTTTATTTGACGACTTCCGTAGCCGAGACGCGAGCGGGCCTGACTTTGGCGAGCGCCATCTCTGAGGTTCCGGGTTCGATCCTCGATCGGGTCAATATGGGAAACGAACTTTTCCATATTGTCTCGGGTCTGGGTGTTGTGGTTCCGTCGTTGTTTCTGATTCCTGTAACACAAGTGCTTAAGCTACTTATCGCAGAATCAGAGCAATGTATGTGATATTGTCCAATATTTATTTATATTTATTTATTTATTTTATTTATTAGGATTGAAAACGGAAATAAGCTTTCAGTATTGAAATAAAAAACTTATGCGAGTCTTTAGCACTGTTTTTCAGTTATTAACTTATGTGTGGAATAGTAGTTAGGGGTAAATGGTAGAAAACTAGATTTTATTAATTTAACAAAACGAGTGTATAAAAATTATCACCGTTTGTTTATGGGATCAGGTTCAACAGAAGTAATTATAGTTTCATCGTGAAAATATTTACTAGGACTGTGCCGACCTACGACATGACCTACAAGTCGACACAAATACAGCGTCAGCAGAATTGGCGTAGTAAACAACGCTCCATACGTAATGCATGACATCGATATCCTACATCGCGATATCAGAGTTTTCGTCGCCACTAAGTATATATACGACAAACCAAGATTGGTAGTTGGGCCTTGGTCCCCGAGCAGATAACACCTAGCTCGGCGGAAGTACTTCCACTTTTAGTAAAGAACATACGTTCCTTACATTGGTGACCCCGACTGAGCTGAACACCAGCAGCCTTTGAAGAACGGAGCCTTCGCATCAGGCCATGTCTCCATACCCTCAACAGCCAGCTTAGCCACGACAAGAGCACCGGACCACCTCAGCTGATAAAGCCACCTGGTTCCGGGCCCGTGTAATGAAGCAGACCATCGCAGCCCTACGACCGAGTCATTGGTCCACACCGGCGTAGCAGCAGCTGCCTCCCTGCAACTACACGCATCGGGCACGTGCTTGGACTCCAAAGGGGGGGAGTACTGTGCCGACCTACGACATGACCTACAAGTCGACACAAATACAGCGTCAGCAGAATTGGCGTAGTAAACAACGCTCCATACGTAATGCATGACATCGATATCCTACATCGCGATATCAGAGTTTTCGTCGCCACTAAGTATATATACAACGAACCAAGATTGGTAGTTGGGCCTTGGTCCCCGAGCAGATAACACCTAACTCGGCGGAAGTACTTCCACTTTTAGTAAAGAACATACGTTCCTTACAAGGACTTTATCTAATTTATATGATTTATAGAGTTAATAATACCCTTTTGTTAAAGTAGGTACTAGACCTCACTAAAATACATAACTGACGGATACTAAGTACTCGAATCGTCCAGTTACCTTTCGAGTAAAAGAAGTGATACCTTAGTTTGCTGGGTAGATGATAAAAAGTTATGGTTGACCAACTTACAGTTAGATTATCGAAAAATATAAGACACATTTAGTGATAAAAAAGAAGTTCAAAAGTTCATTGAACCATTGACACATGTTTGGGCTTTAGCAGACATGAATTTCGTTATAATAAAAAAACGCGAGAACTTTTTCCGAACTTCTAGCTACTAATAACTTCGAGTACAATATTGACAATTTCGTAGACATCGAAAAATCTTTTCTAAGTAAAGGTTGTGAAAAATTTTTGTTCAATATTCTTCACAAGTCATGTTTTATTTGATTTTCTTCCAAAAAGTTGTATGTGCAGAAGTTAAAGAGCTCTAGAATATACTTTTACATGCCTTTCAGTCGTACGTGCGTGAAAAATCTTTCTTTTTTTCTTATTGGAACTTTTTGAATCTTCGATCGGGTACATTCAATTAGATTGATTTTTATGGGAAAATATATGTTTTGTAGGCGTGCTTTTTCTTGTACTAGTACACTCTAGTAACATTGTTAAATGGAAAGTTTGTAGTAAGTATGCATGTTGGTTAGTGTTTAACGCAAAAACTATTGATTGGATAAAATTTGGTACCTAATCAGATTAGATACTAAAATCTGATAGATGCTAAAAGTAAGAGAGTAAGGACTCAAACTTACACCTTATCCAGTCTGGTATACTCGATCGAAGTGTACCTAGAATCTCAGCTAGGGCCTTTACCTAACCGTGCAACATATATTCGAATCGAAACATCTACGTAGCTGGCAAATTTATCGTTATGCAAAATCTCTTTGAACGTCTGTATGTAGAGCTAGAGATATTATCGTGCACTACTGTCGGTGTGAGTACTGTTAGCCATTGAAACTGGGGAGTTTTTTATCTTCACAAAAAAAATGTTATAGGGCAGAAATATGTAGATATATATATATAGAGGCCCACAAACCTGTTTACACAAATTAGTGTAGGTATTAAATAATATAATAATATAATTACATAGGTACATTTATCGAATGAAGAGAAGCTTAAGCGAATGTGTCATGGAAATCATTTTTTTTCCTTCCTGACTATCGACGATGGCTGCAAAGCCTTATCATCTTCACCGAACTTTCGGGGGAGCGCAGATGGCTCTCACCCTTGGATGGAAATCAAACTATTGACGTTACTTTGATAGTTTAGTAAATAAACAAAAAATACAGAGAGAAAACCAATACAAAATTTCCAATCATTGGTTAAATAGTTAGGAGGAGGATTTAAGATAAAGAAAAAAGGAGAAAAATAAGAGCCTTAACTATGAATGATTTCCTTAATTTGAAGACTCCAGGATCCCTATCTAGATCATGGTCCGTTGTAATACCTTGTCTATTATATGTTTTATGTATGTGTGCGTGTACACGTGATGTGTGCATGTGTTCATACGTGTGCATCTGTGTATGCAATTAAGCATTACATAACCAGAGAAGCAATGTGTGCAAGCTTTGCAGTGCACCATTATTTTGTCCCGCAGTACAAGCCGGTTAGTTTGCAACACATCGCAGAACTCAATGTGTCAAAGGCAACAGGCGAGGCTCTAAGAATTCGCCCCTTCACTTAAAACTGGTTTACAGTTGTCCTTTCTGTTATTTCGTTAAAGTTAAGTTAGGCGAAGTAAAATTACGAATCGCGCAGCGATAGCTGACATATGCGTCAAGTTTATTGATAGATGCCACCTTTGGGGACTGGTCTACTCCGGTGTACCTCTCACAACTACTTAATTGTGTCTTCGCTCACCGAAAGTATCTGACTAGATCCAAAGTAATTTACGCATAGCAATAAGGTAGAAATCTCTACTATGATATACCTATGTACTGAGTTTCTTGCCGGTATCTTATTGGTAGATGTAGGTTCTGAACCGGTAGTAGAGTTACTTTGCATGGTGTGCAGTAAAAATGAATGACGAACCTATTTGAAAAAAGAAATAATTTCTGAATGAGGATTTATTGCGTAGGCAATTTTTATCCGAATTAAGAAAAAGGGATAGGAAAAACGTATTTCGCACAAATATATGTTTGTAAATGGGTATGTGTGTACGTTTCGATGTTCCTAATTTTCTGCCAGATCACTTTGCAAATATAATATATTTATTCCTAATATACCTATTTAGGTTGACCAAAATTAAAAAACTTCAAGTACACAGTTCTAATTTTCTATGCTAAACATCTAAACTGATTTACTTCCTGTGAGTAAACCACTTTAAAAACCAATACTTAAATAACAAGTGGATTTATTTTTAATTGTCCTACTTCCAAAGACACTTAAGTTTGTCATGGGAAACAGAGCCAATGATGCTATACAATGTAGGTATGTATTAGAAAATCGACGACCTATAGTTCAATATTATCCATACTAACAAGCCACTCACACAATCGCGACGAATCAAATCACATCTTGCATTATAAAATCCATCAAGGCGTTATGGGTCATGCAGGATGTGCCAAAGAAATTGACATACATTTGAACATACATACACTCACAACACAGGAGGGTAACCTCTTTTCTTCGGCAATGGGATAAACAAAAACATTTAAAAATTAAACCAATGAAATTGTGTTTCACATGACGTCTTTTAAATAGTTCACCGTACCAAAATCCAAGCAAAATATGGTCTATCTACTGGTGAATAAGCGTAATAAAGTGCACATAAACGTTTATGACGAGACAATCGTACAGGGGACCCGCTCCACGAATCAATCATGTCCAATCAGCATACGTTCTGAACACAATCAAAATAGTTTAACAGTCCGGGAGCCGTTTCTATACTAATGTTATAAAGAGGAAAGATTTGTTTGTTTTTTGTAATGAATAGGCACCGAAACTTCTAAACTGATTTCGAAAATTCTTCCACCGTTGGGAAGCTACACTATCCTCGGGTGACAGGCTATATTATATTTAAAAAAAAACCGGCCAAAAGCGTGTCGGGCCACGCTCAGTGTAGGGTTCCGTAGTTTTCAGTGCATCACAATACTTAAGTATCCCCACTTAAAGTTACAAAAATGGACTATCTGTGTGTAACATTGACTTGACATAGATAGGTATACACTAAAAAATATTTTTTCAAAAATTTAAAAAACTATTAAACCCATCAGGTTAAAAATAATTTTCCTAGAAAGCCTTTATGCAGTTCTATATCCTAGATTTTTTTCATACTTTTGAAGTTTTGGTTCCAAAGTTAGAGGGGGGACACAATTTTATTTTCTTTTGGAGCGATTATTTCCCAAATTATTAAAATTATCAAAAAAAACACTCCCCAATTTACGTGTGGGGTGGGGGGGGGGCACCCTGAAAATATATTTTTAGGGTGCCTTAAATTGAAATAGTAGAATAACAAATAATGTATTTAATATCCTATGTAGAACAAAAATACTTCGACACTTCTGCTAGTATAGTAGCACTTTGTGACTATTTTTTTTTAATATGAACCCCTATAGAAAAATACAGTCCTACCTATGGACACGTCTATGGTGATCAAGGCAATTAAACAAAATTATCTGAGCATAGCTGCTTCAACGCAGCTTCTTGACTGAAGTTATGTTTGGATTGTGTACTAAACGTGCTTTGTAGGAATACAAACTATACAGAATGGTAAATAAGCATTCCACTAGCTCATGATAGTTGGCAGGTGACCGGTTTAGTTTTATGTTACTTGACAAGTTTATTATCATTTACAAATGTGGTTACATGACTGAAGTATTACAAGTAGGCCTGTTTTAATCGATGCTTTGATATCTTGAATTGATTTGACGTATTGCATTGTATTCTGAGCACTTTGACACTTTGAGTATGTTTCTATGTTATGCTATGAAAAAAAATAGTATAATTTGGTTTTATTTTGTGTTCTAATTCTGGAATTAGGCCTCATCTTAACATTGTGCGATGGAACGAGCCTAACTCTACCACATAGTCCTAGTGCGTATAAATAAAGGAGGGGTGTGTGTAAGTAAGTGACTAATGTTATTTTTAGATGTTCTCAAGCCGCTATACGGCCTTAAACAAGGCTTTACACCCTAAATCGAGATATACGTTGGAACTTTTACGTATCTAACGAGGCACGGAGACGTACTTAACACCCACCCATCACAAATCTATCTTTTATTGCAGCCTCCAAAGTTTAACTTTCGGAATTATTTCCAAACTGTTGTTGTTATCGCACCACGAGGTGCTTTGACAAGTTAGTAGTTAAATACCTTAATTTACCTACTTCTGTAAAGCAACAAGAACCTAAATGCATTATACTGTGTTCAATATAAAATTCTACCCATCAGAATAAAGATCATAACCCTTTTTAAAATTCTACCCAATAAAATTAATCACAAAAACGAGTAACATAAACACCCCCAACTCAACGCTTTAAATTAAACGGCCAAAAATGTAATGGCGCCAAAGTGTCATCGCGTGAGCCCGGCGCCATTTTGAATTCACGTCGTGTACAAAATGGCGGACCGTATTTGTGATACGAGTATTGCGAGCCTTAATGCTATAATAAATGTCAAATTGCAATCGTTATTTGTAAAAATTATGGGCGGAGTTTTAGCACGTGTCTGGTTCAGGTAATTAGGGGGTTTCATTTTGTGGACGTTATTTTTTCGCGTTCGGCTGCCTTAGTTCGCTTTCACACGGTATAATTTAACATTAACATTTTGTTGAACCCTAATTGGTGGATGTTGACCTAAGAATCCATGCTCAAAAATGCAGTGTTTATAGTTTTATTGATGTTATCTCAAACCTCTTGTTCTTATTGTGGGTGAATCTGAACTGTACTTACGATTCATAAGTGTTTATTGAAGTCTTTTGTAAAGCTTACATGAATGAAAAGTTAAGTATGTAGATATAAACATATTCGGCAGAGGGCACTTACCGAAAGGCTAACGGTTGATACAGCAGAAAAATTTCATCGCCTACAATAACTTGCGGTTAGCTCAGTTGGTAAGAGCAGCACGCGCGATACGTGAAGGTCGTGGGTTCAATTCCCGCACCGCAAGGGGAGATAAAATTTTTCTGTTTCTAATATATGAATGAAGAGGTTTTCTATTCTATTAAATTCTATTCTGAAGTGCTCTGATTCCATGCTGCAAGGAAATTGCACAGTGTTGTAAGTTTAAGTGATGTTAGCTATGTTAAAAATATGAAATTTAGTTGGTTTAGGTGCCGATAGGAAAAATAATACAAGTACCTAGGTATTTGTTTGGACAGTATTGTGATTTCTGTTTTATTCTGAGCAATAAAAATGAACACTCGTAGATTTGATCAAGTTAATATGTAACGGATATTTGTATTTGTTTTATGTCTATATATTAAAAAATGTATTTCAGTATGCGTTATCCACCCTTTGTTCAAGCTTCCACCTATTTTTAGAACATGAGGCCTAGCCAAATGGATTGCTAATTGGATTAGATTTCCAATCAAATGAATATTCTTTTTTTTTTCAAGTATGTTGCATGTAGCGCTTTTGAATGGTCATAAACACAATACAAAGTCATTCTACTTCCGGTTTGGAACCTATAACCCCAAAAAGACACCGGTGAGAAACTCAGTAGAAAATATATACTCGATAATAATTTCGGGTCATGATTTCATTTTGACAAGCTTTAATTGTGTGGGATTGACATTTCAAAATCACGTGATTTTTCTAAATGCCACACTTTTTGAACTTGTCAAAACGATATCAAAGTACGATAACTGCGGCAACAATTTCAAAAGTAAATTACAAATTGCTATCTAAAGGCCTTCATTATTAGAATCAAGTTACTGTAATAATAATAAAAAAAAATATATAAAAAAATATTGGACAACATCACATACATTGCTCTGATTCTGTGGTAAGTAGCTTAAGCACTTGTGTTACAGAAATCAGAAACAACGACGGTACCACAACACCCAGACCCGAGACAATATGGAAAAGTTCGTTTCCCATATTGACCCGACCGGGGATCGAACCCGGAACCTCAGAGATGGTGCTCGCCTAAGTCAGGCCCGCTCGCCTCTCGGCTACGGAGGTCGTATAATAGGTATCATCTTCATCACTACTATTTCCTTAATGCGTTACCAACTTGGGCTGTTATAAAAATTTTTAGGTCTCAAGACGCCAATGCCATCTACGAGTAACTAATTAGGTTTAACAACTAACAAAATATTATCCAA
This sequence comes from Glyphodes pyloalis, assembly GCA_037074685.1. Taxonomy (NCBI): domain Eukaryota; kingdom Metazoa; phylum Arthropoda; class Insecta; order Lepidoptera; family Crambidae; genus Glyphodes; species Glyphodes pyloalis. The sequence goes on from JAYKKO010000020.1 coordinate 6,746,435, forward strand.
AAATACAAATTTAACGTGTCTTTTGAACACTTTTGTGATGATCACTAAAGAAAGTAAGTATGGTCACCCATCTAAAACTGCACCGAGTCGTGCAAAGCTTAACTTAATGAATGCTGCCTGTTCATTGTGATTAATAGAAGGTTGTCATAATTGGCAGATGCGTAAATTTACTCGGACAAGTTAAAACAGAAAACATAAGTTTTAAAATTACTTTATCCGTTTTTCTCAGACAGGAAACACGCATTTCCGTTTTTAAACATAGGATAGCATATCTAACTCTACATACGTTAGTTAACAGCAGTATATATCGTCTGAAAACAGCCTTAAAGGTTTTATTGCTATTAATTTCCTTAGGTTCAGCGGCGCGGTTGTCGCCAAAACCTCACACGTTTTATTGTTTCGCCGTGAGAGGAATTAAACAGAATGAACGCTTACGTGAAATTGTGCTGCTGCTATTTTTTGGCGCTAAAAACACTGTTTAAATAATACAAAATTGGAATATAGGTAAGAGCGGCCGATGCACTAAGCCAGCCCTGCATTGCAAACTACAATTTGTTGATTATAGCACATGAATAAAAAATAAAGCTGGTTTAGTGGGAATTAAATTGGGTACCTGCGAGAGGTAATTCGTATTATGAATGTCTGTAGTTTTTTTGTGACAGCCTTTTACTTGTACTTAAACCTTTCTTGTCAAATAAAAAATACGCCCATCAACTGGTTCCAAACTAGGATTTCTCTTGAACTATGAGTAGCAGACGACCGATATGATGTTAATTTTAATTATTAAATAATTCCGTTCGTTCCTAATGAGAATTTGATGATGTCATCCCAGAAAAATCGAAAAGAAGTCGGATATTTTTGCTGTAAGTACATCTATTTAAGAAGTGAGCAGTGTAATATGCCTTGTGTTTTTTTAATGGCTTAATGCACCGTACCTCTAGTGATTTAAGATGGATTGTGGAGTGTGTGTTCCTCCTCCACTTTGAACAACCCTCCATCCCATACCTATTATTGGCGTTGTGTGAAATATAGATCACCTATGAGTGCAACGTATCAGTAACGTCGAATCGCCATTACCAAAACAAATGTTCAATTCAATTTAATATCTTTATTGCATTTCACATGGAGTAAGTTGACAGATTCTTTTAAGATTAAGTACATGTGAAGCCCTGTAGAGGGCGTTCCAATGATTCTATAATAATATAAATAAATGTGTATGTGTGTGTATGGGGACACAACTGTACGTGTAACTGTACCCTGTTACTGTTATAATAAGAGAATGATAAAACTTAAAAAAAAAAATGATGTTCCCGTTAAACTTCCACCGAAAATTGGTTAGAACGAGATCTAGTTAGTAGTTTTTTTAAACGTCATAAATCATGAACCGCAATTTACCTTTAATTCCATCAACTCCATTATAAGCTTAATATAAAATATTATGTAACTTACTGCTACGGAACCCTTCATAGCAGAGTCCGACTCGCACTTGACCAGTTTTTATTTTATACTTTCACTGCCTACGATTCCAGTAAATTGTGATTTGTTTCTCGTCCTCGTGCTTCAGGGAATATTCTAAGAAAAGAATTAACAAAATTAGTTCAGCTTTTTTATTACACATACAGCAGATTGGTATTTTATTGCTAGAACCGGACACATTCTGGCTTTAACAATGATCTAACATAAAAAACAGCCGAGAAAGTAATCTTTCTACGTCATCATATAAAATGCAAGCCATGAGCGCTAGTATATTCAAAACTGTTCACTGTAACTACAACCAACACTAGTTATTTGTCAAATGCGCTCGGTAATATTTCACAAGTGAACAGAGGAAATCTCATAGCGTTAATCTCTAGGGAGGGCCGGAGGTAAATAAAACAACTAGACGTGCTTCCGTTTTCAATCATGTGATGTTTTTCCAATCAAATTATTCTGTAAGAGCTGGTTTTAAACAATAATGTCGCGTTAATATAAAGGCTTTTTATGGAAAATGAAATAGAAAAATATCTATTCAGTGTAAACATACATAAGAAAACCAAATAAAATTAACAATGGTACAAAAGAGTTAAAAGGAACATACTCAGCATGTGTTGGAGATATAGAGATGTAGTGTAAGGCAAAGTTCAAACGGAACTGGAACAGCCCGGCTGGTAAAATACCTCCACCTCACGGAAGACCGCAGCCAAATAACAATCACTTCTGTGTTGTTGTGTTCCTGCGTGTGAGTAAGGTTTCCAGAGCTCTTGGGGGATGATACATTAGCTGCAGGGTAGGCGACAAGTCCAGTAACAGATTTATTATGCTGTACTGGTTGCCCTTAAGCTAGGACCTCATAACCACTTAACATTAGGTGGGGAAATGTCAATCTTGAAGTGTCATATATAAAAAAATATCCCTACGCTGGTTTTCCGTATGTACATAGAGAGTGAGCACTATTGCACACTGGCAGCCATGAGCTTGAACTTTAACCTGAAATAAAAAACCTCTTTATGTTGGATTTACCAGGGGTTAACTTCTATTTCGTCGCCAAAAAACGCAATTATCATAAACATAGAATACTGTAATGATAAACAAAATGATGTCCGTAGCCGAGAAGCTAGCAGGCCGGACATTAGTGCCATGCCATCTCTGAGGTCCCGGGTTTGATCTCTGGTCGGGTCAATGTGGGAAACAAGCTTTTCTATATTGTCTCGAGTCTGGGTGTTGTGGTACCGTCGTTGCTTAAGCTACTCACCATAGAATCAGAGCAATATATGTGACATAATGTATATTATTTTGACTACCCTCACTAAGCCAAAAGAATTACCAATTATTTTTTTAATTTTTACAAAAATTAACAGCCAATTAGTCGACATGAATACCTTGAGTCGGAATTTCCAAAACCCTAAACGTCATTTTTTGTCACAATTCGTATACAAAATCTCAATTAATTTGTCACGATTCTCAAATAACCATTTTCAAACAACAATATTTTTAGAACCGGTATCGATCCTAATGATTTTTGATAAATCTATACAATTTTTAGATAAATATTTTAATTAAAACGCTTGACAAATCTCTACAACCGTAAGAAGAAGTGTATTAGCAATTTTGACCTTGATAAAAGCACAAAGTGTCTTCGGCGGGGCAAAAGTACAATTTTCCATTGCTGAGGTTTGTTATTAAAATCCACTCAATCTATTTCAATCAAAGCAATTATTAAACCTTTATCTTTAATAAAGCTAGGAGCCGGTAACTGGTCATACTCAAGCACAGTATAACAAAATGAAAAGTAACTCTACCATCGTACATCTTAATTAAATTAAATTATATTCAACAGCAAGTTGAGTTGAGTAAACTTTGTACTGATATTATTTTAATAAATACACTGAATGTTTAAACGTTAAAAAAAGAGTGCATCGCGTGCTCTTAAACGTATACAACTTCTTTCTAATGTAAACCTAATGATAACGTCGATCTGCTTACATTTTATTGCTCGGAAGTGTAAACATTTTTATCCGCTCTTTAATTTATTTAAGCTACAAATAAATATTTATCTAAAAACTAGTGCATCGGATTTGAGGATTTTGAACTATTTCCGAATATAAAACCAACCATAACACACGATACAAGAATATAATTAAAATATAGTGGTAGAGAATGCTCATAGCATACTTTTTTTGTGCAACAAAGTTTAGTAATAAAATAAATGTAATTACATAAATGAAAATATATGTATATATATGGGCATTTCTGATCATACTTATAGAAATGGGTGCATCTTACTTACTTTTTAATAAAAAAGTTTCTTTACGTATATATTTTGAGAATAAATTTTACTAGCCCGCTTTTATAGCAAAGTTTTCTTATGCCCGGTTCCAATATATTTACTCCATTTTGCTACGAACCGTTAATTCTAATTACCAAATCAGCTGTCATCAGTCAACTGTCAGTCGTTTTTACGCTTCGTATAATTTATTACTATCCGTTACTATAACGATTCATTTTTCAAATATTGTAAATCAGTAATCTTTAGCACAAATATGAATTACTGCTTTAAACTATAATGTGGCAACGATACTCTCATAATATTTACGACTTCCTCCTTATAATGCTAGCATACCGGATGACTCGACGTTATACTTTTTTTCTCTTCGCATAAGTACATTTTATTCGACCAATTAAGTGTAGGGCTTGATTAAAGTTACAATTTCACAGCGTAAGAGTTGTTAATCAATATTTATCTTCGCGATTGGATGTGGTAACTTTAATTCGTATCGCTAATGATTTCGATTTAGATGTTTAATTGAAAAATCAAGAGTGATGAAGTGAATATAAGAGTGCATCTACTCCAGACTTAGAAGACACATGTTTTACTACAATTTAATTTTTGTAGAAAGGTTTAGGGATCTAATTCCAAAATCTAAATATGTCGGGTCTAATGATGAATAACTATTTTTAATTCTCATAATCCCAATCCTCATAATACCCACTCATTTTGAATGTGACTAGAGCGTTAGAAAACAAAATATTTCAATACAAATCAAAAACTATATTTTGACTCCCAAACTTTTGATTAATAAATAACATAATTTTAAACGTTTTTTTATTTCTACAAATACAAATATAAAATATGTTGAAAATTTTTATTCATTTGAAGTTTAAAAAAGCGGTTTGATGCATGATAACATAAAAAATATTTTGTAAAATCCGCAAATGGTATTTTGTGACCTTTCTAATTGAGACAAGCATTTACTTGTCTATAAACGAAGACAAATCCGCAGAATAGGAAAAAAAACCCACAAACTCATAATTATCCACGGCTAAACACACAACCAGCTGCGTCAGCGAACAAGCAATCCGAAAATAAAGTAAGCAGGAAAATCAAAGTCAAGTCCAATTACTTTGATTAGGAGAACGCCACCCCAGTAACCTGAGAACGATTGTCTTAAATTCCTACTAATGAAGCCATTTATTCGATAAACGCAACGTACGGGTGTGACACACGGTTAAGAAAAATGGCGAGTGTATCAACTGACATGATCCGAACTTAAAACGACCTTTACTGAGCTAATAATATAATAATAAAATACTATATTTTAAAATATATATTTTATATAAAATACTATATATTTTTTATTTATGTTTTAGAAAATATGTCAAGAGTGAGATTTATATTGCGCCAATACCATAGAATGTAAAAGGTATGGCTGTATAGATGTTTGGTATTTAGATGTAGTTTGTTTTTCTAGCACCCAAAAACTACTGAACGAATTTGTTTGAAATTTGATTGAAATAGCGATGACATGTTAAATTAAAATTTAACATACTTTTTATCCTCAATTAACGCGGGAAAAGTTCCAGACACAGCTAGTATCCTTAATAGCTGTTGCCTGGAACTTTCTTTTATACCATTTTTGACATATTACATGTTTTAAACATTTAAAATAAGTTAGTGAGTCAAAATGCGACCAAAATTTTTAGTAGTTGATACGAATTATTTTGCTTTATAATGCTGTACTGGTTGCCCTCAAGCTAAGACTTTATTACCATTTTACATCAGATGGGATGAGGTCAATCTTGAAGTGCAATATGAAAAAAAATACTACTTACTACCCGATTTTTAAGTATTAACAACTAAAAAGTGTTGTCACATATTACATATTTTCCTGAATCTTGTTCGTCAAACTCAATCTACATGTGTGACCCTGTTGTAGGAAATTGGCAATACGAATCACCGTTCTGATTAGCGTTCAACTGGAGCTTTTTATTTATATATTTATACCGAGAATCGTGTGTTACTCATGCCACCGTCAATTCTGTGGTCAACATTTAATTGAAAATTGTCCGGCCCGGTTTCGCACGGTTATTTTTTTTTATATCTTAGGTGAAATTAGTTACAGGTGGTGAAAATAGCGTAGAAAAAGAATAAATAAAATATAGAAGATATCTGGATAAGCACGTTGCTGGGGAATTGTTAATATTGTTGTGCCAGACGTATTGTTGATTATAATTCTTAAGTATTTTAAGTAACTGGTTAATATAAAATATCTAATGGTGTTTACATTGCTATAAGACTATGTAGGTTTGACAAACTTAATCCCTACTAATATTATAAATGCGAGAGTAACTCTGTCTGTCTGTCTGTGTGTCTGTTACGCTTTCCTGCTTAAACCTCTCAACCGATTTTGATGAAATTTGGTATAGGTATACGTTGAATCTCAAGAACGGACATAGGCTACTTTTTATTAGAAAATAAGGGGGGGAGGGGGGTAATATTACCTTTGGAAGTTTATATGGAAAAATGCTTATTTTTGAAGTAAGAGATATGAAATTTGGCACAAATATAGCTCGAAACTTGGATTAAAATATAGACTACTTTTTATTTCGAATATTAGGGGAGAAAGGGGTAAAACCGTCCATAAAAGGATATAGTCCACGCGAACGAAGTCGCGGGCAAAGCTAGTGTTTTTATAAAGATCACAAAAGAAAGTGGCACTCTGAGACAGCTTAGCTATCCAGAAGAAGTATATTTTTCTTCGGTCACATTGACGTTGCGCGAGACACTGGGTTGGATGTTTTGAAAATAAAGGGGGATGGGGATAATACCGCCCTTGAACGTATATATGGGAAAATGTTTATTTTTTTAAGATAGAGATATTAAATTTAGCACGAATATAGTATTATATAATATATAATAAAATTTGTATTAAAATATGTACTATTTTTGTTTCAAATATTAGGTTAGATAGGAGTAAAACCGACCATGAAAGAATGTAGTCTACGCGAACGACGTCGTGGGAACAACTAGTGTCTTATTAACGTGTTTTTAGTAAGTAAAACAATATTATCTCAGCAAATAATTTATTTAAACGTCGCCAGCGTCGTATTTAAAGGTCAGACGTAGAGATTCGTGTAGGCAACGCCTTGTGGCAAAGGGCGTAGGACTTGAATATTGTATGTACAGTCTTGTAAACAAATTTTAAATGATAGCTTACTAAAACGCTCCATTTGCTTTTTTCCAATAAATTTAATTTTATTAGGTATATAGAATATTATGTCAAGTTCTTTAGAAAAGGTGTTGGATACAAATTTCTAAAAAAATAAACAGGTAGCACAACTATAAGTTTAAGCGTAACTAACGGATATCAGTGACTGTGTTTGCGTAGAATTTGCAATTCTGTTCATGCTTTAAGTGGTGAATTTCGGAAAAATATTCCTGATTGCTTTGTTCAAGATTCTTTATATCAGAATTTTTGATACAGGGATAATTTCACCATCGATCGAATCCAATTTTCATTTGCTGAGTTAGTTTAATTTTGACATGATATTTAGATCATCTATTTTCAGTTTCATTTAGAAACCTTCTTTGTCCTTACGAGTAACTAAAAATATAAAAAACAGGTCAATCGACCAAGTCGCGCCCCACTCCCTTTATCTAGGGCCCCCGCGGTGCCTGGGGGCTAAGGCAGGAGAGGCAGAGAGGATTTGCCAAACCTGTGCACTCATTACTTAAAATTGTGATATAGAAGTTGGGCGGAGCGCGTCTTCATGGATTAAGCAATCTATGTCATCTTTTTAATTTCGGTCGAACGAAGGACTGCTGCATGTATCTCCAAGAGTTTCACAATTTTTGATTGTCTGGTACTTACATCCATCGCATCCCCACTACCACTCTAGAATATATGTATTTTCTAACTAACTGATGATGACTGCAGATAATGTTTTCATGTTCACTGGACTTTTGAGTGAGCGGAGGGCTCACACCCCTAAAAACTTAAACAACTGCTAGAAGACGATCCATAGTAGGGCTCTATACTTTTGTTGTACCCATACCCGTTTTCGAGCAAATCATGGCAATGAGATATGCTCCTTTGGCTACGGGCTAGTTGTACAGTTAAACGAAAACTTTTAATGCTTTTCAATTAAAGTCATTTTAAATTACCATTACATTTACGAATATCATGTTCAACTGTACTAAACATTATAGCGGACATTAAAATTTATTGAATTTAGATCTTGCGTTTCTACTGCGGTGATTTATATCAACGACGTTCGTGTAAAGTTGGTCAACTAGATGGTCAAGAGAGGTAAAGGGTTTGCCGCTCACTAACAACTGAGCAAAGATCTTAAATAGATAACCTGGAAACCTAACTAAGATATTGAAGTGTAATTTCCAGATAGTCAGCCATATTGATTGATTTCATTCCCAGTGCCAATATTTGAAAAACGATCCATTCTAGTTACGGGTTACTACCCGTAACTATATTATACGAGGCGTAAAAACTGTTTGACTGACGGGCGACTGATGACAGCTGATATGGAAAGTAAACTATGATAGATAGATAGATAGATACACTTTATTGCACAGAAAAATTTACAGAAATTGGCTTTACAGACATAATTAAGTACAATTTAGGCGGTCTTATACTATGGGGACAAAAATGGATTGTAATCTTTGACACATTACGAATCGTACAATATTGGAACTGGGGATAAAGCAATAAAAAATAAACATCCTCTTTGATGTACTAGCTAAAGCTTTTGGCCCCAGAATCCGGAGGTAGTGGGTTTTAATCCCACCGAAACTTTTGCTCGGCCGTGGTATTAATTTTTTTTATGCTTTTTTAATTTTCAATGCTTAAATCTTTGGACTCTGTTTTCTGTGCTATATCATGTTGTTGGTGTTCTCACGACTGTTCTCACAAATAATGTTACGTGCTTATTTCGCTTATTTTATAGTAAGTTATTTTTTAAGAACTCAACTTATATTACCATTTGAAAACTGTAGCTTACTCAATTAGACCTTGTACCTACTTGTTATCAAAGTTGCACTTGTTACTTTACATTAAAGTTATTCTTAGGTGACTTTAACTCGTGAGTCATCTGTACTTATACTCTATAGTAAATTCAAGTAAATAGAGTGGCACTCCCAGTTCATAGGCCTCCTTAAAGGCCAGGCTTCGAAAGTGTTGCAACACCTTTATTCTAGGATGACATCAGCATGGCTTAGTTGCATATATATTATTTGTGTTGTAATGTGCTGAGGTTCTTTGTTTAATGGAGTTCGCCCAGATATTTGTTTTCCACTTAATTGACAACTCAGATCATGAAAAAGATAAAAAAACAGCCAAGTGCGAAGGTTCCGTAGCAGCAAGTGGCATAATATAAAGTTTATATTGGAGTTGATTGATGTAAAGGTAAATTTCGGTTTACAATTTATGACGTTTTAAAAAAACTACTTAATAGATTTCGTTCAAACTAAATTACGGTCAAAATTTGCATTGGATATGGTATATTTTTTTAAGTTTTATCATTTTCTTGTTCTAAAAGTTACGGGGGACGGACCCCCGGAAAAAAGTGGCAGTGATATACGAATCCATAAGGGTTCCGTTTTTCGCCATTTGGCTACGGTACCCTAAAAACTAAGTGTTAAATAAAATAAATATAAATTTTGATTAACATTATATGTAATACTTAAGCAGAGCTCAGCAACTTTAAACAGCTAAAGCACTTGTGTTACAGAAATAAAAAACAAAGACTTGTCAGTTATAACAACCAGAGCATCCAAATAAAAAATACGGCAATTTATGAAGGTAGCCTTTTTATACTATTGAGGAGAAGGAGCAAGTGATATTTCTGTATATTTAACTTGATTTCGCAAAATTTTTGACTTTTCATGGGAAGCGGCGATATGCCCTCCCAAGATGAATCAAAACATTATGATAATGTCATACAAAATTTATTAAATGCTGTTTGACGACCACAGAAATACCACCAAGACTGTGACAATACGATACCAATGTAAACTGATAGTGTTGTGTAACTAGTCGATATGAATCCGGACGGAAAGACTATGGACATGCCTCTTTATCGGTCGCGTAATGTAATGTAAGCGCCGCACCTGCGGTCTGGTGTAGTGATGTGACGAAGACGTATCGTTATTCGGAAAAGTTAAATAAAATGAATCATAAATTTCATTCATAGTTGTAAGTTTAATATGAATTCAAACCTATTTGTTTAGTTGTTATATTTACATATTTAAAAAAATCTAATTCAAATATTAGGCATTGCTATGCAATCCGTACAAAAATTATACAGTAGGATTTAGAAAGTTAAATGACTTATAAGACTGAAGACCGATTGGTTAGAAATGTTCTAGAATTATGACCACGTACCAGCAGTAACCACAACACAAGGGTATCTCATTACAAGTCCCAAAAGATGGACGTCTTTTCATGGTGATAAGCAGGCAATGTAAGCAAGTAGCAAAAAGTTAGAGTTGTGGACTTCCCACGTCCAGTTAAGGTATTACAGTGTTACAGATTATTTTAATAATTTTTCATTTTTTTTCCGGCCAGATTCCAATGCATGATATTGATAAAGTTTAATATTTTAATAATAAATATTAGACAAATAACCAACTTTGCACTCATGCAAAAATAAGTAGCTTAATGATTTGCTCTATTGAAACCAAATACACCAATTGTAACAAAGACATCACAAATATTCATCCTGATTGGGTTAGGGCTAAAGTGGTTACACTTTTTATGGGTTATTGGACCCTTAACAGAAAGTATATTACTCGTAGTATGTGCTTACACTTTATATCGATACTTTTTACATCACTGTCTACAAATACAAGTGCTAGAGGAGTGGCTAATAGCACCAATACGTGTCTAGCTTGCTTGAACTTTTGCCATTAGCCAAGATAACACCAATCTGTGCAAATTAACCATAATGAGTTTGCTGATTCAGTGTATTTACTGAAAGATATGAAATAAGTACTATTATGAACCTAAGTAAACCAAAGTTTAGTCATGAAAGGTTTATGGCTTATATTTGATCACAATGTAGATATATAACATTAATAAATATTGGAGAGCGTTACATACGAACATTAGGACACACGGAAGTACCTATGTAGACAAATATTTATAAAATGATGAGATAAACAATAATAAAAACTAGGTATTGGACAGTATTACATAATGCAATAAGAATACACTGAAGCATGTATGATGATAAAATATAAAACAATATTATGTAGAATATATTAAATTACACATTGAGTCTTACAGTAAATTTAATTTACAATTTTTTTTAACTGAATAATTTTATGTATTTTTACAATTGACAAACTAACTGTATGTCTTGCTTGGTGCAAAATTAGTTTGAGTTAAGTACCATACAGTTATATAGAGTAGAACGGTCTAATAGGCCCGGGTACATTGATGCAATATCCGGGTTAGACCGTGCACGGACATTTCGTTACAGATGCAATTTCCTATGACATCCGAACACAGATTCGGTAACTAGAGAGTTAACCCTCAAATGGATACGTGGGGCCCAAACGGCTCCCATTGCCGACGTTTATGAGGTTTCAGTAAAACTTTAAATCGGTATCAATAGAAATTTACCTTGTTTTCCTTTATCAATTCAGTTATACAATTCACATTTTCAACGACTTCCGTAGACGAAAGCCCAGTGGCCCAGATTTTGGTATCACGCCATATCCGAGGTTTTAGGCTCGACTTTCAGTCGGATCATAATGGAATCATAGCTTTTTTTTAACAATTTATTTATTAAACAAACAGTGGTTTACAAAAGTTGACAGTAGTCCCACAAAACTATTTACATAGTTTGTCTGTGGGATCATGAGTCCCTAACTCAATAAAAAAATTAAGTTGCTAAGCCAAGTAAGCCTAAAAAAATTATTTCAGTTTTCTTTTAAATATATTTTTGTTTTGTTCCAGACATTGGATTTATAGTAACTATGGGAAGAGAGTCAAGCAGGTAAATAAGGTCTAGATTATTAGTCAGTCTATGCTAGATTTACAACTGAAATGATGAAGGATACTACGCCTCTACTTGCGCGAAAAAAAATCTGTCATCTTTTGATTTTAAGGTGACTTGGAACAATTTCTACCTATTAGATTTACATTCAACAAGTATCTTTTATTTATTCGTTTACTTCAGCGTTACTATAGTTTTAATGCGCTAGCGAAAATTCAGTATTAAGTAAACACTTCATTGACAAATCATTTTTAAGTAACTATGCCATTAAAGAGAAGAATCTTTCATTTTTATAAAATCTACCGTTTTCCACTAAATAGCATTTAATATTAGATTTAATATTGTTGTTAAAATAAGACTTGTAAACCAATTGAGTCCTACCAAGAACACCAGAACCGAACCGGAGGTAGCTTCATTTGCATTGTATAGAGATGATTCATAAGTATTACAAATGTAGTCTACATGAATAAAAAATATTGACTTTGACTTTCACCTGCGCTGCTTGTTAATAATGTCGTAGCAGCATTTGCTGAGATGGAACCAATTGACATTATATTAGTTGACTAGCAACCCGCCCCAGCTTCGCACGGATGTAGTGTAAATACTTAGAAAAATTGACTTTTCTATTCTTTATTGCTGATAAAAACTTTCCTCTTGAATCAGTATATCTAAAAAAAAATAAACCGCATCAAAATCCGATGCGTAGTTTTAAAGATTTAAGCATACACAGGGATATAGGGACAGAAAAAGCTTCTTTGTTTTATAATATGTAGTGATTATTTTGTATTTATAGATTGTTAAAGTTAATAAATTATGCTTATATCTTTCTTTGAATGATGTAGTGGAGGCCCCAGAGACCACGGTAGAAATTACGTGTGAAAAATGTTCGATGCCATTTAAGGGTTAACATGAGTGGGATGACAAACGAAACGGTAAAGGAAATTACGATCATTTTGATATTGTTTTTAGACGTTCTATTGTTGTGATCTTGACTGGAGTAGGTACTATGAATTAAGCTCCTAGCTAAGTGTGTTTTCGATGATATTATAAGCATGCCTGTGTTTTCATTGTGATCGCTAAAGCTACTCGTTAGCGATAAGAACAACGATTTGGTAATGATACCGAAAGTTAAGATGTGCACGGATTTGAAATGTATATATAATATTAATTTATTTAGTAATTTGATTTTATCAAGTTCGTTTTATTTAAAAGAAATAATAAAACTTTTTTTAAAAGATTTTTTCCTTTTTTGTAATAACATAATTCATATTCAAAATTGTAAAAAGTAAATAAATGAATATTCAAAAAATGTCTTAACCATTGGCAAACTCAATAAATGATTTTGAGATTTTAATAACAAAACAAGACTTACTTTAGCAACTGAAAATTGGTCGTCATAAAAATGTTATCTGAATATCAGATATAGCGGTCCCGGCGAAGTTCGTTTCGCCTTAGAGAATTTTTCCCGCATTTCTGTTGAAATTTTTCAAACTTTACCAAGGATCCCTAATTTTGTAGCCTATGTCAAATTGGAAGAATGTAGCATTCTATTGGTGAAAGAATTTTTTAAATCGTCCCAGTACTTTTTGAGCCTATTCATTACAAACGTACAAAAATAGGTACAAATCTTTCCTCTTTATAATATTAGTGTAGATATTATATCGAATATAGGTGATACACACAACACAATTACGTTTTGGTTCAATGACGCGAGTATTTTGTTTTATATCATTTCCAAATACTTTATAAAAAACCCTAATACTTACTCGTATAAAACGAAATTTATTTTACCGATTCCTGCTATAAATCTTTTCATTATTTTATATTTTTATTGCACTTATATGCACGTTGGAAAGATATTGGTTTGCAAGTATCCGTTTTCTTTAACGTGCGTTTAACGCAATTTAGAAAATATCCGCTGTAAATTGCAATTAATGTATCGTGAAAGAGATATAAAAGGCATATTCCTTTTCATTCATGCTCACTTGTAAGTTGAATAGTTTTAATACGTATTTTTATTAATACTATTTGATACAAAAATGAAGTGTAATTTTAAGGTAACTATGTTTTTTTAAAATCAAAGATGTCAATGACTTGTGTGCTCATAAAAGTTATCTACTATAGAAAAATAAGTCGGGTGTTCCTTCCTGACGCTATAACTCCAGAACGCACGAACCGATTTCCACGGTTTTGCATTCGTTGGAAAGGTCTCGGGCTCTGTCAGGTTTATAGCAAAGAAAATTCAGGAAAATTTTCAACAGAAAAGTGAGGAAATCCTCTAAGGCGAAACGAAGTTCGCCGGGACCGCTAGTTTGATATAAAAATGAAGTGTAATTTTAAGGTAATTTTGATTTTGTTAAATCAAAGATGTCAAATGATTTGTGTGCTCATAAAAGTAGTTTTTTTGTAGTATTTTAAAATCACGTCTATATAAATAATCCAAATATCTAGACATACATACATCCAGGCGTGTCTGTGTGTTTGTTTGTATGATAGCGTGTCAATTTAAAGTTCAAAGTGGTTTTATGCATATAAATTACATCAGTAATGTATGAGACGTCTATATAATACACTAGCGGTCCCGGCGAACTTCGTTTCGCCTTAGAGAATTTTTCCCGCTTTTCTGTTGAAATTTTTCAAATTTTACCAAGGATCCCTAATTTTGTAGCCTATGTCAAATTGGAAGAATGTAGCATTCTATTGGTGAAAGATTTTTTTAAATCGGCCCAGTACTTTTTGAGCCTATTTATTACAAACATACAAAAATAGGTACAAATCTTTCCTCTTTATAATATTAGTATATAATTGACGCTACCTCCCGTTCGGAACCTATAACTTACAGAGGAGATGCCGGCCAGAAACACTGTAGTTTATATTAATGAAAACTTATGTTGTGTACTAGCGGACCCGACAGACTTCGTCCCGTCAAAAAAATTTGGACTGTGGCTTTACTAATAAACGTTTATAATGGAATAAGAAAAGGGCTGTCTTTAGAGTTTTCCCGGCAGTTATTCGAATTTTTCTCTCCGTAAAAACCATCCTTGGACTTCAACGAACATTTAAAAAAAAAATTGTCCAACTTGGTTCAAGCGTTGTCGAGTTATGCGCTTACAAACACATTTTGCGATTCATTTTTATATAATAGATTTCTACTAACTCCTTTTCTGTGACTTTGTTTAGGTGGCTGTGATGATTTTCGGGCTGACACTCCTAGCAATTACTTCAGGAGAAGATGATTTAGAATCTGTCAGTCAAGTCCAATCTGATCTACCACCAGATGCTTTGGAGTCTGTTGACCCTGACCTTTCCCATGATGCTACCATGTGGCATTTTGGTTTCTGGAGGAAACCATTAAGACTACGGAAGTTACGTCACTTCTTTTATCACTATTTGTTTGTATAAAATGATAATTGATAATGAAACGCTAAACATAACTTTAGTAGTTCATGAAAATTTTCAAATTTTTTTTTATTCTAATTTTTATTTTTGATCCATCTATTACTAACTGTATACTGAAAATATTGTTTGAAAATATATATAGGTACATAAATATATATACATAATATACATTAATTGTTGTGAATATAAATTTGAAAAAACATTTCTTTTTATTTTTGAACTCAACTCTGCTGAGATATTAAATATTTTACTGCGTTACACACTGACTGTTAAAATAGTTTGGGAGCATTTGAAAATAGCATTTCAAAGATACATTGTCAAAAATAAATATGGTCGATAGATCATAAAATTCTCATTAAAATAATAAATGTATGGTGCTCTTTTACTATATTGATACCTTATTTTTTTTTTGTGAATTTTGTCAAAATCTCAAATATATAAAATAGATATTACACAGCTGAGGAAATTATCGTTCTCATTTGCTCCCAACATTCAAGTTACGTGGTAAAACAGTTTCTCATAACATCACCAAAATGCGATGAGGTCCAACCAGGGGTTTTAGTGGGTAGTCCTGCCTTTTTTTAGGGCAAGGCGTCCCGCACACGCCGTCACCTCTCTCGGGTGATGGTACGGCGCGTTGAAGTATTTCCCCCCGTCACAAAAAAAGGTGGTGAAACAGCCCCATTCCACTCTTTCGTGCACAAAACGCATTTTACGAACACTTCTCACCTAGCCTCATTGTAGAAAACAATCGTTGTTAAAGTCCTTGAGCAAGACGATGACAAAAGAATTGCTTGAATGAAAGAAGTACCGAATTAAACCTTTTTAGAATGAAGAAGGTTTGGACTTTAAGACTTTCGCGTTCCATTTTTAACATTAAAATACATAATACATTATTTTGTGTATGCGAACTAATTACTGCCCGATGTTTCAGGCAAACCTACTGAATCAAGATGGTTTATAGTTTAATACACTTATGTTCCATTTAAAAGATTTAAAATTAGAAATATTTATTCAGTAGTTAATGTGAACTGATTACTGTCCGATGTTTTGGGCAAATCGAAACTAAAGTAAGTAATGTAAGTATTACGCATTAACTACTTTTGCAAGCCGGGTATGTTTGTTGCTTACTCTTACGCAATAACTACTAAACAGATTTGGATAAAATTTAATAGAAAGAGATATGACCATTTTATATCAAAATATTTACGGCAAGAGTACTAGATCGCTCTTCCGTGCGGAGGTGTCCAGAATGCGAATAGCCTTAATGATCGCCAACCTTCGAAAGGAGATGGCACCATAAGAAGAAGAAGATCAAAACATTTAATACTTTCTATAACGAAATAACGGGGGCAAAGTCACGTGCAACAACTAGTAAAGTATACCTAAATATTTTATTTTATTTTGCTTTATTAGGACAACTAACAAGAAAAACGCTGACAATACATACTAAGGAACAACATAAACTTAAAGCTAAGCGTCTTCTTAATTAGATGTTGCCACGGCATGCAATGTGGACTAACATTTTTATTTTATAAACAAAGGTAAAATAGGGCTTAAAAATAAATAAATATACAGAAAGTACTACTACTTAGTACTTTTATGTAGTTATCTACATAACTACTTAATGTGACGTCGTATAGCATGCACATTCTAGGCGACCGATCTACACATTTCCAACTACCCCACTTTCCTTTCAACACGCTTCTCACCTCTCCTATTAGTCGTAAACAATTCCTTTACACAAAAAGTCGCGGAATTGTGCCTGGACAAAGAGCGGACCTCGCAGGGAAAGGGATAATTTACCAAATTGGCCCGACGATCGCTCGGGTCGCCACACGTTAGGGAGTCATGGGAATATGGGCACAATCAAAAATACCTTACGGTCTGGAAGTGGGGAGATGCGGGCGATTTTAGGTGAAAATATTAGTTAATGTAACTTTTTTTGAATTGAGAGGTGGTGAAATAGAAACTCAAAAGAGAAATGTTTATAAATAAAAATCTATGTTCAAAATATAATACTCAGTAATAATTTATGCGTGCCTTTTGAAGCTTTTGTATAACAGACATTAGAAATTACAAACAACACCAAGAACAACGACAAAACTAGAAGAGTTTGTTTTTTAAATTACCCGGCTGGGAAACGAACCCTGGCCCTCAGAAATAGCGTAGCAAAAGTCAAGTCCACTTGCCTCTCAGTTAAGATCAAATTTGAAGCTACCACGGTTCTGAACTCCGAAGAAACTCCATATTTGAGAATTGTAGACCATTTTTGAAAATACTTACATCCAATCTGAGAAAAACTAATACAATTTTATATTTTTTTATTGAGGTAAGCCTTCCAAGATAACGCAATCATTAATTTAATTAGAAATCTAATTTCACATTATGTAAATCAAAGTTATAATTTTTAAGCAGTTTTATATTTAAGTCTCCCAACTTGATATAAACTAAACAAAAATAATCCAACACTTAAACCAATTGAATATTTCTCGTGACAATTTTATATTTTGTTGAATAACGTAAAACTTATTTTTAACATTTATCAAACATGTATTCGATTGACTTTTATATAATCTTGCACTCTCGGACTGCAGAAATAATTAGATTGTAGTAAAAATTCCTCGCATCGACGATTCGCTATAAGCACAACCTTTAAAAAGTAAACAATTGTAAGAAATTTGCCATTTGCAATGTCATATTTGTATTTGCTGGACTGCAATTATTTACTTCTAAACGTGCTATTAAATAACATACAATGTCATACTACTTTGATTTTCTTTTCATAAAAAAAATATTTGAAACATACAATGTAGATAGATTGTAATTGAATACCTTCTGTGGTATGTGTAAGGGCCATATCTACTAATTGTTAGAAATGTAGTACGTGTAGTTTATAAAAACATAGGGTCTCAATATAAGTTCTTATGTTCACGATAAAACGACGTTACAGAGTCCAAAATGTATCTTTTTTTTCTTCATTTATAAACTGTATCGGGTCTGGGTGGTTATACCGTTGTTGCTTCTGATTTCTGTAATATAACTGATTTAGCTACGTACCACCAACCAGAGCTCTGGGTCAATATTTATTTATTTATCTATAAACCAAAATAGTGTGGTTACACCAAAATATATTAGGATGAAATTGTTTTCGTCCCATAATCGTATTCCCCCAGATAATTAAGCAATTTGTAAAATGTAACTTTTCAATCTGTACTAAAATGATAAGAGTAATAAATATAAGAGTGCTCATTTTTCCAACAATTTAAAAATATCGTTTCATTCGGAAACTCCCGTAAAATGATATACGAATCTGAAGAAAATTTTCACACCGTTTTATGATTCACTGAACTGCTTCTACCTATCACATACCCATTCCTAAGTCTTCATAGGTGAGTCTATAAAATTATATTGGCTGTAAACTCAGCTAGAAAGGGAAATATTTACTGTTTATTTCCAGTTTCATTTAGGCTCGTGGAATTCAGTTATACTCGCATTGAAAAAATTGGTTTTTTATACCAAATACATGAACATTTTTACTGAATTTAGGTTATATGATTTCTATATACTTGGATATGGTTGAACGAAGCGGATAAAAAATAAGATAATTTGCATTTATAATATAAAATAATAAATAAATAAATAAATATTGGACAACATCACATACATTGCTCTGATTCTGTGGTAAGTAGCTAAAGCACTTGTTTTACAGAAATCAGAAACAACGACGGTACCACAACACCCAGACCCGAGACAATACAGAAAAGTTCGTTGCCTATATTGACCCGACCGGGGATCGAACCCGGAACCTCAGAGATGACGCGATGCCAAAGCCCGGCACGCTCGCCTCTCGGCTACGGAGGTCGTCAAATGTATGTTATCTGAACAATTATGGTTGTGATATAAGTACGAGGTGATGATATATAACATGTATTTATTGATCAGGACTCTCTCAAAAAGGTTGCACATGAAAAAAAATTTTGTTACTTTGTCATTATAATTATCATGTACAAAGGATATCAGACAATTCATTATGCATCGCCCTTATGCAGTGCGCATAAGAACTATTATTAAACTGCAAATTCAAAGCAAATCCTTTACGTGTCTATCAACTGTACATCGGAAATAATTTAATTTACTCAAATTTATTTTAACTCGATTTTTTCCCCATATTGCAGTCCCTCAGTAAGTTTATCTTTAAAGCCAAGATCTTAACTTTATTGTACTTCCTCAAGAAATTTTAATTGACACGTGAAAGTAAATTTTTTAAATTTTTTTTTACTAAGAACCTTTCCTCTATTAACGTTTTTTAATAATTGGCTACTTGACAGTGTTAACAATAAAATATGAAAAGTGTTAGATATGTTAGCTTATTAGTAAAGTAATAATTTTACATTTTTATTTTATAATTAAAAGCATAGTTAGTATTTTAATTTTGCAAAATAAATTTTACTTTTTTTATCTGTGGAACAAAAGAACCGAAACGGAAACCACCATTGCAATTCGGAAATGACAGCTGTCGGCGAAAATAATTTATTTTAATGTGGCGAAACAATGATTATTTTACCGATTAAATTGAATTATTGTGTCTTTAATCGTATTAAGAATTTATTGAAACATTTTCCATTTATCTAAATGAAGTCGTTCCTATGCGTATCGGTTCGTTGTCTACAACGTTGACGTCATAATTTCAACAGTGACATGACTTGGCGTTTTTGCGCGCTTTTGAAATGTGTTACACAAAATCTTATTTTTCTCTGGTTATTTACATTTTTTCCAGATAAACCGAATTGCTTGGGATATAAAATGAACGGGCGCACATTTTGCAATACTTTTTCAAAAACTGTCAAGTAGCCAATTGATGAAAAACATTGGTGGATCTTATTATTTAACAAAAACATTTTTCTATAACTATTCTTAAGTAATATGGAAGCGTTACTTTGTCTTCTAAAAAAACTGCCCTGAAATAACACAAAATCTTGGGCACACTACGTATCGTCCGCCATCTGTTCTCGGCAGGATTTCTTCGGCCCACTTTATTTGTGTTGTACCGCACTAGTGAGAAAGATATTAATTGTCAACTGACGTAATACTGTTTTAGTACTAATTTAGTACTCCCTTTATTTCTTCGGAAGGTTTATTGTCGGTATTGGGCTGTGCATACTAAGGTTTGATTAGAAAAAACAATTAGACAGCTTTTTTGTCTATCAAAACACCGCTTGAAAAAACGATTTAAGAAGTATACGGTAGTGCATAGCAATTTATCGCTCGAGTTGGAGCAGCTCGACTGGTGAAATACCTCCACCTTACAGACGACCGCAGCCAAATAACAATCAGTGTTGTTATGTTCCTGCGTGTGAGTAAAATTTCCAGAGCTCCTGGGGGGTGCTACATTAGTAGCAAGGGTCAAGCCTTCAAAGTAAGGGTGACAAGTCCAGTTACATATTTATTATGCTGTACTTGTCGCCCTTAAGCCAGGACCTCATTACCACTTAACATCAGATGGGATGAGGTCAATCATGAACAGTAATATATAAAATAAAAGAAAAGGATTTTACTGTAAACGTCATTTTGCGAAAGTGTTTTTCCAACCACAAAATAAAAATATTGATTACAAAAACGTTTATGCTGAGATTGATTCTACTATCCATAATCAATAAAACTTTATTATTCCTGACAATATTTGAGGACTAACTATAATTATGAGATCATAACGTTCTTAAAAACATAAGTTTGCTTGCAATTAAGCATTCACTAATTATTGATTTTATTATTAGCCCTAGAACCGTCACAAACAACTGTACCCCAGGGTACGATTCTAGGGTAAAACAAATCTAGTAAGTGATATATATAGGCATAGTCCCACAAAACTATTTACACAGTTTATCTGCGGGATCACTAGTTTCATAAACATTATCATAATTGTGCAAAGAGGTAATTATTTTATTTGTCTCCTGTCAGTTGTTCAAGGTTAAATCCATACTAATGTTATATATGCGAAAGTAACTATGTATGTCTGTTTGTTTGTCTGTCCGACTTTCACGCCTAAGCCACTGAACCGATTTCCATGAAATATATGGGAAAATGTTTATTTTTTTAAGTTAGTGAAATTAAATTTGACACATATGTAGCTCAAAACTTGGATTAAAATAAAGACTGCTTTTTTTTATAAATTTATATCAAATACTAGGGGGCATAAGGCTAAAACCGACCATGAAAGTATAAATATGAAAAAACCTGTAGTCCATGCAAACGAAGTCGCGGGCACAGCTAATGATAATGTAAAGTAAATTCTGTACTTAAAATACGATAAATAAAATAATATTGAAATTTTGGTTATTCACCCCGTTGTACCCTCAAACTCCAAGTGAGTAATTTTCTCATTTTAATTAAATATCTCATTAACTTACACTCTCACAAACAACTTTTATACTGTCATAACATGTTAAGCATTTCATAAGATCTACGCAAGCATAAATCATAAAAACAAAATTATATACAATAACAAGACAATCCTCCTAGATGAGTCATAAAATATCACTTAACTCTCAATAACACGGTCTAATGAAAACTTCAAAGCAACACAATCAATACTTTATATCATTAATCTAATCATTAATGGGACTGAACATAAAGCACAAAAAATTGCCGATAACTTAACGCGGTATTTTGAAAACAATAGCACCAACAATCATAATAATATACCTAATGGAACACTCAAAACTGATCTTAAAGGTCTTAATACCAATGCAGAAGATATAAATTTGAATGGAACAGAAATTGTAACAACGGAAGACATTAATTTGTGAACCATCGATACGTACCAAACAAAAGATATCATCTATAATAGCTTCCACTTAATAAATCACTCTAAGTTCACATTTTAAACTTTACTGTTCCACGATCGTAGACGCAACGATTCAGAAGCAACAAAATGGAATACTGTAGGTTAAACTTTATATTGTCATAGAAGTTGTTTAGACTGTGGCTTGTGTTTAGATGAATATGGACGAGTTCTTACATATTTAATTACGCTTGATAGCTGTACCGTATTGTTTTATAGAATGCCTACGGCTTTGAAAGGAATGATAGTTGGATAATGAATTAAACTTAATGGTAGAGTGCCGAATTTCTCACAGGAACTTGGAGCGTCTATTCAATGTGTTTTCATTTAATATAATTTATTTATATTTATTTATATATCTATTTTCTGAATAATTAATGGAATAATAGTAAAAAAATAAGGCATGTCACTAAATTTAGTACATTGGTTTTTTGTAAGCTTTTACCATTTACAGTTTAATTATCTAGTTAAGGATATATTTATATATCATTACCTATGTTTTCTGTTCATTTATTTCAGCTTATTTAGTTTCATTTGTATTATGATAAAATCATTTATGTTAATGGCGCCTTTGTATTTTTAATAAAATGTTTCTTATTATTTTCCTTATTTTCTTATTACTATTTCCTCTACCTAAAGGTTGTCTGGAAGAGATTGCTCTCTAGCAATAAGACCGCCTATATTGTACTTAAATATGTCTGTAAAACCAATTTCTGTAAATTTTCGGTGCAATAAAGTGTATCTATCTATCTATTAGCTCTACCTATTTCTGATTCTCATAAACGATTACTCTGCTTGAATATTGTATGGACCAGAACGTTTTCTAGCAAAAAAAACGCCTAAATTGTGCATAATTTCTGTAAATGTTTTCGTGCAGTAAAGTGTATTTCTATTATTTATCTATTTTAATCATTCGTAGATTTCTCAAATTATATAACCTTTACTTGTTGTCTTGCTTACTGGAACAAAACAATTAGATGCTTTGGAACTCACCGACCCAACTGTGAAATGCAAATAATTTAGCTCAAAATTTGCATTGACCACAAAACTGTTTGCAAACTCGAATTCTATTTAACATATCAGCACAATTAGAAACTCATATGAATCAATACCGTTTAGAATTATCCACAACATAATAACACACTTGGAATCTAATTAACCGAAATACTAATTGGTTTTCATTTAAAATCCTCATTGGCAATTCTGTTATTCGGTATTTGCAACTACCGTTTCAAATAAATCATTTTCGGTGACCAAGTACCGTTTTGTTGGTGTAATTTAGTGTTTAAAAGCAATGGTACCGCAAATAATTTTGGTTAAAAAGATACTGTGAATTTCTATTTATGATATACGACGTCAATTTTTATCGTTTATTACAAAAAGGAGCATTTAGCTCCTTTTCAATTATAACGGCAGACCACTTTCACATTAAACATTTCTCCGACCTCCGTAGCCGAGAGGCGAGCGGTCCTGACTTTGGCGTCGCGCCATCTCTGAGGTCCCGGGTTCGATCGGGTCAATATGGGAAACGATCTTTTCTATATTGTGTCGGGTCTGGGTGTTATGGTACCGTCTTTGTTTCTCATTTCCGTAACACGAGTGCTTAAGCTACTTACCACAGACTCAGAGCAATGTATGTGATGTTGTCCAATATTTATTTATTATTTATTTATTTACATTTAAAATAACTTCATTTGAATTCCAAGAAAGATAAGGCCAAGTAACCCTTTATTTTGTCGAGGGGGACATGGCTACCGCAACGTCACTCTCAGCGGGAACAGAGAGTGGTTTGTCGGGCTTGCACCGACTAAATGTTTTAAATGTTTCCAATGTTGGTTCACTTCGAGAGGTAAAAAAGATAGTAGACTATATTTTTGGCCACTACACTAAATGTAGTATCTACATTGATTTTTTTTTTGGTAAGCTTTTACATTTTACAACATAGTTGCCTACGTAAGGGCATATTTATCGTATCATTATTTTTATTGTAGTTTATTTGGTTTTGTTTGATAAAATCATTTATGTTAATCGCGCCTTAGTATTTTGAATTAAATTTTTGTTCTTTTAAATCAGTTTTCTTGTAGATTACATAATAACTTTAAAACCTCATTAATACAACGCAAAGAAAACCAATCTCTACTCGAATGATACGATATTATTTAACTTACAGATAAGCGTAAATTACTAATACAAGGTGTATACGGTGATTTTGATAAACAAGTAAATACCTGCGTAGGTATTCAGTTTATGGAAGTAATCTGAAGCATCGGTAGGTATATGAAAATCAAATATAGGTAACGAATCCAAAAAAATCTGTTAAAAAAAATGTAAGAAAAGTGTGCTCTTCGGCTTTGTCTAAAGAAGTCATCAATTTCTCATACATCAAACCAGATCTGTCCTTACATGGCATTGGTCATTAGAGAGCCACTATTTTAGGGTTCCGTAAAAGTTTAAGCGAACGTATTATTGCAGTATTCGTAGTAATGAATACGCTTCGGAAAATCATTAGCTTTTACTTTATTTCAATATAAAAGTATCATGTATGATATTGTGCTAAAAATAATCAAATTACTCCCAAATCCATTTATTACCGATTCCAATATTCGAAAACGGATACTAATAAAATTATACAAGGCGTAAGCTAAAAACGACTGACAGACGGTTGATGACAGCTGATATTGAAAGTAAATTTGAAATTGGAATTAACGACTCGTTATTTTTGACACATTACCTACGAATCGTAAAATATTGGAACCGGACATTAGTAGATTTTGCGTAAAAGAGAAAGAAACATCCATACAAACAAAATATTACGTTTATACATGTATTTTAGTTCTAATTAATTTGTGGCGACTCTCCACCAAATTTAATTTTCTTAGATTTAATTTACACAACCAACCTCATTAATAAATATTTTCTCTTTTAGTTTTTAATAAAAAAAATATAACGGTTATGTCAGTGTGAAAATGTTTCCCTATTCATTTCCATAATCGCGGTATTTTATGTTTTTCTGTATATTTTTTCCATGTATAGTATTTCGTGCGTATTAACTCCATCCTTCGCTCCTTCTTGTAAATAGTGCAATTTGTGTCTGTGTATATAAAAACTTTTCCTGTACATAATTGAGACTTTTCCTTCATCAAACACCCATCGCTACAAATTTTTAGTACCTACCTACTATGTTATTTTGCAATTGGTTACAAATATTACTAAGCTATCTCCTGCGTATTATGCAAAAGTATTTCTAGTTATCATGACGACTGAATAATGTAATTAGTTTTATTCACTTTAAATTGTTTTAAATTGAATACACTTACATTAATATTATTAAAAAAATATATACAACTCAAATAACAGATTTTTTTTTTTACGGATCGGTAGGTATATTTGAAATTTTATTAAACAGAAATCTAAAATGAATTTGGCAGCTCGTTCAGTAGAAAAAGCTTCGGTAAATTATGTAGCGGGATCGATCCTCACTCTATTAAAAATGTGTTTGTTTATTTTAAGCATTAAACCTGGGTTTATATAGGTATCAAGTTAGAATTATTAAAATAAGTTGTTAGAACGGAATCAAAATCAACAGTGCTGTACAAATTACACTTTTTGAAATATACACTTTTTAATATCCGTATATACGTACAGAACCACCAGATTGTATTAACTTTCGCTCTAGCCTACTTTTGCCACCGCCGGTAATCGAAGTCGTAGCCCCGAGCCCGCATACCACGAGCGTCATTACACTACATTCTTTGCGAGCAAAAGTGAAATATATGCCTTGGGCGCCACTTCTAGTCACACTTGGCACGGAATGACTCATTTTGTATTATTTTTATAACATTTGATTTCACCATCAAGGTTGGTGATACCTACGATTTTTTTATATTGCATTTCAAGATTGACCTCATCCCGCCTGATATTTATTGATAATGAACCCCTTCATTATCAATAAAAGTGTGTGGCAAGTGTGGGGACTCCCCCACCCAGAAGAAGCGGGGACTACCCGAACTAAAAACTTCCACATGCTCTCATCGCCTTTGATTGGCGCCATGGGAAAACGATAAAAAAAACATAACAGCCACGACACTGGTAATAAAGTCCTAGCTTAAGGCCGACAAGTACAGCATAATAAAGCTACTAGACTTGTCGTCATTAACTTGAAGGTAAGCTTTGATACTAATGTAGAACCCCCCAGGAGCTTTGGAAACCTTACTCACACGCAGGAATACATCAAAACCGAAGTGACTGTTATTTGGCTGCAGTCTTCTGTAAGGTGGAGGTATTTCACCAGTCGAACTGCTCCAGTTCGAGCGATAAATTGCTATGCCCTACCTTTCTTAAACCTATTTACCTATTATTAAGAAAGACTAGACTATAATAACATTCGCTGCATCAGCGAAAAATAGAAAAAACGGGGATGAAGATTTTTATATAAGCTATGTGTTTCGGGATAGGAAGTATTTTGTAGTCAATATAGTATTTATTTAATTTTATACCAAATTCATTTTAGTAGTTCAGTAGTTTTCAAATGAAACAATAATAAACATAGGTACATATACACGAACTTTTGCATTTGAAGTATTAATTTTTTAAACAAAATGTTGCCTAACTTCGTATTACTAGTGTTGTCGAGCGAACGATAATCGACTATCGGTGAATAATCAGGAGGGGTACTCTCAAAAACGAAACGAACAAACGAAAGGTTTCGTTTTTGAAGATTATTCAAAAGTTTGGGAATGAAGACGTGGTTTTTTATTTGCATAAATAATATTTTAAAACGCTTAATTTGCATTTAAAGTGATTTCTTTATGATTATGAGGATTAAAAATTGCAATCCGTTGTCGGATCCGACATATTTCGTATATGAGAGTAGACCCCCAGAACCTAAACGTTATGCTACAGATTGCAATTCCCAATCATAAATATCACTATCGGTACAATGATATACAATGACAACTACTTTTTACAGGGCGCTTATCTTGGATACTCATATATATTATCGTTTATTAAATGAAAACTATCGTTTATCATACTATCAACACAATTTTTACAAAGAACATACATACCTTCATGGTAAGTCATTATAAAACAAAAATTGTATGGGTGTTCAAGCACTATTTCAAATGTATTCACTCAATCTGGGTTGTTGTGAATTCTATTGACAGTATCAATGGCAACAAAGATTATACATATCTAGCAAATCCATCGATAATAACATTATTGTTAATTAGGCAACACTACATTGTACTAATTAAGTTTACGTAATACACTGACAATAATTAACTCGATAAAAAAGTAAGACATCTTCCTAAGACGAGCGTAGCTTTCGTTCAAAATAAAAGATGTTTCTCGTAATTACTAATTACATGGTTGATTGGGCATTTGTAGTTGTAGAAGGTCTGACCGTTAGGAACAAGTTTTGGTTTAGTGACAGTAATTATAAACTGCAACAACGTGTGGTGGGTTAAGACGGAATAATTTGATTGTTGTCTTTAGCTGTTTTAACATATAAAGTTCTAACAATTGTGATGTGAACCTATACAAAAATAAATTTTAAGTATCAATGCCGTAAAAAAAGAGTTACAATTACTCTTACATTGGCAAAACTATTACAATTTATTTGTTTGTTTATTTAATTGTATATTTATTTGTACTACAACATTCCATAAATAATATAGGCTTTTATTTATTCTAGGTAAGTAGACACCGTTTACTTAACAGAACAGAAAAACTTTGAAATTATGTACTTAAAAGGATTTCCATCAACAGCAAATATTTGTCTCTATGAAATAATAATAGCAGTATTTTGTGCATCTAAATTTATATGTTAGTATTAATTAAGATGCATAAAATACAATAGATCAAAATTAAGCCGATTAACAGACTTCCTTTACTGTTACCAATTAATTTACATACGTCGAAAGCAGTGGTAAAAATGTCCGGCTATCTACTAGATAAATTAATATATAATTAATTGGTTACATATTTATTAACTATTGACAAACTAACTGTATGTCTTGGTGCAAATTTTGTAATAAGATTAGCTTTGTTTTGTAAAACAAACTACTGAGTTTCTTGCCGGTATCTTCTCGGTAGTTATAGGTTCCGAACCGGAGGTAGCTTCATTTGTTTTATATAAAGACTGATTTATTCATAAGTATAACTAATCTAATCTATATGAATAAAAAATATAGACTGACTTGACTTTGATACGTAACAATATAATAATCTGTGAGTGTGCTTTGGTGTTTAAACAATCCGTTCATTTTAAAATAACAGGCCCGCGACTCTGTTCATGTTATGTAGAAATAAAATATATCCCCTATGATAAATTAGTATGTCATCAATCTGTCTATTAATTTCATCAAAATCCATTCAGTACATATTTCATGCGTGAAAGAGTTTCAAAGAAACATCCAGATATTTCATCCATAGATACATTCTTTCAAACCTTCGCGTTTGTAATTTTAGTAGACAGACATACAGACAAAACATTTTTATGGTTAAGTTTAATACCTAATAACGTGTCTAAAAATGGTAACAGGATGAATAAAAAATATTGTTAATCTGTATGAAAGTGTTGTTTGATACGTTTAATGATTGCCATTTATAGAATGCTTAGAGGTACCAACCAAATATGTATGAGCGAACACAAGTATTAGCATAAATATACAGTTAGATGAAACCCAGTAAGACCAGTGGCGGCTGTACCTTAAGTGCGCTCACAAAATATCACTTCATCTTTATTTCATTCATTTTAATATTTATTTTTTAAACATACAAAAACGTATAAACAATTAAATTTCCATTGGTGAAACAGTTTGAGCGCTTTACAAAACTATTGAGACTTATTTTCCTGTAAAGACAAATTCTCGTGCGCTTCGGCGAATGCACGAGGACTGCTAATACAACTTGTATGAGATACGAATTAATACGCCTGACGCGTGAAACAAAATATAGTTTTTGCTTTATTCGACTTTGTTACGGGTGAACGATTATAGCAAAAATAAAAACTGAAAACGGAATGTAAAACAGAAAGATAATGTGACAGATAAAAACGACTAATACAAGAAGTAACAGATAGTAATTTAAAAAGCTAGAAAAATGCTCCTAGCAAAGTTTGCCACATACATGTTATATGATAGTTTTCAAGTGATTTTTAAACAAGTTTAAATTTTTACGACTTCTATAGCCGAGAGGATTATTTCTAGCTTTTTTATTGGGATATTTTACTAAATTTTGGTGCCAATCCTATTGGCAAAAACCGAACTAAATTTTCATGAATTCATTGCGTTTGATATGATTTTTAGAACTATCTATGCTAAGATTAAGGTAGTATATATTATTGTATTATCAATATGTAGTATATATTAATCTTTATAAATCAGCTCAATTTTTTATGTCACTTCTATTCCAAATGAACTATTGCCTATCTTTTTAGCTCGATTTTAGTAACAACCATATACACTTCAGACTTTACACCGGTCTTAAGTCGTAATAATTTGAACTGCAAGTATTTAACTGTATCTATGGTTAAACCTTTGCCTAATTGACTTTGAACTACAATTATTTTCGAAAACAATGTAAATAAATAATTAATTTAACTCGTACACAGGGGGAGGGGGGGGGGTACACTCTCACAAACGAAACGAACAAACGAAAGGTTTCGTTTTTGAAGATTATTCAAAAGTTTGGGAATGAAGACGTGGTTTTTGATTTGCATAAATAATATTTTGTTTTTTGAAAACGCTTAATTTGCATTCAAAGTGATTTCTTTATGATTATGAGGATTAAAAATTGCCATCCGTTGTCGGATCCGACAGATTTCGTTTATGGGAGTAGGCCCCCAATTACAAAAACGAACGAACGTTGAAGTATTGCTCTTTAATGAATGTATTTTATAACTACGGAGGGTGTTTTTACTTAAAAAAACATTAATTACGTGAAGATACACTTTTCAAATAACCGTAAACGAAACTGAGATGCTTCACTGTCATTTATTTTAGTTGATTGTAGGAAACCAAAAGGAGCCTTAATATGTACCTCAAATTAATAGCTTATCTTCATATAAGGTTAATAATAAGCGAATACGAGACGCATATTAATGGCTTATTAATAATTACGTTACATTACAAATAATTACACAACGCTGTGTGGTGAATTGTAATGCTAGTAGGTTTTACGTGTTTATTATATGTAGGTATATTACTTTTTAGAAACTGGCTGTGGTTCAGTGGTATCATATTTAAGCTTGAGACTTAAAAGTTCTGGATTCGATTCGCGATACTGACTTGACCTGCCTCTATATCGGATGAATAATGGTTGGCGTTACTGGTTTGTAAGCCAAAGATCGTGGGTTTGATTGTTACTCAGGAAAAACAGTGACATGATGAGCGGATTGATTAGTTCTGTGTCTGGGTGTTTATGAATGTGTTTCAGAATGTATTGCGGTGCTACTGTTGGTTGTAGTTATTTTTTATAAGTGCTTTTGTAAAGCTGACATTAATAAAAATGTTTTCTATTCTATTCTGTCATAACACAAGTGCTTAAGCTAAGTAGCCCCATAGAACTCATCTCAAACTAAGTACTTCGGAATCAGTCCACATGTGGGATGTTATCTGATACGTATTTATTTATTTCAGCTGAAAATTTGGTACAATGGCATTAGCATAGAATAATGTACTGATACAAGCATCCGAAGACCCTTTTGCTTTACTTTTAAAAAAATAAAGTTTTATAACCCACTTAACTTGGCCTTTCCACTACTGTGCGCGTTAACCGTACATCCGATACAGTAATCATTAATCAATATACCACAATGTTTTTCCGCTCCCATAAGCGGTGTCAAAAGAAACACCGCGCTAT
Source organism: Glyphodes pyloalis (assembly GCA_037074685.1). NCBI lineage: Eukaryota > Metazoa > Arthropoda > Insecta > Lepidoptera > Crambidae > Glyphodes > Glyphodes pyloalis. The sequence continues at coordinate 6,777,315 of JAYKKO010000020.1, forward strand.
TTCGTTATTACGAAACAATGACTTTACTTATTAATCATTCATCACTATAAGTCCAAGCAATTAGGTTTAAAATGCAGTCAAATTTATTAAGTATGGATAATACTTTGTCTATCAAATCAAGTTATCGTTGGAGTGAGAACCTAACCTATTATCACAACATAATCTTGCCAATCTCGGATCCGACATATTTCGTTTTTGAGAGTAGACCCCCTGCATTAATACAACGTATTTTATTCTCATTATTTTATCTCAACGAATTGATGGGTTAATGGAATAAATGTTGGGTTATGATCTCGAGGTAGGCGATGATTTTTTTCTGTAATATGAATCTCATAGCATTCGGTAAATGCCCTCTGTTGTACAGGTTTAGAACTATTAATTTTTTAAGTTTTAAAACTAAGGAAAACCTAAAATTCTTTCCTTAAAAGTGTGAAAAGGGGAACAATGATTATAAGGGACAGCGTGACCCTTAGTTCAATTCACTTAAAATGTTGCATAGTTAAACTTTCTCGAATACAATTGTGAGAGTCTCAACGTATTATTGTTATTTATTGAAAATATGTTTAATAAAATATGTCATCAATAAATTAACTACTATTGATATTATATCAAAAGATAAGTTGTGCTATCCTATCCCATAAGTTCTATCATATATAGGATACATATATTTTTGTATATTGCACCTCAAGATTGACTTCATCCCACTTGATGTTAAGTAGTAATGAGGTCCTAGCTTAAGGGTGACAAGTACAGCATCATAAATCTGTAACTGGACTTGTCGCCCTTACCTTGAAGGCTTGACCCCTGCTACTAATGTAACACCCCCCAGGAGCTCTGGAAACCATACTCACATGCAGGAACACAACAACACAGAAGTGATTGTTATTTGGCTGCGGTCTCCTGTAAGGTGGAGGTATTTTACCAGTCGGGCTGCTCCAGTTCGAGTGATAAATCGGTATGCCCAGGTAGGGCATACCTTTAAAATAATAATCAATAGGATAGAACGATAGATGGCACGTACTCGTAAATTGATGACTTGTTTTATATAAGTCATACCTTTTATTCCGCAATAACGCGTAGAAAGAAGCAGGAAAAAGGTAGATATAAAATTGCTAATACTTGTTAATGCAAGAAACCCATTGTGGGCGGGTCGGATCGCTTAAAAACACCGGTCCTGTTGGAAACTTTTCAAATAACCTCCTTTGCAAACAGCGTCAAGGATCATCGCGGGTTGGTGGAGAACTGTAAAGATGAAATGAAGGTAAAGGAAAATATTAAAATGATATGTTTTTTCGACGGTTAGACTTGTGGTCTGATCCGCTCTGGTTTCGCACGGGTAGCCGAGTAGCGTGTAGGCCGAAATTTTGCCATCTTTTAGGTTTGTATCTTGGTCGGGTCAATATGAAACCCCAGGCAGTTCCATATATTATTGCATTCTGGATTTAAAAATTGGAATTATGTGTAGTGTATATCACTCAAGCGCTTTTATTTAATACCGATATTAAACCAGCTAAATAACTATCACTTCTGTATTGTTGTGTTCCTGCGTGTAATTAAGGTTTCCAGATCTTTTGAGGGGGGGGGGGGGGGGGTTAATGTAGACCCCCCTCCTCCTTTAGTCAAATCTTTAACGTAAGGGCGTCAAGTCCACAAAACTTTCAAGTGCGCTTTTACCCCCAATCCCTTCTTATTTTCAAAATAAAAAGTAACCAAGTCCATTCTAGAGGTTCAACCTTTACCTACACCAAATTTCATCAAAATCGGTAGGTACAAATACAAATACTTTATTTATCGTTATCACAGGTCAGGGTATGTACAGTCAGCTTCATAAAGATCTAAGTGTCCAGAGTAGTCAAAATAATCTGAAGGACAGAAGTTCATTTTTATGTACGTTGTCAGGTCGTCATATTGTTGTAAGCGTACAGAGTAATCAATATTATCTAAACTACACGATTCCATAAATATGTTATGTGTTAAGATGAGCAATAATATATTCGCGTCCTTAGTATTCATTGGTATCTAAGCATTCAAAGTGATCATAAATATGTTGGTAGTAAAGAAAAGTAAACTTTAATGTTTACGTGATACGATTGATTTCATTGTTATTATTGACAGTGACGTTCTAAGACACATGGATAAACGAAAACTAGGATGTCCAATTGCGACACAGCCTACAAATATATGGATATGCCATAAAATTACGTGCATGCAAGTGGAATTTTGTAAAGATAGGAAACTGAATTTAAAGGTTTTGTAAATTCACCCGGGAATTGAACCGACTACAATCTACACTCGATTGCGATCCGTTAGTTAAGTCGATTATGAGAATTAATTCTCGGTACTAAACTTGATAAATGAAACGAAAGTAAATTATGATATGATAAAAAAAAATGCTTAAACTTTACTTTTAATTATTAAAAAGGATAAAAATTAAAATATGGTTTTTAATTTGTAGGTACCTATGGGGCGCCCCTGAAAAGTATTGTTTTTTTCTATTTTTGTGAAAAACCTTAATACGGCTCACAGAAAACATCCACATACCAAGTTTTAATAGTATAGGTTTTATAGTTTCGGAAAAAAGTGGCTGCAACATACGGATGGACAGATAGACATGATGAATCTATAACGGATACGTTTTTTACCATTTGGCTACGGAATCTAAATAATCTTAGATGTTTTTAATAAATTAAGATAATTTAATTTAGTAGGTATTAGTATTAGTTACTTAGTTATGTCATAGTGGCTATAGTAGGCAAATAGTTGTTTTTTTTTATATTGCACTTCAAGATTGACCTCATCCCATGATGTTAAGTGGTAATGAGGTCCTTTTTTTTTTTGACTTGGAGATATGCCTGACACACCGTACCGCCACCCGAGGGAAAGTGGCAACGTGTGTGGGACTCTCATGCCTACCCCCTGCCTAGGGTTACCCACTAAAACTCCCCGATTGGACCTCATCGCCTTAGGGGCAGTGTTATGGGAAATCGGCTTAGCCTTACCTACCACAACACTGCCGGCGGAATGGCCGCTTACGCGGCTCCATCTGTTTCCCCCATGATGGTTGGGAGGAGAATAGGGACGGCCGATCCAACTGGACCGCCCCCACCTCGCTGCAGAGACCGTGGGTGCAATGCCGACTGAGGTGCCCTCAAACTATCAGCCGGCCGGTCTCCACGCGGAAATTCAGCGCGGCTAAACTGCCGCCGCGCTCTAAGCCGCCTACGCTTGCGGCATGCAGGGGCGGACGGGTCATCCTCCCTAATTAGGGAATGAGGTCCTAGCTTAAAGGCGACAAGTACAGCATAATAAATCTGTTACTGGACTTGTTCCCCTGACCTTGAAGGTTTGATCCCTGCTGCCTGCTACTAATGTAGCACCCCCCAGGACCTCTGCAAACCTTACTCACACGCAGGAACACAACAACATTGAATTGATTGTTATCTGGCTGCGGTCTTCTGTAAGGTGGAGGTATTTCACCAGTCGGGCTGCTCCAGTACGAGCTATAAATCGCTATGCCCTACCTCTCTTATTGAATTTTTACATAATGCGTAATAAAAATTCAACTATTGGACTGTAAACTGATCAAAAGTTATAGCCATGGGATTAATTAAAACACTCCCGTTAGGAGTTTCTGGATTAAAACTCTGATAAGTCGTAGCCTTGTTTTTAAGTTAGATCTACAAAAATAAATCTTGGAACACTGCATTAAATTTGGTGCAATTGTTCTTGCGTGATGTCGACACAAACACACAGACAGACGAAAATTCTTAAAACACCAGGTTTTGGCCTCAATTGCTTTTTTCGAGACCCCCTGAACTTTATCTTTTTCCAAAATCTTTTAAATATTTACACGGACCTGTTACACTTTTATAATAGGAATAGAAAATATTAATTGAGATTATTTTAGAAAAATATTTATTGCTAGGTGAAAATATTTTATAAACAAGCTTTTATTATGAACATAGGACAAAGCAAACAAAAACCAATATATACATAAAACTCATTGTTTTTTAAACCTTACGAAGGTGCACCAAATTTCAGCTCAATTGGTCCACAGGAACAGGTGTTCCTATGGGATCTTCTAACTCCATTACCAGACCAGCTCCATGTCACCATGTCAATGTATTGTTATCGCAGTTACCTAAGTAGGTATACCAAATTTCAGCTGAATTGACCAACCTGAACTGGGTCAATTCTTCATTTTAAAAATTGTAAACATACATTCGTATAATGTACTACATTGAAGTTAATATAAAAGCTTACAAAGAGATGTCTAAGTTGCGGGCACAGCAAACGAAGAAAACAAAATTGGTGAAACAATTGAAGCCTTGATTGCTTGGAACGCCGACACTTTACGCACTCGAAATTTAAAAATCTGCCAAATGTGTAGATATTTATGATCACTCTGACCGCTTAGATACCAATGAACAGTTTGGATGCGTACATATTAATGATGATTGTAATCGTGTACATGTTATTGGAGACTTATGATGAGAAGATATTTATGACTTGTTGGATGTGTACAATATTTAGGTGACTTTGAATGATCATATATTATTGCAACTTTGTTCCTCATATATTTTTGACTACCTTCACACCTCATATCTTTATGAACGTGACTGTACCCTGGTCAGGGTATAACACCTGTATGTACAGGTGTTACAAAATTATTATAGTATCGCTATGATAAGCCAAAAACAAGCGGTCCGTTGGTTTAGGCGTCAAAGTCGGACAGACAAACAGACAGAGTTACTTTCGCATTTATAATATTATTTTTCAACTTGTCAGTTCTATATCAACCTCAAAAGTCCTTTGATAGCCGAAATTTGAGTTCACCCTAAAAGAAAACTTAAATTAGTCTTTTGTAAGGCTTAGTTTGTTTTGCCGGGTTAAGTTTTCGAGGAATATCCGATATTTCTTAAAGATAAACGCTGTTTTCTTAGTACACGCGTTTTGATTCCATGAATCTTTATTTAATTTCAGAAGTGAAACATCGAGCTTAAATGGTTTACTGTCTATAGATTTGTAATGGCTTGAAGTGTGATTTTTAACTCAAAAATTTTTCTGACTGAGTAGAGGAAGAAAGCAAAATTAAACTCATTAGGTAAGTATCGTGCATTGGGTCAGTTTAATAACTTCAAATTATCTTTCGCAATAAAGGGAGATATCTTGTTCACTAAAACTTTTTGAGGTTATTCTTTGTGGAGAATCGTTACACTCCCATGGTTAAGTGGAATGTTGGCTGGCATATAGGTACGTCATGCTTGTGAATAAGTGCCAAGTCAGGTCTACATATTTCAATCGTTTTTATTATTTTTATAGTACTTTACACCGTACTAGCGATAAGTATGTAGTTCTAAACATATTTAGCAGAGGGCACTTACCGGAGGCTAACGGTTGATACAGCAGAAAAATTTCATCGCCTACGATAACTTGCGGTTAGCTCAGTTGGTAAAAGCAGTACGCGCGATACGTGAAGGTCGTGGGTTCGATTCCCGCACCGAAAGGGGAGATAAAAAAATTATGTTTCTACATATAGATATCAATTCAAAGCTATATTTTATTGTTATCCTTACACAAGCACTTCTTTTATCAATGAAATTTGGTCATAAAACTTAATTTGAACCAAAATAATGAATTAGATTCTTCTAGTATTCCAAGTATCTGACGAGTTCCCAGAGAGAGAGAGATTTTGTTACCTATTTTCAGCCGCAGTTAGATTCTGTACCTCACGGTAAGCGGTAGACCATAGGAAATTTGGGAAGTCGCAGGCTAGTTAATAATTAATTAGTTCAAAAGCAACTCAACCGATTCAACAGTAACATCAGTATTAGAAGAGCAGTGTCATGTTTTAGTAATGAAACGACGATTTGCATTTCTCCTAATTGAATTGATTCCAAATTTTCAGCTTTAATTAATTGGTAAGCTTCCAATAAATGCCATTCAAAATGCCCAGTTAACGCACACGATATCATTTGAATTGCTTTTAATGATGTGGTATAATAATCATTTCAGAAAACTTATGTGTTTAATTATGATATTTAAATAATTTTATCACGTTAACATTTTTGTAATTATGATTGTAGAAGTTGGTTCTTACGTCTTACGTCAACAGATGGCGCTGTACCGTCTAGCGTCGATTGCGTCTGAATCGCGGTGACGAGATTGTTCCACAATACTATAAGTATACAGAGGGACTTAGCTAATAAAAATTTTTTATTGTCACCCAATTGATCTTTTATTTCATTAATACATAGATCCCAAAGTGCACCCGTAGATTGTGGTTTGTTTATGGTCCTTCGGAGTCGGATTTACGGAAATAATTATTTATTCCGGTTTGGGCACTAGTGCTAACTAGTGCAGTTACTACGCCTACTTGGTGCGTTTTTTGGAGGAAAAGGTGACGTCCTGGGCAGTGGATCGCTGCCGCAAACGGGACAGGAAGGAGTTGGACAGCAGGGAGCAGCTGTCAGGTTGCAGAGCGCAGTGGTGGCGCCATCTGGTGGAGACGGGAGACAACTGCCGACTTGGATGTTGGAGGGAGACAGAAGTTCGCCGTGTATCTTCGTTGTGTTTGTGTGTGAGTGAAAAGGAGACAACTGTGAGTACATTTAATTTCATACATTCGAAGTTTGCAATTAATTGAAGAATTCGCAATAGGAAAGTGAAGAATTTGAACCTTATTGACTAGTGAAAATTAACTTTGAAAAATTGTTACTTTAATTGTTTGCTTACATAAAGATAGAAATATTTCGGTGATATTTTAGACTTAGAATAATTTTTAAAAAACGGTTACTACGGGGAACCTACGCCCAATTTTGGTCAGAGTTTAGTAATTTCAAACACTTAGAAAATTTTTGTTGTTTTTCAACTTAGTGAATTTTGTTAAGTTTTGTGTTTCACTTTATAAATATTTGAGGACTTGAAATACTTTTACAATGCAGGCGCTTATTAATTTTCAGTTTGATCTTTATACTAGATTAGGTAAAGCTAAAGATAATTTTAAAAAGAGCCCTAAAGAACGAATCAGTAAAGAGTATTTAGAGGGTAAACTTGAACTTCTTGAACAGTTGTGGTTCGAGTTCTCAGCCGGGCATAAGGAATTGATGCGTTCAGGAGATAGTCAGGAAAAGTTAGCGGAAACTACATATATAAAAAGTGATGTTTATAGTAAAGCAGAGGATATTTATTTTGAGTATAAATTATTAATTAAACCATTATTATCGAAATATCAAGATAAACAATTAGAGTCAAAGTCAAGTAAAAGTAATCCAAGTCCAAACATTTCACAAACAGCGAATGTAAAATTACCAAAGGTAAATATTCCAATATTTTCGGGAAAATACTCAGAATGGAACACATTCCGAGATTTATTTCAATCATTAATTCATAATAACAACAGTCTGGGAAACGCACAAAAATTGCTGTACCTTAAAGGGTACTTACAAGGGGAAGCCGAGCAACTGATTAACAACATTCCCATATCGGATAGCAATTATGATAGGTGTTGGAGTTTATTAGCTGAGAGGTACAACAACAAAAGGTATATTTGTCATCATTTATTGAAAAGATTACTCGGTCAGAAAAATGTTGTTAATGAGTCTGCTAGTGGATTGAAGGAGTTAATGGATACGACAAATGATTGTTTAGCAGCGCTTGCGAATATTGGAATAGATACTAAGTCATGGGATGTGCTTATGATACATATTGTTACTTTAAAGTTGGACTCAGAATCAAGAAGACAATGGGAGTTCACGGCAACGGATACTAAGTCTGATGATTTGCCTACATTTAAACAATTCGAGGAATTTATTAAAAATCGCTATCGCGCAATTGAATTTTTAGATTCTGATTCTAAACATGTAAATAAAAATGCTAACGCTAAACCTATAAATAAGATTAAAACTATGCACATCACTAAATTGAATTGTCCGTTTTGTAAGGAGGAGCATAAACTTGGAAATTGCAAAGGATTTATTGATAGTTCGGTAGAATTACGTCGCGAATTTGTTAGTTCGAATAATATTTGTTATTGCTGTCTGGGCAACAATCACTCTGCCAAATTCTGTCGCAATAATTATAGGTGCCGTATTTGTAAAAGAAAACACCATGTTCTTTTACATCCTGTTGCCAGTAATAACGATTCGAGTGAACCCCATAGCGGGGAGGGTTCTTCTAACGACAATGACGAGGTAAATAAAGTAGTTTCTTGTGCGTCCACAAGACACAATTTGAATCATAGCCAGGTTTTACTTGCGACTGCGTTGGTAAACAGTGTATCGAGAAGAGGTCAAACGTATACTATTCGGGCTTTGTTGGATCAAGGATCTCAATCATCCTTTGTTACCGAGGCTGTGGTTCAATTGTTGGGGTTAAAAAAGATACCTGTCAAGGGGCAAATAATGGGGGTAGGTGGACATAGTGGGCTCATAACCAAGGCAATGGTTGAAATTAAAATATCATCACGAGTTAATAAAAATGTTGTTATTACGGTGAAAGCATACGTGCTAGGGTCAATTACTTCGCTTTTACCTACTGATAAAATAAAGGCGGAGGAATGGAAGGAACTCGAAGATATTGTTCTTGCCGATCCGAGCTATTACACTTCTAATAGTATTGATATTTTGTTGGGTTCAGAAGTGTATAGCCAGATTATTCAAGACGGGGTTATGAAAGGTCCACGCGGTTCACCATTGGCGCAGTGCACTTCCTTTGGGTGGATTTTATCCGGTGTCATTGATACGTCTCCTGGGCAGCAGGGAAGAATAAATGTTTTGCACTGCACCGTAGAAGATAACAAGCTTCTTAAGAAGTTTTGGGAGCTTGAAGATGATGTGCCGCTATCTAGAGAAAAAATGTATACTGAAGATGAAAAAGCATGTGAAGAATCCTACTCCAAAACTACTCGCAGAGATGAAAGTGGAAGGTATATTGTACGCCTTCCTGTTAAGGATGGCGATCCTAAAGTGGTGAACTCGCTGCTGATTGCTGAAAGGAGATTGTGTTCATTGGAGCGTAGATTGAAGAACGGGGATCTGAAAAAGAAATACAAAGAGGTTATTAATGAGTATATTGAGATGAAACACATGGAACGAGTACCTGACGATGAAATTGAAAATTCAAAGGCTATTTACTTACCGCACCACGTAGTCATTCGCGAGGATAAGGATACTACTAAGGTTAGAATCGTTTTTGATGCTTCGTGCAAGGGAAGTAATAATAAATCTTTGAACGATCACTTGTTGATTGGTCCAAGTCTGCAATTAGATTTGCGTCATATTGTTATGAGGTGGCGTAACCATCCTATTTGTCTGTCGGCTGACATTGTGAAAATGTACCGACAAGTCAAAGTTGACGAAAACGATACGGACTACCAGAGAATTTTGTGGCGAGATGATCCCAAAGCTGAAATGGAACATTACAGACTTACAAGAGTTACCTTTGGTGTTGCGTCGGCGCCTTATCTCGCTGTTAAGAGTCTGCAACAAGTGGCCTTGGATCACGGTGAAGATTGTCCAGAAGTTGCTCAGAAAGTGTTAACAGATTTCTACATGGACGATCTCATGACTGGATGTGAAACTATTGAGCAGGGAATAAAGTTGTTTACGGATATGAATAAGCTTCTAGCTAAAGGGGGATTTCAGCTACAAAAATGGACAACTAATAGTACAAATTTATTAAAAGCAATGAAGCAAGAAAGTAAAGATGAAAGTCTAGAAGGGGAATATGAAGGTAGCTTAAAAATAAAAACAGATGAAGTAATCAAAATAGTTGGAATTACCTGGAACCGCAGTGATGATGTATTCCGCTACAAGATTGAAGTACCGGACTTTGAAGAACCTGTAACAAAAGGAAAGATTATTTCAGATATTTCTAGGTTTTATGACCCCATGGGTTGGGCGGGGCCAAGCATTATAATTGCAAAAATTATCATACAGAAGCTATGGTTGGCAGGCATTGAATGGGATGAAGAAGTGCCACATACATTGCTAAAAGAATGGCTTACTTACCGTCAGGAGTTAATACACTTGCAACATGTGACCATACCTCGATGGACTGGTGTGGAGGAAGGAGCCTTTGTAGAACTGCACGGGTTCTGCGACGCCTCTAAGGATGCATATGCAGCTGTCGTTTACGCTCGTGTTGTTGACTGCCAAGGGAATATTAAAGTTGTGCTGCTATCTGCAAAAACAAAGGTAGCGCCCATAAAACAAGTGTCTATTCCGAGGCTTGAGTTATGCGGTGCAGTTCTGTTATGTAGGTTGATAGTGGAAATTGCTTCTGTAATGAATATTGAAAGGACTCACCTGCATGCTTGGACAGATTCGACAGTCGTACTTGCTTGGTTGAATAGTACACCGAATCGCTGGAAAGTTTTTGTAGCCAATCGCGTGTCGGAAATTATAACTAACCTTGACTCTCATCATTGGTCTCACGTGGCGTCGAAGTCCAATCCGGCTGACGCAGCTTCTCGGGGTTTACAGCCATCAGAACTGGTAAAGCATGACATGTGGTTTCAGGGTCCAGAATTTTTACAACAACAAAGTATTGAGTACAAAAAGCCTAAAGATAATGATACAAATTTAGAAATTAATAAAGTCAAATCATATTGTACTACAGTAGAAACATTTGATTGGGAACGGTTTTCATCACTTACAAAATTAATAAGAGTTAATGCATATTGTAAACGTTTTATAAATAATGCGAGAAAGATAATTAAACTTACCGGACATTTAAGGGTGGATGAAATGCAGCAAGCGATGAACTGGTGTATTGTTGCATGTCAATCTGAAAACTATAGTGAAGATATTGTAAAATTAAAAAATAAAGAAAACTTACTGAAACGTGGTGGCCTTCGGTCCTTGAATCCTTTTCTTGATGAAGATGGAGTAGTAAGAGTTGGCGGTCGACTTGAGAATTCGCAGCTTGATAAAAGTCGCAAGCATCCTATATTGTTGCCAAAAAGGTCATACCTAACCAAACTTATTATATTAGATGCTCACAAACAAACTCTTCATGGCGGCCCGCAGCTTATGATGTGTTTTTTACAAAGTAAATTTTGGATTTTGGGTTTAAAACAATTAGTAAAATCTGTCTTTCGGAAATGTGTAACTTGTGCCAAAAATTCGGGTAATACCCAAACGCAGTTGATGGGTCAGTTACCTGCTGCCAGGGTAACTCCCACCCGAGCTTTCAAATCTTGCGGAGTAGACTTTGCCGGACCGATTCAACTTAGAACTGCAAAAGGTCGTGGTCACAAGGCATACAAGGGTTATATTTGCATATTTGTGTGTATGGTCACTCGTGCTATACATTTAGAGGTAGTCTCCGATCTTACTTCAGAAGGATTTTTACAGGCTTTTAAACGATTTGTTGGTAGACGGGGTTGTTGCTCTGATATTTGGAGCGACAACGGTACAAATTTTGTTGGAGCAGCTGCTGAGTTAAAGAGATTATTTACATTGGAGAAGGACTCGCTGTTGCAGGAAATTTCAGAGACATTGGCATCGAAAGGGTGTACTTGGCACTTTATACCATCACGCTCTCCCAACTTTGGCGGCCTCTGGGAATCAGGTGTTAAGTCGGTCAAATACCATTTAAAAAGGGTTATCGGGAACTCCACCCTTACATTCGAGGAGATGACGACAGTATTAGTACAGATAGAGGCTTGTCTGAATTCTAGGCCGATGTCAACACTCACCTGTAATGACGAGGATAGCTTGACTGTATTAACACCCGGCCACTTTCTTGTTGGAGAAGCGCTCGTTCTGCCACCTGATAGAAGTTTCGAGGCGTCTAACATAAGCACTTTGCGAAGATGGCAGCTCACGCAAAGAATGCTTCAAGATTTTTGGCGTAAGTGGTCGCATCAATATTTACAACGGTTTTATCAGCGGTATAGGTGGTCGACACAACATCCTTCAATTAAGATTGGTGATGTCGTAATAGTGAAAGAGGATAATTTACCCGCTGGTCGTTGGCTCTATGGCAGGGTGATTGCGACCCATCCAGGCAGGGATAACATTGTTAGAGTCGTAAGTTTGAGGGTTAAAAATGGCACTATAATGCGGCCAATCACTAAGATTTGTGTCCTTCCTATTACTGACTAAAATTTATAGATTTAGTTAGTTGTTAAGTGTTATGTTCTGTTAGGTTATATATAATTTAATTAAGGTTACGGTGGGCGATTTCCTTGTATTTATTGTTATGGTTAGCGATGCAGTAATTGTATTGTTTAAGTTTTTGTTACTATTTCTACTAAGAATTGGTTAATGTAAATATATATGTATACTGATGAATTTAGTGTAGCAAATATTACGATGTTATTTGCGCGGATATACTAAATATTTGTATGCTCTAGAATTTATTTAAGCATTAGAGATGCATCACGGTGGGCGATGTCACTACACAATTATTATTATATAGTCGACGCTATATTGCAGTATTTTTTATAATTGGGTTTGTTTAAATATAATGTTTAATGTGCTTTAAATATCACATATTTCCAATATCTTGTAACTTGTATACTGGGCGTTTGGGCGATTTAATGATCGCATAATTGTTTAATTTTGCTTTACATATTTTGGCAAGCGATTCAGTATTGCAGCTATTATTATTATTTTGTGTTATTATTATTATTGTAAAGGACCTAAGAAGGTCCTTGGTGGGCGATATGTAGAAGTTGGTTCTTACGTCTTACGTCAACAGATGGCGCTGTACCGTCTAGCGTCGATTGCGTCTGAATCGCGGTGACGAGATTGTTCCACAATACTATAAGTATACAGAGGGACTTAGCTAATAAAAATTTTTTATTGTCACCCAATTGATCTTTTATTTCATTAATACATAGATCCCAAAGTGCACCCGTAGATTGTGGTTTGTTTAATGATCATTTACATGAATATGTTAATCGTGCATCATAACATAAAATTATTTAGTCTAAGAAACATCATAACTGATATTATTTCTATCTGTACACTTACTATCAGGAAATACACTTTTACTGTTATATTTAATATAATATTTTATATATAACACTTTATTAAACTCAATATTAGGTTTAAAGAATTTATTTTCTCATAAAAACTTACAGTTCACTTATAATGAGATGCATGAAATTAATTTTAACTTTTGATACATTTTCTTTTTCTGGAACTAGCTAGGTAGCAGACTAAAATTATCATTACTTACATAGGCCAGGAAGGCTATTACTTAGAAATATATTTTTTTAGCTTAGTTTTAAACGTGTTTACATTTTCACATTCCTTTATGAAGTTTGGCAGTTTATTATACAACTGTACTCCCTCGAACAATATCGTTTTCTTCCCATAGTTAGTTATTAATTTTGCTTACAGTGATAATATGTTGCTTATTGTAGCTTAGTAAAAATATATTTTAACTAAAATTCGCATTATACGAACTATTGCGCAAAAACAGTCGGTAAAAATATACTAATAAAAAACAAAATGTTCATTTATGCGCTTAAAACAAGTTAAACTGTTTTTTACTTTCTTTTTTTTGGAAAATTGCGATGGACTTATTTTATGCTTTACTATAAAACAAATTGACACTTATTTTGTATCTAAATCATTATTAATCGTTGGTGTGCTGTTCCGGAATACAAGACTAAAATTTTATATGTATATGTTTTGTAATTGGTCTTGTCACATGAGTTTATATTGCACTTTTAAAAGTAATTTAAATTTGAATTAATTTTGTTATTCAAGGAACTAAAACCAATATTTACTGACTGATTTTGTCTTATCTATATCAATAACTTATTTTTTTCATAGAGAGTAAACTACCTTTTTTAAAAAAAAGTAAGACAGAATATTTATGTAAAGTCATTAGCATAGACAACCGACTTTAGTACCTAGTTTTTTTTTTTCTGTGCATTCATTTGAAAATTGAACAAAACAAACTTAAAACGGCTAACTACTTCAGTAAAAACTGAAACATTTTAGCTTAAAATGCACATCTAAAGAGAAATTATGAAGTTTCAAACACAAAAAGTTGTTGCGAAAACGTTAAAAACTCCTATGAACTGGCATCGCAGTTGAAAATAAAAACAGCTTGCTTTAGACACAAAAGAAGCTTCAATTATCGAGTTTTATTTGTTTGTAAAAGTGGGGTTTATTTGTGAATTTAAACATGATTCTACTATCACTACACTTAAAGTGCTTTTTGCAACTATCGGCGTTCGACCGATTTTCACAGGATTTTTATTAGGTAGTTAAATGTAATAAACAGTTAATTAGGCTACTTTTAATGAACAAAAAATTGTTGAAAAAATTTAAATAAAATCCTGTAGTCCACGCGAACTGTTATGGGATTTATTGAAAACTGGACTTAAAAAAATATCTATTAATTCTTTTACTGTAACTAATACAAGGAATGTTTTAGGCAATTGTCACAGAGCGCGTTTGGAATCAAACTAACTAATTGTATCAGTGAAATTATGGTCTTACTACCGTTAAGCAAAATAATAGTCGACGCTGCCCTTTTCTTTGCTATTAACATAATAATTTAAGTGAGGTAGGGCATAGCGATTTATCGCTCGAACTGGAGCAGCCTGACTGGTGAAATACCTCCACCTTACAGAAGACCGTAGCCAAATAACAATCACTTCTGTGTTGTTGTGTTCCTGCGTGTAAGTAAGGTGTCCAGAGCTCCTGAGGGGTGCTACATTAGTAGCAGGGGTCAAGCCTTCACGGTAAGGGCGACAAGTCCAGTAATAGATTTATTATGCTGTACTTGTCACCCTTAAGCCAGGACCTCATTACCAGGCCTCAAATTGGCCCTAGAGAAGACGGAGGCAATTTATTTTCCTGCGCCCCGTCAGCGTCCACCATCATCTCTGGACGCTCACACCGTAGTTGGCGGCGTCCGTGTGCAGGTCTAATCCTTGACGCGCGATGGAACTTCGTTCCTCATTTTAGCAAGTTGTCGTCGCGCCTCCTGAAATCCGCGGGCGCCATTGGATGGCTCCTCCCAAACCTGGGTGGTCCAAGGGCTAAATGCAGGCGGCTTTACGCCGGCATCCTAAAGAGTATGGCCCTTTACGGGGCCCCTATATGGGCTGACTCCCTTAATAAAAGGGAGAACGAAGGGAACCTCAGACGGCCCCAGAGGGCCATAGCACAGAGGGTGTCCCGCGCGTACCGCACAGTCGGGCATGCGGCCGCGTGCGCCCTGGCTGAGACACCTCCGTGGGATCTGGAGGCCCACGCCTTGGCAACCGTCTACCACTGGCGTGCAGTAAGAAGAGGGGCAGGGGTTCGATTTTACCCTGAGGACCTCGCCAGAGTCAAGCGGGAGGCGAAGGAAAATCTCCGCATTGCATGGGCGCAGAGTTTGGCAGAGTCGCAGTATGGCCAATGGACTCTGGAGGCGCTCAGCCCTGTTTTTGAGGGCTGGCTTGAGAGGAAGTTCGGCTTCCTCTCATATCGGTTGGTGCAGGTGCTGTCCGGACACGGTTGTTTCCGGAGGTACCTGCACCGAATAGGGCGGGAAGAGACGCCCGTCTGCGCCCACTGCGGGCTAGAAGATGACACGGCGGAGCACACCTTGGTTTCGTGCCCGTCGTGGACAGAACAGAGAGCCGCCCTAAAGGCCGTAATAGGGGCCAATCTCTCCCTCCCGAGCATCGTCCAAGCCATGCTCGGGGGCGAGGACGCCTGGGCGGCGGTAGCCTCCTTCTGCGAGAACGTCGTCTCGCAGAAGGAGGAGGCAGAGCGCCAAAGGGGGGACGACCCGTCCTCCCCAGTGCTAAGAAGGCGCAGAAGAGCCAGGGCGCGGCGGCGCTACGACTGCGCCGTTCTTCCGCACGGAGACCAGTTGGCTGGTGGTGTGAGGGCACCCCAGTCGGCATTGCACTCACGGTCTCCAGTGCGAGGCGGGGATGGTTTAGTGGATTGACCACCCCCGCTTACTTCCCCTACCACCCAGGGGGGAAGTGTCGGGGCTGCGAAAGCGGTCATTCCGCCGGCGGTGCTGTGGATGGAAAGGCTAAGCTAATCTCCCACAACGCCGCCACTAAGGCGATGAGGTCCACCGGGGAGTTTTAGTTAGGGTAGTCCTGCCCTTTTCAGGGCAGGGAGTCCCACACACGCCGTCACCCCCCTCAGGGTGGCGGTACGGTGCGTCAATGCATTTCTCCCCGTCAAAAAAAAAAAAAAAGGACCTCATTACCACTTAACATCAGGTGGGATGAGGTCAATCTTGAAGTACAATATAAAAATATATATAGAACAGAACGAGTCACGGGCACAGCTAATAAACTAATAGAAGAACTGTGTTTAGTCAAATACCTACTTAAAATGCCTACTTACGTCTCTCTAACCGGTCGAGATTTTAGCGGCGTGACGGCACCCGAGCGCGCCGGGCTTGGGTCATAAAAACTAATTGTTATTTCTTTTACTTATGGATGGCTACACTATCCCCGAGCGACATAGGCTATATTTTGACGACCTCTGTAGCCGAGAGGCTCGCCTTTGGCGTTGCCATCTCAGAGGTCCAGGGTTCGATCACCGGTACGGTCATGGAAAACAAACTTCTCTATATTGTCTTGAGTAGGTTCTGTGGTGCCGTCATTGCTTCTGATTTTTGTAACATAAATTCTTAACCTATTTATCACAGAATGATGTATGTGATGTTGTCCAATATTCATTTATTTATATTTACTCCAATAATGTAACCCAAGGCGCAAAATAGTCTATCTACCGATGCAAAGTCGGGGCTGACCTCTAGTGTAGTAAAACTTATATTTTTTTAATATTTTTTTTCTTAGTAATGGGTATAATATTTTAATATGGTTCTTAAGTACCCAACGTGGACACTGTAGCGCGTGATGGGCGTATCCATATGATTGTTGGGTACAGAGCTGGGTTGTGTAGGCTTCCGTTTGGGCCGTGCTGTCAAAATATGGACAAGCACTCTTTTTTTCAATTGCTTAAAGTTTTAAAATTAATCTTTACAAAACCAGTCTCCAAAAAATGAGTGTCAATTGTATGACACTTTAAATTCATAATTTATATATGTATCTACAATAAACTTATTAACGAACTTATACTAAAACTGTCCGTGAAATAAAAAAATTACTTCCTAAGATGTTTCTTGGGCTTTCTTACGATGAGACGGAAGACATTCTAAAAATCTGGGTATAGCCTATTAATTATCATCACACCCACATTCATTTTTCTCACGTCCAATAACTTCTCAATGTCACATTCATACATTCTTATACTCTGCAGAATTTATTTCATTATTATTTTTACTTCAGCAAATGAACATACATATACGGTATATATACCATAAATAACGTTTTTTACAATTTTTGTCTGTAAGTCTGTTTGTTCCGCCTAATTTCTGAAAGGTACTACTTACAGGTAGGTAGGTAGTTGATGTAGTAAGGAGTTGCTTAAGCTACTTTTATTTTAGAAAAACCATTTATTTTTAAAAAATATATAGAGAAAAATATATTTTTTTAATAATATATTTGTATTTGAAAATTACATATCATAAGGTGATCAAATTAATACTAGTAGGTACAAGTTAAATAAAAAGCAGTCTTCAAGTATTTATAAATTAATAAGTTAGACAAAGTTAATAAATTCCCAAAAGCGGTCTCCACACAAAACGGCCGGCCAGTTACAATGTACCGTGTCAGTAAAAACAAAATAACTGGCGGCACGAAATGAAAGGCTTCTCATAAGATCGGGTTCAACCGTATTAGGTATGTGTGTTACGGGTAAACTGGTAATTTGGGCAAGATGTGTTCTGACCAGTATTTTTGAAAAAACAAATACAAAAATCTTATTTCATTCTAAGTTTTAATTAAGGATATTATTTAGTCGATATGATAATGTTGAAGACTTTTTATTGCTGCCTTATTTCATTGCAATGATTAAAATTTAGAATTTTGGGGATAATAATAAAAAAAATATCAAAAAATTAATTGTTCTTTGAAAAAAAAATTAATCATTTAAAGGACACGAAAATATGACCTAATTTGCTATTAATTTTGGTGTTTCTTTTTATCGTAGTATAATATTTTACCATCACACGAAAAATTTAGTTGGTAATTTTGATCTTCTCCCTAAATTCATACTTCATCTGCTACATCATAAATACGTTTGAAGGTTTTTGTCGGTAACTTAATTGTAGGTCAGGTGTCCAATTTCTGTTTTCGGCCCCAAATTGTGACAAGATTGACGTAACCTTGGTGATTTTGACGTTTATAACACGCTAAAATTAAAATTGAATATGTTATTAAATCGATGAAACTAAATATGTGCATTCTTATCGTTTCTCCATTTCATCGAAAGAAAGTAGGTATGTGAAATAAAAAATATATATTGGACAGCTTCACACACATTGCTCAAATAATGTCGAAGGTAGCTGAAGCAATTGTGTTACGGGAATCAGAAACAACGAACAGTTACGGTAAGTGATGAAATTATAAAAATAGGAAATTTCAGGAAAACAATATTCTGAAGAAAATGACGTGTGAGATCGCTTTCTTCAATTCTGAAGGTCGTGTCCCTGAAAGTTTCTCGTAGCTTCGTGCAACAGCTTTCTACACTTGTTCCGGTTCTCGGCTGTCCTTAGGGCGGTTACAACAGGAAGTCCAGTGATCGTCGTTACTTGGTCACACCAGCCACTAGGAGACCGGCCGCGGGGTCTCTTCCCCTCTACTTTGCCCACCACAACTAGCTTGTCAAGGTTGTCCGGTCGGCGAGTGATGTGACCAAAATAGTCCAAGATTCTTGGGTAACAAATTGTTGATAGAAGAAAATGATAGACAGAATTAAAAACAAATATGAAAAACACATCTTAAGAAATTTACACATTAAAAAAAATCGGTTCACAAACCACGGAGTTATGCCCGAATACATATATTTATATTCGAATCGGTCGAATTGAGAACCTGTTTTTTTTTAAGTTGGTTAAAAACACAAGTGGGTTCGGCAACTGTTACAGTGCCAAAACACCCAAGCCCGAAACAACATAGAAAAGTTTGTTATGCATATAGACCACACCGGGAATCGAACCTCGGATAACATCTATTGACACGGTTAGAATAGTTACCCATCAGCGTTAGTACCTTTACTTTCAGAATCTAGACATTTTTGTTACCGCGCCATGTTCGCTTATTATAATAACAAAATACCATAATTGTTCTAAAAGAGATTCGCTTCAGGCAAATCATGTATTCATGAGATGGAAATGTTTCTCTAGTTTTACGTAAGACAAACCTACACAAATGTCTCAAAGGTAATCTCGGTGCTCAAAACAGATGACCTCATTCAGTGTTTCTCAAACCAACAGCCCTTTGTACCATTCGTACTAATTCCTACCTTACCTATTGTTTCGAATATTTTACTCATCCCTAAAAATCTTATTTGTGGTTTATTAACAGATAGTATTTTGTGGTGCTTAATAAATATATAAATTTTGGGTGAGGATCAAACCGGCGGCACACGGAAAATATTGCATTAAAATTCATTTTATTATTTTTATAGTACTAAACGCCGTACTAGCGAACTTTAAATATTAGAAATAGAAAAATTTAGGAGAGATAAAATTTTTCTGTTTCTAATATGCATTAAAATTGTCACTGATTCACATTAAAGTATGCTAAGTATGTCTTATTTTATGCTTTAACTACTTACTCACAATGTTTATCACTTGCAATTAAGACTCTATGGAGAGATTGGTCATACAGGTGCATGTCGAAGGCCGGATGATCACCAACTCGATGGACGGACCTCATCAAATGTACCACAAAAATTTCTCTGAATGAGTGTTGCAGAAGTGCGAAAAATGGGGGTCAGCACGGCCTATCGTGCGCATCGTGCATAGTCTGCGCAGTTAAGAGTGGGATAAGATACTTTATCCTGCAGTTTGAGAAACCCTGTCTTAACGCAAACACAATGTCGTATCGGGGTAAATTGAAAGTTATTGCTTGAGGCTCCAAGGCGGCTTCATGACGAGATTAGGCGTCGTCATGACATTTGTATAAATGAGTCAGTTATTGTCAAAGCCGGTTTTAAGGTTACGTGTTTGAATAGTCCCCGAGGAGAGTTGGAGGAAGAGGAGGTTTATCCGATGTCGCTTTTATTTTTCTTTTACTCACACGGCAACACATTGTTGCTTGCACAATGCGGGCTTAGTGATTAGAAAACCGAGCTGTATTAAAAATCCAAGTCATACTTTGGTTGAAGTCAGATTAAAGATACAGGACCTAATACTTAAACCACTAGACCATTCATGAAGACCTATTAAAACGCTTACTTTGTATTGTTAAATAAAAATTCATTTAACAAGACAATTCGGAAAGTGTACTGGAAAACAAAAAAAATATTAATACTGTTTTATTAAAAGACTGGCCACTCTTTTGAATCTTTTTTCAGTCTAACTTTTATTAAATGGAACAATTTAAACATTACTTTTTACAAGCAATTACAATGTCGTCATAATTAATAACCCATATTGATAACGAATCAAAAATTGGCTAATTCCTCGCTATTTGCAGAATTTAAACTCTTAGTACTCAAAAATACAATTATAATTTAATATAAACGAAACAAAAATTCTCAGAAGCTCTTTGTACAAAAATAGGAAAACATAAAAATACGCCCAAAATAAAACAACACAAACTTTCATGCCAAAATAAGGGGCGCAACAAAAAAATAGAAACCTAAAAAAACATTCCCAATGCTATTTGTCTTCCTGCGTGGGGCGAAACAGAAAAAAATATGGCTGAACATAAGAAAATATCATTGTTATTCAAGTGAAATTCACACGTGGGCCACGGGCCTGGGCGAGCAGAGCGTGGTGCGAATACTAAGTAATAATTATTTACTTCCAAACTTGAGGGTTGTCGAATGAGGGAAAATATTTGGAGCATAATCGTATGAGTTTTTAAAAAAATGTCTAAAATATTTGACTCAATAACTGAAGAAATATCAAGTTATAATATCGAAGAAGATATCTTTTTTTATAACATGTCTCATATAAACCAATATTAACAACAACAACCGATGTTTATAAACACCAAAACACAGAAAAAGAACCACAAATTATTAAGCTACTCAAAAACAATTCCAACTCGGACAGCCTTTGTTTTTTTTTTCTGTCCAATCGTTAATAGGAAAAAAGAGATAAAACATAATTTCCAAAATCAAATGTGTAGGCTACTACCAAAAACGGACACCCTGTTAAGGAAAACCTGTTATTGGCCATACATTTAATAATTTGCTTACTGTAATGTCGATTTAATATAACGCTGTTGGTTTTATATGAAAAAAAAATAACGGAACCAAACAAACGAAAAGTTTTGAAATATGAAGTTTAAATTAAAGCATTGTTAATGGCTTATTTATATTTTTTAACACTATTCAAATCAAAATTCAAAGAAAGTTGATCGCGATTATAAAAATTTAAATTGGTCGTCAACAAATCCAACAAATTTCTTTATTGTCTTAGTAGTCTACTACCAAAAATGAAAAATCTACCATGTAAACTATTTCAGGGCTTTACGTAAATCAGGTAGCTAAAAGCATGCTATTTTTACGTACTGTACGTTATTTGCACTCAATGTTGGTAGAATATAATTTGCTGACCCAACAGACCCCCCATTTTTTTTTCTTTTCCGTCGTGCCAACCCTATACACATTGCCTTAGCTCACGCGCGGTCTGGCTTCGGAAATCTGCTTTGACGACTTGAAACGGATTTTTTAAGTGCACATTTATTTACTTTACTAACGGCCTCTCGCGACTACGTACGCGTGGCGTTTGTTTTAAAAAAGGGGGTTGACTTAAAAATATTTAGTATTTTTTCTCGTAAATATATTTGCGAAAAAATATCGTTACATTAAACCTTACGCGAGACAACAATTAAAGAAAATATATATTTTATATTACAACACATAAGGCAGTATCACATAGCTCTAGTATTTAAGATATGGAAACCAGAACTAACGGAGGTGTAACATATACATACATATTTTAGACATATATAACAAACTGTTAAAGACGTAAATGTAATATAATGTAATAAATTAAAATTGCGAAAAAACAGTAGCTTGGGTTACTTATTGTTTCCGTCTTTTCGGATTATATCCAGACAAACACAAAGAGAGACAAAAATTGAAAAAAATTATCGAAAGTGTAGTGCTGATATATCTATCATTATGCATTTATTTAAAAGTGTGTTTTTAATACATATATTTTAGTTAAACACTAAGCGTAACCCCACACTAGCGTTCTTTGAGCGTCGACGTCGACGCAACGCCGACGCGGCGTCGACGCAACGCCGACGCGGCGTCGACGCAACGTCGACGCGGCGCCGACGCAACGCTTGCGCAGCGGCGCGGTCGAAATGACGAACGCCAGGACTGCGCTCCACAGGCGCCGCGCCGGCCCGACGCCTGCCGCAGCGTTTATTTTGACAACAGTACAATGATCAACTCAATTGTTTCGGCCCGCCCGTGTTTTAGAATCAGTAGGTAGAAGACTTTTTAGCTGATAGCAAATATGGATGTAGCTTAAAATACTAGCTCATATTGCCGAAGAAACCCATTTTCAATTAAGTACTTTTAGTTTTTGAGAAAATAAATGCTAAAGTTGCCTTTTCGTGCCATGTGTCAAATAGGTAAAATATATTTTTTCCTTTACAAGTTGAAAGAATTAATTTATCACTGCAATATAAAATATTATATTGTGCTTTATTCAAATCTTACATTTCCATTTTCGAAATAACTGTACATGACGTCAGCGCGGCGCGACCCTCGAACGCGATGTGCAGAGGACGCCCAGCGCAAGCGCCGCTCAAACGCCGCGCCGACGCTGGGCGGGCGCCGCGTCGACGCAACGCCCAAACAACGTCGGCGCGGCAAGACGCTGACGTTCGAAAGACGCTAGTGTGGGGTCCCTCTTAAATTGTATGTTTCTTTATGAATGTGTGGATGAGATTCATTACGATTCGTATTTGTTTGTTTGAAAATACTTAAATAAGTTTTCATTGTATTTGCGTACCTATCACCTTTGCTACAAAAGTAATAAATTGTGTTTTTAATAAAAGCATTCGACTGCAGCCGCCACGGAATTTTATATGCAAAATCTGACAATGCTCTGGACTGTGCTGAGCATTTTTTCTTTCTAGTAACAAGACCTTGCTGAAATTAAAATGAGAATCCTGTGACAGTCTCATTTCGTGAAGCATTGGAAACTGTCGCTATTGTAAAAACAAAGTCTTAAAGATTTCAATGTTACATTAAAAAGTATTAATACTTACGAGTTTTCGATAAAATAATTCAAATATTTTGAGAAACTGTTGATTCGTAAAGATGATTAATAAGTGTTGCTCATGTAAACTAAATTAATGAAGCGCTTTTGAATTTATTTGAAAATAAAAATAAAAATATCTGATTTAAAAAAGTGTTTTTCAAATGATTTCAAATACTTGAAACCGGTTGATAACTATCGTTACAACAATTTTCGTTAAAAATCTCGCGATAGAATCAAAATTAAAATAGTTAATTAACAAGTAATTTCTTGATTTTTTTTAAAACTCCCATTATTGAAATTAGCCATTTATTAATTTGTTAATTCCGATGTGACATTTATTGGGTGTTTTTTCGTTACTAAGAACAAAATTAAATTATAATTTTATCTGAAAATGATTGCGTTCTTGTTTGTATACATATGAATTTTGATCAATATAAGAAGTGTTCTAAAACTATCAAATTAAGGCCACCTTCGCATCTAATCAAAAGATTTGAATGTTGATACTGTGCACCACAGTGAATTGTTCATTTTTTTATACTGCACAGGGGTTTTCCTTATTTTTCATTGCTCAACAGAAATAAAATTATGCTTTCTTAAGTCATTTTAAGAACGACAGTGTGATGCTTAGTAAAAAAATTAAAAATCTCCATCAACTTCCGCGACACTTAATAAGTGTTTGTCGCGTCACGGAATGGAATAAACCTGTTGAACAGGGATCAGAGGGAAAGTTTCATTCGCAGTCATATTTCAACTATTCCACCAACATTAAAATGAATGAGAGGCTAGACGTCCCCGTATAACTAACGACCTGACATGGACTTGTTGATTTTATGTTGTTCTCGAGGTACTGGCGCAGTATGTGTTCAGTTTGTTATTGAAGCTAATGCGAAAAAGCAAAAACTTAAAAAAATGTTTTTAGTTTTCCACTATCGACGACCTCCATAGCCCAGAGGCAAGCGTGCCGGACATTGGCGTAGCGCCATCTCTAAGGTTCGATCCCCGGTCGGGTCAATATGGGAAACGAACTTTTCTTTATTGTCTCAGGTCTGGGTGTTGTGGTACCGTCGTTTTTTTACTGATTTCTGTAACACAAGTGCTTTAGCACAGAATTAGAGCACTGTATGTGATGTTTTTCAATATTTATTTATTTTACTGTGGCGGACTTTAAATATTAAAAAAAACAGAAACATTTTATTTCCCCTAGTGGCGTGGGAATCGAACGCACGATCTTCACACATTGTGCGTGCTTCGTAAGTATTTTTTGAGGCACTGGCGCAGTTTGTGGACAATTAGTTAGTTAGAGACTAAGCTAAATCTTAAAAAAAAATGTCTTTAATTATTTTTTACAATTTAAAGGGTTTTTAAGGTGTTTCGCGCCGCACTGACGTGCTTGAAATTCATTGATAAACCTATTCTAGCCGGCAATTTTGTTAGTATTGTTTTGGGGTAAAAAAAATCTTACCATAATTATTCTAGTATTTACTATAATAAATATAAAGGTAGGTTCATGCTTCGTTTTCCAGGTCCTATAGTTAGGTTGATGATCTAAATTTTTGTTAATTGGTCGCGTTCTAAGGGAGACTGGGGTAGTCATGCTCACTAAAACGTCACTGGGGTGGTGGCGCTATGTGGCGGGTCGTTACATTCCCTTCACTATGGTTGAGTGAAGCGATGGCTGGCACATACGTCATGCTTGTGAACAGGTGCCATCTTTGGGGACTGGTCTGCTCCAGTTTACCTCTTAAAATAGCATAATACTTAATGCTTTTTTTCACTCATCAAAATAAAACTATATGGCTTGGTCCAAAGTGTTCTACACATAGCTATAAGTTAGATACTGCCACTGTAACTAATCTGCTGAGTTTCTTACCGGTGTCTTCTCGGTGGATATAGGTTCCGAACCGGAAGTAGAATCACTTTGCATTATATACAATGACGATTCGAAAGTGTTATTATATGTAACCTACTTGAATAAACTAATATTGAATTTGAAAATAACTACTACTAAAATTTGTATAGTACCTACTCAGTTCAACTACCAAATATCATTGAAGGCTATTACAAATTCTAATTTGAATTCGAAAAATACTACTTTGTCCGTCTCTTACTTTAAGACCATTGTCCAGTATTCCATAAATAGCAAAAGAGGTAGGGCATAGCGATTTATCGCTCGAACTGGAGCAGCCCGACTGGTGAAATACCTCCACCTTACAGAAGACCGAAAAAAATACAAATAGACAATCAAATTTGAAAGAAAAACCACTTTTTTTTGTAGTCGATTAAAAATATTAAATCATGTGAAAAATATCGTGTGAATCGGAAATAAGGGGTAGTAGTGTTTGCATGACAAAAGAACCCATACAAACAAACTCTAACTTTCATAATATTAGTACCTATTTACGATTTGTTCGATAAATTCTCACAAACAAATTACATGCCTACGACAAAAGAAAAAGTCGAAACATAACTTAATCCGAATTACACAAACTGAAAATTAGTTGCCAAACATAAGCCGAGGGGATGTCAAAGAAAAAAATATCGTTGAAGGAAGAACAAAGCGGAAAGTTTCGGCTTGAAAAGGCGAACTAAGCAACTCATGAATAAAATATGCTGATGTTACAGAGAGTAATAATTAAAGCAAAGTTCGGAGATGGGCCTGTTTCTGTATAACTAATTAGTTGTATCGTCGCGGTCGGATTGGTTGTTGTGTGAAATGTGATTGATACTTTCGTTTTATATTCCAATATTTTACGGTTCGTTATGTGTCATAAATGACGATCCGTTTTCTCTAATCGATTACGAATCATCATCATCATAGTCAGCCTGTTGCAGTCCACTGCTGGACATTAGCCTCTCCAAATGTTCGCCACTTCGCTGGATTTTCGGCTACTCTCATCCAGCTCCTGCCAGCCGTCCTGCGCAAATCGTCACTCCACCTGGCCTGAGGGCGTCCTACACTATGTTTACCGAGGCGTGGTCTCCACTCCACAGATAGTGTGTAAATGCTACCATTTATCTAATTATTGTTTTACAATGGCGCCTACCTCTCCGTCATCATCAGGCGACCACTGAAAACCAGCGTCGTGGTGCCATGCATCGTGGTATCACGGCATAATGCTGAGATGGTTGCCTTTTTAGCACACTATTAGGGTAAGCAGAATTAGATGTAAGCTGTTACCTGTTTAGTTTAATTTGTAGCTCTAAAATAATTCCTTGTAACATTGTTTTATTTTTTTTGATATCGTTTTTTGTGTGCTGCATAAATACTTTCACTTTCACTCACTCCAGAACTCTACGAATACTATACGACTACGAATAGTTAATTCTAATTTCAAATTTAATTTCCATATCAGCTGTCATCAGGCGTCTGTCGGTCGTTTTTAGCTTACGCCTCGTATTATTTATTACTATTCGTACCTAGAACGGATCGTTTTTCAAATATTGGAACCGGGCATGAATATATTTGGTGAAGTCATATTGCAATAATTTTTCATAGGAAACTAACTGTGTCTTTATAGGGTTCAGTACCCAAAGAGTAAATACGAGGCCCTATTGCTAAGAATTCACTGTCCGTCTGTCTGACACCAAGCCGTATCTCAAACAATATGATAGCTAGTGTTGAAATTTTCACAGATCTCGCCACGTAGAATGAATACTTTGCATATAGTGGTAGCATAAGATAGCTACAATACTTGTCTCTTTTTGCAAACTTATCAACTATAGGTACATATGAACTTTACCATATAAACAAAATAATATAATTATTTCCTGTTTGCCTATTGTTCATTTCTCCCTTTGAGGGTAACATTTCATTAATATTAAATGAATGAAAATAGAGTATCTAGTAGTTCCTAGAACTTAAAACGAACATTTTCATTTAGTTCAAAGTAATTATCTTACGTGTTATTGACTATAGACTTATAAAATTACCGGTAATAACAACAAAAGTAAAAGACGGCCATTAAACCTCGAATCTAACCTAAAATATAGTCTCTAAGAAACTTGAATTTCACGGCCCGGTCCCGCCGAAGCCAAGTTGACACTAATCCTAGGTAAGCCTAATTATAAGAGCCGACAATTTATCACGACTCCGCGCCCTTGGCCTATAGTATTAAATGTCTAGGTTACTTGGAAAGCAAACTATCAATTAGTTTAAGAGACATAATTCAATGAAGCTTATTCAATACGATACGGGCTTTTACAATTTTGAATAGTGGGTAAATCTGTTAAAGCAAAAAAATAATTTAAAGCAAAGATAGTAAAATGCTCTTAGGCCATTTTTTTTTTATATTGCACTTCAAGATTGACCTCATGCCACCTGATGTTAAGTGGTAATGAGGTCCAAGCTTAAGGGTGACAAGTACAGCATAATAAATCTGTAATTGGACTTGTCGCCCTTACCTTGAAGGCTTGACCCCTGCTGCTAATGTAGCACCCCCCAGGAGCTCTGGAAACCATAATCACACGCAGGAACACAACAACACAGAAGTGATTGTTATTTGGCTGCGGTCTTCTGTAAGGTGGAGGTATTTCACCAGTCGGGCTGAAAAGCTTGAGTTTATGTTTGCATTATTCTTTATCTATTCTATCTTATTCGTAGGCCAGAAAATAAGGCTGGCTAAATAAGAGGGAACGCTGCCAGCTTTCTTTGCACCATGCCCGCTGGCAGTGACCTGGGACAAGGTTTTTTATTTGTAACCTACAAATTTTTGATAATAATAAAACATGTAATATAATATAATTGTGTAATACGGTTATGTATATTATTGCTTGATATTTATATTTTATATAATAATATTAAAAAGCTTGTTTTATATTGCACTTCAAGATTCACCTCATCCCACCTGATGTTAAGTGGTAATGAGGTCCTAGCTTACGATCGACGAGTACAGCATAAATCTGTTAATGGCCTTGTCGTGCCTTAAAGGATTGACCCCTGCTACTAATGTAGCACCCCCCAGGAGCTCTGGAAACCTTACACGCAGGAACACAACAAAACAGTTACAGTTCGACCGTGCAGTTCGTACCTTACTCCGCTATTCGTAAGTCATAATAACTTACACAATTTTCTCCATAAAACGTTTTTTACTATGTTTTAATTAGAAACATAGTAAGAATTTACGAGGACAAACAGTGCCAAAGGTCAGTTTACTAAATATCGGAGTAATCGTTAAATATTATGAGAGCATACGGCACGGTGGAATTAACTAATGATGCATTCAGTTCACACACGACTTGTACTGAACGAATTAAGGCAGCGGTCTTAGTGAAAATAGTATTTTGTCTATATTTTTTTTTACAAAAGGTGACGGAGATATTTAAAATGAAGAGTAGAATTTGCAGCTTTATTCTATTTTTCATCCTCGACGCGAAAACGACGGGAAGTTTTACGTTTGACGTGTTTGTATGTCTTTTTATGTATTTATTGAAACATTCATTCTAATCAAATGAAACTATTTTGATTTTGTTTTTGTGGATCACTAACTAATCTGCTCGTCTGTGCTTACGCTTTTTTTTATTATTTTAAAAAGATTTGTTGCGTTTTCTCAATCAGTGTCAGAATAAGACCGCACTGACTCATGTGAGTCCTTCAGTTAATTTCATGAACAGTTTTTTTATTTTATTTTACAATTGTCAAAGTAACTGCGTGTCTTGAGCACAATATCCAAAGTTACGTATGTTTATTACAGGTATAGTTATAGTAAGCGTAACAGTTTGTACTTTGACCGCTCATACTCGTAGATCATAAATATAAGTTAATAACAAACATGCTAGGAATTTGAAATTATTTTTATTGGCATTTCTATCATTTTTTTAAGATGCCTTAGAGTTATTACCCTTACTCATATTTTGGTGTTTCATTACAAGATAAAAACTTCATGAAGATATGAACTATAATAGCCTCCAATGTCTTATTTAACCCTTAATCATCGAGCAATGAGAAAATTGTTACCAGCTCAATTTCAACCTTATGACCTTGACTTACTGCCAAAATAAATGCAAATATTTAATACTGAATACAGGTATGCCTCATTAAGGGGTAAAACGCTACCGCTCAATCACTATAAACCACCCGTAAGCGATCACTTACACCAAGCATTCACAATATATTAACGCCTTCTAATGCACACCATTTAGTGAGTACGTATTAAACATTTCGTTTAATTAGTTTTTGAAAGCGATATTATTATTTAATTCCTTACCGTAATGCCTTAGTTAATTAAGTTGAACGATGCGTTAGTTCCCACAAGCAGTAGAGGTAAATATTCAAATGCTTTTAGACGAATTCGTTAGCAGAAACTAAACTAGTTTGATGCTTTCAAAGGACAAATGTTAAAGACAAGTTTACGTAGATAATTAATTTGTTTTTAACTAATCGACAAATTAGTACAAGTAGGTAAGGATTTTTTTAAATATTATAAATGCATAAGTTTGTGTGAATATGTATTTGTTCCTCGTTCACGCAAAACTTACCAAATGGATTGCAAACTTGAATGCAATTTGGTAGTAAGATAGATAAATTCCTAGATTAAATAATAAGATACGTTTTATCTAGAAATAAACGGACGAAGTCGCGGGTAATAGTTAGAAAAACAGAAAAGAAATAAAAACTATCTTACTAATTAAATGTTAAAAAACAAAGATGGCCGCTGTGGTTAGGTACTTAAAATGCTAGCTCTAGTTCCAAAGTTACTTGAGTAGTATATAAAAATAAATATTATATTCATTTATAGATTCCAGCCCCGCATTCCAGTATCTACAAATTTAAAGAAATCGTGACTTATTAATAAAAGAAGCAAAATCAATCATCCTCAAGTTATAAACGCAAAAATGTGTAAAAATAGATAAAAAAGTTATTAAAGTTTAACTTAATTAAATTACTCGAAGAAACAATTAGGCTACTCACTAAATTATTTATTAGTTTTTTCTAATGTTTCTTGTTCCCAAAATCTCGTGACGAAACCAAATTCTTTTCTTTAGTCTCAAACATCCGAGACCGCACGGTTCACGAAAAGGCATAATTTGTCAAACTTGTCCGGTTGGTATCCGCTTCTCAAGATCTGAGTCCCGAAATTATGAACTAGTGGAATGGATGCGGCATCATCAAAATATAAATATAGTTGCTGATTAGAAATATTGTAAGCAAATTGTTACAATATTATGAGGAAAAGTAAATGCAATCTTGGTCTAGGATATGCTTGCTAAGTAAAAGAATTAGTAATGATTAATACCTTAAATGGTATTCAGATAGGTATAGAGATCGTGCAAATTTTATAAAAACTAAACAAGATTTTTTGAAGGAAATCAATGTTAACTTGTAAAAATAGTATTAATATTTGTGATTCCAATAAAAAAAACACAAAAAAATATATATATTATGCAAGCTAAAGCAAGCTGAAAATAATCGCTGCATATTAAATGATGTTGAGGATACAAAATAATGCCAAAGCTTAACACAAATCACACTAAAGTAAACTAAAATCCAATATCATACCAATTTTATTAACATAGCAAAGCATACAAAATCATGGTAGATATTAATGTAATGCATGCTTCCGCATGCCAAAGCATTCTTCATCGTTCACAGCATAAAAACCTTAGTTAAAATATGCCTAAACAAGCCGAAGCATGCAATAACATGCCATGCCTACATGGATGCTTATGATGGTTAAAGTAAATATTTAGTATGAAAGTAAAAGATTAATACCCGATTCCAATATTTAAACATCGGTTCTAGTAACGGGTAGTAATGAAATATACGAGGCGTAAGCTAAAAACGATTGACAGACCACTAATGACAGTTGACATGGAAAGTTAATTTGAAATTAGAATTAACGACTCGTAGTCAGGTTGAACAACGGATTATCCTTTTTGACACATTACGAATCGTGAAATATTAGAACCGAGCATAAATAAATTTACCACATCCATAAAAGCATGCTTCGCCGAGATGGTATCGTTGAACATAGTCCGTTAACGCATATTAGCTTCTTGAGCGATACAGCGGCGCCGGCCATCACTGGCATTAAGGCGAAGTTACCGATTGGTTAACTGGAAACTACGGAATTGGAAGGTTAGCGTTAGCTAATTCTGGATTAACGGCAGAGTTTGGGAGTTCGGTTGCTGGTTTGTGAGAGGTGCAATTAAGTTTTGGAGTAACATAGCTGAGTTGATTGTTTGAGTCAATCATACAGTTGCGAACAATGAAAATGTTTACTTAAGACTCCAATTACAAATCACCTATTCCGATCGTTTAAAGAAACAGGAATTTTTTGTCTCTTTTGTAGTGTGAGATTCGAACCCATGACCTTCAATCGTGTTTGCTCGTGTTGATGCTTGTGCAACCGTGCTAACCAGTGGCTTTTTCGGAAGGTGACTTTTTTTTTCAGCATTCGGTTGGTGCCATCTCCCAGATGAGTTTTTAATTACATACATATTATTTGAAATTATATTTTATGCAGAATTGCTTGAAAACTAAATAATCAAATATAACTCGGTATTTCTTCTTTATTTAGCGGTTAGCGTAGATCCAATTCGTATTTACAGTAAGTCATGGCTCTTCTTTGACTATGATCTTGATGTGGGTATCTGGCGACAATAGAGCGATTACCGACTGATTTCTGGAACCCTTACAAGGGAAACCACTTAAACGGATGGAATTATTATTTAACCATTAGGTGATTCAAGCCTGGAACACCTTAACAAAATTGGGCACATCGCACAAAGTTATAGTGTTTGCCTTGGAATAGAACCCACGAATTCTGGGTGTTAAGTCTAACGCTCAAGCTACTAAACCACCACCATCACAGATGCTGAATCTGTAAGTAAACTCATTTTACTTGTTATGTTAAATGAGTACCTACATGAAACTTAACATAAAACTTAAAAACTACAAAAATTTCAGATTTTATCTTTTACTTTTTACATCTGACATTACACTTTTTGTTCATAGCGGTGAACTGCCAGTACACGAATAAGGTTTTACTTGTAATTAAAAAGTATAAACATGTGTTAACAGAAGCAGTTACACCTTTTGGTAATCTTTAATGAATACAAGACTGTCACAGCACCAGCGTCCCCTTAACGCCGAATTTGAGATATAGAACACTTAATCCGCTCAAGAAAGCATAAAAGGGGAACAATTTCACCTCAGATCAGAACTACTGATAATTCCCTTAAGTCGGAACATATGAGACGGGACGAGTGTGAGGAGCGTAGTCGCGGTCACTCGGCTTGTCGAACGGTGATTAGGTGTTGACAAAGAGGATTGATTGTAATTAACGCTACGGAATTAGTGGACGCCATAATGTGATGTCAATGGGATTCTGAGGGGGATAGCTGACAGACTCAGCAGTTCTGAGATGCGTCATCAATTTGCGTTTAAATAAACATGCGAAGAGATAAAATGCCGTACTCCAGTTTTGCATAACAATCAACATCCTAAAATAGTTTATAGCTGAGTAATTAACATAAATAAAAAAAATGCGCCAGACAACCACATTGAGCACCTGGTCTCAAACTCTGATGCTCATAGTATAAAGGGAAACCTTATTCCCGTTGTACTATGAGCATCAGACGAGGGATTAACTGGGGGCGTCATCCCAGCACACCCATACCCAAGTCAATTAAGAAACTTTCGTTTTCCAAATTGACCTAACCGGAAATCGAACCCAGGACCTTTTGCACTTTGGCCTACCTTAGCCACTGCGCCACCGAGTTCGTCTGATGAAAATTATTTTCATTATTGTTTATTTAATGACATTGTCGTTCATTATAAATATATTTTAAGGCATTAGAGTGGAGAAGCAAGAAGGATCTAGTCTAGTATTCTTCATACATACTGTTACATAAGGGCATGAATGGAACAGCTATATTGTTTCAGATATGACCACCCGTAGATATATTTTACCTAAAAAGGTCATACAGGAGCTAGTATTAATGATCTATGGAGCAGAAAAAGTGTTGTAACAATGACATGTAAGCCTTTTTTTTGTTTTTTTTTTCGGAGTAAAATGCATTGACGCACCGTACCGTCACGCGAGGGAGGTGATAGCGTGTGTGGGACTCCCTGCCCTTATGTGGGCAGGAATACCCACTAAAACCCCCCGGTGGACCTCATCGCCTTGATGGTGATGCCATGGGAACAGAAGACCTACCACAGCATCACCGGCGTAATGACCGCTAATTAAGCAGCCCCTTCATCTCCCCCTGGAATGATTTAGGGGAGAAGCGTGGATGGCCGATCCACTAGACCGTCCCCGCTTCGCAGTGGAGACCGTGAATGTAATGCCAGCTGTGGTGCCCTCACACCATCAGCCGGCCGGTCTCCAGGCGGTGATAGAGTGCGACTGTACTGCCGTCGCGCTCTCAGCCGCCGATGACATGTAAGCCTAGCATGCGCAATACATCAAATTTCTCTCATGAAACGACAAAAGTTTCTTTACCGTTGATTGAGTGATAGTACACCGTACTCGTATTTTCGGCCAATCAGCAGTCGACGCATTGATTTTGACATTTCTCAAGAGCGCGATAAAATTTACTCTCGCGGCGCATGCTAGGCCTGATGGTTATATTTTACTTCTTTAACATCCCACTTCTAGACACAAGCCTCTATCACTACTAATAGTATGCATATAAAGACAAGCAGAATGAGAATATTATAAAATACATAGTTTAAATCCATGCATCATTATTTCAAATTCAAAACATGCGGAATCTACCTGTTCCATCGAAAGCCTTACTTAAAAATATTATTTTTAAACAAAACAAGTGCTCTCTACTGCGCAAATAGAGAACCGAAATATTTAATTGCATACTACAATATTTTACCTACGAAGCCTCCAATGATACCAACATCATTCAATTTTGAACTTTGGCTTTACGAGTTAAGGTTGAAATTGGTTTGCAGAGATGACAGAGATAGTACAGTCAGATAAATAATCGATAAATTTTAACAGCCACGTCCGCTACTGGCGGGCGTGTCTTCGACTGTACAAGATTCGTTGAATTGACAATACAATGATATATTCATTGTTAAGCGTAGTGTACACCTTTGATCATGAAGTCATTGTAATTTGGGGCTTGGGGATTAAATGTCTGGTTTCCCATGGTGTTAAATCTGGTTTCCAATTATGTATGACCTACACATAGCACTAAGAAAAGATACTCTTCTCGGTAGATTAGATCCGAACCGACAGTAAAATAAAACTTTGGATTTTATTCAACTATTACCTGAATAAAGAAATATCTAACTTTGTTTTCAATGAAAAATTCGTCTAAGTTAATTTGTATATATTTCGGAATGGATGTATTTCGGAAGAAAACTTTTTCACGTAATTTAAGAAAAAGGTACCTTTTATATTATCCTAGTTTTTAATATGTCTACCAACCGAATTTAACCCAAATCCGTTTAGTAGCTTTTGTATGAAAGAAAACAGATATACATCCATACAAAGTTTTATTTTATATTTTATGTTAGAAGAATGTTGGCAACTCTTTCACGCAACAGCTACTGAATGAATTTAGATGGAATTTGGTATAAATGTGATTTATTAAGACCTTCTATGAACTCAGTTTTTATAAGCCATAGGTTCACTTCCCGCGCGAACAACATTTTTGGGCGTTGTTTCCAGTTTGGAAATTTTCAGATTGATCACGTGAAATGTCTGATAAGAAAATATCATCCTTGCTTTCATCTGTGCATTTATATCATACTATCACGACAAGCATGCGGTACGTCATCTTTCTTAAATCCAGTAATGCCTTTTTTTTTTTTTTCTGACGAGGGGAAATGCTTTGACGCACCGTACCGTCACCTGAGGGAGGTGACGGCGTGTGTGGGACTCCCTGCCCTTACAACGGCAGGACTACCCACTAAAACCCCCCGGTTGGACCTCATCGCCTAAGTGGTGGTGCTGTGGGAAATCGGATCAACCTAACCAACCACAACACCACCGGCGGAATAGCCGCTTATGCAGCTCCGTCTCCTCCCCCTACGGTGTTTGGGGGGAGAGTGGGGAAAATCCAGTAATGCCTAGCGTGTCCGTATGGACACTAAATGAGACGACAAAAGTTTCGAAACTGTTGTTTGGCTGATAGCAGACAGCACTCGTATTTCCATCCAATCAGCAGCTAACGCACTGAATGTTATCAATTTTAACACTTGTAATGATCGCATTTAACATATTATGTTAACATATAGGCCTAGCATGCGCAATATGTCAAATTTCTCGCATGAGACGACAA
This sequence comes from Glyphodes pyloalis, assembly GCA_037074685.1. Taxonomy (NCBI): domain Eukaryota; kingdom Metazoa; phylum Arthropoda; class Insecta; order Lepidoptera; family Crambidae; genus Glyphodes; species Glyphodes pyloalis. Next base: position 6,812,853 of record JAYKKO010000020.1, read on the forward strand.
AAGCTTTGATACTTGTATTTTTAGCCAATCAGCAGTTGACGCACTGACTTCAATCTATTTTGACGTCTGTTATGAGCGCAATAAAATTTAGTCACGTGGTGCATGCTAGGCCTGATAGCCGCTTAGTTTACATTCTGCGAGTAAATTTAATAGGACACATTCTTTTTATCCCAAAAAAGGCGGACCAAGTCGAGTTATCTATAATACTTTCTACGATGTGTACCCGGCTTAACTCCCACCTCCATCAATCAGCTGATGCCGCTATGATTGTGTCAATAGTGTTGTACACGTAACATCCGCTAATGTGGAAGTCGTGACACATAGATTAACATCTCTATTTGTTTTTAGCGTTCTTCGTAAAGTATGAAGTTGTAGAATTTTCGGCAGTCTTGAAATATTTTTCATTCCTTTCGTTTAGCAATGAATTAACAAGTTTTCTCAAACACTATTCATAAATTTTGCTTGGAATGCACACCCATCCTATTTTGGATTTTTTCCGACGCTTGTTTCCGAAGCGTTGTTTTTATTTCGCCACGAGTATACCTACCAGCTGTTGTCTAAAAATATCTAAGTATAAGGATGGTCACTTACTTTATACACATTTTACAAATTAGCAATTGGCCCGCACAGTTGAGTACCACAGTTGACATATGCCTTGCAGAATTTAATTGGTAGCACTATTTTATCTTCAACTAAATGTAGCAGGTGACTTCCCCCGCTTTGTTTTGAGATAAATACTATTTTATATAAAAGTTTAGGCTATTCGATTTTATTATTTTTATAGTACTATACGCCGTACTAGCGAACTTTAAATATTAGAAACAGAAAAATTTTTATCTCTTTAAAATTTTTTTACCGAAAGGCTAACGGTTGATACAGCAGAAAAATTTCATCGCCTACAATAACTTGCGGTTAGCTCAGTTGGTAAGAGCAGCACGCGCGATACGTAAAGGTCGTGGGTTCAATTCCCGCACCGCAGGGGGAGATAAAAAATTTTCTGTTTCTAATATTAAAAGTTTAGGCTGTCATCACTAATCATACCAAATTTGATCTAAATTCATAGTTTAGTAGTTATGGCGTCCATGTTGGCGTTAAGGTCATTTTTCAGGCTAGCGTCGTTCGTTTCCCTAGCATTGTGAGCGTATCATCGGGTTATTCTGGTAAATAAGAGCACTTTAACGCTATAACGAATTTATTGCACGATACACAAATCACTATCTATGAACAAGTAGGTAGGATTTACAACGGTCTGCGACAGTTTCTGACGACGACGTGCTCACAGCTCTGCGATCGTAACCGAAGTGAGCGATGCTCCGCTCGATGCTACGCCCCGTAAATGGCCACTTGGTGGCGCTAGTGTTGCTATTTCCGACACATTCATATTTTCTAACAAACTTTCGCGTTTATAATATGAGTAGAACAAGCGACAATGGTAAGTCTTTTCGAATGATATTTCGTGATAATAGTCTTCACTCATTTTCGCAAAATATAATAAAAGAGAGAGTATCCATGTACGCTGAACTGACGAGTTAAACTCATTACCATGTAGCTTTTATCTTTTATTTTGAGATAAAAATATCCTCTTTAGCCAATTTAGTATCTCATCATTATTTTAACATTATATTGTCCAAACATAATAAGTCGCTTTTGCATGGAGGAGAGACAAACATAATCCTTCATACATTAACACTTTTAGCTTTACAGAATCCTAAAACGTATACTACCAAGTTCGAAGACTTGTTAAATTTTATCCTGAACCATGTTTTACTTGTAACAATCACACTTTACTAGTTTTGCATTGGTTGTCACATACTGTCTCCAAGTGGGAACCTAATCTTAAAATCTAACAATGTGTGTGGAACGAACGCGATACCATCTTTCGTTGGTGATCGCAATTTCTTTAACTTTCACAGATGACTGACATTTTTCTTAATGTTCCTGTGGCAGATGATTTTCTCACGGATTGTATATATATACCTACGAGTATATTTTCGACATTGTTTTGAATTTCTATTCAAATTCAAACTGGCAAATGTCTGGAATTGTCAGGATTTTTTTTTTAATTTAATTCCAAACCAGTTGATAAAGACAAATCTTTTAAGTAATAGAAAATTGTTTTATTTTTTATAATGCTCTTCAAGATTGACCTCCTCCCACCTGCTGTTAAGTGGTAATGAGGTCCTTGCTTAAGGGCGACAAGTACAGCATAATAAATCTGTTACTGACTTGTCGCCCTTACCTTGAAGGCTTGACCCCTGCCACTAATGTAGCACACGCAGGAACACAACGACACCGAAGTGATTGTTATTTGGCTGCGGTCTTTTGTAAAGTGAAGGTATTTCACCAGTCGGACTGCTCCAGTTCGAGCGATCAATCGCTATGTCCTACCTCTCATAAGTTTTATCCAAACCCAACTAAGACAAATATGATTTAAATATCGAAAATCGCTTTCGAAATGGTGCTGTAGTTCTAGCGCGACATAGTGATTAAAGTAGGTATTTCATAATTATGTGTATTCTAAATGTATTCATTCGTCTATCAATTTTCTTTCCAAATCTCTAAAACCTCGTAGCTGAGAGGCGGGCCGGACTTTAGTGTCGCGCCATCTCTGAGATCTCGGGTTAGATTCCCGGTCGGGTCAATTCGGGGAACCAACTTTTCTATATAGTCTGTGGTCTGGATATTGTGGTGCCCTCGTTGTTTCTGATTTCTGTAACTCAAATGCTTTAGCTACTTACCACAGAATCAGAGCAATGTCTGAGATGTTGTTGAATTGAATAATTAAAAGCTCATTTGGTACCTTGCAACCTCTACAGAGCAAAGGAACTTTTGCGTCCACCGAAACAAGTACTACCGAAATAGCGCCAGAGCTAATGAATATTCATTAGCAGAAGAAACTAAGGCAGTAAACCATTCGGCAACAAGCTCGATGTGCCAAATGCGCGATCACCAGGCCCGGGCAGCTCGGAGCGGTGGGAGCGTGAGCGGGCCCCATAAACCGTAACTAGTCTCCAACTAAAACTACAAAGTTGAAGTTTCAACACAGACTATTTGTTGGTCTAGGAACAAAAATGGACGACCCTCACACGGCAGCCTGTTTTGAGGTGCATTAAAATATTAGTATGTGTCGCTGCCATTTTCTAAAAAAAAATTGGTAAATTTAATTATTTGTGTCCTTGGAATAATTATATTAATTACATTAAGAAATATAGGACAACAACACGGATGTTTTAAATAACAAAATATAGTTTAAAACATCTCTAACAATACTCAAAAATAACACTTAAAAGTAAAAAAAGAGACAAAGTGTTTGTAGTAGATACATATTTTATATTCTGTGTATTCTTCTTGTAAATTTTCATTTGTCTACGTATTCAGAAAAAAAAGAAATAGGCTATAAATGATTAAAAGGCTCTCGTTTGTGCCAGAAACGGAACCTTAACCAAGTAAAAGAGCCAGATAAGGAACATATTTGTGAAAGCCGCTTTCGATTTGATGATGTACATAGTTCTAGCTTGAGGCTGTGATTAGAGTTGATATTTCATATTCTGTGTATTATTTATGTTTTTTTTTATTTGTTCCTCTATTACCGTTCAAAGGATTTAAAATCATTTCCGTTGGTACATCCACATAAAAGCATAGGAACTTTCGGCTCCACCGAAACAAGAACGACCGAAATAGCGTCAGATCCTTATGAATATTAATTAGCAGGAGAAACTAATACAGTAAACCATTCGGCAACAAGCTCGATGTGCCAAATGCGCGATCACCAGGCCCGGCAGCTCGGAGCGGTGGGAGCGTGAGCGGGCCTCATAAACCGTAACTAGTCTCCAACTAAAACTACAAAGTTGAAGTTTCAACACAGACTATTTGTTGGTCTAGGAACAAAAATGGACGACCCTCACACCGCAGTCGGTTTTGGGGTGCGTTAAATATTAGTAGTTGTCGCTAAAATAAAAGAGGTTATTTCTTTGCGTTCTGATATAATTAAAAAAAATCATCACATATATTCCTCTGATCCTGTGTTAAACAGCTAAAACACTTGTGTTACAGAAATAATAGCGGTCTACAACCCCCAGACCCGTGAAAGTTGGTTTCCCATATTGACCCTACCGGGAATCGAACCATAGTCATAGTGAACCCTGGGCTCGGAAATAAATACAAAACTGGAATGTACGCTAGGAGAAAGACGCCTATGTTTAAACATATTGATACCACATCCATTTAAATTTGAATGTTGTTTAATAAACTACCATTTCAGAAAAAATATTAACAAATACAATTTAAAATTATTTTTTGACTAAATGACTTAATACGTTAAAAGCTTGCTTTATTAAAACTGATGCCCTTTTTTAAGATCTATCTTCTTACATTTTTCATAGACCGGCCCTTTGACCAAAATGTGGTACAATTCTTATTTAAAAAAAATCGTTTGAAATTACACCAATACTAAAACTGGATCATAATTTGTCTTCTCATCAACAAAAATGAAAAGTAATTAAAATTTAACAACGGTGTGAGTGTCAAACTACATTTGAACCTGACAAAACTTCTGCGTTTACCGACAAAGACTATATTTACTGTGCTAAAGTTAATAATAGACAGGTAGTTTGCTAAATTGGACTAGAATTTGTACACAGCTAAACTAATATAATGTAGCGAGAACTTTAACTTGCAAAGGAAAACGGATACAAGTAAGCAAGCTTCATTTGGCTCCAAGAATTTGAAATTAAGGCATATTTACTAATATTTTAAAGCTGAACAGTTTGTTTGTTTTTTTGAACGCGCTAACCTCTGTAATTATTAATTTGAATAGAAAAACTATTTTTGTGTTTGACTGTCAATTTATTGAGACTATCATTATAAAATCACTCTGCGACTAACAGAAGTGAAAAATCAGAGGACAATGTGAAAAAAGCGGAGATACCTTGGGTGCAAAGCCGCGGCATGTCACTAGTGATATCATAAAAATAGGTTAGTTAAAAAATTAAGTTAATTAATAGCCTTATTAATTTCCTATTGTAGCTAAATAATTCTGTCACAGAAATAAATAAAATGGTTAACAGTGACTCCCATAATAGGTTAAACATATCACTTGAAAATCACATCTCTTGAAAAAAATTATCAATAGTAAATAATAATTTAATTAGGAATTTTAATAATGATGATGAAGAGGGTTCCGTACGTTGGGCTCATAGGTCACAATAAACTAAACAATTATATTAATCAAATGTAGGTAAATAAGTTACAGTTGTTAACGTCGATGTTTAAAGTAATTAATTCTTCTTATTCTTCAGCTAATTTACTTTGGCACAGGCAGGTAACAATAAAAAAAACGTAAATTTAACAAAACAACCCTTTTTTTTTAATCCATGTACTTCTCATAGGTTTTCCTGTAATCTATAGGTAAAGAGCTATATTCCGCATTAATTTCAAAATATTTAGCCTAGTAGTTTCGGAGATAAGGGGGGGGGGGGGATGGTCAATTTTCCCCTATTTTCTTAAATAACTTAAAAACGATTTATTTCAAGATTAAAAATGATACATATTTGCAATCCTTACAGCAAGATCTTTCATTTGATATGTCACACGATATGGTTAGCGAATTTTTTTTTTAATGTTGTGATTTACCCCTCAAAAGTGACCCCCGAATTCATAATTTATTTATTTACGTTACACATGCACCTTTGGGTCTTTAACTTACATATGTGTACCAAATTTCATCTCAATTGGTCCAGTGGTTTCAGAGTAATCGGCTGTGACAGACGGACGGACAGACAGACACGCGAGTGATCCTATAAGGGTTCCGTTTTTTCCTTTTGAGGTACGGAACCCTAAAAACCGTAAGTCGTGGGTTCAAATCCCGCGGGGAACACTTACACTAACATTTCAAATCTCCAATGTCCTTACCAAACCAAATGGTATGGCCCCTTATTGTACATTTATATAAAAAATAAATATTCCATGCTTCAGAGGCACTTTAGGTCTTCATTTATTCTTGCAAAACCAGAGAGAGAGAGGTAGGGCATAGCGATTTATCGCTCGAACTAGAGCAGCCCGACTGGTGAAATACCTCCACCTTACAGAGACCGCAGCCAAATAACAATCACTTCTGAGTTGTCGTGTTCCTGCGTGTGAGCAAGGTTTCAAGAGCTCTAGGGGGGTGCTACATTAGTACCTGGGGTCAAGCCTTCAAGGTAAGGGCGACAAGTCCAGTAACAGATTTATTATCCTGTACTTGTTTCCCTGAAGCTAGGATCTCATTACCACATAACATTAGGTGGGATGAGGTCAATCTTGAAGTGTTATATATAAAAAAAATACAAGACCCTGAAAAGTATCCTATTACTTAGTGGCACTAACAAGTATTTTCTTTCTGTGGATATCAAAAAAGAAGCAATTGTCAGCCAAATAATACGCCGTATAAATACAGACAAAATGCTTACTACTTTTTCCTAAACCAAAGCATTTCTGTAACAGAATTCCGAGCGCAGCCGCGGGCAAAAGCTAGTTTAATAACGCTATCGACGGTGCTTTGTTTTAGATGAAATTGGGTTACGGATGATACAAAAAACAAATACCAACACGTGCCGAGCCTAAGGCGGAAAAGAAGGCACGTTTTCCAGTGTACAGCTATAAATATACTCGTTCAACAAGATTTATATCTTTGTTTAAGTACATATAACATTTTGACTGCAACCTTGCAACAATTGTCAGTGCTCCTTGCCGTTAAACCAAGAGGTGTAAGTTCCATTTCCACTGCGACGTTCGTTTGATGAACTTTCTTAGCTCCGTAGCTGGATTTTTATAAATGTATTTCATATGTAATTTAGCCTAACCGTTTTTTGTCCCCATAACATATTTGCTTTAGCTACTAACTTTGGCGTCACATCAGTTTTTATGATGTTATCTGTTAATAAGGGTCCGTGGGTACACCCCATATCTTTTGCCCGCTTAGTGGACGAACCCCAATTTTTGGTACGATCAAATGTATCTAGCCAGAAACATTAGAATTATGTCTGGAATTATAGTTTGTACAGAATACACTTAGCATGTTCTTATATAGTCAAAGTCAAAGTCAATCTTTTTTATTCACATAGATTAAATTAGTAATACTTATGAATAGTCTCTATATAAAGCAAATGAAGCTACCTCCGGTTCGGAACCTATAAGTAAAGAGAAGATACTGGCAAGAAACTCAGTAGTTTTAGAAACTCAATACTTTCTTCATTCAAAGTATGAATCCCTAGAAATAAATCGAAAAAAGGAAAAATACGTTTAAATATAACTGGCACTATTATATACTCGGGTACCCACATAGAGTAAATGTCTCATCGCAATTGAAATTTTAATATCAGATTTTTGTAGGTGAACTAGAAAACAAAAAAATTAATACGTTTTTTTTTGTGTTTTTTTATTACTGATGATTTTAAGTGATTTCTGTGAATTAATTTACAGCTGCTCTTAAAAAGCATATCTCTTACTGTCCAGCCAGCTCATCATTTTAGATACACGTAAAAAACACGAAAACTTTTGATAGCACCCACGACAAAGCTTTGTTGGAGCTTGTAATTAAAACAATCTAACAAATTAATCAGAGCTTTGAAAAAGCTCGCTTTATAACTTTTGATGATACGTTTACCGGAGCGGTGTCATTTAACATTGTCTTTTTATTGCTTCACTTGTATAAACGACCTCCGTAGCCGAGAGGCGAACGTGCGGGACTTTGGCGTCACGCCATCACTGAGGTCCCGTGTTCGATCTCCAGTCGGGTCAATATGAGGAACGAACTATTCTGTATTGTCTCGGGTCTGGGTGTAGTGGCACCGTCGTTTTTTATTTTTGTAACACAAGTGCTAAGCTACTTACCTTAGAATCAGTGCAATGTATGTGATGCTGTTAATATTATTATTTTTTATTACAAAGCAGAGTCTCTTCCCCCTGTATATCCCTATGTACATATGCTTAGATCTTTATACCTAAGTATGCAACATGTTTTGATTCTGTGGTATGTAGCTTAAACACTAAGCTACATACCACAGAATCAGAGCAATGTATGTAATGTCGTCCAATATTTATTTGTTTATTTATTACTAGCTTTCCGCCCGCGGCTTCACCCGCGTGGAACTCGTTTATATTGTGGTATAAAGCACAACATACACAATTTAATGTAAAATGGTAGGAACCAAAAAAAGCGAAAACCTGTAAATAAAGATACAACAGCAAGCAAGTAAATGAGTTAAAAAGTGCACCGAATAAGTTAAAAAACACCCAGCGCCATCTATCGCGTACCTCAAGAACTAAATAGCATAAGCTATCATGCCACTTGTTACGTATTTTAAAAAGCACATCGTTACCATCATCTAGCGCCATCTATCGCCATCTATCGCATACCTCTTCTCCAATCCATCCATCAAGCAAACTATGTTTTGGTTTTCCCTCGGGAGTATCAATTTTTTCCGGGATTAAAAGTAACCTATTATTTAAGACAGGAGAAACCCATAGATAGAAAACAAATAAGCGAGATAAGCAAGAAAATCAATTATTCCATAAGAGAACACAGACAAAAAACAAGACAGAAAATGTTTATGTTTCATATAGAAAGGACTGGCGGTATTAAAAGAGCAACAAAGGAATTTCAAGAATCTAAAAACTGGATACCAGAAATGGAAAAACCAAAAACCTCAAAGAACACAACAAAAAGGTCAGAAATATTAGATATAGCAACCGAGTTTTACCAAAATCTTTATAGCGACGAGACACCGCCAACGTCAGATTTTTGCATGGAAGGTGATGAAGAAGAAATCCCGTTAATTATAGAAAGCGAAATAATGAAGGCCATCCATTCGCAAAAAATGAGGAAAACGCCAGGCGAAGATGGAATTTCGAACAAGCTCCTGAAAGGATCCGCAGTCGTCACTATGAAAAATCTATTAAACCTATACAACGAAATCCTCCACCAAGAAATAATTCCAGCGCAATGGTCAACATCGACAATAATCTTGCTTCATAAAAAAAGGTAAATTGAACGATATTAACAACTACAGACCTATAAGTCTTATGTCAAACATCTACAAGATATTTTCGAAAATCATACTAGATAGAATCACAAACACTTTAGATGAGAACCAGCCCAAAGAACAGGCGGGTTTCCGCAGTGGTTTCTCAACTATAGACCACATATTTACTATCAAACAAATCACTGAGAAATACAAGGAATACAGACTACCCTACTACCTTGCCTTTATAGATTTTCAGAAAGCGTTCGACTCTATAAAACACCAAAAGATATGGGAAGCTTTGCTTAAACAAGGTATACAGAAAAAGTATATTCGGCTTATCAAAAATATATACAAAAATATGACAGCAAAAATCAAAACAGAGAGTGTAGGAAGATTATTTGACATAAAAAAAGGCGTGAGGCAGGGGGATCCTCTATCGCCCAAACTGTTCTCCGCAACCCTAGAGCTCGTCTTCCGAAATCTTGAGTGGGCACAGTATGGTATAAAAATTAACGGAGCAACCCTGAATCATCTCCGCTTTGCTGATGACCTTATAATCATTTCTGACAACCATAATCACTTACAAACTATGCTTAAACAACTCGAAGATGAAAGTAAAAAAGTGGGCTTGGAGATGAACCTGACCAAAACCAAACTAATGACAAATTGTATAAGAACTCCAATTATAATCAACAACAACACAATAGAGTATGTAGACGAATATTTATACCTCGGGCAGACCATATCGCCAGAAAATGACTCATCTAAGGAAATACAAAATAGAGTTAGCATAGCATGGAAAAGATACTGGTCACTAAAAGAAATTGTAAAAAACCCGTCAATACCGCTACATCTAAAAAGTAAAGTATTTAATATATGTATTCTACCCGCCATGACCTACGGATGCCAGTCATGGACAATAACTACACAAAATATGAAAAAACTGGAAGTCTGCCAACACAATATGGAAAGAAGCTTACTAAATATAAAACTAAAGGATAGAATATCCCTAAAAGATATAAGGGGGAAGACAAAGATTGCCGATATATCGTACACAATTAGGAAAATGAAATGGAGGTGGGCAGGACATTTGCAAAGAAGTAAAACAGAAAAATGGTAAAAATTCGTTTGTGAATGGTATCCCAGAGAGGGAAAAAGGAAGAGAGGGCGACCACTCCGAAGATGGGACGACGACCTGAAAACGGCCGCAGGAGCAATATGGAGAAGGAAATGCCAAGACCGGGATTTATGGAAAAATTTGGGGGAGGCCTATGCGAAAGCAAAACAATCTATACCGATGTCGGAAGAATGAATTTTCAAATAGTATATATAAATATTAGTTAAGTTAAAACAATAGTATAAACATAAGATGTAAGATTGTTAATAAAGGCTATTATTATTATTATTATTATTTAATCCAGACTTCTAACTTTATGTCTGCTAAATTTCAAAGCAATCGGTTCAGCAGTTACGGCGTGAAAGCGGAACAAACCAACAAACAAACTCACTTTCCGATTAAGAATATTAGTAAGGATTATATTTATTTGAATATTAATACAAATTTTGTTATAGGAAGGGATTTAAATGTTTGTCACCCATTTCTTTTCCATTCAAATCTGTCTCAACGCTCACCCAATCGGATATGCAGCCATCAATAAATCCAACTAATTCCACCACAGCTGATTAAAACATTTTGTTAATGAAACCAGTTTCTAATTAAGATACTCAGCAATCTGGTTTCCTAAATGAAGACATTTCCTTTAACTCGGATTAAAATAGGTTATCGTATAAAATAACATGGCGGGTAGATGTTTGGAGAGCGTTTTACCGTTTTTTTTTCTGAGAGCTCTTGTAAGTCAAGATAATGTTACCATCATCAAATACAACTGTAAACTTCTTTTTTTTAAGAATACTAATGATGTGGAATACTATTAACGGCAATGCCATAAACGGAAACACAACCCAAAAGGAATACCTACATATCAATGTTGGTTTTTTTGTCACTTCTAAAATAAGACCACACAGACGCATGTAGGTTAAAATGTACAAAAATGATGTATTTGAATATCACACATGAAACCCTACAGTTATTTTAATTTAAATGTTTAATTTTAATTTTATTTATTTCATTATATACTTTTTTTTATAACTGAAAAACTATCTGTCTTTCTTGGTGCAAAATTAGTACCTAATAAGTTTTGCTTTTTATTTGTAAATAAATCCTGAGTTTCTTGCTGGTATTTTCTCGGTAGTTATAGTTTCCGAAACGGAGGTAGCTTCATTTGCATTATATAGAGACGATTCATAAGTATTACTTAACTAGTACCGTCTGCAAAAACGTTTTTAATTATTTTTGTATACTTCTTTGTAATAAAAAATAAGGCTGAATTAATATAATTAAGGTTATGGCAACAATCCATTCACACCTAACTCATAATCAAAACTAATGCCGAGTACACACGCGAGGCATTCCGCGCCGCTAACTGTTCACTTTTTATTCGTGTGGCCCCTGGTTTACTTTGTCCCACGGAGGGAAACAGAGCGAGGAGCGACCGCCTATTTCTTTTTTCATGTAGTTTAGTCGCGGATGTTAGATGTGTTGGATGTGGCAATTTTTATTTAGAAGGAAAGAAAGAAATGCTTATGCCCGGTTCCAATATTTAACGATTCGTAATGTGTTAAAAATGATTATGCGTTTTTTTTCAATCGAGTCATTAATACCGTTCCGTAATTTTCATTCCATGCCAGCTGTCATCAGTTGTCTGTCGGTCGTTTTAAGCTTAAGCCTCCTTTAATTTTATTACAATCCGTAAATACCCTGGCACCGTCTCATGTTCACGGTACTGCTGTTAAGGCTGGAGCGGCGGCTGAACAGGCACAAATGCTCAAGCGTCGCAAATATAGTGCTCTTATGACGCACTATGAATTTGCGGCGCTTGCGGTAGAGACCATGGGACCATGGTCGAGCGATATGAAGGCTTTCGTGAAGGATTTGTCTTCACGCTTGATCCTCGCCTCGGGTGACCCCAGGGCCGGCGGCTATTTTGCCCAAAAACTTTCTATTATTGTACAGAGGGGCAACGCCGCCAGCGTACTGGGCACCATGCCGCAAGACGGTGAGCTAGACGACGTGTATATTTTGTAAGTTTTTGATGCTTGTTTTATTTTATTTTATTGAATTTTGTATATTTGTACATATAATGTAGTTTTTATTTAGTTTTAATTATTTCTTTTTTTTTGTAAATTACGTTTAGTTATAATTCATGTAATTTAATTGGAAATGAATAAATAATTTTTTTGACAGATGGGCTTGGTCCGAAACGGATTGTTTTTCAAATATTGGAACCGCGTATTACACAACATACCTACATTGAATGTAGGTATAGAACATCAACTGATAAATAAATGTTTGCCACAAAAAGGCAAGATATCATATTTAGATAAGATAAAACGTTTTTGAGCAGTAGATAGTAGGGGTTAAGGGGACCTGGTTTTAATACCTAGACCAAGGAAATAACAAAATATGTTTGGAATTTTTCAAACAAAACTCGGGTTTGTAATTACCAATGGTCAAGTTTTCAACAGGCAAGAACTTTTGCCCTGCAGTGAGATATTTAGTAGATTTAATAAACGTATCATCTTATAAAATTTACAATAGTTTATGCTCAGTTATGCTGTAATTAAAATAAGAAAAATGCATGACTTATTATTTTGAAGGACTTTTTTTATTTTAATTATTATCACTGAAAGTTGTAAGTTGGACAGAAAGAGCCAATGTAATAAGTGACATTATCAAATAAAAATATAATCGCTTGAAATAGCTGTAACTCTTGAAGATTTCGACTAAATTTTATTTGACTTTTATGTTTTTCATGACAAATAAGTAAAATGAATAAAATGTTTTTTATGAAATTCCCCGTAAAAATGAATTATGATTTAGAGTGTCCAAACTATTTGTATCCCGGCATGCTCTACTGCACAAAACACAATTTGTGCGACATCAAACGGGTCAAAATACCTCCTCCACCACCTTTCTTATATCAGTGCCCTCAGAAAACATCAAACAATCCCAAGCACCTCTGAACACTCCTCCGATGCACTGTTAGCGGTGACCTTGCATTGTTACTTGCTATATTTATTGCCATTCTTGGGCATTTGTGCATTTTGCTCTAAAGGTTTGCACCAAAGAAACGTTTTAAAGAAAAAACGTACTCTTAAACTCTTTGTTTTTGACATTGTCAATCACTTTTAATATCATTACTAGCTGGAGAGTGACCAACAATACGTTTGACAATTGCCAGGGCGTGCTCACTACTCCAAACTTAGAAGTTATCTATTCTATGACAGATATGACCAGCCTAATGCCACTTCAGCTTAAACTCAAATACTCCGATCAACTGTCCCTTGAAGCTGTGAAAATATTATCATAATAATAAAGGAGACATATATTGACATATATTTTAACTGTAAAAAAATCAACATCTATGTCAACGCAAACAAAAGAAATAAAATTACTTGGAAAGATTCAAAACCTGAAGGGTCTGAGTCAACGTAGAAAATTAGGCAAGAAGGAACGTATTAAAAAGCTCACAAAAATGGTTAATTTAAAAAACTATAATCTTTAAGTTAAATCACTTAATATTTTCAATACACTAAAAACTAAAAATATTAGGTCCAACTCAAAGTGCAGTGTGGAATAAACCAACGTAATGGGTGTTAACCGTTGATCATGCTTATTGTGAGCGAACTTAATGTGTTAACTGTTGTAAAGTCATTAATTAAATTAAATTAAAGAGCATTTGTTAACAAATTCAACGGTAGATATTTCATTAATTAAACACGAAATTTTGATACGAATCTGTACATTGAATAGATATTAAATGTTAAATTCTAAAACTGAAATTTAATATTATTTGCATTTGGAGATTAAGCTAAATGTGACTTTAGTATATATGGAAACTCAGTTGTCCAGTAGCTAATGTTTACTTATGAAAGAGAAATCATAGAAATTAAGGGCGTTAATTGTCGTGGGTCTGTATATTTTGGTACCGTCGTTATGTCCGATTCCTGTAACATAAATGTTAGATGTTGCTTTAACTACATACATCTAAATCTGTGCAATGTATGTAATGTAACTTACAATATTTATTTAAGGTACACACAACAGTGAAGACACAATTTACAACTAAAAACGATTTGATATGTTTACTTATTTTAAACTTGCCGTTACCCATGAATTTATTCGCATTATTTTTGAATAAAATCCTATATTTTATAAAAATGCATGCTTTTTTTCTGTAACCGGAGCACGCATTCATCCAAAATTTTTAAATAGTGCCTTATTTAAAATCGAACGTTAAAGGCTTTATTATTCATGAAATATTTTTTCTTTCGTTTAAGCTTTTTAGCTTAAGTTTTTGGCAAATAAACATATTTTTTTTAAATTTATTTTGAATTTCTAGTTAAAATAAAAAAGTAAAAATGTTTTAAATAGCAAGTCGAAATAGTAAACTCAATTTTAGTTCACTCTGTTTTATGGATGAATACCAATACATAAATAAACAGTGCCGCATTTCAGTTCAACTTTTTTCCTCTCAAAAAGCATCGCAATACATATTTTAACTCGACTTGCCGAGTGCCTCCCGTGGGCATCGGAATCGATAAAGGTATTGGAATTGAATACGAAATAATATTTTACGTTAAACTTCGCGACTGATATTGTGGATTTACAAATGTTTCGTAACAATTTTTATTTGTCAAGCAAAAGTCAGATTAAAGTGCTTCGTAATTATTGACTTTTATCGATAAGGTATTCGATTTTACAGTACAAATTATTCAAAAAGTATTTCAATTCACAAGTTTTAAAGTCACGTGGCATGCTTATAGGACTTTAACATTATCTTACGATCTTTGTAAAGCGTAAGTGTCAGGGCGTCTACTCTGAAAAACGAAATATGTCGGATCCGATAACGTTTAGCAATTTTTATTGCTCATAATCGCAACCAACACACTTCAAATGCGAATAAAGCGTTATCAAAAAACAAAATATTATTTATACAAATCAAAAATCACGTTTTGATTCCCTAACTTTTGATCAATCTTCAATAACGAAACCTTTCGTTTGTTCGTTTCGTTTTTGGGAGTAGACCCCCAAGTTCGGATACGATATCGAAATGGCGTGAATAGTTTATCAGCTATACACGCCATCTTGTTTTGGATGGGTGATTATTCCGTTCGAATTTAGAGACATCAGAAAACTTGTTAACAGTCTCCTCCTGGAAAAAATAATAATACAAAGATTCACACACACGCATACACGCACACAAACCCTTACAAGCTTTAATTGAATTAGTTTAAATTACCAAAAATTAAATTAGAAGTTAATTTATTCTTTATAATTAGACTAGGAATAAGACTATACAAAACTTACAGATACGATTTTCGGAACTATTCTATACTGTATCTTATATTGTGTAGACAATCATTTTCATATTATTTAAATCATTTAAATACCCATCAACTTTGGTGAGAAACATAAGCTTACTTACTTCGTTCAAATTTAGTGAAAAAGAAAATACATTTTCGAACAAAAAATAAAACAGATTTCAATAAATATAGACTAAAAACTTAAAAATTACTTTTTGTTTCACTAAAAAATGTAATAAAAGTAAAAATTTATTCCGTTCAAGTTTTCCAATGAAAGTTTGAGCGAAACTGTTCACTTTAACTTTTCGAAACGAATTATTGGCTAGCTATAAATCTTAGAAACCTAAATCTTGTACTCGAGCATAGACTAAAGGACTAAATCAATCACTTTGACAAGTTTTCCCAATAATTGTTGAAATGCGAGCTTTGTAAAACTCCAATAAAATCAGAGACGGTCTTTGTTGAAAAATTCAAAAAACTTGTTTAGAAAATACTTTAAAAAAGTCACATTATCAGCTGATTCCAAACTAAGATACGTACCTGCATAACCATCACATTTGCAACCTAAAAAATAGTGGATTTTTATATTAATCGGCTTTTATTATTAAAATTTCAAATCATTAAAGATCAATTTTTATTACATCCATTATTTACTACTAGCTGTTCATGGTCATATCCTTTCATGGTCGGTTTTAACCCTATCTCCCCTAATATTCGAAACAAAAAGGAGACTACATTTTAATCCAAGTTTCGAGCTATATTTGTGGAAAATTTCATATCTCCAACTTAGAAAATAAACATTTTCCCATATAAACTTTCAAAGGTGGTATCACCCCCATCCCCTCCCCTTTATTTTCTGACAAAAAGTAGCCTATATCCGCTCTAGAGGTTTAACGTATACCTATACCAAATTTCATCAAAAACGGTTGAGAGGTTTAAGCGGAAAAATGTAACAGACAGACAGAGTTACTTTCGCATTTATTATATTAGTTGGAAATACATACGCAAATTAAAAAATAATAGTGGCCAATTTCAAAACCAATTGAAATGTTATTTATGAAGTTTTATTGACTTAGACAATTTATAAAATTAGGTTTCCCAAATTAATGTGGCCGGAAGACGAAACTGTCGCGTTTCAGGTGCCTTCCTAAGTCACCATGTAATCTATGTGAATAAATAAGATTGACTTTGACTTTGACCGCGTCACCTAGTTGATATAAGGTTTAATTTTCTTTTGCAATTTCTTAGACAAGTATCAAATACAAGCTCAGTCATCACCTCGGGGGGTTTTGAGTTCGATTCACCGATCCAACCAAGTATATGTTCAAACTTATCTCGATTATGTATAACCTACCTATTTTTGTCTAGCTAAATGATTAAGCCTGTCATATCTATTTAACTGATGAATTGACTTCAATAATGAAAGTTCTGCATAAACAAGCGAGCCATTAATAATAATAATAAATAAATAAATAATAGACAACATCACATACATTGCTCTGATTCTGTGGTAAGTAGCTAAAGCACTCGTGTTACAGAAATCAGAAACAACGACGGTACCACAACACCCAGATCCGAGACAATATAGAAAAGTTCGTTTCCCATATTGACATGACAGGGGATCGAACCCGGAACCTCACACATGGCGCGGCGCCAAAGTCCGACCCGCTTGCCTCTTGGCTAAGGAGGTCATCATATTAAATAGGTTAATACTTTACATTGAAATAGTCGCCATTAAGCCACAAATCTATCCATCCGAACTTTCGCACTGAAAATGGTACAAAGTTAGTTATTTTAATATCCAGGCGTAACTGACAGAAATAGGGAGGTCAATTTGCCTCTTCAAACAAGTTGGTAGACTTAAAAGTAAATCAGATCTCAAGAACTGAATAAATCATCTAGTCAAAAGACTCCAATAATAGTAAAACGATATGAAACTCAGATCGGACCGCCGTCGCACCTTGTAAGCACAATACAATTATTAATACAGTACGGAAGCTTCAAAAAATAGCATATATCATCAGACACTCACATGTTACACAAACAAAAAAATAATAATTTCTTTTCGGTCGTAAAAACAAACTTTTTTATGTTGTCTCGGATGTGGGTGTTGTGGTACCTTAATTATTTATAAATTCTGTAGCTTCTATATATTATGTTTTTTTTTTTTTTAAAGCATTAGTATGAGATTGAACTAGCCGTATTGAGCTAAAAAATTGACGTCAATGTCTACCTACATGCTACTCAATTCCTTCTTGGCTTAGCGAATTACATTATAACTTAAGTAAATAACTTTAAATTCAGACTAAACTTGATAACAAGCCCAGTAACATCATATGGCTATACATTGGGGTAGGGTTATTTAAAAACAATGTGTACTAGACTAAACACAGCCAGAGTGAATCGCTGCAGATAATATCATGAATTGATATTATCTGAAGCGATTCACTCTGGCTGATTCAGATAATATCATGAGTTATCCTGTCACTGTTTTAAATATTATTAACTACGTGAAAACCTAAAGGAGGAATTCGTTATATTTTGATTATTTTTGATTTTTATGATGTATTGTAAAAACATTTATAAATGAAGTTTCTTTCAAACTTAAACATGGCATTATTTTAATGCCGTAGCAGCATATGCTGCGGCGTAATCCAATTAACTATGAAATGTACTGTGTGTGAGTTAATTATTTTATACCATGTGTTTTAAGGGCAGTAAATACATTTTCTCTTTACTCCCTTCCCGCTAAAACGTCGTACGAAAGAAATGATCAGTCCCTTGCAAGATTCCTGACTGAACTAATATTGACATTGTGTTGTAAGTCTGAGCTTGTTCGATACGAACTTAGGCAATTACTCACCAAATCATACCTTCGGTGGAAGCATTTTATCATTTAACCTAACTGAAATTGAACAAAAACTTCTAGCCAAGTTTCTTTATCGATTCGAGTCGCAACCCAATACCGTTTGGGAAAAGATTTAGGATGCTGGAAATGCAATTTTACCATCGTAATCTGTGACAAAAATATCATTAAAAATTATCTAGCTCTAAGCATTGTAAAGGTTAGGATAACTACTGAGTTTCTTGCCGAATTCTTCTCGGTAGGATTAGGTTCCGAACCGGCTATAGCTTCAATTTTGGTTTGTGTTCATTCTGACGATGCATAAGTGTTACTTGTAACCTACATGAATAAATGAATTGACTTTGACTTTGACTTTGACATAGTGACATATTAGTAGCGGTTGTCCTATACCCGATACCAATATTTTACGATTCGTAATGAGTCAAAAATGACGTTTTTCTCCAACCGGCTACGAGTCCTTAAATAATACTGTTAACTTACGCCTCGTATTATTTATAACTGTCCGTTACTAAAACGGAATGTTTTTAAAATATTGGAACCGGGTATAAGACTATCGGTAGTTTATAAATAAGCAATAGTTTTCTAAAATTTTTGTAGTGCTTCACGCAGCACTATTTTTATAATAGGTATTGCACTTCAAGATTGACCTCATCCTACCTGATGTTAAGTGGTAATGAGGTACTAGCTTAAGGGCGACAAGTACAGCATAATAATTGTCACTGGACTTGTCACCTTTACCTTGTAAGCTTGAATCCTGCCTCTAAGGTAGAAATCCCCAGGAGCTCTGGAAACCTTACTCACACGCAGGAAGATTATATTTGGCTACGGTAATTTTCTTTAAACATACAGAAAAAGTATCACCACCCATCTATAATTTTGTTTCTTTAAAAGTAATTAACAATAATATTGGCTACGTTTTAATAGACAGAGATAGACCTTTTAACAAACGAGAATATTAAATGGAACTAAGAGGTCTACTCTCAAAAACGAAATATGTCAGATCCGACAACGGATAGCAATTTTTAATTCTCATAGTCGCAACTAATTCACTTCGAATGTGACTAAAGCGTTTAAAAAAAACAAAATATTATTTATTCAAATCATTAACCAACTTCCTTTATTTTAATTTAACTCCCGAACTTTTGATAAATCTTAAAAAACGTATTGTTTTTGAGAGTAGACCCCTAGCACAAGTTAGTAACAAAATAAGTTTGTGGGCCTGTTATGGTTTTTATTTAACATCATGCTTTAATAGAAAGCATAGCCAGCACCAGCGTCAATATGTAAACTATCACTACCTATACCTACTAAAGCTATTGATTCATTTAATAATAATAAATAAATAATAACAAATATTAGACAACATCACATACATTGCTCTGATCCTTTGGTAAGTAGCTTAAGCACTTGTGTTACAGAAATCAGAAACAACGAAGGTACCACAACACCCAGACCCGAGACAATATAGAAAAGTTCATTTCCCATATTGACCTGACCAGGGATCGAACCCGATTTAATGGCATCAATACTAGCTTTTTAATCGATAGAATTAACTATAGGACCATATATTTTATATAAAAATTATATCACAATCTGGAACTATGCTCCGAAATATATTATTTTGTTCAACCGGGGTATCCAGCCCAGTACCTACCTACTTAACATATGTAAATCATGGTACCAGGAACTCAAACCACTAGAGCAATGCACTGAGTCTTAATTGTTTTTAAGTAAATAATTTAAATTTGACGTAAAACAAGATTTCGATTTTCAACCGTCTAAAAAAATTATTGGACGAGTGATTAAATGTTACCATTACCACATCCAGAATAGCTTTACCTTTGTATCCGAATTACCCCAGACCGCCCAACCGGGAACTTTTCCACTGAACTCCAATTAATTATATCGAATAATGAGTCGGTTCACTCTCGGTACCAACTCGCTACGTGATTCGGAGATCAATTCTTAATTTTCTTTTCACTCTAGTGATAGCTTGCCAAAGGAAATAGTGTTCCGCGAAATTAGGATGTATTCTTGTTACGTACGGGTAATATGCTGATACGAGAGTGAAATAATTGTATCCAGTTACCACTATCTAGTTTACCTTAAAAAAAGTATAGGTTAATTTTCAAACCTGAGCTTATGATTTTGTCAAAAGTAGTTTATACATAGTGATAAGTTAGATAGGTACTGCTGATTAACTTTTTTAAAGAACAATTTGACATCATTTTTTTCCTTTATGTTACATAGATATGGCCAAGTACAGAAATGAGGTTTCATTTGAGGTTAATTCCATAAAAAGTCAAATAGCACTAACATTCGATACTTTTTCAACTTAATCTATTGAGTTTCTTGCCAGTTTTTTTCTGAGGAGAAGTAGGTTTCGAACCGGTAACAGAGTAGCTTTGCATTGTATTTAATGACGATTCAAAGTATTTTAAGTAACTTACTTGAATTTGTTTTTAACAGCTGAACAAATAATTTAGGTTTCATTCATATGAACACGCGAAAAGGATTATAGGCACAATTTTCTTTTACACATTCCTCAAAATTCTACACACAATCTTTCACTTTCCAACCCATAAGCTAACTTAATGGCTACAAATTTTGGAAACATTTTTGTAGCCTAGAATGTGATTAAAAATATTTTTATTTTAATACGTAATGCAAACGAAATTAACTTTCTTTTTCGTCGATTTATGAGTTATAGTATCAGATAGAAGATACGCTTGCATAAGCATAGCTGTCGACCCAAATTGCGACTCCTACGCAAAACTACAAGGCTTGTCCAGTGGTGTTTGTTATTATGCGTTAGAATTGTGTGGATATGACATTTGACTGTTATATTGAACAAATAAATACGTACTTTTTTATGTTATACTTTGTTTGAGGAAAAAAACGTTTCGGAACCAAAACTACTCAAACCAAACTGTTATTTTATGTTTTTAATATACAAAGTTATGAATACCGATTACTCAATATTATTATTAAACGTATACGGACCATTTAAAACTAAAATGTTTAAATAACGGCTTCAAAATAGTCGAAGTTAGTATTTAAAAGGAACATAGAAGATATCTGTTCTCTCGCAGTTAATTTGTTTGAAAAACAACAAAGGTTACTCGACAGTTTCAAATTGCTTTCGAAAGCAGTTTGAACTTGTTTCTCTAGAAAATCTTACAAATTAACGTTTAGCCAACTTATATTATTCACAGTGTACATTGCTTTTCACAGTACACTTACTTACTCGTGTTTAATTTTAAAATAAAAGTGTTTTAGCCAAATAATTAAATCCAAGTTTTAAAATGAAATATACTTTAAACGAAAACTTTGTTTTTGAGCTGAAAACATTTATTTTCTAAAGTTACATACGAGTTTAAGAAATAAGGGTGTACATAATATAGGTCTTATGATGTTAATATCAAGGAAACTCGCATTATAAAATCAAAGGTAGGTATGTCAGGAAAAAAACAGTAGGTACTATAAGATTATAATAAAATTATAAAAATATTCATGTTTCTTATCACTTATTTATTCATCAGTACATTTTTGAAACAAATGATGTACTGTATATATTATACCTATACATATAACGCAACAAATTCAAAATTTCTTAAATAAATTAAAAACAGGATAAAAAACCTGATAGGCATCAGGAAGTATCAGTGGAAGCTAGTAACAAGCACTTGAAAATTAACAATGTACGACAGCAAACGAGGAGTAATCATGTCCATGCTAATCCAAAGTAAACAGTTAGCAACGTCTTTGCCGGCGGCCATGGAGTGGCGCCACCATCGAGCCGCTTACGCAATCAGTTACCAAATTTGAATTATTGAATAGTTTACAAACACTTCAAGCCTTAATAAGGCTGCCACGTTGCTATTGTTTAGAACTTGATATGTTTTGGGATCTACATTTTTATATTCGAATGATTATTTTTTTGTAAAAATTAAATGCTCCCACTGAAAAGCAAGATGTGCACCAGAAAAACTAATTATTAGTTAAGTAAACAACCTTTCATAATTAAAATCGCCCTAAAGGATAATATGGACATGGTGTGTGTACAGTCGCGGATATTTTGTCGATGTGAAAATGATGAAAATGATTTCTTATGCCTGCAAAGATTGAGTCTGTCCAAAATATCCTCTGAATACAATCATGGCATTAGAGTTTGAAAACGAAATGTCAATGAAAACTCGGGTCAACTGCAAATAACGATAAACACTTACACTCAGATATCATGTCTCGACTGGGTATGACATTAGGGTGGTAATAAGTCTCGAAGTCAGGAAGATACTAGAATTTCAAGAATCAACATGGCTAAAGGAGTTACTTTTTATTGGAGGCTATTCATAATATATCTGATAGTTCGCAGTGACTGCAGTTCACCAGAATTACACAGCAAATACTTTAATATCAATAGGAATACTCAGAAATACGGATCAGTTCTATGTGTGTAGTGTTATCCGGTATCTGCCTTTATTCGGTACTAGCTTTCCGCCCGCGGCTTCGCCCGCGTGGAATTCGTTTATATTGTGGTATAAAGCACAACATACACAATTCAATGTAAAATGGAAGGCACCAAAAAAAAACGAAAAACTATCGCATACCTCAAGACGATAAATCAAAACAGTGCCATCTCCAATCCATCCATCAAGCAAACTATATTTTTGTTTTCCCTCGGGAATATCATTTTTTTCCGGGATAAAAGATATCCTATTATTTAATCCGGAATTCTAACTTTACGTCAGCAAAATTTCAAAGCAATCAGTTCAGTAGTTACATCGTGAAAGCGGAACAAACAAACAAACAAACAAACTCACTTTCCGATTTATAATATTACAGTAAGGATACTAATTGGGTTAGAGAGATATTTTGCTCTAGTCAAAGTCAATCTTTTTTATTCACATAGATTATGTGATTGACATTAGTAATACTTATGAATAGTCTCTATATAAAGCAAATGAAGCTACCTCCGGCTCGGAACCTATAACTAAACAGAAGATACCGGCAAGAAACTCAGTAGTTTTTATTTACAAATGAAAGCCAAACTTATTAATAAATTTGTACTAAGACACACAGTTAGTTGGTCAATTGTACAATAAAAATTAAAAATACATTACATATTGAAAAAAATAAAAATAAAACAAAAGTATTTGTAAATTAAATTAAATTAACGGTAGGACTTACATTCGTCATCGTGGCCCAATACTGTCATTGATTGAGAAAATGTGTAATATATTTTTAAAATAATTATAAAACACGCAGACTAGGTAGTGATCCACACGTTCTTGTTATTCAAATACTCTTCTATTTTGTAGTAGCCTTTTTTCAAAAGACAACGTTTGACCAATGTCTTAAATTTGTATAAAGGTAACTCAACAATAACTTGAGGGTGTTTATTAAACATTTTTATGCTTGATGCTTGAGTTTTTGTATACATGCATTAAACAGTCGAGAATCGAAAATTTACCACCAGCAAATTAAATCAGTACGCGGATACAAATCAAATTATCTCCAACACAGCGAGTAATCATGTTTGGCAACTCATCATCATTAGTTCATAATGACGACTTCATTTAAAAGTAGCCTAAGGCAATGAAGCATTGATAGCTTGTTATTTCATTTTAATATGTATCTTGTGGTCTAATCTGTACATTATCTTTTATAAATATATTTTTTTCAGTTTAAATTCGGCTAGTGGCACGCCATGGCTTTCTGCGCTTATTATCTCCGTTTTTCTTGAATTGCAATATAAAAAATATGCTTCATGATGAGGACTTAGACATTTATTTTTTTACTGAGGTCTACAAATTTACCATTAACATCAATCTGATAGTCACGATGAATACAAATAGCAGAATTATGTTATTACTTTTAATTTCGTGTCAGAATATAATTCAAAATGAAACTACAGAACCTCAAAAATTATTTTCGCAACTAGGTAAGTCATTTCTAAATAGTTCGGTTTAAAACGGAAAGTGACTCAGACAAATAGCTCTATCTCCTAAGTTGTTTAAGATCATCCCACGTAAATAGTTTGAACTTTATTGTTTCAGATGACCTTTGAGAATTGGAAATGTAGGTGAGCTTTTGATGAAGTAAATTAATTATAGAAGTTTACTAAAACCATCTATGTTATCAATATTAAAATAAACAGGTTTATTGTTAAACATCGGTTTTTCTCAAGGTTGGCAAGATTTGACCTGATAGAGAGCGCTGGAAGTGTATGGGGGAGGTATTTTCCCAGCAGTGGGATAGTTTATAGGCTAAGTAAAAAAAATATTGTTAAACATCAACAAACCGTCACGATTATATATTGAGCATTATTAACAATAACTTAAATTGATGTAGCACCCCCCATAAGCTCTGGAGAACTTTTTTTTAAATTTACACTTCAAGGTTGACCTCATCCCACCTGATGTTGAGTGGTAATGAGGTCCTTGCTTACCTTGAACTAATGTAGCACCCCCAAAGGGCTCTAGAAACCTTTTTCATACGCAGGAACACAACAACACAGAAGTGATTTGAACGTTAATCCCAATTACTTCGGGATCACATCATCAGATCCTGGTCTCCTTAACATTAGTAATACTTGAAATTTCCTCTTCCCAATAAGAAAAAACCACGGAATTATCTACGAACACACACAATAAAAAAATATGCATTCGAATTGAGAACATCCTCTTTTTTTGAGCTGGTTAAAAAATAATAGAGAACTAAATATGTGTATAATATTAAGTAAGTAAGTACCTAATTACCATAACGTTCATGTAGGTCAATTGGCTGCAAAATGCTGCGGCAATTTTAAAAATAAACACGCATTTCGCCACAATGTAAACATTATTTTATCCCCGTAATACAAAGTATCGAGATTGCTTAATTAAATCTTGAACAATGCTAATTAAATGCAAGACTTCGTTAAAATTCCATTTTAAGTTATGGTGAATATTTTAATTTGTAATTCCGAATTGGTCTAGATTAAGTTAAGTAATATTCTGTTGGGAGGAATGTTTGGCAAAACTAAAATAAGCCCACTTTTGATATTTAAAAGAAAAACTGTTCTAAGGGACTTTTGGCTCTAACCAATAAGAAAAATATGACGTGATATTCATATATATGATGTCATTAAAATAAAAGTTTTTATAGTTCATAAAAAAAAAAATCTAGTTGAGTAGGTATGAAGATATTCAGTATGTTGAAACAAAGGAGTATTGAAATATCAAAGAATCAAATTAAGTCACTGATCAAAATTTGTCAAATAAAAAGGGGTATTATGATTTGGTTTAATTTTTGTATTATTTTTTTTTTATATTACACTTCAAGATTGACCTCATCCCACCTGATGTTAAGTGGTAATGAGGTCCTAACTTAAGGGCGACAAGTACAGTATAATAAATCTGTTACTGGACTTTTCGCCCTTACCTTGAAGGCTTGACCCCTCCTACTAATGTAACACCCCCATGAGCTCTGGAAACCTTACTTACACGCAGGAACACAGCAACACAGAAGTGATTGCTATTTGGCTGCGGTCTTCTGTAAGGCGGAGGTATTTCACCAGTCGGGCTGCTCCAGTTCAAGCGTTAAATCGCTATGCTCTACCTCTCTTTAATTAAGTGTGTTTCGATTTAATCATAAAATTTGTCGTCGATTTTAGGATTAATCGATATAATCGATATAAT
The DNA here is from genome assembly GCA_037074685.1 of Glyphodes pyloalis. Lineage (NCBI taxonomy): Eukaryota > Metazoa > Arthropoda > Insecta > Lepidoptera > Crambidae > Glyphodes > Glyphodes pyloalis. The sequence continues at coordinate 6,838,829 of JAYKKO010000020.1, forward strand.
ATAATCTTCATCAAAATATTTGCGGTAACACTCATTTGGTACAGTAATAGTACATAAAAAACAATAAAAAAATTATTATCTAAAAAAAAATACATATCCGTAAAAATAATATTTTTATTTAATCTATGATTTAGATTGTTAAAAAACAATGAACTCGTATTTTTTTCTGCTTCAAGAGAAGCAACGTCACTTTAATTTATAATTTTCTTAATAAGTACTTAGTTGATTTCATGAGAAAATTAAAATATGTGTGTTATAATTTTTGGTTTATAACTGTCACTTTTGCCATACCGAGATATTCGATGTATCATATCATCGGTTTGGTGACGGCTAGCCGCAACGTTTTTACTGTTTAACTTTAAATGTTTTTTTTTGTTACGTAGAAAACTCCTTCAGATATACTTTGAAAAGACAAAATACAGAGCAGCGCGTAGTATTTTAAAGTGAAAACCGCCATCTTGAATTCCCTCTACAAAATGGCCGCTCACTTTCAAACAAACTCGAGTAGACGCCAAGTGTGAAATGAATACCAAACACGGACTTCCTGATCTTGAATTATGAATTTCATTTCAGCATGCCCTTCCCGTATCTCATATCGTATTCACTGGATGACAGCCTCTCTGTACTGGAAAACGTTGATGGAAATGTATAAAGACAGCCGGCTAGTCGAGTAGGGGAATAATGAATTGGAATACCTACTGATGCTTGAGAAAATCTTAGAGATAATTTTTTGATGGAATTATTTAGCCTAACTATTGCTCCCGAGTGTGTTTGTCTTCTTTCGAGATGCCAAGAATCTAATGCGACGTTGCTGTTGTGATTTTTATCGAGTTCTCATTACCAAAGGCGATTATAGTATGGGGGGAGTTTTTAGTTCGAGTTGTTCCCCCCCTTAAAATGCCAAGTATCCGATACGTTAAGTTCAAAGTCCTCTATTCATATAAATTACATCATATTCACATCCAGACATCCATAATATATTTTTACAAACTTTTCCGTATATAATATTGTATGATTTATTACTGTTTGTTTTGGGTCTATTAATTTATTTACAGTAAGATCAAACAAACAAAAATTGGATAACATCACTCATGAACTTGGCTCCTTAAACGCAAATGTCAGAGACTATGAAAGTATTTTTTTCTCCATGCTATCGCTTGTGTTAGACAAGCGGCCCGTCCTGACTTCGCAAGGGTCAAATTAATTTAATTGAATGAATTTCAGTCCTAGTTTATTCCTTGTCTGCATATTATGCTTTAAACCTTCTTTTTACCAATTTAAAAATTAACTCATTAAAATCCGTAGCGTTTAAAGAACTTAGCAAACACAGGGACAAACAGCGGGAAGACTATTTTTTTATTAAAAGATAGATAAAAGGAACTATAAAAATAGGCAGAGTTCCACAAAACTGTTTACCTGCGGGATCAAGGTCTTAAATAAATGCTAACATATGTATGTAGTATAGAGGCAAAGCATTCAATGACCTGAAATGTAAGAGAACCTCAGATTTTTATAGCTTTTCTATATTGTTTCGGGTTTGGGCATTGTGGTACTATCGTTATTGTATCTGATTTATGTAACACAAGTGCTTTAGCTACTTATCCCAGATGCAGATAAATGTACGTTAATATATATTTATATAAAACTTGGCACAGTAGATAAATCATTAACGCAAATAAAATAGAAAGATACCTTTTATCCTAGCAAACCAACGTTCTTGTAGCAAACAGTATCAGCCGCATTGCTATTTGCAAGTATTACAGAACGCGGGCGAAGTCATTAAAAATAAATTAAAAAGGCAAAATCAGACAAATGAAACATGACTGAAGTAAGTAACGCGTGGAAGAATAAATTAGAAAACTTGGGTTCTGCAAACGCGTAAACATCAAAACTTTAGACGCCCCACTGTGGATCCTATACTAAGAGCAGCTTGGGCAATATTATTTTAAATGTTTTTGATTAAAACGTTTGCAGACGCAAGTAAATACAATACTTTCAAAACCGTTGATTTTATAGGATGCTAGCTCTACGTCAAGCTTTTATCTCTCCGTACCGTGTAGTAACTTCTTTGTTATTTATTTTTTTAAGAATGTGACGTACATGGCACGATATTTTAATTTTGCGCGTTTTGCAGTTATGCAGTATGAACATACTGCTCTTCCCTGGTTTGCACGCGCGTCAATGCAATATATTATTATTAGAGAACATACAGTCGTGACATCTATGTTTATTTCGTTACTAGAAGGCCGAGTTAAAATCATATTACTTCATTGCAAGTTAGTTGATAGAGATATGGCATAGCGTGTTATCGCTCGTAACTGGAGCAGCCCGACTGATGAAATACCTCCACTTACAGAAAATGCAGCGAAATAACAATCACTTCGGTGTTGTTGTGTTCCTGCGTGTGAGTAAGATTTCCAAAGCTCCTGACGGGTGCTACATTAGTAGCAGGGGTCAAGCCTTTAAGGTAAGGGCGATAAGTCCAATAACAGCTTTAATATGCTATACTTGTCGCCCTCAAGCTAGGACTATGGTCCTAGCTTGGTGATATGTCACCACTTAACATCAGGTGGGATGAGGTCAATCTTGAAGTGCAATATAAAAAAAAAGTTATGCAGACCACCTAAGCTTGGATACCATAGTATCCATAGACGTAAGTTGACTTGTTTATTGAACGGTGCGACGGTGGGGTTGTGTAGGCGTCGGTGGGGGTTGTGTAGAATCGCCAATGGCGGAACCTATATATATAATCCCCACCACAAAAGGCGTAGGGGGGAAAGTAGTGGAGTTTTTAGTAGATGAAAGTCCTACTTAACAGTCCCGTTTCCCCGAACGGGATGGCTGCATAAGCGTTTCACCACACTTAAAAAGAAAGTATCCATGAATGGTAGATTGGTTAAATACATTTGAAATAGAATTTTAAGAGAGGTAGGGCATAGCGATTTATCACTCGAACTGGAGCAGCCCGACTGGTGAAATACCTCCACCTTACAGAAGACCGCAGCCAAATAACAATTACTTCTGTGTTGTTGTGTTCCTGCGTGTGAGTAAGGTTTCCAGAGCTCCTGGGGGGTGCTACATTAGTAGCAGGGGTCAAGCCTTCAAGGTAAAGGCGACAAGTCCAGTAACATATTTATTATGCTGTACTTGTCACCCTTAAGCTAGGACCTCATTACCACTTAACATCTGTTGGGATGAAGTCAATCTTGAAGTGCAATATAAAAAAAAAAGAAGTCTTTTTGGCCAAGCTGACCATAGTACAGGATCTACAGTGCGTCGCGTCACACAGAACAAATTACTGTGCCACATCTCCTACAGAGGGAAGTAAGTTGGCTTTAACTGGCAAAGTACGGGGAACGGCAAATAAAAGTCAATACTCGCAGTCTTATATCAGTTCTTATGCCAACGTCTTAAGGGCTGTATAAAGTCCAAAATGTGTTGTCTGATGTAACCCACTGTACGTTTCAACGCCATGTAAACATTTTAAGTGCGAAGTGCGACATTGGCCCTTATTTGTAATTTATTGAAAAACTAGCTGTGCCCGCAATTTTGTTTGCGTTGACAATGTTATTTCTGTATTTTATTGAAAAACTAGCCGTGCCTGCGACTTCGTTCGCGTGGACTACACACTTTTATGGTCGATTTACCCTTATCTCTCCTAAAATTCGATACAAAAACTAGTCCATATGTTAATCCAAGTTTCGAGTTATGCTTGTGCCAAATTTCATATCTGTAATTTTAAAAATCAACATTTTCCCAAAGGTATACACTTTCAAGGGCGATATTAAGATATCAATTTCTAGCCTTTCTAGTTATGAGATGTAAATGTCATTTACTAAAGCTGCCGATGTTTCGCTAAAATATTATTCGTATTTAAACAAAACGCGCAGTTTGTAACGATTTCGTATTTAAATTTTATTTGGACACTCAAAGCTACTTATCCCTAGAGCGATTTGTGACCATTTTCTTGTCCATTTACTGCTGACTTTTCGCATTTTGTGAAATTTTTTAACGAAATATGTGTTTAGTTATATTAATTAGTTTGGTTCCGTACTCAATATTCTGATCTTAAGACTGTGCATTATAAATAATAGTAGGATAATTTTAATAGAATAAGTCAAAAAGAAAAATAAACTAAATATGATTTTATGCCTTATGCGTAAGCATTTACACACAATGCATGCACACCGCAAAATTTTTTCAAAACCATTGAATTGCCAAAGGATTTGAAATAATTTTAAGGTAACTTTAATTGGAAAAAATGTTCGTTCAATATTTAAATCAAATTAAAGGTAAACTAGTAAAAATACGTCCAGATATTTCGAAACTATACTAAATAAATGTATGTATAGGTTTTTACCTATTTGGTACGACGTTGAAAGGTATATTTACTGCGAATCATTTATTTAATACTTACCTATTTTCTTAATTTTTATCTTCGTTATTACAACTTTTCTACATTTTTAACTGAACAAGGTCCTCTTAATTGCCTACAGAGCATTTTTGAAGTCAAACAAATCTTTTAAAAAGTTTATGTTTCAAGTCGATACAAAGTTTCTTTTTACTTTCCAGTCGTAGTATAAAGTTAAAAAAAATATAAACATTATACATACAATCGCACATACAACCTCCTTTTTTTAATTCAGGTACATTATCAGGTACTCTATGACCTTGGTACCGCCCTTATGCCATGCAAATAAGAACTAATATTGAACTGAAAACGTGTATCTACCTTGACATGCGGTCGTCTTCACAGCAATTTTTCGCATTACCAAACGACTACGCAATAATGCAATTTTTCGCATTTCCATACGGCGGAATCCTAAAATTCGCCGAAATAAACCCTCGCTTCGTTTAACCGCAACATATGGGGAGTTAGCGGAACGTCCAATAAACATCGGCACTTAGCCGCGCTAATGTGTGCCTTAACGACTGTTCCGGAGAGTCTAATTACGCGCGATGAAAAACTATAGGCTTTTACTGATTAGTGGGGAGTTAGGATAGTGGGGAAAGTTTATTGTTGTCTTTTTTAGGGTTCCGTATGGGAAAATAGCGCCTCTGTGGAACATTGTGATACGAAGGATGGAATAGGACGAAATGTAAATTATGATAGTACTAGTAAGTAATTTAAGTGTCTAAATTTGTACCCTTAAAATAGTAAGTGATTTATACAAAAAAAATTGTTAAAGTGACTGCATTTAAACTCCGTAGCCGAGAAGCAAACGAGCCAGATTTTGGTGTGACACCGTCTCTGAGGTCCTGGGTTTGATTCCCAGTCGGGTCAATATGGAAAAACTAACTTTTCTATATTGTGTGGGCTTTGTGGTACTGTCATTGTTTCTGATTCTGTAACTCAAGTGCTTGAGCTACTTACCACAGAATCAGAGCTTTGTATGTAAATAAATAAATATTGGACAACATCACACACATTGCCCTGATTCTGTGGTAAGTAGCTTAAGCACTTGTGTTACAGAAATCAAAAACAACGACGGTGCCACAACACCCAGACTCGAGACAATATAGAAAAGATCGTTTTCCCATATTGACCCGACCGGGGATCGAACCCGGGGCCTCAGAGACGGTGTCACACCAAAATCAGGCCCGCTCGCCTCTCGGCTACAGAGGTCGTCATGTGATGTTGTTCAATATTTATAAAAATACCCAAAACATTGTAAGTTAAAAAATATATATTCTACTCTATCTTCCAAGTGAACCCAATGTAAGGAAATAAACAAAGCTCCTACCGTCTGTTTTTTTCCTAGTTTAATATGCTAATGGCTCCCTTTGAGACGACACGTTGATGTACTGAACGGACTGTGATGGGAATACACGTGGAGTAGGTAGTATGTTAGTAGTTAGGTAGTAAGCGAGTAGGCAAGAGAGGTAGGGCATAGCGATTTATCGCTCGAACTAGAGCAGCCCGACTGGTGAAATACCTTACAGGAGACTGCAGCCAAATAACAATCACTTCGGTGTTGTTGTGTTCTTGCGTGTGAGTAAGGTTTCCAGAGCTCTAGGAGGCTTCATTAGTGGCAGCGGTCTAGCCTTATTAGCCTTACTAGTTTTCCATATTGATCGGGAATCGAACCTGGTATCTCGGGAATGGCGCGAGGTCAAAGTCTGGCACTCTCATCTCAGCTACAGAGGAATCTTAACTTGAGTCGTTACTTGAGTGAAATAAAAAAATACTTTATTGATATGAGATTGTTTTTTGACTTACTTTATCTCACCAAGTTATTTCCGTACCTCGTTAGCATAGTGGCTAAGAAAATGCAAAAAAAAAACATTTTTGTTTTGGTCAAACTTAGCTGAGAAAACTGCAAATTCTCCAAAATGGTCGCCGATTAATCCAATTAAAATAATGAGGTCTTCCTATACGTTCCCTCTTCTATTTCGCTTTCGTATTAGTTACACTATGGATAATAGGTTCTTATGTTCGGATAATACTTAAGTATCTACTTACCCGTTAAATACGGTTAAACGAAGATGTAGGGGACCTTTCTTAAACGCATGGTTTAATTTAATTTAACCCTTTGTAAGCTATATTGTGTGTGGGGTTGATAATTTGATATTACAAGTCACAGTAACAAAATAAAATTATATTTGACGCCGTTAATTGGATTTTCGTACTTAAAAGCGTAACACTTTTTTGATTTGTGTTTAAATTATTATATTTCCAAGTTTAGGGGTTATTTTCATCTTTTAGGCGGTTAAATATTTTAAAGAAATAGAAAAATTGCATCTCCAATTCCGGTGCGGGATTCGAACCCACGACATTCACGTATTGCGCGACGTTTGAGGTCCCGGGTTCGATCCCCGGTCGGGTCAATATGGGAAACGAACTCATCTATATTGTTTCAGGTATATGTAGATGTTGTGGTACCGTCGTTGTTTCTGATTTCTGCACTAGAGCACTTGTGTTAAGTGCTCTAGCTACTTACCACAGAATCAGGGCAATGTATGTGATGTTGTCCAATTGTTGCATAGGTAGGTAATCACCAGAGTCACCCGATTATAAGTAATACGAGCCTTCAAAATCTAAAAACGCTAAATTATCTAAGTATCTTTATTAAAAAAAATGTATCAAACGTGATAAGAATGTCGTAGGTAGGTAGCGAGATCTTCCCATTATCAGGGACTGTATACCAATTTCCTAACAAGCAAGCCAAATCTTAAAAAATCCGCGAAAAATGCTGAAAGCAAATTTGTTTAATCAAGACAAAGCCTAACAAATTGGGTAAATCCACAAGAAATATTTACAAAATCTTTCACCTAATCCGTCTTATTTGAGGCGAAATGCTTTTAATCCATATCAATTAGTTAGATAGATAACGTGGACACGGACTGTAAAAATCTCACCTTTAATGGCGTTGAAGACATCTGTTTCCACTACATTATTCATGGGAGAAGTTATGGCTTCGCGCACCAAGGCGGCGTTTCAAGCGCCTACAAAAAAAGGACGGCAAAGTCGGCCGTCAATGTAAAACGCAGAGAAAGAAAAAATGGTGAATATTTCAAAGAAAATGTCAACGTCGACGATGGGTGAAAACGCGATCTGGTCACGCGATGGTACGTATTTAAAACAGATACTGCACTAACTGAATTAGGCTCTAAAACGACAAGACTAGGGTTTGGAATTGAATATTGTTGGTATTAACGCCATTTTGTAAATCGGCTCCTATCTGTATAATGATATCTACCATTTATAATGACAAATGGTGGCTAATATTTAGCACCCTAATTCGTGCGCAAATTGATACATAAATAAGCACGATATTGAATAGAATAAAGGCTACGAATAAAGCAGGCCGTTGTTTTCTGGATAAAATTGTTAATCTCTTTGACCGTCACTACTAACTAACCACTAATATTGTAAAGGCGAAAGTTTTGTGTATGTATGGATGAAATGGATGTTTTTTAGTCTTTCATTCAAAAACTACTGGATGAATTTACATAATTTAATTTAATACATCTAAATAGCACATAGGCTACATTTTATAAAGATTTTGTGTGAATTATCTAAAAATATGACGATTTTAATAGTTACGCGTTGACAAATGAGTGCACGATATGCGGTGGCGGGTGAATTTTTTTAAGTTAAAATTTGGTTCAAATATAGCTCGAAACTTGGATTAAAATACGAACTACTTTTTGTTTCGAATATAAGCGGAGATAGGGGTAAAAACGACCATGAAAGTACGTAGTCCACGCGAACGAAGTTGTAGGCACAGCTACGAGTACTTCAATAAAACGAAATGACCATTAAAATTTTGTTACAGCTTGAAACTGTGTACAGTCGACAACAGGCCAAGGTAAATACTTGCAGTAGGATTTTGGTTCCTATGCCTGCTACATAAGTGCGGTGAGGTAAAAAGTCCAAAGTGTGTAGTACCTATGACGTGCTTTTTTTACGAGGGGAAATGCGTTGATGCACCGTACCGTCACATGAGGAAGATGACGGCGTGTGTGGGACTGTGTGGCCTGGAAAGGGCAGGACTACCCACTAAAACCCCCCGGTTGGACCTCATCGCCTTAGTTGCGATGTTGCAGGAAATCAGCTAAGCCTTACCTTCCACAACACCGCTTACGCGGTTCCGCCTGCTCCCCTCGTGGTGATCGGAGGGAGACTGGGGGCGGCCGATCCAACTGGACCGCCCCCACCTCGCTGCGGAGACCGTGAGTGCATTGCCGACAGAGGTGCCCTCACACCACCAGCCGGCCGGTCTCCTAGTATGACGTGCTTTTGTCTGTACCTACTAATGATAATAGGTACTAATTGTGTGTTTTTAAATAATCCCAATAATTTTAGTTATCTTTATTAATATTTTAGGTAGATACTCGTGTTCCACCCGGAGGATTTAATACCTTGGGTTACATTTTTGATGTTTAATGTAAACCTTTTTTTGAACTTATAGTCTATGTATTTTTCAAAACGGCCGTGTAGTTTTGGAGCTTATGTAATACAAAAAATTAAGGACGTCAACATTTCGTAGAATAACGTAAACTGAATTTGAATCGCTGTAACATCAGCAGTTCCCCTTTATTTTTGGTCAAGCAAAAACTGAAAGAGAGAATTTTGACAAAACAGGAGGAACAATAGAAATGACTGATAATAGTAATTTTAAAACTTAAAAGAGGCTAATACAAAGGAGTCCAAAACCCGAAGTATGAATTAATTTGTGAATGAAAAACTCATTTCATCCAACGTTGTTACATGTTGGACAAAATGTCCAATATGTAACAACGTAAACAGTTGACAAAATTATTATTTTCCAATTCCAGTTCCGACAAGGCTGAGCCGACAGCGCCGACGGCCGTGTCGGACGCGTCGATCGGCTGTCGGCCAACGTGACGGGCTTAATTCAAAAGGCCTTCACGCGAAACGTCGAATGCAAAACCCCCGACGCAAAAATGGCGGAGTATTAAAAGTTGACGTGTCTGACTGACTGTCTGTTTGTGTGCCTGTCTGTGCGTAACGGGTGAAACGATTTTGATTTTTAGTTTCGAAGGTGAATTAGTCACGAGTGCTCTTAGCTGTAGTTTTTTGTACTTTTTAATAATAACTTCCAAAAGGGAGATAAAATTTTGTTTCTTTAACATTTTATAAGCTTTGTTACACTCCTACAAAATGCCTTATTACATAATTCTCGTACTGTTCCCAGACTTACATAGGAATAGTATAAAAATTATGTAATACCTACGTACGTATGTAATGCCTACATCAGAAAAAGGGCTTATCTTTTATAACTTCCTTTGTTTAATATAGAGACTGACTATTCATAGGTATTACTAACGTAATCTATATTAATAAAAAATATTGACTTTGACTTTTACTTTAACGTTTTTTAAGCTTTTTCACGAAGCGCTGATATCGACCGAATCGAGGGTTTTAAAAAATGTAATAAACTTTATGTGTCACGGTGTGTAATTTGTATTTATTGTGATATATGCCAAATAAACCTAAATGAAAACGTGGGTGATGTAATTTCTCGGGAAACCTTATTAGATACCTAAATAATATCCTATTTTAAATTATTTGTGCTACTTTGCCACATAAGTTTAAAAAATACTAAATGTTAAGGTTATTAGTTTCGTATGCTATATTTTACCTGAACATCCACTTTCTATTTAGCCGTAAAATTAACCCTTTAACGCTCGCGTCAATTTGGCCAATTATGGCCCGTCGCGAATGTCGTTGACAAATCCCGCCAATTGCTAGTTTTGCTATATTTTTTTAAATTCTGAAGTATCCTAAATCCTTTTGATTTGAGACGCAAATATCGGGTAAGTAGAGTTTTTCCTTTAAAGATACGAAACCCTAAAAAGGAAGAATAATTTAAAATCACAAGTCCTTGTCTAAGATGTTTTAACAAATAAAAAAAAGAGTGTAAGCTAAAAAGCACTTTTTTCAAACGTTAAAAAACTCACAATATGTAAAAAGCTACATAAGCAAAGGCTAGTAATTCCGGCTGAAACTATATCTAACACAAACGTCCGCTTTCTATTAAGGCCGAGTCTGCAAAGCAGCGACCGTAAAATTAACCCTTTAACGCTCGCGTCAGTTAGACCAATTACAACCTGCCGCAAAGGTCGTTAAGAAATTCCGCCAATGGCAGTAATTATTTTTTAGGTACTGTATAATATCTAGAGTAATTAATAACATGTTATTTTAAATTCTTAATCAAAATGTAGAAATAAATTAAAAATTTGGACAACATTGTGATGTTGTACTATTGCTTTGGTTTTGTGGTAAGTAGTAAAATTATTGTGCTACAGAAATCAATAATAATTAATTTTAATTTAATTTAATTTAATTTAAAAACTTTATTGCACAAAAAAAGTACAAAAGGTGGACTTAATGCTAGGAGCATTCTCTACCAGTCAACCGTTGGGTCATGCAGATAGTACGTTTATGGGTGCGGTAACAGTAAAAATGTGAGTATGGATAACAACAAAATTAATAATCATAAATAGCAGAAAATTACACACGAGAAAAGAATATTCATACATAAGTTCATGATAAATAAATATAATAATTAAACAATATAATATAAATATATATATATATAAATAAAACAAAGTAATATATATATAAATATATGCAAACAAGTGAATAAATAAAGCAAATCAATTTAGCAAACGAAATTTTATGTAGAGGGGGAGGAATAAAAGAATTCACGAACTTTTAATTTAAAAATTCCCTTAGTGAGGGATTGTCGAGTTTCGGTGGGCAGAGCGTTCCAAAGCCGGATGGCTTGCACAGTGAAAGACTTGGAGAAGAACTCAGTATGATGGCGAGGAATGCTTAAGCTGAGATTGTCTGAGGAGCGAAGAGAACGGTCGTGAGAAAGACAGAGGTATTTAAATTGTTTCTTAAGATAGGACGGGGATAATGGATTGTTGAGAATATTGAATAACAGGCCAAGAATTCTAGTGTTTCTCCGTTCACGTATCGGGAGCCATTTAAGTTGACTGCGAAAACTAGAAATGTGATCGTACTTACGAAGCCCAAAGATGAATCTGATACAGTTGTTAAGGAGACGATCAAGTTTTGTAACCAGGATTTCTGAAATATCTGGATAACATGCGTCAGCGTAGTCAATAATGGGTAAAATTAGAGTATACACAAGCATGAGTTTTGTGGAGAAAGGAAGAAAAAATTTGAAACGATAAAGACTCCTCAGACAAGCCAACAATAACGACAATACCACAACACTCATATAAAATGCGAGACAATATAGAAAATGTCATACATATTTTTTAATTTATTTTTTACATCCCGTCGCAATAACGACCTTGCATTATATTACAGCGATAGGTGAAGGTCTTGGGTCTGAATCCCACACTTAAAGGAAAGGTAACCAAAATTTTCTTAAAAATTTTGTTGTTTCTTAAAAATTTTGAAAAGTACGTTAGCCAAATTGAATTGAACCCGGGCCTCAGAGAAAACATGGTGCTATACTCCAGCACCCATCTCTCGGCTACAGAAACCGTCAAAGCAAAGCGGCGACCGTTAAATTAACCCTTTAACGCTCGCGTCAGTTCGGCCAATTACGGCCCGTCGCGAATGTCGTTGATAAATTCCACCAATGGATGGTTTTAATTACATTTTTTAAATTCGCAAAGTGTCGTGCCATGAAATTGTTGGTCCTTGATTTTAGACGTTAATATCGTTGTTCTGGAAAATTACGCATCATTGGAACCCACGGAATGGCTTAGGAATGCCAAAGTTGAAGCTTGATTATTGTTTGAGTATTAAACAAAAACAATTTGGGTTGTGTACTGGGATTGAGAATGGGAATTCGCGTTCGACTTCAGATCAGCGTTAAATCAGAAAGCCGTGCTGATGACTTTAATAAAAATAATTTCAAATAAAGATAGTTGGACGACCTCCATAGTTGAGAGGATTCGGCGACAAAGCCACAACTAGTTAATTTGCAATATTACAAGAGAAGTCTTTAAGTTTTTCTTACTGTGCATATCATTACTAGATGACTAGGATATTAAAATACTTACACGGCCGTCATTGTATTTTCAAACGTAGGAACAACTTGTAGACAATTCTGCATACTTAATTCATTGCAATTTTGCCATGTTGTGCCTCTATTGCACCAAAGAAGCGACTTCACAAAGAAACCTACATTATAACATTAGGTTAATTGTACGTAACAAAGTTAGCACAAAAGGCTCCGTTTACATTTTGATGAGAGTTCATACATTTTTTTGCAAGATTTCCAGGGGTGCTGTTCCCTCACCACCACCCTCTTAGGTACGCCTATGGTTACATTGCATTAATGATAATAAACAGGTAACCACTTTTGTTTTCTTAGTAAATTATGAAGAATGTATGATAACTATGTAACATGTACTATTCTTGATTTACAACCGACTATTTATCTGATTTAAATAGAGCAAAGACAATAGTCTAACGCATTACTTGATTGGCGTGTCATTGTTTTCCACTATTGTATTTCTGTTTCCCTATAGTGTAGGAGGTGACTGTAAAAATCAAATAAAATAAATACAAAATAATATTTTTTAGAGAAAGCGATTTTCAGTTATAAACACTAACTGGTTGTAACTAGAAAAAAATAACTAATAAAAGACCTAATTATGGAAAGGTTTGTATTTATAAGTTTTTCAAGTATTATATTGACTAGGAGAATTCTATAATCCTAATTTTGTTTAATAAGTATAAATATAACTAGATAATTCGTTTGTGTTGTTTAATTACAAAATAAAAAAATAACAAACTGATAATTAAATTCAGAGTAAAAACCGTGAAAAAGGGCGCAGTTTTTTTACCAATTTTGTATAAATGTTGTTTATAGAATAAAATGTAAAAAAAAATATCAAGCTTTTGTATTGGCATCGATCTTTGAGATATATGCAACGTAACAAGTTGATCAGACGTTTAGAAAACGGTAAAAATCGTGCTTAAAGATTTCCTTACAAACATAGTTAAATACAACCCAATATCTTTAAGCGTGTTGCTTTTTTTGTTTTTGCTAAACACAATCTTAAAGCTCAAATTGTAGTTACAACCCAAACTTTTATAAGCATGTTAAAATAATTTTTCGTGTTTGCTAAACACAATCTTACAGGTATGCATTAAATTTTAGATACAACCCAAGCTTATAAAAGCATGTCAATTTTTTTTTGTTTTTCTAAACACAAAAAATGCTTTAAAATTCTCCCTAACAAAATATGCTGTGCTCTCTTGCACTACTCATCCCGCACTGTTCCGGGACACGATGACATCAATTCGGAAAGCCTACGGGCGCGGAAAAAAGTCACAATTGTCATTAGAACAATTGTGGGAGAGCGGAGATCTGTGCTAATGTAATTGCTTCCCAGCAGTAATAGCGTAAGTGATTACTAGTGACCTGTGGAAGGGTTAAGTGTTTGTACCGTTTGTTTGTGGTGGATGTTAGTACCGTATCCGTTATTGTGAATAGTCATCCGTTTTTACGGTTTCATTGATGTAGGTACAATTGTGATTTAAAAATGGCACTGGAAAAACAATGCTGCATACAATACATAAAATAAAAATGTTTCGCTCTCATTAGTCTGGACATTTTTTTACCTTTTTTTTCGGGGGGAAATTTTTAGACGAACCGTACCGCCATCTGAGGGAATATGACGGCGTGTGTGGGACTCCTCTACTTCGCGAAAGGCAGAGACTACCCACTAAAAACCCCCGGTTGGACTTCATCGCCTTTTAATGATGGTGCTGTGGGAGACTCGGCTCAGCCAGAACCACCACAACACCACCGGCGGAATAACCGCTATTATGCAGCCCCGTCTCTTCCCCCCGGGATGTTCGGTTCGGTGCATTTACAGTACATTTTTTTACCTAATTTTGTATCTTCAAAATATGAAAAATATGCTAGTGCAGCGCAAAGCACTATAAAGAATTAAAAAAAAAAATCCCATATCGATCTATCGATTAAAATAATCGATTAGAATAATCCGGCATTTCATGATGCAGTGGCCATCTTGCACCTATGTCCATCAAGCATAGCTAAAAATACACCCGACTTCTTCTCTTTCAAACAAAAAAACATCGGTCCATTCGTTCTGGAGCTACCGTGCCCAAAGACAGACACACATACAAACAGACCGAAACGTCATATTTTACCTTTCTTGCGACGGGTTAAGAATACAAAGTATAGTATACAGTATTGTAAATTACAGGCAATTCCCTCAACGCTTTAAACCACTCATTCGTTCAAGAAGCAGGATTGAAATGGAAGATTACAAGAAATTATGATTATGATTATGAATAAGACCGAGAATACTCATTCGCGAAGCTTTTCAGAAATAGCGCTGGTTTCGCAAAGATATTTCTCGCTGTGAAACAATACGGTTTATCTGGTAGCGGAACGCAAATCTCATTTAAATTATGGGATTATTTCAACATACGTTTTTCGGTATTTGTTTTAAACTAAATGAGAGAGGTAGGGCATAGCAATTTATCGCTCAAACTGGAGCAGCCCGACTGGTGAAATACCTCCGTCTTACAGAAGACCGCAGCCAAATAACAATCACTTCGGTATCGCTGTGTTCCTGCGTGTGAGTAAGGTTTTCAGAGCTCCTGAGGGTATGCTACATTAGTACCAGGGGTCAAGCTTTCAAGTCCAGTAACAGCTTTATTGTGTTGTACTTATTGCCCTTGAGCTAGGATCTCATTACCAATTAACATATGTGGGATGAGGTCAATCTTGAAGTGCAATATAAAAAAATACTAGAGTGATGACGCTACGTTTTATCTGGTAGTAAAATGCAAATACTATTTAAATTATAGGATTACTGGCCCGCGACTTTGTCCTTGTGGACAACATACTTTCATGATCGGTTTTACTCCTTTTTCCCCTAATACTTAAACAAAAAGGTAATATTTTAAAGCAAATTTTGAGCTATATTTGTGCCAAATTTCATATCTCTAATGTAAAAAATTACCGTTTTCCCATATAAACTTTCGTGGGCGGTATTACCCCTAAACTAAATCAAATAGCGTAAGGATTAACATCATGGCTGAGTAAATCCGCGTCATAGGTTTCATATATCTGGGATGATGGGAAAAATGCTTAATAATACCACTTCTATTTTAATTCTATGAGCTACTAATACTAAATACTGGTATTAATTACTGTCATACAGTGGCACAAAGCGTAATTTTCAGAAATGTTACCTGGTAAAAGTTTGGTATTGCCATATCGCTTTGCCCAGCTCAATAGACATTTTTAATAGTAACGCAAAGACGATACTTACATCCTTTTGTGGCTTTCAAGATGTCACGTATTGAACGTACTTAAATAAGGCCTGAATTTCATAATTATTGTTGCGCACAGGAATAACACGATTTTAAGGGAAAATACTAAACACAAAAATCACAATAATAAACTAAAAAGAATAAAAAAAATGGTCTGTAAAGTCGGTTTACGAACGGTACTTTGATGCGACAACGCTAAGCCGATCATGCATTTCTCTCTTTCGTGCCGCGCTCTCGCTTGCGGAACGCGACAATGAGGGTAACGGGACAATGACATCATCTATTTCGTGCATGCAGCTCGTAGTATCGAGTTATTAGACGTTGTCACGTTAATTTTTTTTTGTAAAGTTGGTTTATGGACGGTACTTTGACGTGACAACGCTGATCTAATTGCTCGAGCTGATCATGCCTCTCTCTCTTTCGTGCCGCGCTCTCGCTTGCGAAACGCGACAGTGAGCGTAACGGGACAATGACGTCATCTATTTCGTGCGTGCAGCTCGTAGTATCGAGTTATTAGACGTTGTCACGTCAAACTTTTTTTGTAAAGTTGGTTAGTTTGACTTGACAAAGCTGAGCCAATCGTTTGAGCTGATCATGCCTCTCTCTCATTCGTGCCGCGCTCTCGCTTGCGGAACACGACAATTAGTATAAAAAGGTTTGCATCATCAACCATCATTTTAATTTTACAAGAACATCTAAAAACAATGTCTAAATGGACGTTTTTTCCGGCTACCAATAGTGAATTGTGGGGCTAGTACGGTACCCACGGCCGCCCCTTGTCACGGAACCGCATCGCAGTTTGTCACGCGACATCTGGCGCGGTGTTGCTCTCGAACCTCGAGCGGTTCCAGAGTGCGGTCGCCCGTTTTTATCTGCTGACAGTTTTAGACGCATTTGGTACATGTTCTCGAGGTGTTTTTACACCCGACGCAGATACGAAAAGACTTAAGTTCTAAGTGTTTGTCTGTCTGTCTATCTGTCGGTGGACTTGTAGCTTTTGGTTTTTTTTTGTGTTTGAAAGGAGAATTTGTTAAATGTGTTTTCAACCATGTTTAATGCGATTGAGTATGATGAAGCATGGAAAGTGGACAACGTGGTGTTCGGTGCTCCAAAGCCAAAGATTCCTCGTGTCAAAGCAAAATCGGCTTTAAAGTAAGTTGTTCACGTGAGAGGAGTCTAGATACTAGATACTCGATGCGTGCGTGATGAATGTATGTGACGTTGTCCATTTTTTATTATTGTATTGTTCCACCGGGTCAGTATAATAGCGTTAAATTCAATATTTATATAACCCTCTACGCAAGAAATATTTAAATTAGGTAGTTAAAGGAACAACACTTATTAATCGAGGAATCATACGCAAATAATTCCTTAGTATAAAAATAGCTAATACACAACTACACTGATTAACCAAACATAGCTAAAACAACATCAAGGAAAATAGTCTTCTAATATAACAAAATTACGTTGGGATTGGTCCATTTATTTGAGAGCTACGATGCAACGTACTTTACACACACACGGACACACACACACACACATAGAGAGAGAGATATACGTACACACAGTCAGACAAACAGTCAGAGACATCAAACTTGCTATACTCCTCTTTTTTAATTTTAAAAAATATCATTTCATTTCATCGCCTACGATAACTTGCGGTTAGCTCAGTTGGTAAGAGCAGCACGCGCGATACGTGATGGTCGTGGGTTCAATTCCCGCACCGCAAGGGGAGATAAAAATTTTCTGTTTCTAATATTTAAAGTTCGCTAGTACGGCGTATACCTAGTACTAAAAAAATAATAAAGTCGATTAGGTGCCAAGGTGCCTTCGATTCCGTGGTTTTCAAACATTTCTGCTACGAATCTACCACGGGCCGATAAGTATGTAGTTCTAAACATATTCGGCAGAGGGCACTTACCGGAAGGCAAACGGTTGATACAGCAGAAAAATTTCATCGCCTACGATAACTTGCGGTTAGCTCAGTTGGTATGAGCAGCACGCGCGATACGTGAAGGTCGTGGGTTAAATTCCCGGACCGCAAGGGGAGATAAAAATTTTCTGTTTCTAATATTAAAAAAATATACCTATCAATTTTATAAATACCTTTAAGGAAAATATTATCTACCCACCGTTCTTCCATTCATCAGCAGTTAACAAGCACAAATTGTTATTCACAATTTACATAGCTGCCCTACGTTCAGCCGCCCATTGGATTCTTTCAGGCGCACAGAAACGGAAATCCCTTTAGTATAATAAAGTGAAAAATTGATGTTTTTAAGAAGCTTTCCTTTAAGCCGCTTTATTAAAATGGGAGAAAAAAACTTGTTCGGAGACTAAAAGGGTGGAAAGTTCGATGGAGGCGCCACAGCGTTGCGATTGGACTAGCTAGCGGGTAATTTGAATTTGTGATGGTTAAAAAAAAATTCGTTTAAACTTTTTCAATATGTTCTAGCAAACTTAAAATATTTAAAAAAACAGTTAAAATAGTAACAGTGAGGGATTTTGTTTAAATCAATTCAGGGCCATCGTTTCTATGGCTTTTAAATGTTTTAGTATAGAGTTCAAAACAGATCTAAGAACTAAACACTTGAGGTTATTATAAACAAAAAATTGTCATCTAAAATAATTTTGGTAAGCTAAGATGGAAGAGCAGCGTCAGCCCGTACGATACGTGAAGACCGTGGGTTTGAATTTGACACTAAGTTTTTTTTGTGTCTTTCAAAATCTTTGGCATATTGATTTATTAACATTATTCTTGGAGATGTGACCAGATAAAAAGAACTCGTATGACAACAACATAATTATATATACATATATATATCTCTGTGAAATTTGTTCAATGTAAATTACGTTCCTAAATGGTATCAAAATAATATCTCACGTATAGAGGCGTACTATATTTGCTTTAAATTTATTGATGAATTTTGATTTTGTTTTCACTTTTTTTGTTTTCAATGTGAAATTTGTTGAATGTAAATTACGTTCCTAAATAGTATCAAAATATTTATTTACGAAACCAATATTTCCCACGTTTTCGTTTGAATTTCATCATCAGATCATTACCATAAAAGCAACCTTTTTGAAGTCGCAACTGTATGGTCACAAAATACCTAGGTACTTATTAGTCATCGCAACTTTGTGGCAACGTTGGCCAGAATTAATGGATTAAGGTGAAAGTATTTTCTTGTAAGACATGCTTGAGGGTCCTAAATGACAACGCAGTGGATGCCGGCTCGTAATGTGGGTGTCGTGGAAAGTTTCCAGCGTTCAGATGGGAGAATTAATCGGGCGAACGGGGATGCGTGTGGAACCCTGTGGAACCCTCGCGTTTCTCTAGTTGGATGGGGGCGTTTGTAATGTGTGGAGTGTTTTGGTATGCGAACTATGATTTTGAGGCTTTTTGGGAAGGGAATGGGTGGAAGAAATGTTAACGGAAAGCATTGTGTTTTCAAATATTCAGAAACAGCAAGTTTTGCTCAATCTGCCTTTCCAATGTGCAATTCGAACTCACGACTTTTACTTGTCGTGCGTTTTATTCTTCCAACTATCGAAGGCCCATACCATACCATACCCAATTTGTATTCATATTGTATATGTTATGCTGTTGTTGAACCTATTTAGATAAATAAATAAATAAAGGCAATTAAATTAATAATAATAATAAATAAATAAATGCGCCAGACAATCACACCAATCATCTGGTCTCAAACTAAGGTTTTCCCGTGTACTATGAGTACCAGACGACGGATACTAACTGGGGGCGTCATCCCAGTACACCCAATACAATTGATCTGTTATATTTACTTTTTAGCCTTTGGTAAATGCCCTTCATTACTATTGCGGCTAGTAGCACTATGAAATTGGAAAAATATATTGCGTATTTAGTTTTTTTTATCTTATTCTTATGTGTTCTAGTTATATGTATTTTTTTTTCATTATAATATTTTTTTAGCAAAACTTTATGGCGCCAAAATTACTTTGCCATTGACTTAATTCTATGATCAAGTATGGAGATTTTTCATATAGATTTGATTTAATCATTATTATACGCTAAACTGAAAATTGAAGTGCTTCACTTAAATTCATATAAGATCTAATTAATATTTATTCAAGACCCAAAATGTAATTCCTTCATTTTTCATTCATTCAATACAACAAACTTTTTTTTATTTTCTTTTTAAAGGACAACATCACATACATTGCCCTGATTCTGTGGTAAGTAGCTAAAACACTTGTGTTACAGAAATCAGAAACAACGACGGTACCACAACATCCAGACCCGAGACAATATGGAAAAGTTCGTTTCCCATATTGAACCGACCGGCGATCGAACCCGGAACCTCAGAGATGGCGCTCGCCAAAGTCAGGCCCGCTCGCCTCTCGGCTACGGAGGTTGTCATAATGGTCTCACAATTTAATCCTCGCAATATGCAAGAAAAAAATTGTATGAAATAGTTCATACTAAAATGAATACCTCATTGTAAGGAGGTATTCTTAAACCTTGAGTTATACGGAAAGTCAGGTATTGTTATTTTTATTAATCGTCTTTACTTTCTCCCGTATTCTTACATACATAAGGACATATCCAATTTTTATAGAATAAGATACAGAATGGGCTTATTTGTTAACGCCACTGGCATCCCCTTGGGGCCGCAGTCTTGTGCTCGCTAAACCTTTATTTAATATTTAAGTAACTAGTTCATAATTCTAAATTTACCATCGTTAAAATCTGGTCTTTGAAAAGGAAAAAAGGAGAATCTCTCATAAATCCTCCGGATTGAAAGAAAGAGTTTTGATTCTTACTGCTGGGTATGAAAAATTAAATATATATTGGTTTAATATTGCTTGACAAATGACATAACGCTTGAAAATAAAAAAAATTAACAACCAGTAATAATTTGAGACCTTTACTTACATATTTGTAGATTAAGGCTTTAGAAAAAAAAAACAAATCATTCTTACCATTTTTGCGCCATTTTTGAACGATTTTTAAAGATAAAATAAATAATTAAGGTTAAACATTCAGGAAAAATAAAGGCAAAAGCAACATTAATATCTAATTTAAAAGACGCCTTTCGTAAGATAAGTGTTAGGAGGCTATTGAGGCTTCCTTCTTAAAATTTATGATTTTATTAAAACCAATTGTCAACTTCCTACTAACATTATAAAAATAAATGTTCTCGAGACTGTCTGGATGTTTGTTCGTTACTTTTTCACGCAAAATTAGAAGAATGGGTTAAGATAAAATGTAGTAGAATGACAGGTGAGCTACTGTATTAACATATCGGATGTTTTTGCAATTGTAATAGCGCAATAAAAATCGCGAGCAACAGCTATGAACTGTAAAATAAGTATTATTTCCTCATCTATACGATGTTGGCGACAGATCTGGCAATCCAGTTACTAGGCACATGTCACCTGTTGCTAATGGTTTTGTTACTAAAATTGCTTAGCAACAGGTTTGGTGTACCTCGATTTTTCCTTGTAATTATTATTGTATTTTTAGTTTTATATATCTTTTGTCCTTTTAAATTGGATTTTACTTTCATCGCTAACATTTTGGTTGTGAATTTTAACTAAAAACGACGCTAGCCGGCCCAAGACCGCCACGTTAAGCCATTTTATTGTTGTTCGGAGACCCTAATTCCGTTGATAGACTTTAGACCCGCGGAGGGCAATCTGTCTCCCTTTCATCCTGTAGCGCCGTTTTGTCACTGTCGACGCGAAATCTTACGGCGCGATTTACATTCGACGTACGATTATTTACGGTACTATTTGATTTCAGAGCTAAGTTAAATTTAGTAGGAGCTAGGATTTGGATGGGCGAAGCTAGTTTTTTATAATAATGGTAAAGTTTTTTTTCGATACTGTTACGAGCTTCAGGTTCGTTACAATAAAAATGAGCAAAAGTTACACTTTAAATCTATTAATTAAAAATGAATCGCAAAATGTGTTGGTCAGCGCATAACTCGACAACGCTTGGACTAATTTTGGCAATTCTTTTTTTTTAATGTTCTTTGAAGTCCAAGGATAATTTTTACGGCGAGAGAAATTGAAATAATTGCCGGAAAAACTCTAAAGACAGCCCTTTTTTCAGTACAAACGTTTAGAGTCAAGCCACATTCCAAATTTTTTGACAGGACCAAGTCTGTCGGGTTCGCTAGTAATAAATAATAATAAATGCGCCAGACAATCACACCAATCACCTGGTCTCAAACTAAGGTTTTCCCTTGTACTATGAGTACCAGGTGGCGGATGCTAACTGGGGGCGTCAACCCAGCACACCCAGACCCAAGTCAATTAAGAAAAGTTTTGACCCGACCGGGAATCGAGCCCGGGATCTTTCGCGCTTTGGCCGCCTATCTTAATTACTCCGCCACCAAGGTCGTTACTTTAATTAAACGCCACTAATTACAACTTGAAAGCACACTTCAAGATCGCTCTCGCAGGCCTAGCATACGCATAAATTTTATCGCGCTCTTATCAAACGTCAAAATCGATTGAAGTCAGTGCGTGAGCGGCTGATTGGCTGAAAATATGAGTGCGGTGTGCTATTAGCCAATCAACAGTGTCGAAACTTTTTTTGTCTCATGCGATAAATTTGACATATTGCGTATGCTAGGCCTGTGGATGTAATCGTTTGTATTGCTGATTCATGACTCCCCCAGTCGCGGCCAGTCCCGGCCTTATATAGTGCCGCAGATTGTTCCCGAACCTTCCATTGTAGAAACTACCAGAATGTTCGGGCACATACTAGTAAGTTCTGCCATCAAAATCTCTACTCTTTTAGTTCCACCATTCGAATCTAGATGGCGCTAGGTTATCGGCCATCAATGGTGGCGCCTAACAATACCATGAAAATTGGATTGCATATTTAGTCTTTATTTAATCGACTGTGATTTCGGGTATCTGGATTCGATTTCTAGGTTGAGCAAAATATGTTTCGCTTTCAATACTGTAGCTTGGGTTGGTGATCGCCAATAAGAATTTTGGTATTTCTAATTGTATTTAGTTCTTCATGAAATCGACTGTGATTTTAGCCATCTGGGTTCGATTTCTAAGTCAAGCAAAATATGTTTCGGATTTTGATAACATAGCCAGGGTTGGTAATCGCAAATAAGAATGTTGGTATTTCTAATTGTATTTAGTATCCTCACTGTAAATAAACTGTTCTGATTCAGTGGTAAATGACTATTTATGACTATAACACTTGTGTTACTGAACTCAGAAACAACAACCGTACCACAACACCCAGACCCGAAAACATAAAAATACGTATTGCTCAGAGATAACGCGACGCTGAAAATCAGCACTCTAGACTCTCGGCAACGAAGGTTGTCTGGTAGTAGGAGTATATACTGAAATAAACAGTTGATTCAGAAGGATTTCTTTAATCTTTTGAAATGTTATTTTATCTATTGATAGTATTTTACACCCTCAAAGGCCAATTTATCTTCTTTTGATTCTGTAGCGCCATTTTGTCTTTGTCGACGCGGAATCTTACAGCGCCATATTGATTGTTAGCTGACCGATTTTTATTCGGCGAGTACCTAATTATTTGGCAACTTGAAAGGATAGTGAAGCAAAGAGTTAAGCGGTAAATATTCGGATGGGTGTCCTTTTTTGTTATAAAGCCTATATAGAATATTACAGTGTTAATGGGGGATAGTAATGAAAAGTTCCTCAGCTTAGTTCACAGGTTTATTTCTTGTCAACAATCTCGTGTACAAAGCAAGATATTGAGTAAGGCTACTGTTACCTAGCTAAGTTACGGTGCTACTGCGAAATCGCTGAGAATCAAGGTCCGGAGTATCCCAACGAGGATGATACCGTACGCCTACGCCAGAAGTTGACGAACAGTAGAATAGAATAGAATAGAAAATGTCTTTATTCATGTAACTTTACAAAAGCATTCATTAATCGTCAGTCGTTCCGATATCCTAAGTGTTCCTGAATGGGACCTCTTTTCTATGTCATTTCTATACTTTTTTATGTATACTGTTTTTTGATACGTTTTGCTTTTCTCGGTTTAGATATATCATTATATACGTCGTCATAGAAAACAACCAGGTTTTATTTTATATTTATTAAAATACGACGAAACCCAGGTACGTTCGATAATATTAAGATCGTCAACAGGTCCAATAGATCCAAGTGAGGATACGATCAAACGCCATAGACGTCTAAGCTACTAAATTCAATTTCGCTAGTCCGGCATAAAGCACTATAATAAAATATAAAAATCGATATACATTTTTGACTTTACATGGCTCTTATGTCGTACGTATAGGACCTAATATTGAGCTGCAAGTGTTTAGCTTAACGTGCTATTGACCGTTAGCATTCGGGGGGCAATAATTTCTTTGCATTTTGCATGAAACAGAAAATTTTAAGAGAGGCAGGGCAAAGCGATTTATCGCTCGAACTGGAGCAGCCCGACTGGTGAAATACCTCCACTTTACAGAATACCGCAGCCAAATAACAATCACTCCGGTGTTGTTGTGTTCCTGCGTGTGAGTAAGGTTTCCAGAGCTCTTGGGGGGTTCTACATTAGTAGCAGGGGTCAAGCCTTCAAGGTAAGGACGACAAGTCTAGTAACAGTTTTACTATGCTATACTTTTCGCACTTAAGCTAGGAACTCATTACCACTTAACATCAGGTGGGATGAGGTCAATCTTGGAGTGCATAATAAAAAAATAAAAAAATTATTCATACAAAATCTTTGATCCCAGAACATCTCTTAGCTACTATAATAATAATTATTATTATTATTTATTTATGTAAATACAGTTTTTTAACACCGGTAGTGGCTAGAACCTCCTTTTAAGCTTAGTAAAGCCTGTGACAGGAGGCACCGCACTTCAATAACACTAAGACCTTATTTTAAATAAAGTAACTGTATATTCATAATAAAGTTTTATTTATTTATTTATTTAAACACTTAATTGCACAAAAAAAGTACAAAAGGTGGACTTAATGCTAGGAGCATTTTCTACCAGTCAACCGTTGGGTCATGCAGATAGTTCGTTTATGGGTGCGGTAACAGTAAAAATGTGAGTAAAAATGTTTTAATTAAACATAGGTACTTTATAAAACTTACATATTGATTACAGAAGACCGCAGCCAAATAACAATCACTTCTGTGTTGTTGTGTTCCTGCGTGTGAGTAAGGTTTCCAGAGCTCCTGGGGGGTGCTACATTAGTAGCAGGGGTCAAGCCTTCAAGGTAAGGGCGATAAGTCCAGTAACATATTTATTATGCTGTACTTGTCGCCCTTAAGCTAGGACCTCATTACCACTTAACATCAGGTGGGATGAGGTCAATCTTGAAGTGCAATATAAAAAAAAAATGATTTGTTTAACTTACAATTGAATCACTTGAGTTATTTTACTTAAAAAATGAAAACATGAGTAGGATTAGCGCGCAAAAAATGTTATTAACTACAAACGTTGCTGATGAAAGGATATTATCTCCACTTTTTTGCTAACCTAACGAAGCCAAAGGTAAATTATAAACCCTGCTCAAGCTAAGCAAATAGCGTTCTACTTTAATTACAGTGAACTAAGACCGTATACTGTTACAGGGGTTGTTCCCGTTTAAAATAATATGAATCTACAATTAAAATGAAGGTTGTTGGAGAACATAGTTCGAGGGATGCGGGATTTATTTGTTACGTTTGTGTAAACGTTTGTGTTTTATATCTATTTTGAGGAGATTTTCTCGTTTTTCTCTTTTTGTAATATACTCGTGTAACTAACAATTCTATGAATGTAGGAAATTAATCAAAACTTGGCTGCAACCTAAACCTTATGACTTCATAGAATCACTCTTGCGTTAACAAATACGCTTGGTTTCATTCTATTAAAATATAGACGTGCACATACACACGTACATATACACAAACAAAACACACACACACGCATATACAGAAACTCTTTTGTAAATTTGATTTGACAACAATAATAATAATATTTTTTTCATATTTTCTTGTTCTCATTCAATTATTATTGATTTTTTTGTTTTAGATAAATTTTACGTAAGACTGTTTGAAGGAAAAGCAAAGTTCCCTGACACAAGCAAATAAGCCTAAAAGAGGCACTGACTGTACTTGTTTAATTGTGCTACATTATTGTTAAAGCCAATAAAAATATATATATATTTTTTATATTATGTAATGCACACGATAGCGCGTATATTTTTTCGTGATTATTTATATTTTCTGTATGAAAATGAACTTTATTTCTTAAGATTGACATCAATTGTTGACTACGCTCATTAAATAATTAATAAAATAAATATTGGACAACATCACATACATTGCTCTGAATCTATGGTAAGTAGCTAAAGCACTTGTGTTACAGAAATCAGAAATAATGACGGTACCACAACACCCAGTTCCGAGACAATATAGAAAAGTTCGTTTCCCATATTGACCCGACCGGGGATCGAACCCGGGACCTCAGAGATGGCGCTCGCCAAAGTCAGGCCCACTCGCTTCTCGGCTACGGAGGTCGTTAAATCATTATAATAATAATGTTAATCTATACCTATTATAAATTTACATGCGTGTTTCAATGTGTAATTTGCAATATTGTCTGTTTCAACTTTAGATTTTTTTAATGGACGAATCTGATGTTTTACGATGATTAAATATTTTTCAAAGGTAAAACAGAACAATTCAAGGACCGTATTTTATGCTTTAAGTACAGATAAGTCATAAAAAAAAACTAATGGGTATCTGATGATTGCGTAAAATATAATTGTAGTTAAAACCATGTTTTCGGAATGGGATTTACAGTTTAAACGGGCTCTGGGTGTCGCGATAGACGCAGGACCGAAATACACGCTAGGAGATAGAAGAGACGTAAATTTTAAGTCCCCTGTCCCCCATCCTACAGGGAGATACACAGCCGGGGATGAATTGGGGAGAGAGGGAGGGGGGCTAATGCGCCTCCATTCATTGCTAACCTCGATCTGGATAACTGGGTATTTGAAATTTAAATCGTCCGCTCAGTTAAATTGCCGACCGAAATCGCTTGCAATGATTTCGAAGACTGCTCCTTAACCACCGAAATTCCGACCGTAACATCTTACAAGAAGGTAGTATTTTGTGGATTGGTTGAGGAGGATGGACCTATCATTGAGGAGGACACTTGTGAGCCATTTCGTATTGTTGTCAAATTCCCTTTTTCATGGTCTCGGCCGAGTATTATATGCCTCATTAATTTGTTCAGATTCTGACAAAGTTTTTTGGTCGTTTTTCTTTTAAAGGAAAACGAATCTATGCAAAGAGTAATTAGGTGTTAGTTGAATTATCTTTTTGAGCTCTGTGATGCGATTTAATGTAAACTGCCATTGAGGGCTTTTCATTAACAAGTTCCTTTTTTCATACATAAATCTTTGATTAGTCACATACTTTTTGGCGACTTTGGAATTCACCATCTCTGAGGTCAGGGGCTTGATTCCCAGTCGAAAACGAACTTTCTCATATTGTCTCGGGCCTGGGTGTTGTTATTTATTTACTAATCTTATAGGTTTTTATTCTAACTTCACCAGTAATTTTGTAAGTTCAGATTTCAACAAGCAGTTTATTATTATTTCAAGCAAAAAGAAATGCTTTTAAATTTGGTATTAAACATAAATATTAAAACTAAAATTATTTTGATAACATTAAAGTCACACGTTTTCACTTGTTGCAGTAATTTGTGAATAGATAATAAATATAATTATCAATTTAACGTTAATTTATTTAAAATCATTCATAAATATATTGACTATTATTAACAATTACCCGAAAATGGTTTCGTTAAATTTTATTCCCTACAAATATGGTTCGCAGTTCTATTAATTTCCGCTAAGACTATTAATCATCATATTCCAAGGTAAGCTCAAAATTGACCTAAAGAATTCCAGTCCAGCTTGCAATAGTAACAACAGAACAATTTCTCACCGTCAAAGAAACTCGAAACAATTAAACAAAGAACAAATAACATGGAATCGTAGTCTTGACGTGATAATAAATCAGTAGCGATATTTTCTCAAGAACAAACGTGACATATTTGTCTAGCCTAGACCATTGTGGTGTCATAGGGCTGCTAGAAGTTCGAAATCGGTGTTGATTTTAGCCGGTTTTTTTTAAACAGACAGTGGACCCAATTTTTGCCAGAAACTTCACTAAACAAAAATAGTTTTAATGCGTATTCTTCTATTTTTAAGACTAAATGAACAAGATTGAACTAAAGTTCTTGCATAATAAAACACAATAAGAGCGAGCAAAAATTGAGGAAAGCTCATTCTGTGTCAACAGAATCGGATCTTCTGATAACATTTTCTGTAAAGTTATAAAAACGGTTTTCCATACGAGTAAAAAAATCATATCTTTATGAATTAAAAATATTTATTTATAATATCATATTTTCGGGTAAATGTTATTTCTTGGCGTATTTTTAAATGCTTGGAGTAATTGTCAATGATTTTAGTAAGAATGCAAGCCTAATACTTCTATTCTTAGACTTATGGGTATACTATTAGGCAAAGGCCTAATAGATATTTGATTGATTACTATGTGGTTAGTGGCTAGAGCACTTGTGTTTAAGAAATCAAATAAAATATCAGTCTATTATATCCGGACCCGAGTTTTCCACATTGAACTGACCGGTAATCAAACTTGAGACCACTCAGTCAGTCATATAGAAGTCAAACAAAGTGACTAAAAAGTCAAAGTCAAAATCATGAATCACAAATTTTAAAATATGTAGGTACAAACACATATTTGACAGAGGGCACTTACTGTAAGCTAAGAGGTCAATACAACAGAAAAAAATCATCGCGGTGAGTTATTTTGGAAGAGCAGCACGCACAATATGTGAAGGTTGTGTTCGAGCCCCACATCGCAAAGGGAGATTAATTTTTAAGTTTCTTTAAAATATTTATGATATGAATTATCATGTCAGGCTAAAAAACAATGTCCGGCTGAATGCGTGCTAACCCTACGTGTAACAAATTGTCTGAAACACAAGTAGAGTATATCTCACATGTCTCGGGAGTGTTATTTGTTGTACCATGTCAAACACACTATGAATTATTTACGAGTATGACTAAAATGGCGGACTCAGGTAGGGTCAGGATCCTGTTACCCAATTGTCATTCAAACCAGTTTATAACCGATACAGGGGTAGTAATGGCAGCCAGTTTTTTAAATATTTGACAACATCATATTTTTTATATATTGCACTTCAAGATTGACTTCATCCCACCTGATGTTAAGTGGGAATGAGGTCTTAGTTTACCTTGAAGGCTCGAAGTCTGCTACTAATGTAGCACCCCCAGGAGCTCTGGAAACCTTACTCACACGCAGGAACACAACAACACGAAGTGATTGTTATTTGGCTGCGGTCATCTGTAAGGTGGAGGTATTTCACCAGTCGGGCTGCTCCAGTTCGAGCGATAAATCGCTATGCCTTACCTCTCTTAACATACATTGTGTCAGTTCTGCAGATATTCTTCTTCCACTCCAGTTTCCTAATACTGCCTGTTCTTTTTAATACTTTGTAATAGATCCTTCAGAGTGATACCAAAATTTCAAACAATTTATGGCGCAGTAGCTTATGTGTTCGATTTTCAGTCGAGTTATATTGGAAAATTTACTTTTATGATTGGCTTGGGCATAATTATTTATCTGGTGTACCTATTTTATTTTATTTATTTTACTATTTGCAATTATGCGAAATAAATAATTTACTCACTGTAAAATAAATGAAATCATTCATTTTTATAAATTCCTTAGATATAATATAAATCAGACGCAAATTATCTTGTAGCCTAATTTCTCAAGCGCAACTTCCGCCTTGTAAAACTCTTTTTTTCGTTTATGTTATTCCCCGTCAAAATATTTCTTCTTACGTCACATCCGAGCCTTTCAGCTCAAACGTCACGTCTCACGGATGCGGAAACTCGCATTTAAAGAACTGTTCTAGACCAATTTCCTATTGTTATATTACAAAGTCAAATAATATTTCTGCCAGATCATGTCCTTATAAAAATAAACAATGAACTTTTTATTTGTTGTGGGGAGGGATATTAAAGATTTATTTATATTTTTTTGTTTTTCACGCCGCACTACCAAAAAAAAAATATAACTGGCGGCCGCAGACACTTTGTATGCGTAGCTGTATAAATATATCACTTTCCAAAGTTTTTTTAAAATTGGTCCTGTAGTTTTGAATTTGTTCTTTCAAACCTACATACAAAAATACAAATCTTTCCTCTTTATATATAAATATTTTTATGAACTGATGTAACTTCCACATAGTATTTATGATATAAACTGGTAGGTAAAGAAACTTTTGCATTAGGCCAATATTTCTAATAAGAAATATAAAAAAATATTATAACATTAGTCCGAAAAAAGGTATATGAGTGAAAATGTATGTTTCATCCATCAGTTACACTACCAAAATATCTATCAGACATTTTTTTCATGTATCAGGTGCACAATAATATACTAAGATTTTTTTATTTACGTTTCATTTTATTGTAAGATATCGGAGTAAATAAAACGCGATAACATTTTGTCGGGCAATAAGTAGATTGAAATTCCCTTCAAAACATTTATTCAATAACGTAGAGAAGTTAATTTTAAATAAAATAAAAAGAAGAGGCATTTGAATTTAGTTTATTTCAAAATACGATAAGTTTTGCCTCATTTTTGTCTTGTTACCACACCGCTGCCAAATGCCACGCATAAAACAACTACGTTAATTATATTTAAAACAAGTTATAACTTTTTTAATATATAATAAAAAAGCTCAAATCACCGAAAGAAATTACAACTGGAGAACTCTTCGGCTGTCAAAACCGTATGCTATTGTTCACCGATGAAAAAATTTCCCAAACAAAAGAATAGGAAATATTTCAAACAAATATTGATAAAATTTGCCAAGTCTTGTCCCAAAAGTTGCAAGCGTTTTTAAACAAATTCAAGGCACACACTTAAAATGTTTTCTTAAGCCCGGTTAACGGAATAAAAAGAAAGAAAGAGAGAAAAATATTTATTCAGTCTAAGTATAAAATTAGTTACATGAGAAAACAAAAACAAAAGAGCAATAGGTACAAAACACTGAAAAGGAACATACTCAGCGTACCGGGGGGCCGAGGAGGAATGTTCCCGTAATACTTTTGGTCTGATATTAGTGCTTTAATAAGTTGGTTCAAAATCTTACTTTTGACTGTACAATACCCAAGTTTTTTTTTCAACAAAATAATAATATGTTTGAATTTATTAAAAATATAAAGTAATTAATTACCAAGAGTCATATGTTAGTTCTAAATAGAAAAAATTAAATATGATGTACAATTTTTTTAGTTTTTTTTTATAGTGTTCGTATAGTGCACACTAAAATACAGAGATAATCCTTCTACGTACTACATCACATAAATTTCCAACCTCAGAATATTTTTTGTATACAAAACAATGATGTGTATATATTTACTAGCACTTATCCAAAGATAATTTTATAGTTTACTTATTATTCATACTATTAACCTATTGTAGTGGTTAAAGTAATGAGCTCCAGAATCTGAAGGTTGCAAGTTCGAATCTTGAAACACGTTCACTGCAAGACAATTCGACAAATCGACTGATATTGTTGATAATTACGTGCACTCGAGTAAATGTAAAATAGGGGAGTCCGGCGCTCCTAATACCTCAATATTATTTATAAAGATTGTGTAGTGAACTTTGTAGTGATGGCTAATGTTACCACGCCCAAAGATAACGCTTTAAGCTCCATAGCAAATGAGTGCATCTCCTGGTGTTGACCCGTATACATGCTAGCGAAAAGTAGAACTTGGCCCTCCACCACCGTGCACCATTACAAACATCAAAGTGCCATTGCGATAAATGTTAAATCCACTGTGCGGATTTGAACCGCCAACGCTTGATCCTCGATAGGATTTATCGTATTGTTCTGTAAAACAAACAAATCACTGTCCGTGGTGTGTTTGGTTTAAATAATAGTTCGATTTGTATAGAATTTTAGAGGGACTTCGGTCCATTTTTGTTTTGGATTTAATTTTAATATCGAAATGAAAATGTAGGTACTGGAATCAATAAAGACAACAAATAAGAGAGGTAGGGCATAGCGATTTATCGCTCGAACTGGAGCAGCCCGACTGGTGAAATACCTCCACCTTACAGAAGACCGCAGCCTAATACTCGTAACAATCAGTTCTGTGCTGTTGTGTTCCTGCGTGTGAGTAAGGTTTTCAGAGCTCCTAGGGGGATGCTACATTAGAAGCAGGGGTCAAGCCTAATGGGTACGATCGAATGCACGTAAAACTCTTAATTTTACACTTATTAAGGTAACTACATTAAGGCGCCCAAGGTCCATTACATAATGATGCTGTATGTGGATTTATTCCCAGTTCCAAAATTTTAGGATTCGTAATGTGTCAAAATGTCTATACGTTTTTCAACGAGTGGTTAATTTTAATTTCAAATTTACTTTCAAAGCCAGTTATTGATTTCCAATTGGCTACTTGACAGTGTTAACAATAAAATATGAAAAGTGTTAGATATGCTAGCTTATTAGTTAAGTAATCATTTTACATTATTACTTTTTAATTAAAAGCATAGTTAGTATTTTATTTTTGCAAAATAAATTTTAGTTTTTTTATCTGTGGAACAAAAGAACCAATACGGAAACCACCATTGCAATTCGGAAAGGACAGCTGTCGGCGAAAATTATTTATTTTAATGTGGCGAAACAATTATTATTTTACCGATTCAATTGAATTATTGTGTCTCTAATCGTACAAAGAATTTATTGAAACATTTTCCGTTTATCTTAATTAAGTCTTTCCTAAGCGTATCGGTTCGTTGTCTAGGATGTTGACGTCATAATTGCAACAGTGACGCGACTAGGCGTTTTCGCGCGCTTTTTAAATGTGTTACACAAAATTTTATCGAATATAATAATCGAATTGCTTGGGATATAAAATGAACGGGCGCACATTTTACAATACTTTTTCAAAAACTGTCAAGTAGCCAATTGTGTATGGTTAACTGTATCGAATGACCTTAGTACAGTAATTTTGAGAACTCTTATACCCGGTACCTTTATTTTACGATATGTAATGTGTCAAAAATTACTATGCGTTTTTCTCCAACCAACTACGAGTCGTTAAAACAGTTCCATAATTTACTTTCCATACCAGCTGTCATCAGTCGTCCGTCGCTCGTTTTTAGCTTACGCCTCGTATAATTTATTACTATTCGTAACCAGAACAGGTAGTTTTTCAAATATTGAATAATACCCGATTCAACTACATAACAACGCATTTTGGATTCTAGATGTCTAGAATTTTAATTACTAGAACAGTTGGTAGTAATTTCATGGGCGGCAAGTTTTCAAAATAATTCCGTCCCAGGCGTTGAAGAAAACAGCAAGAGGCGAGGTTTTAACGTCTTGAATTTTAAATTAGGAGGGTCCACCGTCTACTAGATAAGGTAACAAGCTATTATAGAACAAGCGATGTTGAAGATGAGTGTACGAGTTGTATTTATGGAATAATTTCTGAGCAATTTTTGCTGGTAGATTTTGACTTATATTGGAAACTAATTAAAATGCTTGTAGGATCTTGTCTAGTAACGGACACTCTAAGTAAAAAAAAATAGTTTCTAGAATTTGCTAACACGTGTTACTAATTTAATTAGTATTATTGTTATCGGATTTTCAACAAAAAAACGAACTTAAAAACTTTTTAAGAAACAAATTAAACTGCGCGAAAACACTAAAAAGCAAAATAAATAAACCCTTTTATTTGGCGCCTATGACTTAATTCTCGGTTCATTATTTTAGAATAACTTGAACGGGCACAAAACATGAGATATTTTTAGAGTGTTTTTTTTTTGGTTCAATCTGTAAAACGATATAATTTCGCATACAGGTTATACACAATTTTGAATAGTAGTCTATTATACATAGAAACCGACTTTGGGTGCCAAATACTTTCAGATATTACACAGAAACTCATTTTAAATTTTCTTAAGGACATAAAACAAAAAAATAAAGGTAGTAACAATCGATTTGAAACAGATCAATCAAATGTATCATCGATTTTATTATTTTTATAGTACTAAACGCCGTACTAGCGAACTTTAAATATTAGAAACAGAAAAACCGGAAGGCTAACGGTTGATACAGCAGAAAAATTTCATCGCCTACTATAACTTGCGGTTAGCTCAGTTGGTAAGAGCAGCACGCGCGATACGTGAAGGTCGTGGGTTCAATTCCCGCACCGCAAGGCGTATCTTCAGTCTTTTTCTCTGCCACAATTCTCAAAGTCAAACTCAAATATTTCTTTATTCAAGTAGGTAACATATAACACTTTTGAATCGTCATTGAATACTATGTAAAGTGATTCTACTGCCGGTTCGGAACCTATATTTACCGAGAAGACACCGGTAAGAAGCTCAGATCAGTTACAGTTTCAGTATCTAACTTATTGCTATGTGTAGCTCACTTTGGACCAAGTCATATAGTTTTGTTTTGATTTTGATATATATATACTAATACTAATGTATTAAACAAATGGTATTAATGCACCCCAACTTCTCGATCTCTTTACCCGTAACTGGCTAAAGTAAGCTATTATGGTCCTTTGCTGATCAAAGACCCAGTTATTAGATTAAACTCATTAGTTGGGAAGCTTGTGATGAAACAAGTAAAATTTCAGATGGCTGTCGTTAAGTAAAAATGTTCGTATCAGAAATAAGTTAGGTACGTGA
This sequence comes from Glyphodes pyloalis, assembly GCA_037074685.1. Classification (NCBI taxonomy): domain Eukaryota; kingdom Metazoa; phylum Arthropoda; class Insecta; order Lepidoptera; family Crambidae; genus Glyphodes; species Glyphodes pyloalis. The sequence goes on from JAYKKO010000020.1 coordinate 6,873,397, forward strand.
TGAGATAAAAATTGTCTTCATTTTAAAATTGGGTCAGCTTTTATTTAAAATAGGGAGGTAAGTACATATTTGCCTCATGTTGTTGTTAAGAAATTTGTATATTTAATGCTAATTGATGAAGTACAATAGACGGACATAATGTTAAAACCATGCTTCACCAGGATAACGTTTATGAGTATGAGTTGAGATAGATAAGTTTATTATATTTTTATTTATTTATATGCACACTATATGTTTCGCCTTAGAGGATTTTCCCGCGCATTCGACCGGTTACATTGTTCAATTTTTACCAAGGATCCCTGATTTTGTAGCCTATGTCAAATTGCAAGAATGTAACATTCTATTGGTAAAAGAATTTTTTAAATCGGCCCAATACTTTTTGAGCCTATTCATTACAAACATACAAAAATAGGTACAAATCTTTCCTCTTTGTAATATTAGTATGATAACATTTACGGAATTTATTTTTACAGACACTATAGTCTCAATTTATTAATTTTATTCATCCATTTTCAGGTAGAAGATATATTTGAAATCAATATGAAAATATTTTTCTATTTTTATATATATTTTAGGTTCATAATAATATTGTTGTTTTCATCTTTATACGTATTATTTATTAGGTTTATTCGTACACATTAGGTATTTTCATATCTAATACGTTTAGCAACAAAAATGTATTCTAATCCTTTCAGTAGCTTTTCCATGAAAAAGTAATCAAAATTCACATATCCAACATTCTAAATTATAATAACAGTAGGATAAAACGCGCCATTTTTATTTTGATGACGTCATATTTCTCATGATATTTATTTTTTAATCTACAAATAGAAATTGTTTGGTTGTGAGATTGTAGGTTAGAGGTGTAAAAATATGTCGGTAAAAGGGGGTAGACATCAGAAGTAAATGCAGACTTACAGGTTAATAAATAATATCAGTAACCTTATTTACTTAAAGTAACTAATTAATAATCTAATAATTTACAACGATTATGTAATATCTAGTCTTTGTATGTAGGCGAGCCTATGTTCAGAGTGGCTGGTAACAGTCCGGGTACTAAAGACCACAGTCCGTACACCAAGACGCATCCATTCGAAATTCGTGCCGATTGAGCGCTGCCGTGCCCTTTTATAGGTAAGTGGTGGGGATTAAAGCGAAGTGGGAAGGCGATGACGTCTTGGTGCACGTGCTGCCGGCGTGAGTCACGCTGTCGTACCACTGTGCCGTCACGGCCATTCTGACGATCACTCGTCCTCGAGAGTATCTGTGAGACAGAAAACCACTTAAAAAAATGCTAGTCTAAATCGTTATCCACTGAAGTAGATAAGATCCCTTTAGCCAGGCTATTATCTTGAACAAGATCGTTACCCACAAAAGCAGGCAAGATCCCTTCACTCTATCAGTGCTGGACTAAACCGTCATCCACAGAAGCAGATGAGGTCCCTACAGCCGAATGCGTTGGACTGGGCTAAACCCCATTAGCATCACTATCAGTGCTGGACTAAACCGTCATCCACAGAAGCAGATGAGGTCCCTACAGCAAATAAAACTGGTCTAGGTTATCTTATCGAGATAGCCCCTACAGCAAAAGAAACTGCTGGACTAGATCATTACCCTTTGTTTAAGGTAGATCCCTTCAGCATGCCAGAGTTGGCCTAGATCATCATCCACCACGTAGATGAGACCCCTACAACTATAATGACTCAATTAGTTTACAACATACCAAAGTTGGTCTAGATCGTCATCCATTGTGTAAATGAGATCTCTACAACTATAATCGCATAATAAAGTCACAACATATCAAGATAGTCACCGAAAAGAGATCCATAAAACAACAGTATACCAATCATCATCACCATCATCACTACTATAGTTTTCCGATATTTCAAGAAACCCATTCTGTCCTTTAGGTACTGCTCTTAAGTTTTCGTGAGCATACTTGTATATTCTATCTGTACCATTAATATGCTTAAGCTCATAGCGGTCGTTATTTAGAACAGTTACAATTTTGAAAGGACCTTTAAACTTTTTATCTAATTTAGTTTGATGTCTTTCTTCACATCTCAAAAACACAAAATCTCCTACCGAAAATGGCTTTACCTTTGCTTTACCTTTATTAAATCGTATGGCGTCATAATTTGCTACCTGTTCAATATTCGCGGATGCAGATAAACGGGCCGCTTCGACATCAATTCTGTCTGTTTCAGAGGAACAAGGTGAAATTTTGGCAAGATTTAATGAATTGGCTTTAACGCCAAACATGAGTTCTATGGGTGTAAATCCCGTAACTCTAGACCTTGTACAATTAAGAGCCAGTTGAATTTCACCCAGTTGATCCTGCCAAGCATTGCACTCTATTACAGTAAATATATTTTTCAAAGTTCGCATGACCCTTTCAACCTGACCATTGGCCCTACTTGTGCCAGTAGCAATTAAGTGAAGATCTATGTTATTATCTTTGCAAAATTTTTTTAAACTCGCTATAATCATAACAACGTCCCCGGTCTGCGATTATACGTTTTGGGGCGCCGAAGAGATCAACAGCTTTTTTTTTATAGCTCTTATTGCACGAGAAGAGCTAAGGTTGGGGGCATACTCCAAAAGCACAAATTTCGTAAAAGCATCTATCAAAACTGAACAATATTCTTTGCGTTCGCTCTTGCCACTTAACTTTCCTGTGAGGTCTAAGTGGATAGTATGCCAGGGCATAGGATTTTTAGGGATAGAGTGTAACTGCACTTGTTGTGCCCCTGATGGGCCTTTTGAGGTTTTACAGACAACACAACTATTAATAAACTTCTTGACAAATTTTGACATAGTAGGAAACCAGTACAGTTCGTATAATTTATCGAGGGTCTTATCGACACCCAAATGTTTCAACTCATTATGAACGTGACTAATTTATGAACGTGACTAATTAAAGACTAGACAAGAGAGCGTGGCATAATAGGTAGCCAACTAGAAACTCCTCCGCGCTGGATTTTTCTATATAAAATGCCCTGTCGTAAATCATAAGTGTGAGATACATCATCCGGCAATTGGGCATTGCGTAATTTTGTTATTAAATCAGAAAGCTCGGAATTACGTTCTTGCTCAACAATAAGCCATCCTTTATTAAATTCCAGAAAATTTACATTTATAGGTTTTGCGCTAGTATTGGATAAGTTTCGGGATAGAAAATCTGCATGACCCATTTTACGACCCTCCCTATACGAAATCTCAAAATCAAAAGCCTGAAGCATTGCCCACCACCTATGGACTCTCGGAGTTAGATCTCGTTTGGAATGAGATGCTTTAAGGGAATTGCAATCAGTAAAGATAGTGAATTTGCGCCCATACAAACAATGACGAAAACGTTCAACTGCTCTAACGACAGCTAAGGTCTCAAGCTCGTAGGAGTGATAACGACTCTCAGCATCTGAAGTCTTTCGACTAAAATAGGCAACTACATGAGGTGCATCATCGTATTTTTGTATAAGAACTACCCCGTATCCTTCAGTGCTGGCATCCGTATGCAATTTATTTGGCAAAAAAGGATCAAAAACTTTAAGAACTGGCTCTGAAGTCAATATTTGAATTATTTTCTGATGAATTAAGTCATGATCCGATGTCCATCTAACTGCACCTTTACCTTTTGTTAAAGGGCACAAAGGTCGTATTACCTGAGAGAAATTTGGAATAAATTGACGGAAATAAGTTGCCAAACCTATAAGTTGTCTAACTTGTGTAACTGTTTTTGGGGTAGGAACGTTAACAAGAGCCTGTACTTTCTTTGGGTTCGGTCTTATTTCCCCAGCGGATATTACATAACCCAGGTATTCAGTTCTTATTTTTTAAAAAAGAACATTTTTTTATGTTAAACGAAAATCCTGCTTCACACAATATCTTTAACAACTTATCTAGACGGTCTAAGCCTTCATCAACAGTTACAGATATAGCAAATCCAGTAATTACACTATCAGGCAAATTTGCATCTGGAATTTTCTCAATTAGCTGCCACAAACGTAAGCAAGCCTGGGCTGGAGACTCCCCAGAATTAATTTGGAATTTTAGTATCTGGTCAAAATAATCCTGCATAAGCATTGGGCGAGAGAACTGGGATATCATTAATTCTTTTACTGCTGGCCATTCGAATTGATCTGGGGCAATTTTAGTCAAAAGTGTGGCTGCTCGTCCTTTAAGGCAATGAGTCAGAGCCATAATTAACTCTACGCCTTTTAGTTTTCGGTTCAAAACTATAACTTCAGATAGTTTGCACCAGCCTTCTATGTCTGAATCTGGATCATCGGGATCAAATTTAACTAATGGCGTAAAATTCTGTGCTTTGGATCCCGATGACAGGTTTTCAGCTATTTTAGTAAAGATAGTTTCCATACTGTTTGAAAAAAACGACATCTGTTCGCTTAAAGAATGCGGGGGTGGTTGATTTAAAGTTAGAGGTGGGTGAGATCCCACTTCTGATGTCGGAAAAAGGGGGTAGACATCAGAAGTAAATGCAGACTTACAGGTTAATAAATAATATCAGTAACCTTATTTACTTAAAGTAACTAATTAATAATCTAATAATTTACAACGATTATGTAATATCTAGTCTCTGTATGTAGGCGAGCCTATGTTCAGAGTGGCTGGTAACAGTCCGGGTACTAAAGACCACAGTCCGTACACCAAGACGCATCCATTCGAAATGCGTGCCGATTGAGCGCTGCCGTGCCCTTTTATAGGTAAGTGGTGGGGATTAAAGCGAAGTGGGAAGGCGATGACGTCTTGGTGCACGTGCTGCCGGCGTGAGTCACGCTGTCGTACCACTGTGCCGTCAAATACATTCATCCGCCCATCAGCTTAACGATCTAGGCTCTAATTGAAAATGTACACAAACATATACGTGCATGAGCAGGCACGGTTTGCCGGTCCCAACAAATAAGGCAATGGGAATACGCAAAACGTAATGCAATTTTATTATCTCTCTCACCTCATCGCGAATTCTCTTTGCCACCGCCACTGGACACTTTGCCTTTCATTCGCCCCCGAAAAAGTAAAGTCATTTGCAACTTTAAATTCTCATAACAAGGCGTGCTTATTGTAACAAATGTCACTTGATACTTTATAATTTTAAGAATAGTACCTACGCGAAGTTCGTAAAGAAACTTTTGGCTTGTTCTCTTTGCGAAAGCGTATTTTATTCTCAAATATATATTAAACTTGGAAGGGTTGCGAGAAAGGTTTGTTTTTTAAAGTTTGACGTTTCTTTGGAATTGACAGTTGATAGGTATATCTTGAACCTGCTTAAAACACACATAATTGCTCTTCTAAGAATAATAAACTGAATAAACGTTCGTAAAACTTTGCCAATTTTTATTTAAGGTGACAAAAACCGACGGATAAAGCAAGCATAATTGACAATTGTATAATTGAACATAATGTACCATTAAAAATTACCTACTTTTAAGGAAGATGATAAATTAGTGTTCAATGATTTAGTTTAAAGTGTTTATATTTTTATTTACTAGATACTGTTATGTATGATTTTTAATTAACTGTTATTTATTATCTTTTTTCAAGATTACTTACGCAATTTTCATTATTACCGCACCCATATACAAACTCTATGCATGAACCAAGGGTTGATTGGTATTATTGTGCTTTTTTGCAATCAAGTTTTAAACATATATATAATAGGTATATATATAATATTATTATACAAGATAATTTTTATCCCGCAATACGTACACGAATAATTTACTTGTAACCTATCAGTAATATCTATGTTAAAAAGTGTAATTCTTTGTATGTATTCTGCCAAAATGTTATTCATGCTATCTTTTGTGAATCACATATCGCGTGACAAGACACGGAAGACGGCTAAAATAACACATTCAAGAGATATGAATCTGCTTAATTTAAATAACGTGGAACTATATAGAGCTGATTTTACCTAAATGAGCGTCGCGTCTCCATCCCTGGGCTATCATGAAGTCATATTATTAAGACTGGCTTATCAACTGGTATAAGACTGGTTTTACTTTTTTTGACCGATTCTACGCTTCACCGAACAACATTTCATAGAATCATATAACTTTGTAATTCGAATCATAATTCGGCGAAACGTTGTTCGGGTAAAGCGTAGCATTATATTAATTCGATAAAGGGATTGGTAATCATTAATGTTACTTTAAAGAACTGTACATTAAAACAGAAAGAAAAAGTTATTCAAATTTAACTTCCAAATGAAAAATGTATCATTAAAACCAAACCCATTGTTAGAAAAAACGGTTTTTCATTACAGTTTATCAAACGTCAAATGTCTTACGGTGAAAAACCTATAATACCTCACTCATTAAATCGACTAAGCTCGAGCTAAACTATGCGAAAATTTTAGTAAGCATTCGCCTAAGAGATCAATATTGATCCGTAAATTACATAAAGAATACTGGTAAAATATATACAATGTATAAGCCAAGAGTGACAATTGATATGCATTGAGAAACAGGGAAACGCGAATAATATAATATGTATGTCGTTTAATTAATTCGTTATGTTTACCCATTTGACACTTGACCACAGAGGACCCACAACTTTGGTACTGCTTTTAAATTGATGCTATTGTGCTCGGATAAACCATTAAAATAGTACTTCAACCCAGGTCAAACATTTTCTAAATCCCAGCTAAGCTAGTAATGTGAAACAAATTTTAAAATATTATTGAAAACACAATAAGAACTTCTTATTGCCAGAATCAGAATCAGAATCTAAGAACTTATTTAATACTAGCTGTGCCCGCTACTTCGTTCGCGTGGACTACATCCTTTCATGGTCGGTTTTACCCCTTTCTCCCCTAATATTCGAAACAAAAAGTAGTCTATATTTTAATCCAAGTTTCGAGCTATATTTGTGCCTCATATCTCTAACTTCAAAAATTAACATTTTTCCATATAAACTTTCAAAGGTTGTATTACCCCCCTCCCCCCCTTATTTTCTAATACAAAGTAGCCTATGCCCGTTCTTGAGATTCAACGTATACCTATACCAAATTTCATCAAAATCCGTTCAGCCGTTTAGGCGTGAAAGAGTAACAGACGGACAGACAGACAGAGTTACTTTAGCATTTATAATATTAGTATGGATGGACGATTACTCTTATTAAATGTTAGTATTTGTTATTTTTAACATTGTTTATCAATTTGTGGCACTTAAAGCTGGCATAGCCACGCAGATAAAAGCTCCTAAATTAAATAAAGAGAGGTTGCGATATGACTTATGTGAAAAGTAATTTTATTGAAACCATTATTTTAAACTGTTGATTTAATCAATTCAAAAACCGTCACGTATTATATTTTAAATTCCTTGTGGTGGCAAGGAGGCGGCATAGCAAAGTGAAATAAAATACCAGCTCTATATATTTCCAACCAAAAAAAACCTCACAAAACTGAACCAAAGGAACGAAAAAAGGATCTCTTTGACGGAGTGACGTATGAAAAACTATGATGGCGGAATATGACGAGGAAAAAAGTTTTAGTGTATTTACCTGACCGTTTTGAGCAATTCACGTAAACCGTTTTTAATTTAAATGCAGGGAAATGTGATGGATTTAATGCACACGTATTTATTTTTCAGCTTTTACTATGTTTTTGTGTGTTTTTAACGAGTGAAACATACCTGAAAGGCGTATATTGTTTTTCGCGCTTACTTATGTAGATTTGCTTTGGCGTTATTACCTTATTTGACCCGCCGCGGCGTCCCTATATGCCTACTATAACAATGTTTTTCCACATTGTTCACTGATCCTTCTATAAGCCGCAGCGTGATATATAAATTAAAGCTTTCCTTTATCAATGGACGATCCAAAATTTGTTTTTTTTTTATTCAAATCGATAGTTCCTGAGATTGGCTCCTTCAACCAAATTATTAAACTCTTCGAAATTGAGATACTGCTTCTTAAGAGCAAAGAAACCACAGTTGATGATTGCACCCCAGGCCACAGCCCCCTTAAAAAAATATAATTGTATATAGATTTAATTGTCAATAAATTACGTGACTCGTCAGATTTTTTTTTATTTGCACTTCAAGATTGACCTCATCCCACCTGATGTTAAGTGGTAATGAGGTCCTAGCTTAAGGGTGGCAAGTACAGCATAATCAATTTGTTACTGGACTTGTCGCCCTTACCTTGAAGGTTTGACCCTAGGAGCTCTGGAAACCTTACTCACACGCAGGAATACAACAACTCAGAAGTGATTGTTCGTCTGCGGTCTTCTGTAAGGTGGAGGTATTTCACCAGTCGGGCTGCTCCAGTTCGAGCTAAAAATCGCTATGCCCTACCTCTCTTAAAATTTTAAAGTGTAAGCTGATTTTATGTTTCCAATGTTGCAAACAGGATCAGATTATAGTCTGTTTGGAGTGTCTATACCTACTTTATTTAAAGGGGGACAAAAATGAAGCACAATAATGTCTATTATACATACATTGTATAGCCAGCATCATTCGTATACATCTCAATACCTTGTCATACCAAATCTCCGCGTAACTAAGCAAGTCAGATAAACAGTGACTTAATGTGACAAAGTACAGTACTGACTGTACGAGTACGACTGTACAACTGTTTAGTTGGGAAGAGAGTATAGCTGAGTTCTAGGTGGTAAAATGTAGATAAATATTTAAAACATTCTGCTAAAAAGTTTATGGAAAAAGGTGCAGGGCTGTTTGATATTTCTTCCTGCAAAAGTTTCTTTAATAGAATTTATTAGCTAGATCAACTAAATGCTAGGTAAAGAATAACAACAAACGAGTTCGAAGTCGCGGGAAAGATAGTATATTAAAATAACAAAAAAAAAATAATTGAAACATTACATTTTTCGGTTTATCTACCCTGGACTACGTAATTTGAATATTGTGCTGTAAAAAATATGCAAAACAATTCTCAGAACAATAATTCACCATACAAACTAGATAAAACCGTTCTTATCTAGATTTCATCATCTCTTCAATTCAGAAACAGTCTCCAATCTCGCTGCAATCTTGCGAACTCTCAAAACTAACCGGAGGTGAGGCGCGGCTGTCATATCCGCAGTTCGCGCAATTACAGCGCCGGCGAACTAGCGCACACACGCTTCAGATAGTTCGTCTGACGTTGCGCTGCGACTAAGCCGAGCGGTGGAGACTTCATCTGCCTGAGTTTTTTTCTTAACTCACAAAATGAAAGAAAATCTCACAATAATCAATGAAGAGTCTCAAATCTTGCTGCAATCTTGCGAACTCTCAAAACTAACCGGAGGTGAGGCGCGGCTGTCATATCCGCAGTTCGCGCAATTACAGCGCCGGCGAACTAGCGCACACACGCTTCAGATAGTTCGTCTGACGTTGCGCTGCGACTAAGCCGAGCGGTGGAGACTTCATCTGCCTGAGTTTTTTTCTTAACTCACAAAATGAAAGAAAATCACACAATAATTGATAAAGAGTCTCCAATCTCTCTGAAATCTTGCGAACTCTCAAAACTAACCGGAGGTGAGGCGCGGCTGTCATATCCGCAGTTCGCGCAATTACAGCGCCGGCGAACTAGCGCACACACGCTTCAGATAGTTCGTCTGACGTTGCGCTGCGACTAAGCCGAGCGGTGGAGACTTCATCTGCCGAGTTTTTTTCTTAACTCACAAAATTAAAGAAAATCTCAAAATAATCGATGAAGAGTCTCAAATCTTGCTGCAATCTTGCGAACTCTCAAAACTAACCCGAGGTGAGGCGCGGCTGTCATATCCGCAGTTCGCGCAATTACAGCGCCGGCGAACTAGCGCACACACGCTTCAGATAGTTCGTCTGACGTTGCGCTGCGACTAAGCCGAGCGTTGGAGACTTCATCTGCCTGAGTTTTTTCTTAACTCACAAAATGAAAGAAAATCACACAATAATTGATAAAGAGTCTCCAATCTCTCTGAAATCTTGCGAACTCTCAAAACTAACCGGAGCTGAGGCGCGGCTGTCATACCCGCAGTTCGCGCAATTACAGCGCCGGCGAACTAGCGCACACACGCTTCAGGTAGTTCGTCTGACGTTGCGCTGCGACTAAGCCGAGCGATGGAGACTTCATCTGCCTAAGTTTTTTTTTAACTAACAAAATGAAAGAAAATCTCACAATAATTGATAAAGAGTCTCCAATCTCTCTGAAATCTTGCGAACTCTCAAAACTAACCGGAGGTGAGGCGCGGCTGTCATATCCGCAGTTCGCGCAATTACAGCGCCGGCGAACTAGCGCACACACGCTTCAGATAGTTCGTCTGACGTTGCGCTGCGACTAAGCCGAGCGGTGAAGACTTCATCTGCCTGAGTTTTTTTCTTAACTCACAAAATGAAAGAAAATCTCACAATAATTGATAAAGAGTCTCCAATCTCTCTGAAATCTTGCGAACTCTCAAAACTAACCGAAGGTGAGGCGCGGCTGTCATACCCGCAGTTCGCGCAATTACAGCGCCGGCGAACTAGCGCACACACGCTTCAGGTAGTTCGTCTGACATTGCGCTGCGACTAAGCTGAGCGGTGGAGACTTCATCTGCCTAAGTTTTTTTTTAACTCACAAAATGAAAGAAAATCTCACAATAATTGATAAAGAGTCTCCAATCTCTCTGAAATCTTGCGAACTCTCAAAACTAACCGGAGGTGAGGCGCGGCTGTCATATCCGCAGTTCGCGCAATTACAGCGCCGGCGAACTAGCGCACACACGCTTCAGATAGTTCGTCTGACGTTGCGCTGCGACTAAGCCGAGCGGTGGAGACTTCATCTGCCGAGTTTTTTTCTTAACTCACAAAATTAAAGAAAATCTCAAAATAATCGATGAAGAGTCTCAAATCTTGCTGCAATCTTGCGAACTCTCAAAACTAACCGTAGGTGAGGCGCGGCTGTCATACCCGCAGTTCGTGCAATTACAGCGCCGGCGAACTAGCGCACACACGCTTCAGATAGTTCGTCTGACGTTGCGCTGCGACTAACCGAGCGGTGGAGACTTCATCTGCCTGAGTTTTTTTCTTAACTCACAAAATTAAAGAAAATCTCAAAATAATCGATGAAGAGTCTCAAATCTTGCTGCAATCTTGCGAACTCTCAAAACTAACCGTAGGTGAGGCGCGGCTGTCATACCCGCAGTTCGTGCAATTACAGCGCCGGCGAACTAGCGCACACACGCTTCAGATAGTTCGTCTGACGTTGCGCTGCGACTAACCGAGCGGTGGAGACTTCATCTGCCTGAGTTTTTTTCTTAACTCACAAAATGAAAGAAAATCTTACAATAATCGATGAAGAGTCTCAAATCTTGCTGCAATCTTGCGAACTCTCAAAACTAACCGTAGGTGAGGCGCGGCTGACATATCCGATGTTCACGCAATTACAGCGCCGGCGAACTAGCGCATATATGAGTCAGTTGTTGCGCTCCTGTTTGTTAAACCTGTCGGAGCTAACTTTAATATCATGAAGTGGTTTGTTCTGTATATGGGTGTTTATAATTTTATCTTAGTACATAATGTGAAACATCCCGTTGAATCTATTTCAATAATATTTAAGAAGCTACTTAGTTGTAGATCAAACCATATTTATCTGATGTTGATTTTTTTTTTTTATATTGCACTTCAAGATTGACCTCATCCCACCTGATGTTAAGTGGTAATGAGGTCCTAGCTTAAGGGTGACAAGTACAGCATAATAAATCTGTTACTGGACTTGTCGCCTTTACCTTGAAGGCTGACCCCTGCTATTAATGTAGCACCCCCCAAGAGCTCTGGAAACCTTACTCACACGCAGGAACACAACAACACAGAAGTAATTGTTATTTGGCTGCGGTCTTCTCTAAGGTCTAAGGAGGTATTTGACCAGTCGGGCTGCTCCAGTTCGAGCGATAAATCGCTTTGCCCTGCCTCTCTTAAATTTATTTTATATAAAAATATATACTATTATGAACACAACAAAGAATCACTTGGGTTCAGCATTTCTCAAGTTATGCGTTTTAATGACTGCTGTAATTGCACCTCCTGTTTGTTTAAGTTTTGGTTTTCAAATGACAATATGTTTAAGTTTTCCTTTCCTTTGTTTTTTACGTATCAGTGTGTAGATAATCAATCTTCATAACTGCTTTCCATTATACCGTGTTTGAGCATAGAAAAAGTTTTAATAGTAATAATAGTTAGATCAATTCTGTTCTCCATTATGGGGGGTCCTAGTAATGATAGCAGATAGAATGGACTCAGCAGATCTGTGTCGCTATATCAATTTGCATGTAAACAATAATGCGAGGCGATGATGTGCCTCAGCCCAGTTTTGTATAACAACAAATGTAACTCACTAACATAGTTTGTAAGGTCAATTGTAACTAACTCACTCTCGACTCTGACTCATGATCTCGAAATAAATGGTTTTTTTTTATTATATTTATTATAATGTGCGACCTACACTTCGGCGAATCTTTTTTTTACAATAGCACAATATATTGGTAAGCAAGAGAGGAACCCACATCGCGATGACAACACAATCGTTTATTTAAAATTAATATAATAAATCTACATTGTCGACTCCACAGTTCCCCCAGTCCCAGAAAACATTAACATTCACAATCCTAGTTCACAACGCCCACTGCAATCGTTTGCATATGTTTAGTTAATTGTCCTCGCTGCGTCAGGTTGATGAGATGCGGTGACGCAATGACGCAACTTTTAGACAATGCAGACGCAATTTTACGTTGCAGGATTGCTTGGATGTCAGTTTTGATGCATGTTGTTTGGAAGTTGCAAACAACGAAACTGTTTTGTACGATCGAAAGCGTGTCAGAGTAGACTGTGAACTTTACCCCGCCCTTATATAGTTACTAGCTTTCCCCCCGCGGCTTCGCCCGCGTGGAATTCGGTTATATTGCGGTATAAAGAACAAATATAAGAAAATTTCTTATTTACACGGAAAAATCTAAGAAGCGGGATGTAACGCTGGATACGATTAGTTGTTAAACAAAAACTGAATGGTACACTATATTATATAAGTAGATGTAAAAAAAACAGTAAAGACGATAAAACAAATTATGCGTCGGGAATTCCTTATTTTCGGGGATTCATTATCGTATCATTTAGCTTCTAAATTTACATGTTTATATTAGTTTGCAATATTTTACCTTGTTTTAAACGACACACAGCGCCATCTCCAATCCATCCATTAAGCTAACTATATTTTTGTTTTCCCTCGGGAATATCAATTATTTCCGGGATAAAAAGAACCCTATTATTTAATCCGGACTTCTAACTTTACGTCTGCAAAATTTCAAAGCAATCGATTCAGTAGTTACGGCGTGAAAGCGGAGCACACAAACCAACAAACTCACTTTCCGATTTATAATATTTTATAGTAAGGATGGAAATAGAATCAATATCGAATTGTAAGTATTTACCTTGACGTGTTGACTGTACAATCAACATCATTAGTTCGTATACACCTCAATACCTTGTCACATTAAACGCCCGTATGTGAGTAAGCCAAATAGACAGTCAGCTTAATGTGACAAGGTACTGAGTTGTTCAGCAAATAAAGATGCTGACTAAACATGGTTTTGTAGGCCGGTAAGATAATTTATGTAGAAGTACAGCTAGTTAAATTGGCATGTGGGTTCAAGTTACAAGTTGGTAAATGCAGGGCTATTTTTTTATTATCTTTAATCCATACTAATATTATAAATGCGAAAGTAACTCTGTCTGTCTGTCTGTTACTCTTTCACGCCTAACGGATTTTGATGAAATTTGGTATAGGTATACGTTGAATCTCAAGAACGGACATAGGCTACTTTTTATTAGAAAATAAGGGGGGGAAGGGGGTAATACCACCTTTGAAAGTTTATATGGAATGTTTATTATTGAAGTTAGAGATATGAAATTTGGCACAAATATAGCTCGAAACTTGGATTAAAATATATATATAATTTGTTTCGAATATTAGGGGAGAAAGGGGTAAAACCGACCATGAAAGGATGTAGTCCACGCGAACGAAGTCGCGGGCACAGCTAGTAATGTTATAAAGCTTGTTTGTATGTTTGAATCTCAGGAACGACTGATTCGAATTGAAAAAATATTTTTGTCTATTAGTTGAATTATTGAGGGAGGCTTTAGGCTATACAACATCGCGCTTTGATCAGAAATGTTTCCTTGAAATAAGGAAGCTGACAAATCTACCTAATCTATAAAACAATACTAGTCCAAAAAAAACTGGCAAAGTCTCGAAACTCTTAAGAGAGGTAGGGCATAGCGATTTATCGCTCGAACTGGAGCAGCCCGACTGGTGAAATACCTCAACCTTACAGAAGACCGCAGCCAAATAACAATCACTTCTGTGTTGTTGTGTTCTTGCGTGTGAGTAAGGTTTCCTGCTCCTGGGGGGTGCAACATTAGTAGCAGGGGCAAGCCTTCAAGGTAAGGGCGACAAGTCCCGTAACAGATTTATTATGCTGTACTTGTCACCCTTAAGCTAGGACCTCGTTACCACTTAACATCAGGTGGGATGAGGTCAATCTTGAAGTGCAATATAAAAAAAAAACTCAGTTTGTTCTACCGTAAAAGTTGTGAGATCCATATAGTCACAAACCAGTTTTTAATTTTTCAGGCCCTACTTAAGTCCTTCTTTGCTATTTTGATACGTAATTATCTAACCTAACAACATTTTATAGTATCCATATCAATATTAATTCGTTAAAATCAATATATATAAAAACTAGCGACCCGCCCCGGCTTCGCACGGATGTAATGTAAATACTTAGAAATATTGGCTTTTCTATTCTTTATTATACATAAAAACCTTCCTATGGAATCACTATCTACCATCGCCGCATCAAAATCCGTTGCGTAGTTTTAAAGATTTAAGCGTACAAAGGGATAGAGAGACAGAAAAAGCTACTTTGTTTTATACTATGTAGTGATGAGTCGCTGTGCGACAACTAGCCCAATTTGATTAATGTTGGTTTTGAATAATTGTTAAGATCCAGGGAAGATTTGAAAGGTTAGAATAAATAAATAATAATAATAAATATTGGACAACATCACATACATTGCTCTGATTCTGTGGTAAGTAGCTTAAGCACTTGTGTTACGGAAATCAGAAACAATGATGGTACCACAACACCCAGACCCAAGACAATATGGAAAAGTTCATTTCCCACATTGACCCGACCGGGGATCGAACCCGAAACCTCAGAGATGGCATTCGCCAAAGTAGGCCCGCTCGCCTCTCGGCTACGGAGGTCGTCACTTTAAAAAATTCGTTACGACAGCAAATTTTGAATAAATATCTTGAAATGGCAGCCCGATACATTCGAAACTTGTCAAACCGATATCAAAGTTCAACAACTGTCACTTAGCGAGGCTCCAGATGCAACTAATAGAATAGAAATTAGTTAAAAATTGGTTCAAAACTCGAAGCTACTAAGCTAAGCTGGAACTTGCAAGTTTTAAAGTTAAAAGGTGCATAAACGAGAAGTTTCGCCCCGCAAGCACTCAACACAGTTGTTGCTTGTCTTGCCTACCGACTTTGCTTAATTTTCAGCGGTAGTTTAATACGCCACGTTCGTCTTGTAGTAACGGATCTTTGGTTTTTTACCGACTTATAAAAAAGGAGGAGATTCTCAATTCGACCGTATATATTTTTTTCCGTAGCCAAATTGCGAAAAACGGTACCCTTATGATCTCTTATGTCTGTCTGTCTAAGACCTATACTGAGGACAATTTGTATGTAGATGTATTCTGTAAACCGCATTAAGATTTTTTACAAAAATAGAAAGAAATACGAAAAAATTTAGGGGCTCCCGATACTCAAAACTGAAACTCAAATATTTATTTTTTAACTTGAATCGTTTGCGTGACAGACACTTCCAAAATGGTAAAATCCGAAACAACGACGGTACCACAACACCCAGACGCGAGACGATGTAGAAAAGTTCGTTGCCTACCGTACCGTCGTTGTTTCTGATTTCTGTAACACAAGTGTTTAAGCTACTCACCACCGAATCGGAGCAATGTATGTGATGATGTCCAATATTTATTTAGTTATAGTGGTTATTCCCAACCTGATAGGAAGCAAAAGAGGAACCCACATCGTGGTGACAACGGATTTGATACCAAAGTCAAAGTCAATTCATTTATTCATGTACCTAGGTTACAAGTAACACTTATGCAAAACCGAAATTGAAGCTACAGCCGGTTCAGAACCTAATCCTACCGAGAAGAATACGGCAAGAAACTCAGTAGTTATCCTAATCTTTACAATATTTAGAAGCTAGAGAACTTAAAACTATGGTGTGTGTCGGCGGTGACCCCACGCTAGGCTCATCAGGCTGCTCCATGCTTGGCGACCACTCGACACGCGAGCCACAATTAGGGCGGAGTAACACCCTACAACAGAGTCTAAATGCGAATGTGTCTCGATGGGCTGAGCGGCCACTTAAATACTAAGCGACAAACAACCCCACCAAGACCCCGGTCAGGCTACTTTTGCTTGAACAAAACAATTTAATTGACAAATATTACTTAAACTATTTAATTTAATATTTTTAAAATATTTATGAATTTATGATTTATATTTAACAATAATTACCTATGTACAAGAAATCTAAACTAAACCGGAAGTTGACAATAACTATAGCTAGCAAATGCTAATAGCAAGTGGGTCGCTTATTTAACAAAATAATGTAAGAAATCAATCATAACAGGTATTTGCTGAATTGTAACAACTAAATTATTATTTAAAGAAACAAATTACGTATCAAAACAGTCTGCCGCCCATATGTGCGAGCGGGCAGACAATCATGTCTATATATGTTTATCGTTTAAATGTTCATCAAGTTTATAGTATCCTTTTCGCATTAAACATGATTTAATATGGACCTTAAATAATGCATAGGTAAGTTAATAATAAGTCAATAACTATATCCTATATTTATTTTGACGACCTCGGTGGCGTAGTGGCTAAGGTAGGCGCCCAAAGCGCGCAAGGTCCCGGGTTCGGTTCCCGGTCAGGTCAATTTGGAAAACGAACTTTTCTCAATTTACTTGGGTCTGGGTGTGCTGGGATGACGCCCCAAGTTAGTATCCGTCGTCTGGTACTCATAGTACAAGGGAAAACCTTAGTTTGAGACCAGGTGATTGGTGTGATTGTCTGGCGCATTTATATTTATTTATACTGTATTATATAGTATCATATCCCATATTTACACTGTATTTAAATGCGCCTTTAAATTTTACCTCCATACTATATTCATTCCCGCGTATTTCTCAAACGCGTTGTATCAACTTAACCCGCAAACGCTTACACAAAAGGGGTTCTTATTAAATTTCTTAGGCGTTAATACCGACTGAGCCGGGTTTGCGAGCAGAATGGGTTATGTTTAAACGTCTTTAAACTGACTAACGGAAAGTTTAACTCGGGTTTGAGATTAGGCGAGTAAATACGTAGCTATTCAAATTTTAACAAAATATATGTAGGTAATGTAGAATAGAAGACATTTGAGTTCCATTTTGAACATTCAAAGTTCGTATTAAGTATTAAAAAAAAAGCATTTTTACCTGTGGAGTTATCCATACTAATATTATAAATGCGAAAGTAACTCTGTCTGTCTGTTACTCTTTCACGCCTAAACGGCTGAACGGATTTTGATGAAATTTGGTATAGGCATACGTTGAATCTCAAGAACGGACATAGGCTACTTTTTATTAGAAAATAAAGGGGGGATGGGGGTAATACCACCTTTGAAAGTTTATATGGAACAATGTTTATTTTTGAAGTTAAAGATATGAAATTTGGCTTAAATGTAGCTCGAAACCTGGATTAAAATATAAACTACTTTTTGTTTCAAATATTAGGGGAGAAACGGGTAAAACTGACCAGGAAAGGATGTAGTCCACGCGAACGAAGTTGCGGGCACAGCTAGTTTTATATATTTTTTATAGGTAGGTAGGTAAGCAAAGTAGCATGTTGATTGGTTTCCATTTTATATGTATGTTTCGAATTATTGAAATAGAAATGTTTCAAATTTGCTCTTAAATGCAATCAATCTTTTTCTAATATTTTTATATGTGAATCGTCAAATGTGTGTATTAAGCGTTATTCAGAACGATGCCAGGAAATGTGCTTATTATTTTATTGTTATGTTCATGACTTTAAGTTACAAATAAAAACTCTAGCAATTTGCCTGCTGTCTATTTGCAAACCAAGTCCTATTATATGTTATCTTTATAAAACTACTATACTTGTTTTCATTAGGATAACTTTTTATTTCGACTCTAATCTTTTAAAGGAAAAATCTGAACAGATTTTGTGAACAATCGACCGTTTCCCCAAAGTGTATATTAGCCTTAGCCCTCAACTCGACAAGCTCTTAGGGCATTCCATTATTATTTTATAAAAAGCCCTTTTGTATTGTAATAACAAGGGTTAGTTACCGCCACAATTTCTGCGGCAGACGGCTACGCTACGAACTACGTAGCAACGGAACGAGCTTAACGGTAATATACTGTCTTATAAAAGTATCTATCTAACCGTTGATATAAGATAAATATTGTTTTTGTTTCCTATTGTATATTTTACAAAAAACCAAAGGAATCTTCAAGCATTGAGTTTTTGAAATCGAAAAAAATGGTTTTCATATTTTTTTTTATTTCTATAAAGTAATTCCATACGTTTAATTTTAATATGAATTTATGGATTGTTTATTTCTTAAAGAAATGTTAGCAACATATTTATAACAAATAAACAACTATAATTCTTATAAAAGCGTAATTTTTAGATTAAGTAACGTGCTAGCGGGAATTAAATGAATAGTAAAGTGTTCCTGGTTACTGAACATTGATGCGGTGATTCAGTGTTTGTATTTTTCAGTCATGTTTACAGTATTAATACAATCTTTACAACGGATCACATGCCGTGACTCTACTTCCATATTATCTCAGGAAAACTATTGAGGACCGAAGTTAGTAAAACTACATCAATTTAAGTATAATAATTGCATGTACAAGTATACTATTCAACTTTCACAACACGGCGTTAGAATTCTTAATTTGTACTGACGATTCATAAGTGCTTTTGTAAAGCTTAAATAAATAAAGAAGTTTTCTATTATATTCTACTAGAAAAGAAATAAATATTGCTAAAGACATCTAGTTTACTTACAAAATATGTGCAAGTTACCTCTTAAATTAAGTTTAAAAAACCTTACAACTAGTACTTAGTTGCAAGGTTTTTTAAACTTAATTGAAGAGGTCCGGTTTATTAAATTACCTCTAATTGGTGTATACCTACGTTGAACAATATGATGACTATATAAATATTTTTGTTTATATCTTAGTTCACAGCAACTTACCTCTCAGCAACATCTTTGAATTTAACCCGTCATCAGCTTGAGATAGTGTTGGAAGAAACTCGAGTATTTTAGTCTTTTTTTGAGACTAGAGTAAATTTTTAAGACTGTCTTGTTGGTAACAAAAGCCCAAAGCTTTGATTCTTCTCAGCCCTTTCGAGTCTTATAAGTTCTTTGACCTGGATTAAGCATTAACTTGAGTTGATGTGTAATAGTTAATGCTGGGTGACACTCAGGTTGTTTTAAAAGACTCAAGTGTTCAAAAATAGTTAGATTTTATTTCATAAGACTTAAAGACTCAAAATCTTACAGCACTAGCTTCAAACTAGATGAAGACAGAACAATCGGCACCATCTTATTCGCGATAATACCTCGTTAACATAAACCGGTATCTTTTCACATTTTCCCCTATTTCTCGGGTATTTATTCCAGCATTCGCCTTTTAATTGGTTTGTTTAATTTCTTTTTTCTTTTACCCGTAATTCGCTTTCCCGTTTAGAAGATTAGGTTTGCTAAGGCTATTTTAGTGATCTTAATTTCCACTTAAAGTTAAAATAAAAACTTTAACAAAACAAGAAAACAGTGCATCAAACAGTACTAAGCTCTTCTTTCACTCTCGTTTGCTTTGTGGCCGTGCACGTCACATGACCTCAATCAAGTTTTCTTACTTTATTTATTTATTTATTTATTTACTAGGGAAACATACAATTTACAGTGACATACAGTTATACAAATATAAATAAGACACAAATCAGTTAAGTTTCCACAGATAAAAGATATTAGACATTATTTTTAAATTACGATAAAAATTAAAGTTTAAATTAAATTGAATTGAACTAAAATTTAATGTATATTTAAATTATCAAAAATCGAAAAACAAAAAAATACTAAATTTGGTGCCAAGAAAATAATTAAGAACACTATGTCATAAAAAAATAGAAATAAAAAAAATACAATATCATAAAAATAATAGTAATAATACAATGTCATAAAAATGGAATGTCAAAAATAAAACTAAGTGTTAAATACAGTTTATGTCAAATATAAATTATATCTCTAATTAACATCTTATATATACAAATACTATTATTAAATAAATCAATGTCGTTAAATTGTTTATTATGTATGGTGTATTATCTCATAACAAAAGAATTTCTGACATATTTAGTTGTGTACAAAGGAACCGAAAATAAATTACGTACCATAAGTATCTCATTCGTAAAAGATTAAAATCAGATTAGACTTTATAGCACTTTAGGCATTTTTACTTGTGTTTTTCTATGCATGCATGAGAGAGATAGTAATTTGTTTTAATAAAATGTTTGATCGAAGTAGAACACTACCTTTCTGATACAAATTTCCTATTCGAAACTATTTCGACGCCTCACAAGTGTGTCCATGTATGAAAGCCCTCTCTAACGCCACTTCTCTCCTTTGTCTGCCTATTTTTACTTCATGATCCTTTCTCACATACCTTAACAGTCCAGTGGTTTCGGCTCATTCTTGAAATAAGTTTGCGGGCTTTTTTACTATAAGATGATTCTAAATCTGTGTATATGATAAGAATAATATCTTTCTTGTCAGCCCTTAAAATCCAAGTGATCTTACTTTAAAATATCATATATTTATTTAACGTTAGAAAACGAATAAAATTTCCATAGAAAATAGACCAATCTGAATATACCTTATTAAAAAAAATAGTAATTAAAACTTCATTTAACTACATGCAGTTTCAGTCATCATCAAAAAATGTAAGGTACGTCAAAACCTTATCAGTCGTTCTCGGTGCTTTTTCATAAACTGGTTTTCTTAAATCAACGAAAATTTTGCATATAAAACAAGCAATCAACTTCAAAAACAGTGCAGTATTTTTTTACTAATCGGCTAACAATCAAGCAAGACCCCATAGATCAATCGCAGATTTAAAATCCGCCCGCTTAACCCCAAAAAGCCTTCATTTTCGGGGACGAACGTACCCAATTTCCTGTCTGTCACGGTTTGCTTCATTAAGTGAATAATTTATTGTTCAGGTTAATAAAGACCGCGGCGTTTACGGGTTAAGACAGGTAATCGATGATGGAAATAGCTTTGATAATGCTGCGCCTCTTGTGTTGATTGGTGTTTGATAGTAATTTGCGATGCGCCATTTTGTTTGTTTGCTAAGGATATGAATGACATGTGTAACAACATCCCATCAAGGTACTTATACTCATACTTCGATATTAGTTCTTATGTGCATGACATAAGAGTTGTAAAAAGGCCAAAGTGTATATAATAAGTGTATAATCTATCATGCTTTTTATTTGACATAATATAATATAATTATAATTTAATCTGATTTCATATGTTTATTCTATATGTTTGTTTAAACCGTAAATACTTTATGAATATGCATATATTTATTGATGTATATTTATTTGTGTTATTATTTTTTATGTTTTTATTTGTATTTATCATATTATGGTATTTATATTGCCTGTTAATATCTTCTCAATAAATATTTTGCACGGCCGCACCCGTTTCTCGATATCTATACCTAAGTGGCCAACCTATTTGAACATTACTTTAACTGATAAGATTATTTTACCCAAATTTTATTCCCAAATATAATCACAATCGAACCCTTCAATGAATCACAAAAATCGATAAAAATCTTTTATCAGTTGCTGCAACCTTTCAGAACCCAAACAAACATGGCGCTGGTTTACAATTCCAGACTTCCATTTCCTAGTTCGGAAAACTGTAGAACTACCCGGCGTAATATCCGACATATTTGATACGGTCCATCTGATCTGGGGATATATTTAGCTTCATTACAATTCGACAGGTAAAGTCAAAAGTTAGTAGAATCGGTCGACTGGGCCCGGAGATATTTCGAGCACGTAGATCGGGGCCGGGGTTATGCGAGATGGCTTGAGCAGGAAGCAATTTTTTTATGTGTTAAGTTCTTCCTCAAAACGATTAACTAGTATTGTTCAGTCAATAGAACCAGCTTATCTCAACAATATGACTGCCATAGTTACTATTTCGTTCAGTATTTTAGTTGGATTGGATTGTATAATTTTTTGCTGGATACATAGATAGCGAGAAATGGCGTTTTGGTATATCTAATTGTTTAAGTCTTGATCTCGCAAATATTTTAATTACCTTCGTAAATAGAATCGAAACTTGTGTAATTCGAAATAGACAATAAATGTTTTGAAACATTTTTTTAGTTTTACTATCAAAAATCGATTGACGTCTGTGGCCGATATGTGAGTTGAACGGACTTTTGCGTTGCGCTATCTCTAATCAATCATATCATATCGTAGTACAGAAAAGACTTCAGTCAGGTCAATATGGAAAACGAAGGTTCTGCATTATTTTGGGCCTGCCTAGGTGTTGTGGTACCATCTGTTGTTTGTAACTGTTGTAATTTCTGGAACACAAGTGATTTAACTGCTTACCATGGAATTAGAGAAATGTTTGTAATATATTATTAGTACTACATTACCAAAATTTTTAATATCTTGGTTCCCTTTCACATCGAGTGAATCCAAGTGAATTTTTCCGACGATTGGCAAATTAGAGCGTGCGAGCCGTCTGCAGATACCGCTCCAGATCCTCCCCCCTCGGTCCCCACCCTCCCCGCACCCGCCAATGCTGCTAGTTCTACTCCAGGCGCTAGTTAGGCAAGTTTAAAAGCCCTAGGAAGTGGAGTAAGACCTTTTTCAGTGCTCCTTTTGGTTGGAACTTCTGATCTTTAGACTAATTTGCACTTGAAGATTCTGTTGATCGCTTTCTTAGTTTTAGTGGAGTGGATTTTTAACAATTGCCTTTTTAAAAATTGCCGGTTATAGCTACAGTTATGGGGTAGTTCATATTAGAAAATTAACGTCGTGATTGACAGTCAGTGAAGGAGAGGCCTTTTTCTGACCAGAGGTTTAAACAGTATGCTGGTTTAAATGCCAGACTCATTGATTGAACAACATAATATTTCTTTGTCTAGTTGTTACTCGATTCATTTTTATAGAAAAAAAAATGATCAGAATTTAACGAAACACTCATGCCAAAGAAAAGATTTAACTTAAACAAACTTATCTCTTAAATAAAAAAAAATATTGCTTTGGTTTGTTTCGTGACATATATATTTAAATTTAATGATTTTTGCCCAATTCCTATATTTTACGATTTTTATATATCAAAATGACTATCCGTTGTTCTCCAACCGAGTATGTGTCGTTAATACCGTTCCATAATTATTAGCTTTAATCAGTCGTCTGTCGGTCGTTTTTAGCTTACGCGTCGTATAATTTATTACATTCCGTAGCAAGAACGGATTGTTTTTCAAATATTGGAACCGGGCATTAGTATTTTTGCTTCATCAATAGAATTTTGGGATTTTTTAGATTGCCACTTCGGGAAAATATTCGTGGCGCTTCCGTTATAACAGCAACAGCAAATCACAGTAAACCTACGATTTAAAAGCGATACAAATTACAAAGTGTTTAGTCTGACGTGCTTTTATAAAAATCAAGTAGATAGTTGTGTTCATAATTTGATTGTTCGGTATTCCAATTATACCTACTTGTATATGCCTGATAACAAAAAATAGAAAACTGCCTCCCTTATCTTAATTAACGAAAAATGAAATTTATTTTTTTACTTCTATTTAATTTCCCACGCAAATAGACTTATCAACCCTTGCCTCCTTTGTATTTCCGGATTTCTCGGCACGTGTTCAAGATGAGAGTGAAAATTAAAATTCTTTAACATCTCAAAAAGATCCTCTCAGAGGTAAGTAACCCTTTTGTGATGGAACAAAGAATAATAATCAGGGTGGATTCTAATTTGTTATTTGCAATCATTCCGTCGTAGCTTGCGTTAACCCTCGTCATAGCTGTCGGGGTCACACAGGCCCTCGCACGAGAAAACATCTGTATTTGTCGTTTTGAGTAGGTGTACTGGCCGTCCTGTTACTTTTGAAAACTTGTTGATAGCGTACGTTTTTTAGGGTTGAAATGCGCTAACATATTTATTATGAGTAATTTGTCTTTCAAGTTATTCATATTTCTATCATTTTTAAATCGGAAAATGAAATGCCATATTTCGGGGAACTTCAGAGATCGCTTATTTTTAACTAATTTATTTACCTTATTTGTAAAAACTTAACGAAATAAGTTTCATTTGAAGAAAAAAAAACCTCAAGTTGCAAAAAAAACTCTGAAGTCAGTTCTCGAATTAAATACTAAATGTATGTTAAAAAATTATGCTTTAAAAGTAAATCGATGTATTTGTTTTCAAATTGTGTTTCTATGAACTGTAGGCGTTCTGATTAAGTTAAATAAATACTTGTACAATTTTTACTTTTTAAATGGAAAGCTCTTTAGTTATTTTGTAATTTAGACTAACTCCAACCCTTGTCAAAGCAGCCATGATAACTGGCGTACGCGAAAACATCTGTATTTGTCACTTTGAATGGGTGTCAAGGGGAAATGCTGATAACTGCAAGTAGATTTGCAGAGTTTGGTACATTCCCAAATATTAACTTTGTTGTATATACACAATTATCTGGTTCTATGATTTTAATATTTAAGAAAAAAAAAAGAATTCCGATTTTTGGTATATCAGTACAAAGGAAAATTCATACAAACATAATCGTACAAATTATTATTTTGTAAAAGTGTATAAACATAAATTAATACATTATTTGACAATAAAAAAACGAATCTGTTATGGTGTGTTTTATTTAAAATAAAATATAAAAACAAAATATCACAATTTTAATCTTAAAATCACTTAAAAAAACAGAAAGAGATTGTAACACAAATTAAACTAATACCGGTTTTATCCATATATTAAAATATTTTTGACTTCTGCCCTTCTTAAAGCAAAAGTTACTAAGTCGCAATTACCAAGAATTCATAGGGGTCAATATTATTCAGCACCCTCTCATTTGTCAGAAGGCATTACAATCTGAACCTAACTACAAATAGTGTGCCCTACGGCTTAAAGGGTTAAATTAACTTAAAGTTTAAATTTATAGGCTAAGGTTTTCGCAGGGCAAATATGGCCGTATTGATAATGGCGTTTATTATTGGAAGGGGTTTATTTACTAGGATATTACATTTTTGGGTTAAATTATTAAGTTTGTAAATATTTAAGGATTACAAGAATATTTTTTTAAGAAAAATACAAGTAAAAGTAATTATAATGTAATATAATAAATCTATAGAAATGTCAATTCTGCATATGCAATATATTTCTTAAATAAATACTGTTTATTTATTTTTATTTATTTAAAAACTTTATTGCACAAAAAAAAGTACAACAGGTGGACTTAATGCTATGGGCATTCTCTACCAGTCAACCTTTGGGTCATGCGGAGAGTTAGTTTACTGTTGTATTGGGGGTGATAAGTGATCGATACTCATGCCAAAAATGCTATCAGTATTTTGTTTATCTGTCTAGCGGTCTATGTTCATTATAATAGAAACAAGAACTACTAAACGGATTTTAATGAAACTTAGTACAATTATTTTCCATACTTCTAGGTAGGTTAAATTATACTTTTCATCTCGCTGCAATCAATAGGATCAGCGCAAGGGAAATATTGGGGAAACGGGAGAAATATTTTTTTAAGCTTTCGGCGCGTGTACATAAAAATCATGTCTGACGGAAATGTATTCCTTAAAGTTATATGAAAATATCCCACAACAGCATTTAAGTTTATCTTTTATGGTTGACTCACAATGACACGTGTAACTTATAGCTTAGTAGTTCGGAGCTTTTCTGATTATATCAAAGTCTGTAAGTGAAACTTAATTATATCATTTTTTTATTTTTATAGTACTATACGCCGTACTAGCGAACTTTAAATATTAGAAACCGAAAAATTTTATCTCCCCTTGCGGTGTGGGAAACGAATCCACCCACCGTTGTGTAGTTCTAAACATATTCGGCAGAGGGCACGGAGGCTAACGGTTGATACAGCAGAAAAATTTCATCGCCTACGATAACTTGCGGTTAGCTCAGTTGGAAGAGCAGCTCGCGCGATACGTGAAGGTCGTGGGTTTCCGCACCGCAAGGGGAGATACATTTTTTCTGTTTCTAATTTTTAATTGTATCAATCTTAAAGAGCATTCATACTTTGTCAGGTGTAAATAAAAATAATAAGAACAAAACGGAATTGTGTTCAGAAGTCACATTGACAAAACGTTCCGTAACGAGTCTGTTGACAAGTGCGGAGATGGCATCCCGTCTCCCGCCCCCGCTTCCGCCGTTTCCTTCCGCAGGCGGATAGGTTATTACTGTGTACCGTGCATCTTATTTTAAGCTGAGAATAAATGTATGAAATTAAATAGCGCGTATTATTCCTTTTTTTGATATATTAAATACTCACAACATGTGTTTTTTTTTAATGTTCCTTTTTTTAGAATTAAAACTATTTTTTTTATCTATGTCTATGAATAACTTATTTTTCTTTAAAGTCTCATTTAATATTTATTTAGGTACATAAACAAAACAAATAAACTTATGATAACACTAGCTTACAAAAAATTCAAACTAAAATTAATTAAAAAAAAAAAACAATATTTTAAATAAACAAAGATGGTCCCTGTGGTAAGGTACCCAAAATGCTGGCTGCATTACCTCGCTGAATAGCGATTGAAAGACGCTGGGCGAGGTAGCAGCCAGCCTTTGGGTCTCCTGTAACGTTGATAAGTCTTTTTGAAATATCTTTAAAAAAAGACAATGCGTTAGGACCCCACGGACCTAGAGTTTCCACTCCAAAAGCAACAAAATTATAATTTTCTTTTATTTCTTTATATTTTGTGCTTTTCAGTTTTTCAGCCGCCTCTGCTGCTGCGCCAGCGCTCCTAATAGTCCCTGGGAGATGTGACGGTGCCAGTGTGTCGACACATGTCGCATCCCACACTAAGGCACGTCCCATCTTCCAGGGAATAAGAGACATACCGTCAGGCCTCTTGCCATCACTACGCGCGATGCCATTAGGTTCAAGCATAGCAGGCACGTTAATGGTGGCAAGAGACCGACGGATGATGTCGTTGAGGGTGGCATGCCGTGAGAGGCGGCCGGCACTCTTAGCACATGAAAGTCCGTGGTGCCCCAAAGCAGTTACAAAAGTACCACAGGGACATTTGTGTGGGACACAGACTTTAGCTCCGATGCGAAGACAAACGGCGACTCGGAGGGTTTCGGAGTCCAGCATAGTGCCCACGTTCGCGCAGGGATACGCGTGCAGCCAATGACCGGACTCTTTTGTGGAAACAGCTCTGAGTCGCGCGTGGTCTGCGCCGGAGCTGTTATTTAAAAGGTCTGAAAAAATTTTGTCACATTGAATTTTGTCCCAGCTCCTTTGAGAATTAGGGTTCAAAGGAAAATTTTGGAGGGATGGAAAAGCCATTTTCCAGGCATTCCTAGCTTCGACCAAGCACGCCACCTCAAGAGGAGCGGTTATTTGCCGCAGTATTTTAAATACAAGACGTGCTGTGGGTCGAAGAGAGGAAGGCCGGTAGAGCAACACTTGAAATTTTGCGCACACCTAAGCCTCCGTTACGAATAGGCAGAGATGCTTGTGTCCAAGACTGTTCTGATAGTTGAATGTTCAGAATTTTTTCTAAATACAATTTTAAAATGTTGTCCAAGTTTTCGGTTATGGCCTGAAATTTCCAAACTGGACAACAACGTAAAAGATATGTTAATTTAGGAACGAAAAGACAAAATTTCAATATGATTAAAGCTGAATGACTGTTTATTTCTAAAAGGCGGTCTGAACATTCATTAAATTTGGAAATCACGTTATCGAAATGAGGTGAAATGCCGTTTTCAAAAACTGGGCAACCTAAAAGATGAAGGTTATTTTCTGTAACAATTTTAATATTTGGTGCTAAACTATTGAATTTTGAAATTATTTCTAATTTACGGCTAGGAGTAGTATGATTCGATATAAATAATTCACATTTATCAAAGTTTAAATGAAGGCCTATAGAACTAAAATTTTGAGTAATTTCCTTGAGATCGTTGAGAACAATTTCTGCTTCATCTGCAAGGTTCCCATCGTCTAAATACCAAACATTAAATTTTGAAACCAGGTTTTGTATGATTGGGTTGATTGCTAAGCTGAAAATGGCTGGACCAAGGGGATCACCCTGCTGACATCCAACTGCGGATTCTATTTCGTGGGATTTGTAAAACAGTTTAGACGAATTAAAGTAAGACTGGTGTAAATAATTATAAATTTCTGGTGTGATTAATTTAGTTTGTTTCAGCAGGGTGTCCCTGTTTACCGAATTAAAAGCATTTTTAACGTCTAATTTTAGCAACACCTCAGTTTGATTTTGAAAAAGGATCGTACGCGCAGAATGAACAGCTGCCTCGCAACCACCTCTACAACAAAACCCCAACTGATGAGGCTCGAAATGGCTGCGAAGTTTCTCACTGACATATTTGACACATAATTTTGAAACAATTCGCCGAAAAGTAGAACCCACTGCGATAGGTCTGACTCCCCCATCTTTTTTACTCAGAGCAATAAGATTTGCACCAAAGAAAATAGGTACTATTTCATTATTAATTTTGCCGAAAAGTATTAGGTTGATTAATTTTGTCAGACAAGATATTAGGTTTTTACCTGCGCTACCTGCTTGGTGAGAAATCAGGTCTTTTAAATGCTGAGGAGAAATCCCATCAAGACCAGCAGCGGATCCAGGTTTAAATGATGAAATAGCCAAAACGATATCACTTTCTGTAATTTGGAGACATGCTTGGGTATCAGTCAGTGGTTCTGTGGGAAGAGATGTTGCAGGAGCTGGGGGATGTTTGGACCGAAGGGATGCTACTGTGTCTGGGCTATCGGGTGATATCACGTCAGTGGAGAAAAGAAGTCTAGCAGCGCCTTTGAGATCGCCTTCGTTAATTTTACTATTTACTTTTTTTTGCCAAGTTAAACGAGCGAGTTTTATCAGTTCTATAAGAAGGTCTGTGGGAAACAAGTGTAGTTTTTCTTTAAGGTTTGACATTGCTTTTTAAGGTGTAAGTCTATTTTTTGTACGTATTTATGTAATGTTGTTTCTTTAAATACATTATTTAACCAGCTTCCAGTCATTTACACAAATGTTATGCAAAATATGTTGTTTAGGCATTGAGATGAATTTTATTTTACAATTTAAATTCAAAATAACCAAATTATTCGTAAAACTTACCATAAATATTTCAACTTAACACGTTTCTCTTCTGACATGTACTTTTAGGATGCGCCATGCGAGTAAATTTTATCGCTCTGGTAACAAATGTCAACCTCTCTCTCTCATATATTTTAGTAGCTGAGGCAAGCGGGTTGGATTTAAACATCACACCATTTCTGAGGTCCCGGGTTCGATTCCCAATCGGGTCAATATAGAAAAGGAACATCTATATTAAGGGCCTGGATGTTGTTCCTCATTTCTGTAATATTAGTGCTTTAGCTACTTACCTAGTAATCAGAGCAATGCGTACTGTCCAATATTTTCTTATTTCCTCTAGGAAAATATATACTCAAAAAAATCCCACAGCATTACCATTAAGGCAATAAGGTACCCTGGGTGGTTTAAATGGGTAGGCCTGCCCTTCTTAGGACTGGAGAGCCCCACACACGCTGTCACCTCCCTAGGGTGACGGTGCGCCAAGCATCCCTCAACCAAAAAAAAACTTTCCTCTTGACTATAATTTAGGACCCTTATTTCCTCCTCAATTAGAAATCCATTCAAGGTTCTCTTTAAGATAATTATATCTTCAGCCTAGATTCGGGAAGCCGTCCCCATCCCAATCTTAACTTAAAAACCTTCTAATCCGTAAGATAAATAATTGTACAAGTAATCAAAAGTTGAAGAGTTTACTAAACGAAGTTGATACGCCCTCAAATTGAAATTTAATTTAAGTTAAATAGCCCTGAGACGGCAAGGCTATTTAACTTTAATTAAATGTATTTATCTTGGTCGACATTTATTTGTATGTAAGTCAGGTGTAATCATGGGAAGTCAAACGGAAGATTCGGAATCGGTTAAATATTAATCTGGTACAAATAGTTTTCGATCTGTTTGTATGATTTTGGTTTGAGAAGATGTTTTCGATTAGGACTTAATTGAAATCCCTTAATATTATTGAAACAAATACAAATCAATCTCAATAATATAAAACCAAATTGAATTAGCTCGAGTAAACAATAAAAATATAAATTTCTCTACTCTCAATCGTCTACAATAAATAAATAAATATTGGACAACATCACACACATTGCTCAGATTCTGTGGTAAGTAGCTAAAGCACTTGTGTTACAGAAATCAGAAACGACGACGGTACCACAACACCCAGACCCGAGACAATACAGAAAAGTTAGTTTCCCATATTGAATAAGATAATTTCAACATTCGAATAAGCTATTATAATAGAATAATTTCGCGTTTTGGTGTCCTACCTTAGCCACTGCGCCACCAAGGTCGTCAAAATAGAATAAAAGGGCTTTTTCACACTTTTTTATGTCGGGGTTTTTTTTTTAATTTTAAATTTACTATTATTTTGATCGGTCCATCTAGTTGGTGAACAACCGCGCAATCTACGATGATCCCAACAACAATATTTTTTTTCAAATTCTCGTCTTCTCTTCTACTATTTCTAAGTAGGTACACAAATTAGTACGCAGACATAATCCTACTTTTCACAAAGCTACATCCAAAGTTACATTTCATTCGGCTTCGCGAGAATTTCATCTCGTCACATTAGCTATTCTTTATAATAAATACTTTGCTTAGCAATAGGATTTGTTTTCAATTTTCCTTCATTTCATAGTACAGTCGCTTCATCTCTCTCGCTAGATATGAGAGTGAGAGTGACAGCAAATTAAATCTCTATACCAATTTGGGCACAATTATTAATACAGGGTCGTGGGACCCGTACCTTCGATAATTGTTCGGACAAAGATATAGGACGCGGGAAGTGATTACGAATTGTGAATTTTCTTTAAAAACTAGCGGCCTGCTAGGGCTCCGCATGTCGATCTCCGTTTTATCCACATCTTTCACTGATTCTTCGCTTCTAATGATCGTAACGTGATGTTATGTAGCCGAAAGCCTTCCTTGATAAATGGACTATCTGACACAAAAAGATTAATTCAATTCCTACCAATAGGTGCTGAGATTACCGTGTTCAAACAAACTCTAAAGCTTTTACACATGAGTATAGATATTATTAGTATAGATTAAACAACATTTTTGTAATTCATGTTACTTTTCTTATTTTCCGACTTTAAAAAAAAGGAGGAGGTTCTCAATTCGACCGTATATTTTTTTTTTGGAAGCTTGAAATAAGATACGCTATGTTTTACAAAGTAAGGTAAATAACAAATAATGTTTTTCAAAAACGACTTCCCTTTAAATTTTTGGGACGACGTCAATAAATATTTGGTCTCCGTATTACAGTACAGACAAAAGCGTGTCAGATACATACTACGGACTTTGCACCGCCCTTATGAACTGCGTATAAGATCTAATCTAACGGCTAGTGTTCATCTTACATACGAGTACTGTTGACCGAACCACTGCCGATATTTCTTTTCTAACACCGTATTATATAAAGTCTACGAGTTAATCTAGTATCTAATCTTTCTTTTTATCAAATCCATGAAGTACTTTTACGTAAAGAGTCACAAACATACATACATCCAGACATCCATATGATATAAGTATAATAATTAGGCTAGAAAGAACAAAGAAATCAATATCATTTGCTATCGTCTCTTTATTTCGATAATAAGTGATACCTGCTGCCGGTGATGTTGTGGTTGTTTTAAAAAAAACTCCTACTGCATTACCATTAAGGTGATGTTGGCCCCCGGGGGGTTTTAGTGGGTAGGCCTGCCCTTCTTAGGGCAGGAGAGTCCCACGCCGTCACCTCCCTCGGGTGACGGTACGGCGCGCATTTCCCCCCGCCAAAAAAATAAGGAGTTACCTGCTACTTCGATCGCGTTATTTCACAATAAAAAGTAGACTATATGTAAATCTAGAATGTCATTTCTCTTCCTACCAAATTTTATTTAAATCCATTCTGTAGTTTTTACGTGAAAGATTAACAAACATCTCTTACAAACTTTCACATTTATGACATTAGTAGGATATATTGAACAACATAATTAATCCTAAATTGGTCTATTCCAGACATTTATACACCGATGAAAGCACAGTGGGAGGATATAGGGATAGTGTGCATAAAATCGGCACGTGCTCAGATAACTAATACTGTGACGTAATACACCCTTTTGTAGTCTACGGGCCAGAGAAATGGGGTAATTTTAGATAAAATTTTAGTCTTATTAAAACCCGACAACGGCTTGATTGATTTGGCTAATGTTGGTTTTGATATAATTTTGGAGGTCCAGATAGGCGTCACGACGTTCGCTGGGACAGTTTGTGATTTATAAACTCTTCATATAGATAGTTTAAGTATGTTTAAGTAAATGTGAAAATTAAAACTTATTTTTAGAGCTCTACTTAATATTTTGTACCCTCACTTAGTTGGCAGTAAATTATTTGTTTTGTTTTTGCAGATTATCAAGAAGAGATCGTTCTTAACACCACATGTCAAATTCTGTAAATACTTTATTTTTAAAGTATATTTTATATATCAGTCGGACAAAACGCATCTTATATTTACTTGATAAATATTAAAATAAGTAAAATCAATGTTCATGTTTTTTCTCTGAAGATAATTATCTCATGAGGTAGACTATAAGCTATGCAACTCGATTACAAGAATTAAAAATGTATGTCCCTATTACAATAATTGGTAACGATAAGTTAGTTACGTATGAAAAGCATGTTAAAAGTTCACTATGAGCTCTGAAATAACTGAACCTAAACCTTTTTTAAAGACCTGGTATGTACTAAAATTCTTACGGTATTTCAATAACGTTTTGTCAGAATACCTAAAGAGTATTCGAATTCAACAATTTCTCGTTTTGCAAACACAATATCAAAATAACAAACGATATCATCAATAAAACCTCACAGAATATCATAATATCTTAAAACATTCATCAGAACGATTACACGTGCCGCTATATATTAAGGTTTTTATGTATTACAGTAGTAAGAAGTCTGGTAAACATCAAAGGAAATTTCTCGAAGATCCGTTTGTACAATAATGTTACGAAAGTTACATGGAATAACAACAATTATTTTCGTAAAATGTTTACCTAATGAGGCAATCTAAAAAAGGAACAGCTTTAGACAACTTACGTTTGTGCTTACGTTTTATATATTTCCTAATCATCATGTTTGGACAAAAAAGGTTTTGTAGAAATGAAAATATTGAAAGAAGAATGTAGATTCTTGTGAATATAATTATATTATTGTGTCTCTACGTCAAGTGTTAATAAACAAAAAATCTTTCGATCAATATCTCTGGCATGCTATTGTCCGAGCCTGGTTTGCTTTTTATTGTACTACTACAACATTCTTTCTTAACAAGGTAAACAAACAATCATTAAAATCGGCTCATAAGCGAACACTTACAAAAAATATTAAAAGTACCGATCAAACAGGGAAGCCCTTTCGTTATTTGTAACCGGAAAAATCATGTGTTGATCCTTTAAATGCTAAGAAAAAAACATCTTTTCTTATCCAATTTTTCATCAAGCCAGGAAAAAGGAATAATTAACAGTCAATTTTAAGCAAACTTACCTAAAAATATACATAAAGAACATATTGAAACCTAATTTCAAACAAAATATTCACATTCTTTAATGTTTCAGTATGTTGCCTTGTAGCTTATTGGCAATGAAATTTCAGAAATTATAGTAAAATTGCGTGTCTTTAATACCATTTCCTTAAATGTTTTATTCAGGAAATAGTATTCAATTAATTAAAAAGTAAACTACCAACCTTATTTCAAATTAAATAGGTCGGCGCAGTATTGCTATAATACCTACTTCAATTCACAATAAATAACAATACATAAGATACACATTTTCCTTATCTTTGCCAATTGAACCTAACGACTCCAGACTCCTGGCTAGAAGACGGGCCACTTATCAAAGTAATTCGCACCATGTCGAAAGAATCTACTAATTCTATCTCATCATTAGGCATCGTACAAGGCGACCAAGGAACTTTGGAAGCACTAATTATTGTAATTACACCGACCACGACCAAAGTTGCGAACAATTTGTCGACTAGTAACGTCGTCCGAAAATTCCAAAGGATATTTCCGAGAAGAGAGGGACGAAATAGCTACTAATTGGAGCTGCTTATTTTGGGACTTATAGTAGTGAATAGCCGCACCCGTAATTGTTTGAAAACTCTGATGTTATTATTAGAAAATAAAGTACTCGTACTTAAATTTCCACGAGTAGTGCTTACCTTTTGTAAGTAGGCACTTGGGAAATAAAATGAGTTTCTAAACGGGTTGAATTTTCTATTTCCAATAATTAAATCACTATGACCTATCTTTTACTCGCTATAATGTTTGAATAATAATGATAGGACACATTACAAAATCTCAAATGTTAATTATTAATAATAATTGTATTACTGTGTATTAAGAAATCAAAAAAATTATTTTGATCGATACTTTTACAAATGCAAATTTTTATAATGTTATTTTTTACATGTTTGCAAGGGTGCCTATGACTTAAACTAAAGTCAAAAAACTAATCAGTCGTTTCAGAGCAAAATCAGCAAAATATCGTTTTCGCCAGATGAGTATTTCAAATTCATAGAAAAAATTTACCGTATCAGAAATTCTACTTAGATAAAAGACATAAAAATCTATGAGTATTAGTACGATTCTGTCCTGCCATTGTATACATCCCTTAATATTATGCGTTAAAAAAAGAACACCGCAAATATGATCGTAACAATTTTACACTACATTCACTTTTCTGCGTCCGATTTCCTTGCAACCAAGTGTAAAACGTAATAAAGCAATAACTGGGCTGTCGTTATGTATGAAATACTGACAACAATCCAGTTGCTAATAGAATTTCCCCTGAAAAGCATTCGTCTTGGACTGCCAACGTACACTGTATCCTTCATTTGTAGAACTTATGTCGTACCATGAAATGTATAATACGAAACTTATCTGGAAACGGAATTCCTAGATGAGGGCGGTAAAATTCATCGAATTATGTCGAGAAGAACTTTATTTTCTAATATTCTTCTGTATAAAAGTATTTTTAAAAGCGTAGTTGAATAGACTCCAAATTGAACCTTATCTTGTTGACTTACCGGCCAAAATTAATAAAATATTTAATACTAGCTGATTAAGCGACTTCATGCACGTATCTTCTCTTTAGTCTTTAATCTGCGTAACTACGCAAAATCGAATCGAAATTGGGTAACTACCCAATTTCGATCAAATCCATCCAGTAGTTTTTTTACGTATAAGAGAAACAAATATCCATACAAACGTACAAACAAACTTTCACTTTTTAATCCAAGTCCAAGACCGAACTGTAATTGACTAATTAATTGATTAAAAGGCGCTTTCAGCACTCACGTTAAATCTTAGATGGGTGACCATTTCAATCAAATGTGGTAAGAAAACGTTTTACTTAAAGCTGGTCGTTTGATGATAGGCTTAAATAAAGTCGAGCCATTTGGTTTTGTAGCTCAAGAATTGTTGTTCTCAATGTCTGTCAGTTTATAGTAAAGTTATTCAGTAAATAATATAGACCATAATTTAACATCATACAATTAGTGTAAGAGAAAAAGACTAGTCCTTCATATTTTAAACACAAAGTGCAAATTTCGTATTATCCATTTGATTAACTATCACAAAACGCTACCGCGTTTCAAAATACATACAACGCCATCTATTAGCGGGCGCACAACAACACCTCAACAAAAGTAGCGCCTCACTCGGCCACTGAATCACGCGCGAGTGAACGCTAAATCACAACACAACAGCAATAAGAAAATCACCTAAATATTTATTACAACTTCATTCGTTCTCGAAAGTTCGCTGGAACAAACTGCAAACAGGGGCATTAAATTTCAATCACAACACAATATGGCGACCCAGTTCCTGATACGGACTTATCTGGAAGGGGAGCCGAGCGCGTGCGATTAGTCGCGCGATTATTTGAACACTGCTTATGAACAAGACGACTTCATTTGACACGGTTATGTTACATTTTTAAACATTTAAAATAAGTTAACTGTTAAAATTTGGTTGTTAATTGCGAACTACTTACTGCCCTATGTTTTGGTTGCGGTCTATTAATGGGTCAAGACCTAATTAGGCACTCTTGACTGCAAAATTGATTACTAAAATAAGAATTGATTTCGCGTTTTGACCGGTTTACTTATTTTAAATGTGTTGATGTTTAATTGAAAAGTTTTTAGGTATGGATTTTTTAAATAAATATTTTCTTGGTTTTTTTATGTTTAAACTTCATTTCCATTTACAAAGTTAAGTTTTAGTCATTCATGAAGGATCTTTTTTACAATATTTTTTTACCCCAAGTGTCTCCTAATCTCAATCTGAGTATTGGAGATAAACTATCCTTGCAATTTAAATATACGGAAGATAGTGGGTGGTTTATTTTATGGATAATTAATCACTCACAAATAAAACATTCATCAATATTTTATTTATTTCAAAAATTGCTATAAAAAAGAACAGGGTGTGGTCTTAATGCTAAAAGCATTATCTACCAGTGAACCCTACCGTATTGACCGTGTTTTTTTATTGTCTTCAACATGTTTGGCAAAAAAAAGAGATTTTATAAAATCATTCGCTTCCCAATTAAATCTCTAAATTATTGTTCTTTCAATGAATATCAAAATCGTATCGTCCACACGCAGCCCAATATTCGCTTCTATACGCTAGAATAGGTAATAAACTTGGATATTAGTTTTAGAGTGGCGCTCAAAAGTGTCAAGTTAGTTTGAACATGTTATTGTGGGGGTGACAGGTTAAGCCAATTTGTCTTACCCCACTTGAAGGGTTGGTAGTTTGAGCACCTTCGTGATATTACTGAATTTGATTCTTAGATGAAGGGAAGCAATGTGTGTGACGATTTCAATAGCGGACAAGCGAGCAGACTAGATTGCTTTCACGTCATCTTTAAGCAGTGACTTCAAAGTTGGTGCGACATCAAAGCCAGGTTCGTTGGTTTAATTCCAGGTGGGGTCAATATGAACAATATTTTTTCTTTATTGCCCCTGATCTGTGGTGTTGTTGTTGTCCTACCGTCGTTTTTTCTTAGTTCTGTAACACAAGTACTTTAACTACTTACCAAAGAATCAGAGCAATTTAAAATAATTTAACGGGTCAAAACGCGACACCATTTTTATTTAGTAGTTAATACGAACTACTTACTGCCCGACGTTTCGGTTAGGTTGCACCAACCGTGGTCACGAGCTGACTGAATTATTTTAAATGTTTAAAATGGAACGCGAAAGTCTTAAAATTTATAATCAGAGCAATATTCGTGTTACGAACTCCTTATGAGTCTTAGGTTATTTTTTTATATTCTTTTAAATCTGTCAATTTGACTTGCTTATTCTTCTTCTTCTTTTACCTTTCATTCGATCTGTATATTTTTACCTTTACTTTTATTTTAAATATATTTTTAATCACCCTATTCTGAGTTCCTTATCCCTCTACCTTCCCTCCGTAACAATTTGTATGTGATGTTTTCCAATCTTTATTGATGTACCTATCTTCCGGTACACCTAAGCAGACACAAGTTAATTTCTACGAGTAATAATTTTCTTTGGAGGCCTTCTTCACGGCTTGCCACAGGAAGATTCGCCAGAACTTGGGCCTCCAAATCCAAAGAAGGCGTCTTAGCAAGCACGCATGATGAAACGAAGATTACAGTCTAGGCCACTGGCAGAGCCTCCATATCCTAGGGTGGCTTCAAGCAAGCGTAACGCTTCAAATCTTACCGTGTGTTGTAGGTTCCCTAGTACCCCCTTTTTTTAGGTGAGAAAAATACTTTTCGTACCGTAACGCTGCCGTCGGGATAACAGCGGCGTGTGTGGGACTTCCCCGCTCTGTATGACCGAGGACTACCGTAACTGAAACCCCACCCACCTCTTCATCGCCTAATGACAGCGCCATGAAAAACAGGACCCAGATATAGAAGATGTAGATTTATACATACACAAATCTACATCTTCTATAGATATAAAATTTGAGTACCTGTTTGTAAAATTGAAATAAGAGCTTTTTACTACATGCATAAGAATATATATATGGTACATACACTAAAATAATGTTTTCAAAATGTTTGGCTTTCTGTCTGTCTATTTGTTCCGACTAATCTCTGTAAGGGTTGGACTGCTTTTGACAGGACTTCACATCATACCAATAGGCAGGGAGATGACGTAATAAGGAGTTATTTAGACTATTTTAATTTAAGACAAAAAAAATGCAAAATCCTATAGTCCACGCAAACGTCGCGGGTACAGCTAGCATGTGATAAATGTCACTAAATTTAGTCGCAATTGCTGCAGACAGACGCATTACCATTGCAGATTAAAGCCTATTTTTTTCGCTTATTTCAAATGGGGTATTCCAACCCTCACGGTACAAAACAACCCAAAGTCACGTTACTGAGGGCCGAAAGTACCCTTGATTGATACTCGCGCCCTAACGATGGACTTGTTTCGATGGTCGTACAGAAGAATGGGGGGGAATTTGGAAATTATACCCAATTGATGTGCGCTTTGAATTGTTTTCGTTTTGAGAGGGAATACTAGGTAGGAAATCCTTCAAAATTTATGTTTTTTAAGTGAGGAAGGGCCAACTCAGGTTATATTAGCCTATACATACATACATACATATGGTTTCCATATTATATGCACAAAAAAGCAGCCACTAATAACCATCCATATTATGACAGCAACGTATTCTGGGGATACTTTGCTGCTAACACAATTTAAACTGTAGGTATGTTTGTCTGACATAAATCAATTATGATAATAAAATAGTCTTATATTCCATTTAAATACTAAAAGGCTGATCTTTGAAAAATATAACGTTTCATTAAAGTTACATTACATTCCAGCTTAGGTGTGTAAGTTTATGCATAAGTTATACGCCACCATTATTAATTTAAAATATAAATAATGTCAAAAATACGGAACTTAAATATCTTGAGTCGGTAAATCTGTTTTTTTTGCAAAACATCTAAAAGAGTGAAAATCCAGAAATAATACCTATTCAGTGTTTTTAAAATCGAAAGTATCTAGTGATTAGCTAATGCCCCGTTCCAATGTTTGAAAAACGATCCGTTGTAGTTACAAGTAGTAATAAATGATACGAGGCGTAAGCTAAAACCGTTCCAGACTCGTAGTCAGTTGGAGAAAAACGGATTGTCATTTTGGACACATTATATAAAAAACGGATTGTCATTTTGGACACATTATATAAAAAACGGATTGTCATTTTGGACACATTATATAAAAAACGGATTGTCATTTTGTACATATTACGAATCGTAAAATATTGGAACGGGCCATAAATATTTTAAAACACTGCATTAATCCTACTCTGAGATGTGAAATTTTATGATTACTGATGTTTGGCTGTTTGTTGCTCTTTTACGCAAAAACTACTAAACGCATTTGGATATATTTTGGCAGGAAGAGAGATGACATTCTTAATTAACATATAGGTATTGTTAGCAACCGAAAGAGATGCGTAAGCAATGATTTTTAGAATTTAGATAATAATTTATAAGGAACTAGCGGTCCCGGTGAACTTCGTTTCGCCTTAGAGGATTTTGCCGCTTTTCTGTTGAAACTTTTCCTGAATTTCCTTTGCTATAAACCTCACGGAGCCCGAGATCTTTCGAACAAATGCAAAACCGTGGAAATCGGTTCGTATAACGCACGAACCGATTTCTGGAGATCGACTTATTTTTATATAGTAGATAAAAAGCCGGTGGAAAATAATGCGACATTTTTGAGCAGAAGATGATGACAGATTAATTATAAAAAAGTATCAAAAACAAGATAATTAGAAAAAACTTAAAACATGCGCTCTGCACAGGTATGATACTTTTTTCCTAGCAACAGCAATTACATTATAATTTTGACATAAGAAATGACTTGCGGTCACATATCCCCAAGCAACAGCTAGTACCTACATAATTTTGTCGTAAGAAATGACTTGCAGCCGTAATACCAATATCCACTACCTCCATAGACCTCGCGAACCTCAGTTTAACAAACGAAGCTCTAAATAATATAAGCTCTGAGTGAGTACGTCGCCCCATCAATCGACCAGTTGTCGAGTAATATTTGTAAAACATAAGCCGGCGGCGACACGCAATCAAATAAAATACACCGCTCGACCTTGCCAGATTACTGGGAACCCTTTTTGAGTGCCTCCACTGATCAATTTATAAGCGGTAGCGTTTATCAGTTCAGATAAAACTACAAACAAGCCTATTCTTAAGAAATACTTTGCTATAAAATGCATGCATAAAATAGACAGGAATCTCATAATAAATACTTATTTTATTTGTTTTTTATTTCATGGATGACTAATTGTTACCTACGTAGACTTTTTGATAAAAATATCTTGTATTACACAAAATTATGAAGCATTGTAATGATATAATACTTTTGAAATCTTTTATATTATTTTTTTGTGAATTCGTGGCGCACAGAAATACTAACCTTGACTGTTTAAAAGAAGTGTATGGATTTTAGTAAAAAAAAAAGCACTTGCATTGTTGTTTAAGTTTAAGTATTCAATTGGGTGCCTTTGGCAATGTAGATTTGTTGTAGTCTAGTAAACGAGTGATATTTATACTAGTAAGTTCTAAAATAAATAAATAAATAAATAAATAAATAAATAAATATTAGACAACATCACATACATTGCTCTGATTCTGTAATAAGTAGCTTAAGCACTTGTGTTACAGAAATCAGAAACAACGACGGTACCACAACACCCAGACCCGAGACAATATGGAAAAGTTCGTTTCCCATATTGACCCGACCGGGGATCGAACCCGGAACCTCAGAGATGGCGCTCGCCAAAGTCAGGCCCGCTCGCCTCTCGGCTACGGAGGTATAAAAATATACCTATATTCGGGATTCTTTTATTTTCGCGACCCAAGGCGGATTGTATGTATCATTGAATAAAATATTTTGTCGAAATAAAACATCTGCTTTTGATATTCGAGATGAGCTATATGTTAAAGCTTCACCAGTCTTCACCTGCAAATTTTGCCTACTACCGCACGCACGCATTCGTTTATTTGTGAATGTCTGAACAGTCCAATCAAATATAAATGGGAATTAAAAAACCCTAAAAGCTAATACGTAGTAGGCAAAGATAGACTCTTAAGTAAGTTAAAATTTTTGATCTATATGTCAGTATCATTCCAAAACTCAACTGTCTCTTTGTAGTTGGACCTAACAACTTATTGCCATAA
Source organism: Glyphodes pyloalis (assembly GCA_037074685.1). Taxonomy (NCBI): domain Eukaryota; kingdom Metazoa; phylum Arthropoda; class Insecta; order Lepidoptera; family Crambidae; genus Glyphodes; species Glyphodes pyloalis. The sequence continues at coordinate 6,915,181 of JAYKKO010000020.1, forward strand.
AGCGGATTTTACATCAGCAGACCTCAATGGTTTGTATAATTTTTGTGCTATAAAGTAATTTACACAACACACTTACTATGATGTGCCTATTTTTAATTATTTTTTTATGTTTTCATATTTTGTATTTTTGCTTTTTTTGCTTACTTGTCATTATGTATAAGTTTCTTCCAAAACCTTTTTATTTTACAAAACCTACGTAAGTAGCAATTTTCGATTTTCGATAGTTATATTAGTACAAACCTGAGGGCCGAAAATTCTTTGAACAATAAAGAATTTATTGTTTGTGTTTTAAAGTATAAGAAGCAATATTTTTTTTTTTTAATATTTTGATTTTTTTTTGTTCTCATTGTCAAGTGCCATAGTAGATATAAGATAATTAATGTTAATAAATAATTATAATAAGCCCTATTATAGTTGCTATGCCCTTGCGGGGCGTCACATGTATACCTTCTACATATACCACCTATGTAACTGTTTTTGTAATGTGACATGCAATAAATGATTGAAATTGAAATTGAAACCTTAAAATCACCAGTCAGCTATGTAGTAGTTGGACTTTACCACGTATTAGTGTTGCCGTCGATTCGATTGTATATCGATTATATTTTTAGATTGTATCGCCATGATGGTACAGTTCAGGTAGGTACCAAGAAACTTAGCTATCACATTTTATGAATAAAAAGTAGGGTATAAATAACATTATCACGGTTTCATTTTGAATGTGTTATGTCTAAGAAGACATTATATGAATGACGATTAAATCTAAAAATAATTGCAAATTAATCGATTATATCGATAGTTTCGCTTTCAATTTGATATCGATATAATCTATTATATCGATAGTATCGATACTATCGATTGTCATATCGATTATTAGATTATTTGAGGGGGGGGGGAAATCGATTAATCGATAATCGATTATCCGGCAACACTACCAAGTATTGCCACAATGCGGATTTTACATGCGCAGACCTCATTGTTTCATAAATTTTAATTCTAACAACACCCGCTCCACTCTTCTATTTTGCGCCAAACGCCAAATAAATAGCACCAATATTTTCCAGCTGGATCTTTGGCGACCACGCGTAGATCAATCGTGGTCCATCCAATATAAGCGTTAGATTTAGATGTAGATTTGACGGGAGCTGTAATGGCCATCGGATGGGCTTAACTTACCCCAAATGGGTGGAACATTAATATCCTATGGAAAGGGTTCGTTATTTTTGCCTCGCATTTTTCAATGCCCAATGCTTTCTCTCTAGGGTGATAACAATCTCTTTGTTCGAGCGTATTTCGAGAGGTACTGAAACTAAATTACCGAAAGATTTAGTTTGGGTCGTTGATTGGGTTACCTTTTGATTGATTGGTACTTCGATTTAGTCGGTTAGCAAATATTTAATGTAGACTGCGTCCCTTTAAAATATCGAAGACTTTAAACAAAAAACAATAAACGAAGTTTATAGGATCCAATGTTTTAATTCAAGGGCAAATTTGTTTAAATGTCCATTATGACATATTTTTGTAGTTTTAAGATGATATAAAAATCATTATTATTGATATATATAGTAATATATATATGTTCAATAATTAATTATTTTAATAATATTAACATTGTTCAGTTTATTGTGTTTTTTTTATATATGTTATTTTGTCATTAATAATCACATTTTGCTTTTACCCATAAACTTACTCTACAAAGCCCAAAAGGTGACTGGCAGAATATGATCTAAACATTAAATCTACTTGTGGTGCTTTTTGTACAGTAAAGTTGATGAATATTAAATCGAACTATCATTTACTGAGCAAAGGTTAATTAACTTTTTATTATTGTAAAAAAAACAATTTAGTTTATAATTGTTACCAATAATAGTAATGATTTATTATGGTTTGTGTAACCATATAAACATTATATTAAAAAAATAGACGATAACAGCAATAAATTTTATGATTTTACTAATACAACATAGTAAAAGCCGTACTATAGTACGCTAGACTAATTTATGAGCTCAACAATTGAGAGACCAAAGATCCTGTTTACAAGTAATATTTATACAAATCGTTTTAAATTTATAGACAAGTAAAAATTAAAATTTGGAAGTCATTTAAATCTGTACAACATTATGGTACTATCCAGTTTTATCTGGATTTATGCTGTAAAAACGTTTGACCCAATCAAAATATACTTATCTGTACCAAATCACAAAATCCACATCTTATGCTCCAATCCTGATTTTTTTTATAAAAATACAGCGGAGCCAATCATAACACAAACAAAAATATGTAATAGAACTTGTCGACTCGAGTGTCCAATCTCCATCCGTCAAACACTCCACCGCAAGATCAAAACATCCGATACTCGCCTGTACAGTCCTCGACACAAGTGGAAACACGTGACCAATTAGTGACTGCAGTCAGTTGATTTGATGTACCTACGGAGTGGATACGGTTGGGTGTCTTGAAGCTGTTACGGATGAGGTATGAAATAAGCACCTAATTAAATTTAATTGAACAGTCCTGCATTAGAAATATCATCAAATCAATTTTGTGTGGTGGCGCTATGTGGCGGGTCGTTACATTCCCAATAAGGTTAAGTCCAGCAATGGCTGGCACATACGTCATGCTTGTGAACAGGTGCTACCTTTGGGAACTGATCTGCTCCCGAATACCTCTCAAAAAAACTTACCTACAAAGTCAAAGTCAATTTAAAAGCACATCGGACTTTACACTTTTGACTTTGTACCACTCTTATGTCGTTGGCATAAGAACTAATATCGAATTTCTTGTTCATTTATCAATAAGCAACTACATGTCTTTTTGTTCATCTTGGATAATCTCATGACATTTTCATTAGCTTGTAGTTTTGGGTGAATGTGTCTTGCTTTTGAAGGCTTGAGTTTTCACAAAAAAAAAGATGTTATAATTTTTTCCATTTTTTTAACCTATTCCATTTTATTTTAAAATATTCCCACGTACCTAATTACTCTACTAAAGTTTTCATACATCCATAAAATGCACTATTTAAATAATATCACTATTAAGACAAAACACTTCTCTCCACGACTTCCTCCTAGTATAAAAAGAGCATCATTAAAATGTTAGTCATATTAAATACCGTACCTATTGTGCCAAAACCTGAAATTCTTTGTAATTTCTTATACGATGTTTTTTCACAACAGAAACTCCCTTACACAAGACCACTCGAATTACCCGGCTTGCGTTCGCAAATCCAGTGGATCTGGTCTTCGAAAATAAATAGGTGCCCGCGTCGAGCTAGAAGAATGTAGAGCAATACGTCAGTATGGGACGTCGCGCCGATTGCCTGCCGCTCTGTAGGAGGCTAAGGAGGGGACATGAACTGTCGATATCGATGAAAATAAATTAAGAATTTGGTGGGGAGGTTTTAGAAGAAAAAAATGACAAAATATTTCGTTTTAGTTAGAACTTTTAGAGTATGATTTGGCTGCCTTCAAAAGACTTTTACGTTTTGTATGTGTCACTTGTTTATATTAATTTTAAGTATTATGTAATTTATTTTTCCCTGGCTGTCCAATAAATAAATTATTGAACTGTTCTTTAAAAGAGGGAAATGCATTGGCACTCCTTGGGAAAAAGGCCGCAGCGTGTGTAAGACTCCCCCTCTGAGAACAGCAGATACTACCCACTAAATTGATGACACTACGGGAATGTATGGAAAGCATAATCAACCTGATTGGTTGGTTTATTTTATTCAGTTTTTGACACCATAACTGAGAACCAAGCATGCGGGACTTGGAGTGGTCGTCTCTATGGCCATCTCTGAGATCCCGGGTTTAATTCCCAGTTAGGAAGATTTTTATATTGTCATAAGTCTGGGTGTTATGGTTTACGAAACTTTTTACTTAATCTTTTTTTGTAGTTTACCAAAAATCATAAAGAAGATAAAATAATAAAGAATTAAAGGTTGTGAAGTTAAAAACTGTTTGGATAAAAAGGATCGACAAAATTAGCCATAAAGAAATGAAAATGTTTAACTTGATCAAATTTTAATTGTAACAAAGAAGAGTTTCAATTATCTTTTATTTAACCATGTTTTACTACAATTATTACTTAATATATTTTAGATCTGTTCAGATAGCATAAAAAGTTATTTTATCATACCTACTGATTTAATATTTTAGTAAAAAACATATTTTTTTTTTCTCTTATTCTCAAATAATTTTTAATCAAATTGAAATGGAAACTATCGATAAACACTACCATTCTAGTACATCCCTATAACATCTGGAGTAGAACGGACTAATTTTATTGGTCGGATTTAGGAAGCTACGATAATAATATAGATTGAGAAGGAACGTTTGCTTATTTGTACACGAGGTTCACAGAAATAAGGCGTTGTATTTGTATTGATATCTTTTTCGTGATGTTTTTTTTGTAAAAAGTCAGAATTTAGTCTTAATGCCTATTTTTTTAATATGATTTTTGTTTAGAATACTAAAGTTACCTTGTTTGCAAAGTTAATTTTTTAATTATGCCAGGTATCTTATTGGTGTGGATGAATACTCGAAATCTTCGAAATCTAAGAGACGTAGAGCATAGCGATTTATCGCTTGAACTGGAGTAGCCCAACCGGCGAAATACCTCCACCTTACAGAAGACCGTAGCCTCAACAATCACTTCTGTGTTGTTGTGTTCCTGTGTGTGAGTAAGGTTCCCAAAGCTCCTGGGGGGTACTACAGTAGCAAGGGTCAAGCCTTCAAGCGTCCAGTAACAGCTTTATTATGCTGTACTTGTCGCCCTTAAGCTAGGACCTCATTACCACTTAACATCAGGTGGGATAATGTCAATCTTGAAGTGTAATATTAAAAAGCAATTTTTTGATAATTATTTTCCGTCACTATTTACACAATACTAAACAATTTACATAAAGCATTTACTATTTACCTGGCGTGGCCAATTAGGTTCCTCCACCTCATGTATTTTGGAGGACTTCTTAAAATCATGCTGTGCCCAGTTCGTACTGGGTGATTATTTGCTCGTGCAAAGAATCAGTGTTAAACGTGGAGGAGCTGGAAGTGGTATACGTGCTAATCAGCTAGTTCTATACCTACTACTGTTATCGTAGTTTCCAAACACAAAACATTGCTTAAACATAAAATAGCTAAAAAACATGACCCTATCTCCGAAACTACCCTCCGGAACACTTACGCAAACTTAATAACTCACACCGAATTATCGTCTTTATTTATTATTATTTATTTACGAAAACACGGCACGTAGATAAAATTTATATGTGGACGTGGCGCAATTATGTAAATGACCGACGTGACCGTCCTCTTACACTTTAATCGGATGGAACCTACTGTCGCCTGAAATAAGTTACGTATAATGTGGACGGCTAACTTATTAGGATACGTAATTTAATTTTTAAGGCACGCTTTTTAGTTATGCTGGTTTAAAACAATTCGTTCTATTCCCTTCAATATGATTCAGTCGAACTGTAGTTGACGCATACGTCTTGCTTGTGAACAGGTGCCACCGGGGACTGGTCTGCTCCAGCTGACCTCTCGAAAATAAAAACTTGAGTCGTTTGGAACAACTCGTTACATTCCCTTCAGTATGATTCAGTGAAGCAATGGCTGGCACATACGTCAACCTTGTGAATAGGTGCCACCTTTGGGGACTGGTCTGCTCCAGCTTACCTGGCGAAAATAATAATAGAGTCATTTGAAAAATTTCGCTACATTCCCTTCAAAATAGTTGAGTGAAGCGATGGCTAGCACATACGTCATGCTTGTGAACAAATGCCACCTCTGGCGACTGGTCTGCTCCAGCTTACCTCGGTAAAATAAATACATCAAAACAAAACTATATGACTTAGTTCAAAGTGCTACTCATAACAATAAGAAAAGTCAGATACTGCTACTGTAACTAATCCACTGAGTTTCATACCGGTGTCTTCTAGGTAGATAAAGGTTCCGAACCAGCTGTAGAATCACTTTGCATTGTACAAGTTACGTAGGTAACTTTTTTGCTTGAAAAAACTTTTAGATAGTTTATTATTCGCCTTTATATTTACAATTGACGACAAACTGCTACGTAGAATATACTAATTTTAAATTGAAAATTAGTGACCGTGTATCATACTAAAACCCTTTTATTCGATACATTATATTGGGGGACTTATGTTGAAATACGAAATCTGACATTTTGTGGCGGTCCCTATGTATTTTCAACTGATTACCATCAAACATACCTACCTAAGAACATTCTTGAGTAATGCACCTATCAAACGAAAAAAAAATCAAAATCCATTTATTCTTCGAGCTGCGATGCCATGCAAGTATATCTCTCATGATTAATTAAAATAAATTCAATTTATAGCAATTCAAATCTTTATTGCGTGGGGATAAAGTTGAAATTCTTAAGGTTAAGTACATATTGGGTAGTTGATAACAAAATCCGCTTACCATAGTCGGTACCTATTATAGAATGGTTTATCGCGAGTGAAAAAAAGTTTGGCTTTGCGACGTAAATATATTTAATTACTTTAATAAGTATAGCATCTCTTAGTGTAATATGATAGTCATCATCTGCTGGCCTGTAGGAAATTTTGTAATATGTTATAGTCGGTAGAACATAAACGTGAAAAGTCATGAATAAACGTTCCTACTTCAGCTACATTGCGGATCCTTTGAGTTGCAGGTGTTATCAAACAGTTCTAGTACAATATAAATAAAAGCACGGTATGAAAACTAAGACATTATTTCAAAGGTCATATTAGGAACTTATTTTTGAAGCGAACAAAGACAAATAATACTAAAATATAGTCTTTAATATTTGAATTTATTACATTGGATTTGTTGAAGTAATGAAGAAACACTCTATTTTAATTCATAAAAAGAAAAAAAAATGTTTTTTAATCAGGACGTCTCCTGGCACATAAGTTCTAAGGCTTTCAAACGTCAATTCCACCAATAATATAACAAAAATGTTCATACTGTTTTATAATGATATTATCTAGATTGACTGACTTTTGAAAAAAATTCTTTAAAAATTTTTCGGGTCTGACGCAAAATGTGCACTTCACATAGTGTACACTTGACAAAAAATGCGCATTTATCATTTGGTGCACTTCTCAAATTGAGCACTTTTTCACGTTCTCTTTTATTTATGTGCAACTTGCAAACATTACTTGTAACCTATTATTAGCTTAATTAGAAGGAAAGGAGTTAATATCAAATTCCAGAAATCACTTCCTTTTTTTCATTATTTTAAGGCCGTTGTAGACACTGATCTCGCAAAGAAATTCAATTATACTAAATAAAAATTCTGACTCAGTAGTTAACTACGCTTGAATTTTTATGCGAGTCTCAGCATTAATGAAAAAAAAGTTCCGAATAAAAATTGAATATGTTTTAAACTAGTTTCTAATTACATATAAAATTCAAAGAATTAGTTTATGAATGCCAAAATAAAAAGCTTTATTAATATCACAAGACCCAATCAATGAATGAGTAGATCATCATACCCAAACATTTTCGTGTCTCGTCTTTTTAAGTGCGTTTTTTGTACTATCTAAAGAACTGACATACACTTTCAACTATGCACCACCCTTATGCGGTTGGTATAAGAACTAATATCGAACGTGCTGTTGACCGTTACTTCCGGACTGGAACATAACACTTTGATTGTGGTTCCAGCGACCAAAGACTAACGATTGCATTCGTCAGTCCAGATGGATTCGTTCTATTTGTCTATGGTCTAGGAGAAGTTTGTAAAAACGCTTGCACCATAGCGATCATTAGGCGACTTGTTGAAGCCATTTTTTTTTGCACTCAAAATTTTTGCAACAGGATAGAAGAAAAAAATGTCTGGCTTTAATAAAATATAAGTACTTAACTTCTTTCTTATATTTTGTAAACAAATATTTACTAATGCACAGTGCGTTAAAGTTAAAACTTAGCGCGACAAAACTTTTTAGGTACAGTTTTTACGAAATACCTTTAAAGTATATATTAAGAAAAAAATAAAATATCTGAACTGTAAGTAAAATAAAAAATCGTATTAATCTATCCATGGTAAGCTTTGACTTTATCTATTAAAAACACACAAAAAAGTTTAAAAGCTGGAGTTAATGCTAGGACCGTTGCCATTACTTTTTACCATGATTACCTAAGTAGGTAGTAAAGCAATTAAAATCACTATGGAAAATTTTCATTTTCAGTAAACAAGAAAGCACAGTAAAAACATGACTTAAAATAGTATGAAATCCTAATGATCGACAGACAATTGTTTTTGCGTTAAAAACTCCAGATTAATTCACATTTTTTCGATTAATCTTCAAAATCGTTTATTTGTTTTGTTTTTGGATATAGTCCTTATGATCAATGTCCCATACATTGATACGATTTCTTTTTCCATATTTTTTTTTAATAATTAAAAATACATTGTGTTAATAAAAATAATCCATATTTAACTAATAAACTTAAAAAATTAAATAATATCCTTTTAAGCAAAAATCTTTCTATCCTTCCCTTTGTAATATTACATATCCAAATTAATATGTCATAAAATACACGACAATTGTGTGCGTTCTGCCGGCATAGTGATGTGTTGAATATTTCATTCGACCGGCGTTGGGCTCGCAAAGGTCAAATGTTGTCCTTATCCCATTTCGAAAGGTCGTTTGTCAAACGTCGGGGTAAGGAGCTGCGAAACTTTTGGATAAGGATAAGCATGTAGAATCACTTTACAATATACTTTCATTGTAACTAGATTCGATGAAATATTTTCTTTTGAAAAAACTGCGTTTAAAATCATTCGTTGTTAATTAGCTGTCCTAGTAGGGTAGATGACTCAACATTTCTGTTTATGTAGTTAGCAAAAAATGTGTCTAACACATATTTATATTTTACTTAATCGTGTAAATAAAACTAACTATGATACACTGAGTTAAAATTAAGCATATCGTCATTTTTTTGTACAGCACATAAAAATTGATGATGATCAATTTTGACTATTTTATTCCAGCAAATTATGCGTTTTCATTGTTTTTTTTTTAATATTAACGGACAGATCATTAGAACCAATGTCATTTTACCTATTTATCATACATATATACCCTTTTGCAATGTATCTCTTGTGAGACATAAAACGTATTTTCTAATAAAGTAATATGTATTTTTTTTGTAATTTAAGTCTCTGTTTTTGCTTGTTCAATTTTCGATTCGGTTATATTTATTCTTTAGAAGATATATATATATATTTTTTTAATTTTGATAAAATTTTACATTGGGCTGTTGACATGTCCTGCCAATTCCAAGGGGGTCAAGGGACACTCTCCGTATTTTCTTTTAATTTATTATAGATCACAAGCTTGTTAAGAAAAAATAATGCTACGTACGATTTGATTTAAATTAAAAACAATATCACACAAACACGGGCAATAGTTAATGCATTACTAGAAATATTTTCAAAAACATATTTTTTTATCTAGTGGAGATGAAAAATTTCTTAGTATTTTTTTTAAATATTTGTAGTTTAGCGGACTTCGGCGTTATGAATCATAAAAATATATTATAAGAAGTAAACAGAGAAGGCGTACGACCAAAAACGATATAATCATGTCAGATCCGATGACGAATTTTTAGTTTTTAGTTCTCATTATCATAACCAGCTCATTTGAAATGCGATTAAAAAGTATTAAAAAGGACTATTTCTATTTAATAAAAATATTATTTATGCAAATCAAAATCCATGCCCACTTCTGAATTATTGATTTTAAAAAACTAAAACTTTTGTTTATTCGTTCGTAAAAGCCAAAGCTTTTAATGGCTTGAAAGCAGATTTATTTCCATTGGTTTTGACAAGTTTGTCCCACACAGTTCTCCAAATATTTCGTAGCTCGCCGCCCAAAGCCCTTGGTTATGATGCGTCTCTGTTTTCTTGTATTACCCCCGGGATAGGTTTAAAATTTAACCAAGTTACTCTCACGCCATATTTATTACACAGTCGCCTACGTTATTTTTCACTTTGACGTCGTTTTACTTTAGTGGCTGTTTAAATTTAATATTTGATGTCAAAGTCGGACGCGTGGCTCTCAAGGGTAAAATATATTGCTTAAGCCATAGATTTAGGTTTCTCTTGAAATTAAGAATTTTTGGAGCTAATAGGGGCTTAGTTGCAATATAAAATGTAATGTATGTATGTATGTATGTATGTAGCTAGTAATATGTTTTTTCGTCATATTTGTATTACTTGGCGCTGATATGAATAACAGAACTGGCCTAATAAGTTTAGACCTTTAAGGGTTCTTAGAGAATATGCAGGCTTGTAAACCATTTACAAAGTAATAGGACAATTCCGATAGCCCTTGAAATGGATTAAAATGAAATGATTTTTATATTCAAGAATACATATGAGGTCTTTTACACGTCAATATCTTTCCAAGTAGCGCCTCGGCTTTAGTGCTGTTGAGAAAAAGTGCCACAACAGAGTCAACATTATATAACTTCTATTTATTAGTCATAATTTCATCCATCATTCCATGCAAAGTCAAAGTCAAAGTCAATATTTTTTATTCACATAGATTACATTAGTAATTGTTATGAATAGTCTCTATATAAAGCAAATGAAGCTACCATTGTTTAATATATGCCCGCAATATCATAATTATATATTTTAATATATACTTATTCCTAGAAATATATTTATTTGGATAAACAAAATTTTACAATAACTAATTAATAATAATTTAAGAGATTATTACTTTTATGAAGCCTGAGTTTTGGGGCGGTAAGATTTTGTTTATTTCTTTCAGTTATCTGATTTTAAGGCAGTAGAGTATAGTTATCTTACTTTTGGTTATGCCATACTTGTGTTCAGATATTTTTGGTTAGTTGTGTGTATAGAAATTATTGACTAGCATCTGCTCAGATATTACGGAAGTAATGAATGATGAAAATGGTAACTTGTAGTGTATGGAACTTATTGACATTTTTAACTGTTCAGAAGTATTTGGTCACTTTGTCTGCTCCAATATATCTGAATGCGACTGTACAAGCAATTTATTTTTTTATTTGACCTTTTTATTTTAAATACGTTTACATAAAGTAAAAAAGGCAGACTTAATGCTCATTGGTCATAAGGTTACTGCCGAGACCGGCGCTGCAGTGGTACCGTAGGTATATATGTAATACCATACCACTGTAGCTTATGCTGAGGTAAGCACCTATTGACCAATCTGTTCTTTTTTACTTTGTCCTCTTTTGTAATTGTTTGTAACTCTTTTTTATTGTGTTTTTTTTTGTAATCATAGTCGAAAAATACAATTCGTTATTTTCTCACCACTCAAACCCACATATTTAAGCATCCACAACATCACAGTGCAGCTTAAGTAATAAATATTGAAACGTTCTCATCCACTTTAATACATATTACCTTTCTTTTCTTTTCATTTACAATTTGGTGCTATTAAATACAAACACAATTTCCCGGAACTGGTGTAATCAAAAGCTTCATAAAAAGTCAAATATTATTTCAGCCTCCGTGTTTAAAACCTCATTCATCAAGTCTCGCGTTTTATTCCCAAATACGCACGCAGCCGATATTTTTTTCTGAATTTTTGAACCTATTTACAACATCATTATTAACGATGACTTGTGCCTGACTGGTTGAAATATTAAAGTAGTGTATACCTATTTCCTTCTATCACACAGAAGTGTCACCGAAGGATGCGTAAAATTATCGAATACAGATTCAAATTTCATAGGCAAACAATTTTTATTTACAACCTATAAAACAAAATCAGGAAACATTTTTAAATGAATACACTTTGTTTCGTCATATATATTTGAGTGTATTTAGTGTCGTTGTGTAGTAAGAGTATAAAATGCATAGTATCTACATAATAATATTGTAAATGTAAACTGATTAAAGTATAAAATGAACGTTTTAAAAATTTTGGTATTTATTTTGGACTACGGTAAAACTTACAAATTTAATTTCACTTATACAATATATGTATGGATAATAATTATTAAATTCTGTACATATTTTGTTTAGGCCCTTTGTTTAGCTACCTGTTACTAAAATATTGTATTTGTAATAATATTGTTATTTAATTATGGTTTTAGCAAAAGCATAAATGTGTTACCAGATGTTAACTTAGCGACCAGATTACGATAACTTAATATGTAATGATTATGTAGTGATAACTTTGTTCGAAGTCCTGGCTCTAAAGCAGCTCATTAAGTTTCAAATATTGTAAAAATCTAATTACAGGCACTATAGGTCTTAAAATATACTCAACGTAATAGTAGTGCTATGTATGTACATGACTGTTTGTTGCCTTAAATAAATGAAAAAAAAAATCATTTCGCCTAGTATGTATTCCGATTCTACATTAATTAAGAAGTCTGTAGTCTTCTTACAACTATATCACAAATTGACTAGCCTGACTGCCTGATTTGACATTGGAGCGATTTCCGTCTGATATCCATAACCCTGATTAGTGTTACCAACCCTATGCAAATTATAGATGGCACCAGTGGCTTTACGGACCTCCCAAAGCATAAAAGCGTAGAAATATTTCAACTCGATTATGTACAAAGAACAGTACATCATAAACACTTGCAGTTCCATTTCAGTTCTTATGCTCGTGACATAAAGACGTTACAAAGGCCACAGTGTTTTTTTGACGTGATTTCGACCGGAAACTAAAACGCAGCACACTTAATTCTTTACTAGGCTGTAAGGAAGGTTTTTTACTAAAAGTGGAAGTACTTCCGCCGAGTTAGGTGTTATCTGCTCGGGGACCAAGGCCCAACTACCAATCTTGGTGTGTTAGCTATAATACGCTAGTAGACGAAAACTCTGACATCGCGATGTAGGATCAATGTATTAATTGGCTAATCGTGCATTACGTATGGAGCGTTGTCTACTATGCCAATTCTGCTGACGCCGTATTTGTGTCGACCTGTAGGTCATGTCGTAGGTCGGCACAAGGCTACTTAAAATATATCATTCCAATACATCAAACGTTTTATTTCTGACTTGATCTAGGTACTTGATAAATCATACGGTGTGACGGTCAGTCAAGTATCTCCTGACGGGAACGATGAAAAATCACCCGAAAAAACGCTTTCATTAGTACAGCCGGGGGCAGGTGAAAAATGGCGGTGTGTCGATGACGCACGAGGACACATCGACGTCTGCGCAGATATTAAACAAGATATTAGCGGCATAATGGCTGACAAATGTGCTACGTCATCGTCTTGAGTGGGATTTTGTCATTATGTCGTGCTAGATTTTTCAGGCAAGTTTATTCGCGTTATCTAAATATATAGCAGAAACTGACTGACTGACTGACATATCAACGCATAGCCTAAACGACTTAACGTAGGCACTTGAAATTTGTAGGAGACGTAGCTTAGGTACCGTAGAGGTGCACTAAGAAAGAAATTCTCGAAATTCTCACGGGAACGGGAATTAGCGGGAAAACCTTTTGTATGAAAAATCTAAACCACTTAAGTTAGACGCTTGAAATTTGGCATGCAGGTACCTTAGTAAACTTTAAGCTTAGTTGCAACAGGATATTGCAAAATTCCCGCGGACACGGGAGTTAGCGGGAAAAAACTGGAAAACCATGTTGTCCACGCGAACGAAGTCGCGGGCACAGCTAGTTTTAGCATAAATGTATTTTAGTATCTAAATTGTCTACTTATCGAATTTGATTAAATTCTCAGTAGTCTTTGCATGGAAGAGTAACAAAAATCTATACTTACACCCATACATCCACTCATACAAAATTTCACGTTTATGGATCATATCGGTTAGATTTGCGAAATGAACAAAGTAAAAACACTGGGTGTTTTCTTACGAACCAACTGCAATTAGGTAACTAGTTTAGACAATAAACTAGCTATTTCAAATAAAGAGTGGATTTGACCATAAGAATAACAAAAAATACTGAAACAAAACCATCGACATACACACACATTTTTGTTGTAATACAATATCGTTAAACAATGGCCAGCCTCTGCACCAGGAACGAACCAGAACGTGAGTCGCCTGTTGCATCACTCCATCTGCGGCCTATTTCACGCACAAAGTCCCTCGCCTCCGACCCCCAACAACCCATGGTCTTCACTGCCAGAGGCACAAAGTAGTAAAGACGCTCTAAATTAGCATACTTAAGCTTCTTCTTAAACTATTTAGATCAATTGATGACCTCGTTGGTGCAGTGGCTAAGGTAGGCGGCCAAAGCGCGAAAGGTCCCGGGTTCGATTCCCGGTCAGGTCAATTTGGAAAACGAACTTTTCTAAATTGACTTGAGTCTGTGTGTGCTGGGATGACGCCCCCAGTTAGTATCCGTCGTCTGGTACTCATAGTACAAGGGAAAACCTTAGTTTGAGACCAGGTGATTGGTGAGATTGTCTTGCGCATTTATTTATTTATTTATTTATTTATTTATGACCTGAATTACAATGCTACTACAAAATACTAACGGATCAGCGAATTGCCTTAGATTTGTATTGTTGCTGAATAAGTTACGATAAAATATAATATAGTTTTGCTCATTAACTAACAACCAATCACTTACTGTTTATTAAGGAAAACCTGTGATTGGTCTAATAATATGTAATTTGCATGAAAAAACATTTATACTTAGTTAACGTTTTTGGTTTTCTGAATAAATAAATAAATAAATCGACAAGAATATTAATATTGTTTTCAGCAGCATCGATTAAAACAATATATGTTTTCTTGGTTAACTCAAAGCGTTAACAGTAAAGTAAATTAACTAGTTCAAACAATAAAACAAACTGAGCGAGTATAAAGTTATTATGACGTTAATGAAGCAAACAAATCGTAGAATTTTCAAAAAAATCGTTAACGAAACAGTTGAGAAGCACTGTACACAGTAAAAATTAGTATCAGTAATCGATTTGGTAATTTAACCGCTAATCAAAACGGCGTTCTCTGACCAATATTTTTATCAAAACCTATATCAATAACATGCCTAATTCAATATACTAAATTATCCACAAAAATAGTTTTACTGTAACCACAATGAAGCAAACATTTGGCAGACAGCAAAAACGCATTAAAATAAAACCATTGGAAATTCCATCGATAGTGTTTGCAGCATCGATTAAAACAATCGAGCGATCGATCCCTAAGAACTATCGATGTCGCTGTTATTTACGGCGCGAGTCGCGCGATGCTACCAAAAATTATATAATTAGAATAATAAGTAGAATTTTCGAAAAATTTGTTAAAAAAACAGTTGAGAAGCACTATACACAGTAAAAAGTATTTGCAGTAATCGATTTGGTAATTTAATCGCTAAGTACAACAGCGATCTCTGACCGATATTTTTATCAAAGATGATATCAATAAGATGCCTACTTCAATATACCAAACTATCCACAGAAATATTTTGACCGTAACCACAATGAAGCATACATTTGGCAGACAGCAAAAACGCATTAAAATAAAAACATTGGCAATTCCATCGATAGCGTTTGCAGCATCGATTAAAACAATCGAGCGATCGATCCCTAAGAACAATCGATGTCGCTGTTAACATCGCGTTATTTACGGCGCGAGTCGCGGGATGCTCTCAATAATTCACGGAGAGCAAAGGGGGTCTATTGCGGGAGCGAGAGATAAATAAGGTCTATTATGTTCTGCTAAGAATTACTTTAGCGAATGAAGCAGAAGTGAAATTCATAAAGCTGGTCAACGATGTCATCCCAATCCGAGATGAAACGCTATAAGAAAGAAAGCGTTTTTACGTTACATGCAAAAAAATACACATGAATGGTGGGGTATTTTAATATTTTCAATTACTTTCAACCATTTTTGTATACGTTTGTAAATTGGATTATTTATTTCTGATTTAAATTTACATTTTGAGTTTGATATTTTGATTAAAGCTTAAAACAAGCCGTATTTCTTTCCACTTTTTACTTCGGACTTATTTGTTTCCATTCTCATTGAGAGCAAATAAAGCGTTATAAGGTACTAAATATACATCTGATTCGGTCGTATATATTATAGACTTAAATTTCGATCCTCATTTGAATTGTTTGTATTACAATTAGTGAATATCTATCAATTTATATGAACACATCTTTAAATGTTCATCATCATCATCATCAGCCTGTTGCAGTCCACTGCTGGACATAGGCCTCTCCAAATGTTCGCCACTTCGCTCGATTTTCGGCGACTCTCATCCAGCTCCCGCCAGCCGTCCTGCGCAAATCGTCACTCCACCTGGCCTGAGGGCGTCCTACACTACGTTTACCGAGGCGTGGTCTCCACTCCAGAACTCGTTTACCCCAACGGTTGTCGGCTCTGCGGCTGATATGGCCAGCCCACTGCCACTTCAGCTTGCTAATCCTGTGAGCTATGTTTATATGTTAAATGTTCACCATAACGCTTAACGGACACCATCCGCTATCTTTTACATCGTTCTTACCGCTGTTTACACATAGTATGTATTATGAAGTTTATTTCAACAGTTTTTAATTAATACCCCTCTTTGATGCGAAGTTTAAAAGAGGCAGTACATGGTGAAATACCATACAAAAGACCACAGAGAAATAACAATCACTTCTGTGTTGTTGTGCTCCTGCGTGTAAGTAAAGTTTCCAGAGCTCCTGGGGGGTGCTACATTAGTAGCAGGATTCAAGCCTTCAAGGTAAGAGCGACAAGTCCAGTAAAGAGATTTATTATGCTGTGCAGTCAGCATCATTAGTACGTATACACCTCAGTACCTTGTCACATTAAACGTCCATTTGACTAAGTAAGTCAAAGGCGATAAGTACAGTCACCAGCTTTAGTGTGTAAACAACTCAGTACCTTGTCTCATTAATATAATTATCCATTTGATTAAGCAAGTCTAGCTTTAAGCTTCCTAGCTTCCTAGCTTAAGGGTGATAAGTACAGTTCTCATTACCACTTAACATCAGATGCGATGACGTCAATCTTGGAAGTGTAATTAAAAAAAACTTTAACTACTTTTAAGAGTTTATAATTTCGTTAATTTTGTTGTTTACCTACCCCAAAATATCAAAAATATTTTTTCCAATATTCGGCATTCAATAATAGACCCCCAAAAACCGTTTAAATTTTGATACTTGATCGGTACGTCGCTATTCTGATTATTTTCAAACTAGTTTTGAGCTATATTTAACTGGAAATTAGATATAAATTTGGTTGTTTCTCTATTGGTAGAATCTTTTATCACAGCACATAAGAATAGATGAATAGAATAGACGTAAGGGGAGATGAAATTTTTCTGTTTATTTTTAAACATAGAAATATATGGAACTTCATTAAGTTCCATATATTTCTATTTTTAAAAATATATTTTTTGTTTTGTTTTTTGTCATTACAAAAAACCAAAAATTACCAAAAATGTGTTATTTGTCATTACAAAAAACAAATTTTTGGTACCGTCGTTGTTTCTCATTTCTGTAACACAAATACTTTAACTACTTACCACAGAGTCAGAGCAATGTATGTGGTGTTGCCTTATATTTATTTTATTTAAGTAAAAATCTACATAGTTAGCTTGTAAGGATTATGTATGTTTTATAAATAAATAATTTTTATTCGTTCATGTCGTTTTAAGGGTTTCGTAGCCTTCCTACACACGCCGTCATCTCCCTCAGGTGACGGTATGGAATCTATTCCCAGTTACCACTACATGGATTGCCACCGGTGGGAATGACAAATACCATTTGCCACCAGTCTATTATTTCCTCGTGAAAAAAAAAGGGTTCCACAGCCAAATGGCGAGAAACGAAAGCCTTATTGGTAGTTAGGCTACAGAATACGGTCGTGTAGGGATGTCCACCGTAAATCCGAGCCCGTTTGCATCGTCAAATACCTACTGCATACACAATCAACGATAACACGCAACGCGTGCCCGGAGCGGGGCGATCAGCAATCAAATTCAGTCTATCACAGTCATGCAGGCGTGCGCGCCACGCTAGTTAATCTAATCGATATCTTTGAAATGTTAAAATCGATGAAATATCGATTTTTATTTTTTTATAGTGCTTCACGCCGCACTAACATTAAATATTTAAAAAGAAACAGAAAATATTCTTCCCTTAATGTGGGGTAACCCACGCGATAGGAACTTAACATATTTTAAAGAAACCGAAAAATGACATCTCCTTTACCTCCGAATCTGGTGTGAGATTTAAAACCACGACTTTTACGTACACGCGATGAGAACTTTAAATAATTTAGAGAAATAGAAAAATTTCTTCTCCGTTTGCGACGTGGGATCGCGAACGCGCTTACTATCACATTACTATTAAAATTGAAAATACAATTAAATTTGCTAAAATCATCACGTTTACTCGAAAGAGTATTCATAATGAATTTCCAAAAACAATAGTGATATAGAAGACGAAAGGTGATAGACACTATTGTGTAAGCAAGGTATTTTTTTACTAATTAATATTATTATCGCAAAAGTTATAAATAAATTATAAATAAATATTGGACAACATCACATACATTGTTCTGATTCGGTGGTAAGTAGCTTAAGCACTTGTGTTACAGAAATCAGAAACAACGACGGTACCACAACACCCAGACCCGAGACAATATGGAAAAGTTCGTTTCCCATATTGACCCGACGGGGATCGAACCCGGAACCTCAGAGATGGCGCTCGCCAAAGTCAGGCGCGCTCGCCTCTCGGCTACGGAGGTCGTCAAATTAAGAACTTAAGTCTGGATTTCTGGATATATGTTTTTTTTTATTTATCTCGCAATAACTACTACACAGATTTGGATGGGATAAAGAAGAAAGAGGGATAACATAGGTACTACATCAAAATCATAAAGGATACTTTTATCCCTAACAACTTAGGCGACGTCGCGCGTAGTACCTACCCGGATATTTATGAATAAATTAATGAGCCAATTTATTTATTTTTCAAGTAACAATGACTTATGTATCATTTATGTTTACGCAAGAACTACTGAATGGATGTGTATACAATTTGATACAAAGTTTCAACATATAAGATACCGGGGGTAACAGCAATTTTGCATTTACTGTTATTACAAGTGTTACATTCGGCCTTGTATGATAAAAAGCACGTCAAACTATACTCTATGACTCTAGCAACACCCTTATTCAGTGTGCATAAGAACTTATATTGAACTGCAAATGTTTACCTTGTCGTGTTATAGACTATACATGCTCTTAGTTGATTACTGTTATACGATGTATGTAATGAGAGCAAAGCTTGCAAAAAATTGATACAATTGTAATTACTACGTTATGTACACTTATTTCATTGTAAGTCATACACACTTGCTTTGATTTATCTGTGTTGTAGAGGTTGTATCAATCTAGATGTGGCTAGGATTTGTTATAAATGGTTAAAAGTTATATAAAGGAATTGTTTTCTTTATTCCTTTTTTACTATCATTCATGGCAAAGATTCAATGATTATACAAATCGTTTATTAAATATACTAGCTTTTTTTGCACGGCTTCGACTGCGTACATTTTTTTTTATAAAAATATCTCATAGGTAAACCTATTTTGTGGCTTGCAATGCAAGTAGTTTTTTTTAACAAATAAAATTTCGAATGTGTCCAGTTTAAAATAAATGTGTGGATTTTTCAAAATTACGTTTTGTCAATATAAGTTTGATATACATGTGGAATGAAACCTAAGAGAGCTCAACGCAATATCTAAACAAACAAGAGAAAGAAGAAATATTTTTTAAGAGAGGTAGGGTATAGCGATTTATCGCTCGAGCTGGAGCAGCCCGACTGGTGAAATACCTCCACCTTACAGAAGACCGCAGCCAAATAACAATCACTTCTGTGTTGTTGTGTTTTTGCGTGTGAGTGACGTTTCCAGAGCTCTTAGGGGGTGCTACGTTAGTAGCAGGGGTCAAGCCTTCAAGGTAAGGGCGACAAGTCCAGTAACAGATTTATTATGCTTTACGTGTCGCCCTTAAGTTAGGACCTCATTACCACTTAACATCAGGTGGGATGAGGTCAATCTTGAAGTGCAATATAAAAAAAAAAAACAATGACATTGGTTAAGTTGTCTATCGTTCCGTTTCGAGTATTTTACGGTTTGAGAATTTGATGAATTAATCACTAGGCTACAGTAAATCTACGCACATTGCAGCATCAAATTCTAAGGCTCCCATTATACACCATCATACCTATCAACAAAACTAAGAAACTGGATTTGATACGAAAACTATGTTATCTCTTTCTTACCTCAAATGATAGAGATGAAACGTAGACTTTCCAATTCCGATTCGTTTCTGGTATTTGAGGATGAGCCCTCAGTACCAAAAAATATGTTAACAAACTTAATATACCTTAAAGTCTAAGCTTATCTAGCATCCCTATATCCACGACAGTATAATGATTTGCACAGAATATTTCTTGATAACGGAAAACGTGTGATCTTGATTTCATATCTTTTTGTTCCCGAACAAATGGTATTTAGATTACCATGTCAGGAACTTTTTGCTAAGAACACGGCATGTTATTAGCGCTCTTGAAGATTGGAATGTGTTGTGATTACGTGAAATTGTAGTTCATTAGGATGATTAGCTTGCTTTTAAACGTTGAGCTGTTGAAGGTATTGAGGTAAATAATTGAAGACTTTCAAGTTAAAACTTTTAAAGTTTAAAATAATGAGAATAGGTAACAGTACAAACGTAAGTACAAATATTTGTTCTCTGCATTTGCTGAGGTGGAACCCAAATTGGCCTCACAAGGTACTTATAGTTTTATATCGATTGTCTTGCGTTGTGCTTCTTTGATAAATTATTGTGATGCTCAATTAGTCAATTTTCTTTCGTTCTTTTTTGTTTCTAATTAATGTTTATTAGATAGTTGAGTTATTGACGATTACACTAGAGTTGAAGCTTTTATGGGGGTAAATTTTTTTTTATATGTATATATTGCACTTCAAGATTGACCTCATCCCACCTGATGTTAAGTGGTAATGAGGTCCTAGCTTAAGGGTGACAAGTACAGCATAATAAATCTGTTACTAGACTTGTCACCCTTACCTTGAAGGCTTGACCCCTGCTACTAATGTAGCTCCCCCCAGGAGCTCTGAAAATCTTGCTCACACGCAGGAATACAACAACACAGAAGTGATTGTTATTTGGCTGCAGTCTTCTGTAAGGTGGGGGTATTTCACCAGTCGGGCTGCTCCAGTTCGAGTGATAAATCGCTATGCCCTACCTCTCTTACATTTAATGTACCTAATTAATGTTTTCCCTTAATTATACAACAAGCTGTTTTGGTACTACAGTGGACAATGTCGATTTTCCTAAAACTAAAACAACTTTAGCAATACAGAAACTATAGCAATGCAAATCGATGAGCCACAATATAACTCACCTTAGAGCTTAAATCTTGTACATTTCTCAAATATATTACCTATTCACGAAGCCTTCTGAACTTCTATCCAAAGTCAGCATAAACAAAAAGCAAGTAAAACAGAATGCAGTTCAAGGTACGTGACCCGTTGAACAGTTGCAATTTTCCCAAACTGCAGTGCAACGAGTGGAGTGCAGGATAAAAGTACGCTTATATTTGATGAAATGATTGAGTGCATGACAGAACAGAATAAAGCATAGCTAGTACAATATACTATTTCGTAGGAGGTTATGATAAATCGAATTTTCGTAACAAAATCTATGAACTTTGCAAATATTCTAGTAGTATGAAAATGGTGATTAAAATACTCAATCTTGTAGATGATAGCAGTCGCCCGTGACTTTATGCGGCGCGTAAGTAGTACGCCTATCCCCTATTTCATCCTTTGGGGTAGAATTTATCAAAATCCTTTATTAAACATTTAAAATAATTTAACGGGTCAAAACGCGACACCATTTTTATTTAGTACTTAACACGAACTACTTACTGTCCGACGTTTCGGTTAGGTTGCACCAACCGTGGTCACGAGCTGACTGGTCTTGCTCGCCTTCGTCTGTTCGGGGGAGCTTGCAAATCTTCATCCACCCGCACATTGTCACATAACAAAATGTTATTGAAGTCACTTTGTTACACTACACTGACAGTATCCGGAATTGTTTTTGATCGTCATCATTTTTACATAATTATCTTTTGATCAGACTGTTTTGTCTCTATATAAACTTTAAAACTTACGTGTTCCATTTTAAACATTTGAAATAATTTAACGGGTCAAAACGCGACACTATTTTTATTTAGTAGTTAATACCATTTTTAATAGAGTCAGCTCGTTAGCACGGTTGGTGCCACCTAACCGAAACGTCGGACAGTAAGTAGTTCGTATTAACTACTAAACAAAAATGGTGTCGCGTTTTGACCCGTTAAGTTATTTTTAATAAATAAATAAATAAATAAATAAATATTGGACAACATCACATACATTGCTCTGATTCTGTGGTAAGTAGCTTAAGCACTTGTGTTACAGAAATCAGAAACAACGACGGTACCACAACACCCAGACCCGAGACAATATGGAAAAGTTCGTTTCCCATATTGACCCGACCGGGGATCGAACCCGGAACCTCAGATCTGGCGCTCGCCAAAGTCAGGCCCGCTTGCCTCTCGGCTACGGAGGTCGTCATAATGTTTAATTTCTATTCAGGTATCTGATGCTTGACATTTGTGCAAACATAAAAATGACGGATCGCGTTCTGGAAACTTAAATGTCTATGATCTCACTATTTATTTATTTAAAAATATTTATTTATCTAAAGACGCGAGATTGAGTCTACTAGAAAAAAGTTGTTCTTGACTGGTATAGCCATTTGACTAAACCAGTCAAGAATGGAAGTGGTTAAAATAAAAAACACTTTTCAGTGTAAGTTTTAAACAATCAATGCGGCTAGTTTTAAGTCCGCTCGTCAAGGCATGCCCGAGCAACATGCTTTGTGTGCGGTGGATCATTGTGCTCGGACGCGCCGCAACAAAGCTCGTTCGATAG
This sequence comes from Glyphodes pyloalis, assembly GCA_037074685.1. Classification (NCBI taxonomy): domain Eukaryota; kingdom Metazoa; phylum Arthropoda; class Insecta; order Lepidoptera; family Crambidae; genus Glyphodes; species Glyphodes pyloalis. The sequence goes on from JAYKKO010000020.1 coordinate 6,938,155, forward strand.
CGTTCGGTAGATGCTACACTATACCTTTTACATGGTGGAACTTTCTGAGATAGGCACAATATACCGTAGTTTAACTAGGAGTATGTTTTAATATACTATACTCTTGACTGTAGTCTTATATTTTGCCTTATGGAAATAAATCAATAAGTATCTATAGTGTGTGTTTGAAACCAATTCTAGTACATAAATGTTCCGTTTATAGATTGGCACTGGGCCGCGGGCCTGAAGTACGTAGTCCAAGTGGACAAGTCGCTCGACACTTGATGTGTATTAGGATGCGCAGCCCTTAGAGATGATATTATTGATTAGTTACTTTTGCAGATTTCTGAACAAGAATGTATAAACTGAAACTCACTAAATGTCAACAAAAACCCTCAACTGCCTATTGAAACCACACGACCATCAAGGCGCCTACGAGAAAAAAAATCAAAAGTCGAAAGTTTCAAACAATCAACGTGGGTAGTTTTGTTGTGCGCTCGTCGAGGCAAGCCCGAGCAACGTGCTTTGTGTGCGGTGGACCATTGTGCTCGGACGCGCAGCGACAATGCGTTCGATAGTGCTCGGTAGATGCTACACTATGCCTTTTACATGGTGGAACTTTCTGAGACGGGCACAATAGACCGTAGTTTAACTAGAAGTATGTTTATTTTCTCATACTATACTCTTGAATATAGTCTTAAAGTGTATCAATTGTTAATAAATCAATAAGCACCTATATTTAAAGTGTGTGTATTATTTGAAACCAATTACTGTGCATAAATGTTCCGATAATAGATTGGGTCTGGGCCGCGGGCCTCAAGTACGTAGTCCAAGTAGACAAGTCAAAGTCAAAGTCAATATTTTTTTTTATATAGATTACATTAGTAATAATATATGAATAGTGTTTATGTAAACCAAATAAAGCTACCTCCGGTTCGGAACCTATAAATACAGAGAAGATACCGGTAAGAAACTAAGTAGTTTATTTTACAAGTCGCTCGACACTTGTCGTATATTTGTATGCGTGTAACTTTATTGATAATATTGTATATTAATCACTTTTGTAGCTTACAAAACAAAAATGTATAAACTAAAACTCACTATATGACAACAAAAACCTTCTACCGCCCACTGAACCCACACAACCATCAAGGCATCTATGAGCAAGAAAAATTCAAATGTCGGAAGTTTCAAACAATCAATGCGGGTAGTTTTGTTGTCCGCTCATCGAGGCATGCCCGAGTAACGTGCTTTGTGCACGCTGTACTATTATGCTCGGACGCGCCGAGACAATGCTCGCTCGATAGTGCTCGGAACTTGCTTTAACGTGGGTTTTCATAGAACTTTCCGAGATAGGCACAAAAGACCTTAGTTTTACAACGAGTATGTTTATTTACTCATACTATGCTCTTTACTGCAGTCTAAAAGTGTACGTGTATACATATATAGAAATGTTCGTTAGTCTTGCTACTCGACAGAAATCAGAGACGACGCTATCGTCGTATATCATCGTGGGTATTGTGGTACTATTACCACAATACCCAGACCCAAGGCAGTATAGAAAAGTTCGTTTCTCATATTGACCCGACCGAGGTTTGAACCCGGGACTTCAGAAGTCCGGCCTCGGCTACGGATGTTGTCAAATGTAAAAATTGACGTCCCGCTAAAGTTAAGCACAGTTGATCCTTGTTAATTATTGTTTACGTGATAAAAAAGAAACACAAAGCTTATAATAATCTAACTAATGGACTCCCATTTTTTTTTCATCTACTAACTTCTAAATTTTTTAAACAAAAGATTTAGGATTTTATAATTTTTATAGTACTATACGCCGTACTAGCGAACTTTAACTATTAGAAACAGATTTTTTTTTCGCTAGTACGGCGTATAGTACTATAAAAAAAATAAAATCGATTAAGATGCCAAGGTGTCTTCGATTCCGTGGTTTTTTAAACATTTCTGCAACGAATGTACCACGGGCCGATAAGTATGTTGTTCTAAACATATTCGGAAGAGGGTACTTACTGGAGGCTAACGGTTGATACAGCAGAAAAATTTCATCGCCTACGATAACTTGCGGTTAGCTCAGTTGGTAAGAGCAGCACGCGCGATACGTGAAGGTCGTGGGTTTCCGCACCGCAAGGGGAGATAAAAAATTTCTGTTTCTAATAGTAAAAGATTTAGGATCCAGTTATCTAGTGTTAAGTAAAAACATATCATACCCAATATCATTTTAATTAGATCTTGTCAATTAAACCTTTATCAAGATCTCTGCAAAGGCTTATCAACATTAACCTTAGACATTAGAATATGTAAAATGCGTACGTGTGTAAATATTCAAATTGCTAGTTAGTATCTATCTTCATATTTCGCGTTACCATTAAAATCTAAATCTTGAACATGAATTCTAATCATGTACTTAATAATAATAATAATAAGTTTATTTCCTTTAACAACCTTACATAACATTTGTGATCGTGGTCACCTTGTAAGCAAAAAATGCCTGTGATAGGTGACCACGCTCTTGCATAGCTATAATTGTACTTACATAGGTTATTAATATTTAACAAACTTTTTAAAAAAAGAAACTGTTAATAAAACCTGTTTTATAATCACAACACTGGCAAGATGATTGTTCTTTCTAGATTTAAGTTTAAACTATTATTTTGTCTAATGTCTTTACAACACTCTGTCATTCTCTTACGTATACATCTGTCTCTTGTACCATTGCTGCTACCTTTATTATATTCTTTTACCTAAAGTTTCCACTTGGTTTTTCATTCCAATTTCCAACTGGTTATGGGCCCAGGATTGTTAACTGAATAAAGTGTGAGAAGATCGTGCTATGGAGAACCATCCATCGGACTTAAAGCCGGCACCAAGTTTCACAGGTATTCCCATTACGAAACTAAACGGGAGGAATTTTAACAATTGGGCATTTGCAATCCAATGTTTCTTGACGGATCAGGAGTTATGGGATGTCGTCATAAACCCTGTAGACGACGCATCTGATCCTGACGCCAAACGTAAGGATGCTAAAGCGCGTGCAAAGATATGCCTAACATGTGAAGAGTCCATATACCCTGTGATCAGAAATGCAAAAACCGCGTTTGAGACATATAACAATCTCAAAAAAGCCTATGCTGATAGCGGCTTAACGCGGAGACTGCAACTTATGAAAAGGCTTCTCACGAACAAATATGAAGGAAAGATGGACAAGTACGTACATTCCCTGCTTAGTGTACAACAGGAGCTACAAGAGATAGGAGCTGGAGTGGAAGATGAATTTCTCGGAATTATCATCTTAGCTGGACTTCCTGAACAATTTCAGCCACTCGTTATGGCCTTAGAACATTCCAACGCGAAGATTACTTCGGAAGGCGTAGTGTCAGCTCTTCTGAAGGAAGACTCTCGATCTGCCTGCACTACAAGTACTCGACCCCTGCCTGAACCTGCAACTACGGCGCTGCAAACTAAACAGAAAAAGAAATTCTTCTGTACATATTGTAAAAAGTTAGGGCACCTAGTTTCTGAATGTAGAAATAAAAACAAGAGAGTTTCGGCAAAGGTTTATTCAAACAATATATCGGAATTTACACTTTCATCTTGTTTATCTTCACCTTCATCCACAGGTTCACAAGATTGGTTCATAGATTCTGGTGCAAGCTCACACATGAGCAACAGGAAGGATTGGTATGAGACCTTATCGACTTGCATTATTCCTGTGACTGTTGCAAATAAGAACCAACTTCTTAGTCAGGGCAGAGGTACTGTAAATATAAATATTTCCGATAGTGTAAATAAGATTAGCGATGTTTTATACGTTCCGGGTTTAGCTACCAATCTTTTATCTGTAAATAGTTTAGTTAGGAAAGGATTCGATGTTTTGTTTACATCCGAAGGTGCGACAATTACTTTGTCAGGTGGATGTCAAATGACAGGTAAAGTCATAGCGACAGGATCGAACCATAAAGGTATGTACAGACTTAACGTCAATAAGTCGCATGCTCTGTACACTCCTACCAAAGAGTCCGCCATACTTTGGCATAGACGTCTTGGTCATGTCAATTCTAACGCCATGCAAGTTTTAAGAAACAAATGCTTAGGCATAGACTTTCATGGAACTTTTACAGAAAAGTGTATTCCATGCCTACAAGGGAAATTTGCCAAAAAACCCTTCAAAAACTCGAATACAAAAACGAGTGAGGTTCTCGAGCTAATTCACTCGGACCTATGTGGACCTATGAGTACACAATCTTGGGGTGGAGCACTTTATTTATTAACTTTTACTGACGACTTTAGTCGCAAAACTTTTGGATATCTTTTAAAATCGAAATCAGAAGTTTTCAGCAAATTTGTAGAGTTTAAGCATCTGGTGGAAAACCAAACTGGCAAGCGTATCAAAGTTCTGCGTTCAGACAACGGTCGTGAGTATGTCAATAAGGACATGTCTACCTTCTTGAAAGAGAGTGGTATCCTACATCAGACTACTATTCCATATACTCCTCAGCAGAATGGAATTTCAGAACGTGCGAATCGTACTATTATTGAAAAAGCCAGATCAATGCTTAAAGACTCAAACTTGTCTCTTGCTTATTGGGGAGAAGCGGTAAATACGGCTATTTATTTAAAAAACCGTACTCCTACGCAATCATTGAAGAACAAAATTCCAGAAGAAGTGTGGACTAGGAAAAAAGTTAACCTTTCGCACTTAAAAGTTTTTGGTTGCGAAGCCCACGTTCTTGTGCCTAAAGAAAAGCGTACTAAACTGGAATCTAAAACCCAGACTTGCATATTCGTAGGTTATGCTACTGAAAGCAAAGGTTACCGTCTCATAGATCCCCAAAACCCTCGAACTATCATAGTTGCGAGAGATGTAGTCTTCATAGAAGAAAAAACGACAATTATGCCTAAACCAAATTATTCTGACAGCGAACTTCCGCCATCACCGCTACCGCAAGAAGTATTTGTGCCTTTAGAAGATGAACCAGTTCCACTGTCACATTTTCAACCTCAGCCAGGTCCATCTGTAACGCCTAGTGCATCATCTTCAGATGAACCTATAATACCTGAAGTTTCTGCAGATGTTCCAGTTTCTTCGGTGGATTTCCCTCTTGAAAATGGAGCACCTGAATCTCAAAGAAGATATCCAACTCGTGAAAGGCGACCCCCTGAAAGATTTCAGGAAAACCTTTACATGACGTCGGATCAAGAGCCAGAAACATACAAAGAAGTCATTGAACATCCTCAAAAAGAAAAATGGATTGAGGCAATGAAGGCTGAATTTAATTCCCTAGAAAAACATGGGACATGGATGCTAGTTGATCGACCTTCTGGTAGAAAAACTACCAAATGTAAGTGGGTCTACAAAATAAAAAAGGACACAAGTGGTAATATTACGAAGTACAAAGCTAGATTAGTCGCAAAAGGTTTCACTCAAGTAGCCGGAGTAGACTATGGCGAAACCTTCTCACCTGTGGCTAGACTGTCTTCTGTGCGACTTTTATTTGCTTTTGCTGCTCATCACGGATTATTGGTAGATCACTTAGATGTTGAAACAGCTTTCTTAAATGGAGATCTTGAAGAAGAGATCTACATGGAACAACCTGAGGGTTTCTCCACTGATCCAAAAGGAAAGGTTTGTTTACTTAAAAAGGCCCTTTACGGTCTTAAACAAGCACCGCGCCAATGGAACGCGAAAGTGTGTGAGGCAATGCACAAATTGTCTCTCAAACAGACAGCAAATGAACACTGTCTATACTATCGACGAGACGGAAACGATCTTCTTAACGTAGCTGTATTTGTGGATGATTTTTTCGTTGTCTCTACAAAGGACAGTATGAAGATCGAATTCAAGAATAAACTTAAAAAAAATGTTTACAGTCAAAGACCTTGGAGTTTGCAAAGACTGTCTTGGCATGAGAGTAGAACAGCATAGTTCTGGAAACATATCTCTTGACCAAACTAAATACATTGAAAAACTTATAAATAAATTCGGTTTGACAGATGCAATTTCGGTGACAACTCCTTTAGAACCCGGCATAAAACTGCTGCCTGGATCTTCAAATGAAGAAAATGCAGAAGTTCCATATCAGGAACTTATCGGCTCACTAATGTACATTGCAATATGTACTAGACCCGATATTGCCCATTCGGTCTCATACCTCTCTCAATTCAATGCACATTACGGGGGGGTACACTGGAAGGCCGCTAAGCGGGTTCTTCGGTACCTTAAAGGCACCAAAGACCGTCGTCTGCATTTTAGGTCATCTGAAAAATTTTTGCCGGTAGCATATGTCGATGCGGACTATGGAAACAATCTTGTGGACCGAAGATCGTTCACGGGATATGCTTTCCTAATGAGTGGAGCCCCAATATCTTGGGAAGCCCGCAAGCAGCGTACTGTAGCCCTGTCCACGACAGAAGCCGAGTACATGGCTCTTGCGGAAGCTTGCAAAGAGGCTATTTACCTCCAGTCACTCATTAGGGAAATGTTTGCCATCTCACAACCCATCGTCATTCATACAGACAATCAAAGCTCACTTAAACTTGCCCACAACAACACATACCACGCACGTACAAAACACATCGACATAAGACATCATTTCATTCGAGACTCGCTTTCACACCATAACATTCGGCTACAGTTCATACCAACAAACAACATGATCGCTGACATATTTACTAAACCTTTGCCGAAACTAAAGCACACCAAGTGTGCAAATAGTTTAGGGTTAGGTTAGGTTTGTACAGTGTTTTTCATATTATCATGTTTTTGTAAATATTATGTAGCTAGGTGTAAAGTTAGTGATAGGTAGATGTCTTGTACAGTATGTTTTATTCAATGTGTATATACAGGGTGTACATAAGTGTTGTGATTACGGGGAGGTGTTAATAAAACCTGTTTTATAATCACAACACTGGCAAGATGATTGTTCCTTCTAGGTTTAAGTTTAAACTTTTTATTGTCTAATGTCTTTACAACACTCTGTCATTCTGTTACGTATACATCTGTCTCTTGTACCATTGCTGCTACCTTTATTATATTCTTTTACCTAAAGTGTCCACTTGGTTTTTCATTCCAATTTCCAACTGAAACAATTTTAATTTACAAATTTCACCTTAATTTTACACATTTAACAGAATATGTACATATGTTGTGTGTAGTGTCAGTGTCATGTAGATACAGTGTGTTTTGCAATTTATGTTATTTTTGTAATAAAGCCTCTGTTTCTTCGTAGTTTAGCGGTAATAAAATATCACCCCCTGCGGTGCGGGAATTGAACCCACGACCTTCTTTGTGTGTTTTCTTAGGACTGTAAAAAGGATATATAGTTTCCTCACAGTCAGCAATTTCCCGATAGAATATAATGCGGATGTAGGGAATCTTCTCCTATTAAAATACATTACTTTTAACAAAGCGCGTTGAGTTCTCTCAAGAGCAATCATTTGTGTTTTGGCTGTTCCACCCCATATAGGTATGCAGTAAGTTAGAATCGACTGCGCCAATGCCACATAGATTTCTTTAAGAATATCTCTAGGGGGATTTAGGGTCAGCGAGTTCTGTCCTGGCACCACATGTCGTAGTGTCTTAAATATCCAGACAAGTTTCCTAATTCTGGTAGCGACTTGCTCTAGATGTGGATACCAGGACAGATGTTGGTCGACAACTACTCCTAAATATTTTATTTTGTCAATTTTGTCTATAGTAGGGCAATCGCAACCAACTCCCACGGAAAACGAGCTACAGGAGTGAACTTTGAGTTTCAAGTCAAGACTAGGTTGCGTCTGATTTTGTATACTAAAACAAATAAAATTTGTTTTAGCAGTGTTAAGTGTTAGTAAGTTATTTCTTAACCATTTAGCAACCTGCGCAACACCTTGCTCTGCACTGTCTCTAACACTATCCCAATCCTTGCCAGAAAATACTAAAGCAGTATCATCTGCGTAAGAAAAAATGTGGGCATTTTTGATTTTCATATTACAAAGGTCGTTGATATATATTAGAAACAATGTTGGTCCTAATACGCTTCCCTGGGGGACTCCATGCGTAACAGCGACATCCTCACTAATAAATTAATCTAGCCTCACGCGCTGTGTTCTCTCTGAGAGATAACTTTTGAAGAGAGATAATGCAGTCGTTCTTATTCCAATTTTCTCCAGTTTTAGTAAAAGTATGGGGACAGAAACGGTGTCGAACGCTTTTTTGAGGTCCAAGAAGACAGATAAGCACTTGTCTCCTTTATCAAGGTGTTTAACAACTAGCTCGCTGAGTCCTATAACTGCATCCTCTGTCGAAAGTCCCTTTCTAAAGCCAAATTGTGCAGAGGATAGCAAGCTATACTTATCGAGGTAATCTATCAGCCTATTATTTAGAAGTTTTTCGAGAATTTTTGATATAGCTGGTAGTACAGAACAATGTACTTGGATCATTAATTTGTATCAGATAGATGCAGGTTTATTTTTGTATCAACAAATCCTACTAATATTAACTAGCTGTGCCCGCGGCTTCGTTCGCGTAGACTACAGGTTTTTTTCCATATAAAGAGAGATAAAGAAGTGGAACTTGTTATTTGTTTCCTCCTTCCTTTGACATGGATTCATTCAAAAGGAGCGCGAAGAAACATCTTACGGGCCAGTATGGCGATGTTAACGGATAGGATATTTTGGTATCAAATCCGTTGTCATCGCGATGTGGGTTCCTCTCTTACTGACCATCAGGCTGGGTGGAGCCAATATACTGCGCTACTATAAAAAAAGTACAAAAAAAGATAAGATAACAAATCCCTACTAATATTATAAATGCGAAAGTAACTCTGTCTGTCTGTCTGTGTGTCTGTTACTCTTTCCTGCTTAAAATTCTCAACCGATTTTGATGAAATTTGGTATAGGTATACGTTGAATCTCAAGAACGGACATAGGCTACTTTTTATTAGAAAATAAGGGGGGAGGGGGGTGATACCACCTTTGGAAGTTTATATGGAAAAATGTTTATTTTTGAAGTTAGAGATATGAAATTTGGCACAAATATAGCTCAAAACTTGGATTAAAATATAGACTACTTTTTGTTTCGAATATAAGGGAAAAAAGGGGTAAAACTGACCATAAAAGGATGTAGTCCACGCGAACGAAGTCGCGGGCACAGCTAGTAAATATATAAATTACTTTTTATTCAAAATAAAGTAGGAATGTCACGGGAAACAGGTAGTAGAAAATTATTTATTTCGGATTATTTGTCATCGTTTTGTTAAAACTAATTTTTCGATATTTTAATACTATGTTATGTCTAGTGCAATATACTTGATCAAAGATTTAAAACAATTAAGATGACGAAGCAATTTCTAAACTGGAACTAAAATAAAATTATAATTCGCAACCCACAACTTCGTACGTAAAATGAAAACGGCATCTATCAGCGCCCTTAACATTTTAACTCAATTAACCAAACCCAGTCAAAGTTCAACTTGGGCAATAAAGTCGAAATTCCCGTGCGCGCGGACTAATTGTTTCATCAGATATAACATCGCGACTGCTCTCAGAATTCATGCGAAATAACGCTTTATGGCACATAAGCTTGTCCATTACCACATTTTATAAGGGTATGCACTGCGCGGAGAGTATAATGCAAATTAATGCCCCGTGTGAGACGCTCAGTCGCCGCTCAGGGTTGCCACCTACAAAATATATCGATCAAATCAAATTAAATCAACTATTTCTTCATGTGTGTTTATGTATATTTTATAGTTAATATAATGACTTTTATCATGATTAGTAGTTATAATTGTTGTTTGTTTTTTTTTAGATGACTGCACTTTTTCACTATTACCGCACCCATAAACAAACTCTCTAAATGAGCCATGGGTTGATCACCAGTCAACCCATGAAAATGCCCCTAGCATTACGTCCAGATGTTAAACTTTTTTGTTTAATAAAGCTTTAAAATAAATAATAAATAACACTTTCAAATCGTTATTTAATACAATATAAAGTGACTCTTCTACCTATTAGGAAAGAAACTCAGTTGATTTGTAACAGTAGCAGTATCTAACTTACTGCTATGTGCATATTACTTTGGGCTAAGTCATATGTTTTAGTTTTGATGATTGAAATTGTACAAAGTTTATCCGTTAGATAATCAAAAAATACAAAACACATAATAATATGTTACATTTAATCATGTCGAAAGAATTTTACTAAAATATAATTTAGCAGGCCGATAATTTTTCGTTTTTTTTTACACTGGCGTAAACACACCTCTCCACAAACATTGCGCTGATCAATCGATTGAAACGTCATCAATTTTTATTTATATGTTGAACGAAAAAATCCGTTTAAATTTTATTTTAAAATCTTACTGGTATAATTGTTTTACCGAATCGTCATTCCTATTATAAAAATCAGAACTCATTTTCTGCAACCTCATCCAATTAAATTATTTTAAGAAACATAGATCAAATAGGTAAAGCTTAAGTATTTGAGCTTTTACAAGCGAACTTAGTATGCTTAGCGTTTTAATATTTTTATGAGTATGCCAATTTCGTGCCAATGCCAAAAAAGAAGACGATGTGATTGTTTTACTCCACATAAACAGTATATCGGTAAAAAAATAAATAAAAATTGTGCACTATTTAGTGACAACCTTGTTTGAGCACGCAATATCGAGCGGGCTATAAGCTTCGTAGCCCCTCAGTGTATTACTAGCCTTACGCGATCCAATTAAGCCTAGGCTAGACTGCGCGAATTCTGACTAGCTTTGGTCTAAATTAACTAAGTAATTAAGATAGTTACAAAAATAAAATACTAAATATTTTGATAGCTGTTTGTATTTATATTTTCTATTAAAAAAATAATAAAATCTAAACAGGGACACGATATTGACTGTCTTAAAAGAGTAGGTTCTATTAGAACCTAACGTGGTATTTGTAAACTTATCCCTACTAATATTATAAATGCGAAAGTAACTCTGTCTGTCTGTCTGTTACGCTTTCCTGCTTAAACCTCTCATCCGATTTTAATTAAATTTGGTATAGGTATACGTTGTATCTCAAGAACGGACATAGGCTACTTTTTATTATAAAATAAGGGGAGGATGGGGGTAATACCACCTTTGAAAGTTTGTATGGAAAAATGTTTATTTTTGAAGTCAGAGATATGAAATTTGGCACAAATATAGCTCAAAACTTGGATTAAAATATAGACTACTTTTTGTTTCGAATATTAGTGGAGAAAGGGGTAAAACCGACCATGAAAGGATGTAGTCTACGCGAACGAAGTCGCGGGCACAGCTAGTTACCTATATACGGAGATCTAACTACCCCTCTGTGAGGGCTGAGTGAGCATACGTTTACCTATTTTATCTCAGCTTGTATCGTTTTACAAATTGTTTTAGACCTTTTACTAAATCAAAGGCGTATCATTTTTTTTTCTAGAAGGTGCTCACTCAATCCACACGCACATAAAACCACCTAGATGACAATGGGTTAGTTGACAATGCTCCTTCCGAGAACATCATTCAATTCTCCCTTTTCTTAAAAGCCAACCAAAATAATTACCAGTCCACAGCAGCCCCGTATCGTAATTTTATGTTAATGCAAACCCCTTCTAATGAAGTGTTAACTGATTACATAATTACAGCCCTTCCGAGTGTGCTCTGAGATTTGTTTCTCTCGGATTACATTCGGTACGTTTTCGTAATGAATTGCTTAGTTAATTAAAATGTCATCTCCTAATTCAGGTTGCTATTATGACTTGTCTGGTGCTAAGTGGAAGAAAGAGAATATCTAATGAAGACCGCATTTGAAAAGTGAAACAAATTGGCTTTTTAATTTGCTATGTTTTTCAAATATTTTTGTTTTTTCATTATTTTTATCAAAGAAATATTATTAGTCCCCTACGCAAAAACGACGGTATGTTATAAGTTTGATGTGTTGCTAAGTGGAAGAAAGAGAATATCTAATGAAAACCGCATTTGAAAAGTGAAACAAATTGGCTTTTTAATTTGCTATGTTTTTCAAATGTTTTTGTTATTTTTTTTCATTATTATTATCAAAAAAATACTTTTTAGCCCCCTACGCAAAAACGACGGTATGTTTTAAGTTTGATGTGTCTGTCTATCTTACTGTTTGTCTCTATATGTATGTTCGTCTTAAGATCGTTGCTTCCAAATAAATTAACAAACAGATTGTATTTTTTTTTGTTGTATGAAAGGTGAATTAGTCAGAAGTGTTCTTAGCTATGTTTGATCAAAATCGGTCAAATATTGTGGCCCCCAAATCGTATTGCATATTTAGGCACAACTCACTTAGTATACTTAACTTGTTCTAGCTGCATATTTCAGCAACATTTAATTTTGTTGTTTACTGACTCTTACAAAATCATAAATAATACATACCTTACAGAGACCTACATTAAAAATTGTGACGGGAACAAAATATCGCTTTCTGGATTTATAAATATCATACTTACATAACTATTATGTGTATAAGCTAGACAACTCTCTCCACCATACCAACTTGCTACTTATCCAGGTACTCTAAATATTAAGAAATATAAGGTATATAAGATAAATATCTTAGTTATAAATTTTACTAAGATACTTTACGAACTAAGATCGGATTTTCATTCTAAGTAAAACTAAAATTTTAATTTAACTTTGACATATCTAGCACAACAGTATATGTATAAACCAGTGTCTTCCAACCTTTTCCCGCGGATGAACTACTATTCAATACGAAAATGCGCGTCTTTAATATTTTTAAGAAAGTTTTATTATGATACCTCTATTAGGGGTATTATTCAATTTCAACTGCTGTACCTAGTTTTATATTTATTCGGTTTTTATTGGTGTCTATTTACAAAATTTAACGGTTTTAACTGTCAAAAATTACGGACATTTGGGTCATATTTCTACCATTTTAAGCTTTTTCTAGCTGGTACATTCCCAAAAGGTCTATATCTGCACCGAAAGCACACATAAATAGGTTCAGTAGTAAGGCATGAAAGCGTAAAATCAGAAGAGTGAAAGCTATTGTTGCATTTGTAAAATAATAGGGGGTAAAGATTACCTTACCATCTTACGCCTTTTTAATTTTTGATCTCCACCAAAGAATAGAAAAAGTTTGGTAATAAGACTAATTGTAGAGTAATGGCTTAATGGAAAATTGTAAAAGTTTTCACCAGTTTTTAGTAAAAAAAGATTGTCATTTCTAAGTGAAATGTCATAGCCAATTGAGGGCCCCACTGGTCCGGGGGCTACAGTTTAGGAAACACTGATAAAGAGTGAAAACTTCCAATCAGTTTCCGATACGTGAATTATTAAGAAACCGCAGAAATTGAAAACTACGCAAGCTTCGCCATTTTACTGTTCCCAAAGTGTTACGAGTATGGTCGAAAATCTGCAATAGAATTTCAGTGGGATGAGCTCTTACTGAATTGCAATTTAAGTTTTAGTACTTGTGATTGTTGGAGTTAGGATCTTTTTAGTTCCAAAATAACACATTTTATTATGCCATTTAGTAATAACAATAATAATAAAAGTATAATACTGGGGAGAGTCTGGAGAGAGTTGTACTTTTGCACCATGAAGAGCGACAAGACTATCAATCTGTCATAAGAATATAGGCAGTCAGTCTATATTGCCATGGCGCCGCTGAAAGAGCGGAGAAGTCCCACACAGCTACCCACCCCAACGCAGCGGTACGGTATTTTTTTTTTTCAAATTGATTGACCCATAATAGAACCCTTAAACTTTCACACTTCGAGCTTCGAGGTTATTCGTTTTCACTACAATAGGTGTCAATATATTTTTGATTATTTTACATATTAAGTCATTCTACACCACGTTTACAGAGTCGCAGTCTCAAGAACCCTTTTCATACAACAGTTGCCAAAAGTCGTCCTACACTACGTTAACTTCAACGGTTGTCGTAGGTCGTCTGACGCTGCGTTTACTAAGTTGCAGTCTCCACTCAAGAACCCTTTAACTCAATTGGTGGTGGCAGTCCGTTACTACGTTTACTAAGTTGCAGTCTCCACTCAAGAACCCTTTAACTCAATTGTTGGTGGCAGTCCGTTACTACGTTTACAGAGTTACAGTCTCCACTTAAGAACCTTTTTACTCCAGCGGTGGTCGGAGGTCGTCTTTTACTACGTTTACAGAGTCGTCGTCTCGAGAACCCTTTTCCACCAACTGGTGTTGAAGGTTATCCTACAATATATAGTTGAAATCTCCACTCAAGGACGCTTTTACTCAGATTTCGTGAGATAAAACAGGCCAGCCCATTATTAGAAAGAAAGAAAAATATTTATTTAAATAGTTTGTACATAAATAAATAAATAATAAATAAAAATAAATAAAAAACTTTTATTAACGAAGATTTTTACAATTCAGCAAACAGTGAAGCAACCCATTTAAGCAATTTTAAAAATACTTGTAGTAGGGTTGTTTCGCTCTTGACCCTTGCTCTTACAACACTGCCCGTTAATAAACTTAAAGTAGTTTAAAGAAAAAAATATTTTTTTGAAGACAAAGATTGTGGGATAATTTAGAGCTAAAATATAATATAATAAATTACAGAACTAAATTGTATAGTGTGTATGTGTATGTGTATGTGGGTGTGTGTGTATGTGTGTGTATATAACAATGGTTAAAAATAAAATTCTAATCTATATAATTCTTTTTAATATATTTTCAGTCTCTTCATATGTCAAAGTTTTTAGCCATTCAGTAACCATATCTTTACACTCATACGTCTTTCTATGGTATATATTTAACTTCTTATTGACTGTATTATAAATAATAGCTGACTGACCATTGTGTTGCCGCTTTGCAAATGTTGTATGGATCCTACTAGGGCGAACTACAACCTGACCTCTACGTCTCTGACTTAATTTACTTGGATCAAATGGTAAACTCTTATGCATTTTGAGAACAGTGTTTAAAATATATAATTTTCTGACTGAAAGTAGATTACTAATTTTATAAAGATTGTCTGTAGAGTATTTCCTTGGTTTAGAGTACATTATTTTAATAAGTGATCTTTGGGACCTTTCAAGTTCGAGAAGCTTGGTTTTTGTAGCACCACCCCATACTGGTATACAATAGGTTATTACTGACTGAGCTAAGGCAATATAAATTCGGTTAAGCAATTGATTATTCATAACATGCCGCAGCATCTTAAAAATCCACATCAGTTTTCTTAGTCTGCTAATCACCAAATCAATATGACCGTGCCAGGACAATCTTTGGTCAACGATAACACCTAGGTATTTTAACGAGTCTACTCTTTGAAGAGAAGGACATACACAGCTTAAGTTTTGTACATTGCCGCAACGATGCAATTTAATTTGGAACTCGGGCTTAGGCTGGGATCTCCGACTAGGGGTAAAACAAATGTAGTTTGTTTTGGATGTATTCAGGGTAAGCAAGTTTGAATTCAACCACTTAGCTATTTCAGCCAAACCCATTTCGGCTGTTCTTTGTACTGTTTCCCAACAAGGGCCAGAGAATACAACGGCGGTATCATCCGCGTAGGAAAAAATTTGACCATTATTAATTTTAAACATACATAGGTCATTTATATACACCAGGAACAGTGTAGGGCCCAGCACACTTCCCTGTGGAACGCCGAAAGAGACATTTTCCTCATGACTGTGATAATCGCCAACTTTCACTACTTGTGTCCGTTCCTGTAGGTAATTTTTGAAGAGACATAAGGACGTTCCTCTTATACCAATGCCTTCCAACCTGCGCACAAGAATAGGGACAGAGACGGTATCGAAGGCTTTTTTAAGGTCTATAAACACAGTGACACATTTATTACCATTGTCAACCATTTCAGTAATTAAGTTAGTTAAATCAATAACTGCATCCTGTGTCGATAGTCCCTTTCTAAAACCGTATTGCGAGCTTGAAAGTATATTGTATTTAGTTACATAACTAATAAGTCTCTTGTTCAGCAGTTTTTCCAATATTTTAGAAAAACATGGAAGCACCGATATAGGTCTGAAGTTATTCACATCGCCTCTGTCCCCATTCTTGTGCACCGGTGTGACTACTGATCTCTTAAAAGCCGATGGAAACCTTCCAGTCTCAAAACACAGGTTAGCTAAACGACTTATAAGTGGAATCAAAAAGTCTCTTGCTATTTTCACGAATTTGGTTGAGATTCCATCCCAGCCAGGAGCACTGTTTGAGTCAAGCCCCGAAAGAATTCCAGCGACTTCTTCGGGGTCAGTGTCTAATAAAACAAACGAAGACTTCAGTGAAGTAGCATAACATAACTAGGTAAATTAAACAATGTGGAGTAACTAACGGGGTTGGTACCTAAAAGGTCTCCGCTCAGCATATTTCGTGGTGACGCTGTGCGTACTTCATTGTGTATTGTAACTGTGTTGAAAAATCGTTATTTGAGCAATTAAGAAATCAAAAATACAATATTATTTGTATCATAATAAGGAAACATAGCACCGCTAATTAATTTTTACTTTTTGTTTACGTTAGCAAATCGCGAGTATTTTGCAATATGCCCGAGGTTACTGTCCTAACTTTTCCTCAGCATGAAACTGACATACTGGTCTTATAAAGGCGTAACATGGATATATTATTTAAAATAAGTTTTCATGACAAAACGGGACACCATTTTTTAGTAGGTAATACGAACTACTGAGCTGAGTCAGCTAGTAACCACGGTTAGTGCAACCTAACCAAAACGTCGGCCGGTAAGTCCATATTAACTACAAAAAAACGGTGTCGCGTTTTGATTCGGTGTTAACTTGAAATTATACATGGAAAAAGTATTTGAAAATAGACATTTAATTTAAATTAAAGATGCATCACCTCGCTGAATATCCAACTGCAAGGATAAAGTCTTTGTTGTGGTGGTTAAAGTAGAGCAGAGTTTCCCACATGATGACAGCATCATCCTAAAGGCGATGAAGTCAAATCGGTTAATTTTAGTTGGAAGTCCTAACCTTTCTCAGGCCAAGGAGTCCTCACCTCCCTCAGATGTCAGTACAGTACATCAATGTATTTCTTCTGGCTATCTTCTGGCTATCTATCTCTGGATTGCTTGTTTTAACACGGCTCCCACAATATAGGTATCATATAAAAGGGACTGACTAGCAGAAGCCAGAAAATTTCCTGTTTTTTTTTGTCGCAACTCCCTTAATATATGTAGATAACAAATAAAAGGGCTTTTTCCACAATTTTTGTGTCAGGAGATTTATAAAATTTCAATTTTATTTTCATTTTTATATACTACATCATAATTGCAGATAACTGTGACAATTTTAACGTAACAAGGTACTCAAATTTATACAAACTAATAATGTTAATTACAATACACACATACAAACAAATACACACATATGCAACAGAACCAACATCGAGGCGCTGATAGAAAAAAATTATTGACGTGCAAAAGAATTTATTGTAAATCCACTTGCAGAAATAAATCATTTCATTTCATTTCATTGCGTAGGGGGGAGCCCTACGATCTCCGATCACACTTTCGTATAAAATGTACAAAGGAGTTCTATAAATCTAAACGCAGTTTTTTCATTTACATGATAGAAGAAAAATTATGCGTCGTATATTTTTTTATAAACTCACTAATTAATAAAGATTTAAAGTCGAAAAAAAAACTGTAAACATATCGTTTCAAAAAATCGCTGTCATTCCTAGATAGCTTTAGCTCTACACTCTGGAAAATAGGGTAAGTAAAATTTAGAGTCGGCAGGCAAAAGGCAACACGCTTGTGAAGAGGCGTGGGCGTGACGCAACCTACACTAGGTACTTAGTTGAAGTACTAGACTGTCTGACCTTTGAAAGGTTTAAATCTGATATAAATACAAATTACGAATTCAGACATTTACGTTCCACTACTAGGAACGGGCTGTATGTCTATTATTTTTAAATAAAAGTGGGCAATCACGCATGTATACGGCCTCTAGGCCGGTGAGCCGGACTTAGGCGTTGCGCCATCTCTGAGGTCTTGGGGTCTTCCCGGCCGGGGCAATATAGAAAACGAATTTATCTTTATTAGATCGGACCTAGAAGTTGTGATACCATCTTGGTTTCTGATTTCCGTGACACAAATGCTTTAGCCAATCAAAAACCAAAAAATTAGAGCAATGTAGGTATGTCATGTTGCAAAAAAACATTTTTGTAAAATATACAAAAACCGTCTGTCTAGTCTTGTATTATCTAGGTTAAAGGTTTCGAATCGATGGTAGTATCTTGTTTGGTTTGTATACCTAAAAATTCTTAAGTTATATGTAATGAGTACATTACATGTGTAAAGCTAATTCATTTTATTTCTAAATTGGCATATTTTATTTTTATCATAATAATATAATAATATTGGACAACATCACATACATTGCTCTGATTCTGTGGTAAGTAGCTAAAGCACTTGTGTTACAGAAATCAGAAACAACGACGGTACCACAACACCCAGACCCGAGACAATACAGAAAAGTTCGTTTCCCATAATGACCCGACCGGGGATCGAACCCGGAACCTCAGAGATAGCGCGACGCCAAAGTCCGACACGCTTGCCTCTCGGCTACGGAGGTCGTCAATAATCTTCAATAAGTTAAAATAGAACTTGAGACAAGTTAAGTGTATGGAATCACAAAATTCTCCCGAAATAATATATTTTCCGCCAAACCTGCTTAAAAGGTATTACTCTAATCCTCTAAGCGTGTCCTACAGAATAATATTGAGTGAGAACTTTATAGGCTAAGAGCCATCGCTATTCTTGTAGTGGCGTTATATTTTGGCGAAATAAATTACAATAGAAAAAGTATATTGATAAGAACAAAACAATACTAACAAATACGTACTTTAACAGACGTACGTTTTGTTAAAGAAATTAAATTGCCATTAAATATAAAAAAGAAGAAAATTAATTTTAAAAATATGAAAATATTTTAAATATGTAGTAATAAATCGAAGAGTAGTTAAACAAAATGCTGACAATATTTTAAATATGAAAACTTTGATGTACAAGTGTATGTACTCTAAAAATGGACGTTTAAAACTTTGGGAGTCGGAACTCATCAATGCATTGTGTTGCAATGAAAAAAATCAGTTGAATTACGGTTTTTCTAAAACAAACACACAATCAATTAAATATTATTAAACCTCAAACAGGAAAACATCAACAGCGAATCGGCAGTCCACTTTCCTAAACTGGCTTAAGTCTGACTGTACTGGATTAGTAAGAATCCGGTGCTCATAGTAAAAAGGGAACCCTGAGTTTGAAGACTAATTGATTGATGTCATGTGTAACGAATTTATTTACTCCAACAATTATCACCCGGCAATAGGAATAGTAAAAATTTATTTATTTATTTATTCAGGAAAAAAACAGCATCATTGTATTACAGATAGAATATATTAAGTAAATATCTAACATAATTGCCTTACCAATTTCCACCAATAGTTATCTCAGGCTGTGTTAATTTTAACAATATACACTCTGTTTTACTAAATAAATAACTACATAATTATAGCTTCTTAAGTAAGTAACGAAAATTACAATTTTTTTCGTGAAATATATCGATTTGTCCACACTTTTTATTGTACTTGTCGCAAGTCCGTATAAGGAAAGTGTTTTTTTTTATAAATAGTACTACAGACGGTTGTTAGAAAAGTGTCCTTGTAACGTGCATTGAGTCTACAGCATTTGAAAATTAAATTGTAAAATTATGTATATCAAATTGGTATCCTAGCGCTGTAGAAGATTTTAGATACCAAAAATGTTTCAGGCAAGACGCGGTCCGCCGACCTTTTGCACTGCTAGCCCTTCGCCCATTATAACAGACCGGCGCGATTCGTCTCAGCCGATAAACAGTCTAAAACCCTTATAATTAATGAAGGACCAATCCTTTCTACATTGGGCTGTGATGAAGTCTTTGGTTGGTGCATACGGATCTTTGAAATGTTCAAAAGTAAAATATAGAATTAAGGCTTTCTAAAAGATACGAAAGCGAACAAAAATTGGTACCCACCTAATATTTTTAAAAATAATCGCGCACCTGTAGGTCTACTCCCAAAAACGAAATATGTCGGAGCCGACGACGGATAGCAATTTTTAATTCTCAAAATCGAAACCAACTCACTTCGAATGCGAATAAAGCGTTATCAAAAAACAAAATATTATTTATACAAATGAAAAACCACATTTTAATTCGCAAACTTTTGATTAATCTTCATAAACGAAACCTTTCGTTTATTCGTTTCGTTTTTGGGAGTAGACCCCCTGCAACGGTATTGGAAAATGTTTAAACACAGTTGCAATGTCTAATACTTTGCAACTATTGTCAACTTTAATGCACATGCTCATTTTAATCAGTTACGATAAAATAGCGCAAACCATATTGTACTAATTTTATTATTTTTATAGTCATTTACGCCGTTCTAGCGAACTTTAAATATAAGAAACAGAAAAATCGATTTTAAAATCGACTAAGATGCCAAGGTGTGTTCGATTCCGTGGTTTTCAAACATTTCTGCAACGAATGTACCACGGGCCGATAAGTATGTTGTTCTAAACATATTCGGCAGAGGGCACTTACCGGAAGCTAACGGTTGATACAGCAGAAAAATTTGATCGCCTACTTCGCGCAGTTGGTAAAAGCAGCACGCGCGATACGTGAAGGTCGTGGGTTCGATTCCCGCACCGCAAGGGGAGATATTTTTTTTCTGTGCTTAACTAATATAACTAATTTTACCTAACGTATGTTAACCAAGAACTAAGTTAAACCTATCACATATAACCACAGGTACGTTTTTCCCTTTTTGCCAATGATTGACTAGCGATAAAACGTTGCGTTAGTATAATAAGAGAAAATGTTAATAAAATTTATTCCAAAGCATTTTTTTTTAATATTGGACAACATCCCATAAATTTATCTGGTTCTGTCGATACCAAACACCCAGACCAAAAACGATATAGGTACATGTTTTTTCTCAAATGGCCAGACTGAGAATTGAACCCGAGACCGCGACATCGATTAGGTATGTAAGCCACTAGACCATCGAGGTATTGTTTGTTTACTTCTATATAAACTTTATTGCACAATAAAGTACCCCTAAAAAAAACAAAATGAATGTTAGGAGCTTTATTTCCCAGTAAGCCCTTGGACCCTTGGATAATAATATTACTTTACTATTAAGGCTCATCTATTATATCATTTTAAAACTTTACGTAATAGTAAAATATGTCGATTTTTTTTGTTCGTCAACCTCCCCGACCCTGTGTCCCCGGTACAGACTCAGCCACTCCACCAGGATTGATTTACGAAGCCTTCTAATTATCGGCGGCGAGATTGAAAGTAATTTAGTGAAACATCTCGTAAGCGACAACGAATGGAGGCTGGATAGATGGAAACGGGCTCATCGGGGTTCCGCGCCTGAAAAAAACCGGCTAAGTGCGAGTCGGACTAGCACATGAAAGGTTCCGTTGTAGCAAGTAACATAATTGTATAATATTCTATTTTATCTAATGGGTCACAATTTAAGCATAAAGTTGATGTTTGTGAAATCAAATGTGTTTCTTTTGTTATTCTATTTATATTGTAGTTAATTGAATTAAAGGTAAATTGCGGTTTACGATTTATGACGTATTAAAAAAACTAAATTCGTACAAACCAATTTTTGGTGGAAATTTGCATGGTAGGTAATATATATATATATATATATATATATATATATATTATAGTAATGTAACGATAAACCCCAACATATATATTAATAGTTATAGATAGAGTGATTCAAGTGGAAGGTTTTTATTTGCAATAAAGAATAGAAAAGTTTATATTTCTAAGAATTTTCATTACATCCGTGAAAACCGGGGCGGGTCGCTAGTAGTTTTATAAGTAATAGGTAATTTGTTTCTCAATAAGTGAACATCGTTGTAATTCTAATAGAAAATAAGAAAGTACTTTAAAAGTAAACGTAGCATCGTTCTATTTAACATAACCCCTGTAATGCGTAACGAGGCGTCTCAAGCATGTTTCATGGATGCTTGACACCTCATTTCACATTATCCTATCAGAAGCTCACCCCATTACCTTCAAACTTGGAATTCTGCTTGAAGTTTGAAGATTCACCTACTGACTTCAGCATAATCGATTACCGAACTGGCAAGATACAGAGTGCTGTAGGAGTGCCTACTTACGTCCTTGCTAATACAGCTTGTTTTTGCTTCCACTTTAAACGTAGCTTCTTAGTCAGTGGAGGGTATTCGAAGAAATATCATATTCAATTCGTATTGTTCCTTTTATGAATCACTTGCAGCCAACAAACAAGTACATGAAGTTTCCAACACATTTTTTTTCTGTTCGAACCAATAGTTCCTGAGATTAGTAAAACTTTTATTTCATCAACTTGCGCTTTGCAATAATCGACCGATTCGAGTCGAGTATTCTACTGAAAAAATTGCAAAAGCTTAAGATGAACGTAAGTTAGGACCGTAGCCAGTATAGGGTTTGAACATTGATGTTAACAAAGCTTACAACTAAATTTATAATAGCTAGTAGTAAAGCCATGTGATATTATTATTTTCAATGTTTATAAGTATACGTATGTAAGTATACTTATAAACATTGAAAATAATAATATCACATGGCTTTAGCATACGTTTTGCCTTAAAAAACAGTTCATGCACTTAGAGATCGTATATTTTGATTCTATTACGACGAGATCACGAGTCCATTATATGCTTCCGCTTTTTCAACATTGACGTCCTTCGGTTACACAAACACAGTGTAAAAAAATGACAGCGTAGAAATATTAAACTAATATTTTTAATTTAGTAATTAATAGGTTTTCTCGTCACATTATGGCCAGTTTCCAATTTCATTGAAGTAAGCAGACTAAGCAAAATATTTTTATATTTAAAAATTTAAGCGTCCTTATAATAATGGATACAAGCTTAATCAACCTGTTAAATAAAGATTAGTGATCACTAGCCCTATAAAAATTGTTCAAGGAAACTTTGTTGGCCCCGGGAATTGAATCTAGAACTGTGATGTCCCTATACTTTAAATAATACCTAAATAAATAAATAAATATTGGACAACATCACATACATTGCTCTGATTCTGTGGTAAGTAGCTAAAGTATTTGTGTTACAAAAATCAGAAACAACGACGGTACCACTGGATTATGAACTCTGAGTCTTTGAACATGAGGAGTTTACGAGTAAAATACTCGTCATTTCTCAAAATTGTCTATAAAACGCTAAGCCTTTAAAACCCATAATAGGATACCAATTTACTGACTACAACACCGATTTGAAAAGACAATTACACAATATCAATTATCTTCACAGTTCAAGCAAGTAAATGTTTCAACTTCCCCATTCTCCCATATTCAATCTCAAGTTGATTTAACCAAAATACAAGATATATACGAGTTTATTCTAATTAAAATATAGAAATATATTGACTGCCATAATACCATATAAAAATATAATCAACTCAGTACATTGTATAGTCAATTGGGTTCCACCTCAGCTAATGCTGCTACGGCATTATTTCTAACACCACAGCAGCGCTGGTATTCTCGTGGAACCCACTTGCTTAAAAAAATGACTAAAGCTCTTAATATTTCTCCACGCAGGTGGACCTAAACCTAGAGTAAACCTAAGTTTAAAGCAAATATAATTATTTGTTAATACAAAAAGCATGAAACCAGATTCAGACAATTCAGAGATGCTTTACTGTTTCCACCGTTCTTATACAGTCACCATGCCCCATTATTCGTAGGCAAATTTTGAAGGGTCATTGTGGGTGCTTTTGAAAAATTGCATCGTCCTACCGTGTTCAGCGTTTAATGAATTGAAAAGAAAAGATCTACCATGATGGATTATATGACGGTTTGATGGAGCGTGTGCGCTCTTTCTTATTCCTTGTTTGACTAGCTTTGTACCCTGGCATTTGCTTGAATATAGGTACCATTACACCGGAACAAAGTAAATTAAGTATTAGAAAAGAAATTTGATTGGTGGGATTATTGAATGAATGTTAAGTGAACATTGAATGAACGAATGAATGAACCTACTCGTATATTTTTGTTTACATACCGACTGATAGCTATCTGACCTCAACATTTACAAGGGAAACCAGAACTATTAAGACCTCAATAAAGATAGCACTTAGCCGTCCAAAAAAATTGATAATTACACAAAACGGTGTTCAAATCTAAACATTTTATCATAAACGAGTTTATATTTTATTGCAACTCCAACATGAGTCCATGAAAAATTTATTTTATTTAGAGCCATTGCAAAAGATAAATATTTAACAAGGAACCTTCATGAAGTTATTCCTCCATAAATATAGTTAAAATCCTACTAGAAATACGGTAGGTACGCGATACCACACCGCCCTGGATTAATTTGCCACACACATGAGACACGCGATTGTTAAAAATATTGTTCAAACATCCATAGGCCCAGGCTTAATGCCTGTGCCAAATGACATTGGTGTTTTTATATGTAAGTTTTTGTTGTTGTCAAAACGTGGAAATATATAGAAGTGTTTTTGTTTGCGAAATCGTATTTTATTATACAATCCAGCAACAACCAAGTCCAGCGATAGCAGACGCGTTCAAATATAAAGGGTTAAAGTAGTTTTAAAAGAAACATTGTCACAAATAAAAAATAAACATTTAAAATTACAACTTGCTTTTAGAAAAATCAAAATAAATTTTATTTATTTTTAACGCTTTTAACAAACTACTCATAAAGACAAAAAAGTCCCATAACCTGAGCTACATGATATTATCTGAGATACGTTTGCATGGCGGCTAATATCAAGATTCATCAATTGGGCAGAACTATGGCAATTTTCCATGAAATTTGTTTGGATTTATTTCTGATAGAAGTACATACATATTTTTTATGGGGGGTAGGGCATAGAGATTTGGAATCGAACTGGTGTAGCCCGACTGGTGAAATACCTCCACCTTACAGAAAACCGCAGCCAAATAACAATCACTTTGGTGTGGTTGTATTCATGCGTGTGAGTAAGGTTTCCAGAGGTCCTAGGTGGTGCTAAATTATTAACTGGGGTCAAACCTTCAAGGTAAGGGCGACCAGTCTAGTAACAGATTTATTATGCTGTACTTCTCGCCTTTCAGCTAGGACCTCGTTACCACTTAACATGGAATGAGGTACATTTTTCAGTGTGATATAAAAAAAAAACTATAAAGAAGTTTAATTGCCATAAAAAGGAGAAGAGGAAAGTATATACAATCTGCAACTTTGTGGCGTTCAAAACCTATTACCATTGGTCTGATGTTAGTGTTTTAACCTATTTTCAATTCCCTCACGTTGGCAATGCCGCTTCTACTTCTTTTTCTAATAAAAGATGGCGCTGTATTTATTTTTAATTTTTTTAAAATAGGTTTTTGAATTTCCCCTTTTCCAAAGTAATATTTGTAAGGATAGGTACTATTTGATCGTGTTGATGGCATTAATTAACTTATTAATATTTTATTGAAAAATAATTATCATAACCATGGAAAAAAACCTATTTAATTTTTTTACAGCTATCGATTTTTTTTTTACAAACACACACACTGTTCAATCATATTTCTAGTGTCAAATATGGCTATTGATCCACAGGTCTTTAATACTTAAGATATGATGTCAACACCAAAATTTAACGAAACAAATTATATTAATTTAATAAAATTTTGGATAATATTCTTCGCTGCTAATGCATTTACGCGTGTCTCAAAAAAATGTTTTCAGATATTAAATAGGTACTGTGATAGGTAAGTACTGAGCTCCAATGTTTTCCTCTTGAGGTACGGTACCTTTAAAAATTAACTCTCGTTTACTAACTTGAATATAACTCAAGCGATAATTACACAGTTTTAAATCAATAATAAAACAATTTTCAACATCACCGGAGCATAAAACAACTCTTATCACACGACGACATCAAATAGGTTGCCGCGAAGTAGATTTTATTAACATTTTGTCTAAGAAAAACAATATTATGGAAATGAATAATAAATATTAGCTTAATTCTTACCACGCGTTGGAAATCTTTTTTAGACTTTGTTGCAGTGGACTAGAAGACCTAAAATATCTATACCTAAATATAGAGGTAAATTAAAGTGATTGATTAAAAAAATATTCGCACAATTAGTTTTTGGTCGGATATGACTAAAAATTAACATGAATTATGCCAAAAAGACTTGAAAGAACTTATAGGACTCAAAGAGCTCAAAGGGCTGAAAAAACCCGAAATGACTTAGAATAAATCTTAAGACACAAAAAAATATTACTTATATAACTAAACTAAAAAGACTCGAAAGAACTCTAGAGTCTAGACTCAGAACACAAAATACTAATTAGTCCTAAGTTGTGCAAATAGAACTCATAGCTGCAAAATAAGGACTAAAAGACTCAGTTCTTTTACAACACTATTTGACACCTTATACCATGCGCATAAGAACTAAATATTGAACAGTAAGTGTTAACCATGACTTGCCGTTGGCTGTACCTGCGCAATTTTTTTTAATACTTTAATTGATTTCGTATTACGGAGACTACGTTTGACCGTTCTATGATCCAAATATTAAAATATTAGAATAGAATAGAAAATATTTTTATTCGCGTTAGCTTTACAAAAGCACTTGTGAATCGTCAGTAAAAGTTCAGTATTCTACCGCGGTATTCGGAATGTTGATGAAGAGCCGGCAAGAAACTCGACACTTACTCTTTTCATAATAACAATGATTCACTTTACTAGGTACTTAACGTTGAAATACAATGTTAAATTCATGTAAAAATTTAAATTAAATATTTTTATTTTATTTTTATTCATTTTTGTAATTCAAGATATCATTGATTTTGTTAAAGTCCTTTGTTAATAAAATAAATATAACCTACACCATGCTTCGAGTATCTTCATCTACCCACTTTTGAATTTTCTCTTTATGGTCACGTTTAATTTTTTCCCTCCTATCACCCACGGCTTGACTCGTATATTCCAATAATGAAGTCAAAAGGAAATCCCCGCGAACTCTCAACAATTTTTCGTCTTATTAAAAGGGGGAATCTTCCAATTTCTGACGACATTTGGGAAAGACGATTATGTAGATTAATAATAACAATGACTTCGAGATTTGCACGGAAAATTGTGTCTCTTTGCTTTTTTTTAATGAAATTTTTTTTTTCTTCTTTTTCTGATCTAGCCCGGCAGTCGGTGACTGGTACTCTTTGGGCATTTCTATTTTTTTTTATCTTATATTAATGTATGTATGAATGTATGTGTAATATCGGTTGTATAAGACTCCGATTTATTTTGTCGATCCGGCATTATTTTAAATTAATTAAAATTTGCAATATGTTTGTAACTAAGTAATATAAAATTTTACAACTAATTTATATAAAATTAAACAATTTAGTCTTTAATAATTCTATATAACTAAGT
Organism: Glyphodes pyloalis; assembly: GCA_037074685.1. Classification (NCBI taxonomy): domain Eukaryota; kingdom Metazoa; phylum Arthropoda; class Insecta; order Lepidoptera; family Crambidae; genus Glyphodes; species Glyphodes pyloalis. The sequence continues at coordinate 6,965,596 of JAYKKO010000020.1, forward strand.
TATATAAAATTACACTTTAATAACTGATAGGCATAGAATGCGCAATACGCCAAATTGCATATCGCATGAGATGACAAAAAATTCGATACTGTTGATTGAATAGCACACCGCACTCGTATTTTCGCCAATCAGCAGCTGACGCACTCACTTCAAATCGATTTTGACGTTTGTTAAGAGCGCGATAAAAATTAGTCGCGTGGCGAGTACTAGGCCTGTATGATAATATGTTTCTACATGGACACAGTCGCTGGCCCAGCTAGTTATGTACCTCTATAAGTAAAAGTATGTACACCTGTGTAGTGTCTCAGCCTCCGCCGTAGATTGTTCATGCAGCCGCACTCCGCGGAGGGCCCTCGAGGGCAGAGTGCCGCTCCATTGTTCGCGACATAATGCTAGGCGTTTTGTGCTCTGACAAGGAACGTAATACAATTATGAAACAAGATTCTGTATAATAAATTAAAGTAAGGTTTAATTTTTCGTAGCGTTAAATTAAATTTGTAGCAGGTACGCTGATTGTAGTAACAATACTACAGCAATGTAAGTTTTCTTAAGTTTCACGTTGTTTCTTTTACATAAACAAAATAGTTTCTTTGAATAAAGTTAACTAAGTTTATTATCTATACTAATATTATAAAGCTGAAGAGTTTGTTTGTTTGTTTGAACGCGCTAATCTCAGGAACGACTGGTTCGTATTGAAAAATTCTTTTTGTGTTGAATAGACCATTTATCGAGGAAGGCTTTAGGCTATATAACATCACGCTGCAACTATTATGACCGAAGAAATAATGGAAAATGTGAAAAGGGGGGTGAAAGATTGTATGGAAACCGAAATCCACGCGGACGAAGTCGCGGGCGGCCGCTAGTAATATTATATAACTATTTATTATTATTAAGGCACTTGTGGCTGTGCAGTTCTAGTGTGTGGCGTTATGTAAAATTTCTAACAGGTATGCTACATTTTTTTTTTTTACGGGGAAAAATGCTTGACGCACCGTACCGCCACTCGAGGGATAGAGGCGGCGTGTGTGGGACTCCTCCTACCTGCCTACCTGGCCTACCCACTAAAACTCCCCGGTTGGACCTCATCGCCCTAGTAGCGGTGTTGTGGGAGATTGGCTCAGCCTTAACATCCACAACACCGCCGGCGAATGTTAAGGCTGAGCCAATCTCCCACAGGTAAGCTACATAAAGTAACAATACTAAGTTATGTAAGCTTTCTTTAATTTAACGTGGTTTGTTTTGTAGATGTTACTACTTTCCTACTAATATTATAAACTTAAAAAGTTATTGATAATGTATAGAGTTTGTACCTCTTTCACGCAAAAACTACTGAACTGATTTAGAAATATTCATATGTATAACTAGTGTCCCGCTGCAGCTACGGACGCATATTATCACCGTTTCTTCCACATTTTTTTTTTGTTCTTCAAGATTGACCTCATCCCACCTGATGTTAAGTGGTAATGAGGTCCTAGCTTAAGGGTGACTAGTACAGCATCATAAATATGTTACTGGACTTGTCGCCCTTACCTTGAAGGCTTGACCCCTGCTACTAATGTAGCACCCCCAAGGAGCTCTGGAAACCTTACTCACACGCTGGAACACAACATCACAGAAGTGATTGTTATTTGGCTGCGGTCTGCTGTAAGGGTGGAGGTATTTCACCAGTCGGCTGCTCCAGTTCGAGCGATAAATCGCTATGCCCTACCTCTCTTAAATCCAAATATACTTCAATTATTTGATTTTCCAATTATACGTCGCTTCTATGGGTCTCAGCGCAGTTATATAGTCTAAAACCTTCCTCTATAAACGGACTATCTAATACAAAATGATATTTCCAATTCAAATTAGTAGTTGCTGATTTAGCACATTCAAGCAAACAAACAAACTATTGAGCTTTATAATTTACTATATAAAAATAAGTCGGGTTTTCCTTCCTGACGCTATAACTCCAGAACGCACGAACCGATTTCCTCGGTTTTGCATTCGTTGGACAGGTCTCGGGCTCCGTGAGGTTCATAGCAAAGAAAATTAAGGAAAATTTTCAACAGAAAAGCGGGAAAATATACTGTATTCAATGCCTTTTATCCGTTTATTCGTTTATTCGGATAGGGCAATTATCGTCACGATTTATTATACGGGTAACCATTAAAAAGGATCGTAGGGCGATTGTAAATTTGATCTGGAACGATTTTCACGCTTATCTCGGGGGCGAAACAGAGTTTTCCTTTTTTTTTGTTGTTGTATTTGTCGTGATAATAGCGGCTGAAATATGGTCGAGTCGAAGTTCAAAAATTTTGGGGGCAATAATCTTGTTTTTTTTTGTTGGTTCAAAGTTCCAAAGTTCAAAGTTAGAATTCTTTTATTCTTTTTTTTATATTGTATTCCAAGTTTGACCTCATCCCACCTGATGTTAAGTGGCAATGAGTTCCTAGCTTAAGGGCGACAAGTATAGCATAGTCAAACTGTTACTAGACTTGTCGCCCTTACCTTGAAGGCCCCTGCTACTAAATTAAATGACGCCTGTAATATCTATGAATCGTCTTTATAATCCAAAGGTTTGGAATCTATAACTTGCAGATTAGATGCCGAAAAGAACTTTGTAGTTTTCACTAGAAATAAAGCTGAACTTATAACTAATTTTGCACTAAGCTACAGGTACAGTTTTTACAACTATGTACAATTGTAAAAATAAATGAGGCCAAGGAATGACAACAACTGAAATATATGTAAATTAAGTATATACAAGATTAATAATAATAGTTAATAAACGAACTGTCGGTCCTTATGTACGCACGTATACTTAACAATAATTTTGCCAACTTATAACTATGTGTCATTCTAAAGAAATCGGTTGGTACTTGTAGTAGAATTTAAACAGAAATAAGTAAAAATTAAATGTAAAGGCCAACAGACTAGTTAAGTAATCCACACTCTGTGCTATCCCTTTTTGATCTTTTAACCTGTTTCTTAAATTTGCTCAAGTCAATAAGCAATTACAACTTGGAGCATATATTCATATTAACTTTTGTTTTAAGTAAATTTTTGCTCGATTTTTCATTATATAACAATAACTATGTGTAAAACGATGTGATATTAATCAAACTAGTGACGACGAAAAAGAAAATTAATTTTAGCCAAGATCCAGAGAATCATAAAACTATTAGAAAAGACTGACTTGACTCACGTTATTCCAATTATTTATCCTAAAAGACCTTACATCCAAAATACTTATCAGAACCTTACCGCGTATCCGAAAACTTCAACGTTTCAAAAGAAGATGGTCTTTAATTTTTAAGGCAAAAAGTCGAGATTGAGTTACATATTATCGTTACCCGGTCAAAGAGGGGACCTACAATTACCTAACTTTGGGGAAAGTAACGAAGCAAAGTTCTGAAGATAATTTATTGGGAACAGGCTCGGCATCAAAAAAGCTAAGGTTTTACAAACGATGTTTCCTTCGGTGGAAAAATGAGCGCTACTTTTCATGTTATCGGGATTAGATTTGTTTTTCTGATCAGGGACTGTAAGAAGGATTTTGAGATTACGTACCGATTTCGTTTTTATTTCATCACACATAGAATGGGTATTTCTGATACCAGCATCTTTGTACATAACTAAACATATAAGACAATTTATCATATTTTAACTTGATCTCAATGTACTGTAGAATAAAATAGAATAGAATAGAATAATTGTTTATTTAGCACACGAAATAAGACAGTACAAATAAAGGAAAATTAAAAAAAAAAACAAACAAAATATGTGCTACATAGGCTCCCAACTCAGCAATATGTCGGGACACCCGTAATTGAGTCTCGCGACGCTGATTTTCAGTGGTCGCCTATTTAAAAATAAAGTAATTACATAAGACAAATTAAAATTAAAATACGGCAAGTTGTGATAAATACATCTTATAAAGAACAACATCCCATAACCTAACACACTTACACAACATAAAAAACATTTAAAAAGAAACATATACATACACACAAACAAACCATACTCCTTTAAATCAACAATAAACCCATACATGATACAATGCAATACAAAACTGGAAGTTGAAGGGCAGTCAACACCAACGATAGACAATGTACGTCAGAAAGTTATAATATTAAACTGTAAATGTTATAGAACCAACATTTTTTACCGTACGACACAAAAACGATGGTCTTTTATAAATTTGTCGTGTTGTGTTGTGTCATGGACCTAATATTATATATTAAGTCCATGTGTTGTGTCTACACGCATTGACAGAGAGACATACGCTATAGACAGATGTCTATGGCGTTGGAGCACATTTGAAAAAAAAGTAGCTTTGGTGCTAAAAATAAAATTGACCTACAAATACTAATCTTTCTTCTATATATATAAATCAATATATTCATTATCAGCACATACTAGTTCACTAATATTTATAAACCTTTAACTAGTTTTGAAGTATCCAGCTTGTGCCTGCAGTCTTTCTTAACCTCAAGCCTAGTAAATGGGGAACAAAATAAGTAATTGCTTCATATAAATGAACATGTTATAGCAAATATAAATTGACAAAGCAAAACCACCAAATAAAACAACATAATTGGTCCAAACGCCAATAAAACAAACCTCTATGGCTTCTTCTACGCAAAAGCCATTATTTCGAAGCGACAAGCAGGAGATTTCCTTGGAAAAAATCGTTTCTTACGACGAATCCCAAAGGGTAAACAAATTTTTACATAGGGCTGTCTCTATGAGGTAAGTTATGGCTAATATAGACGCCAAAAAAAAGGAGAACAAATCTACTTATAGTATAAAATAAAAAATTGTAAAGATATCTGAATTTTTTTAACGTTTTTTTTATCCTCCATTGTAATAATATCTTTCTGAGCCTTTAATTAGCCAAAAAAGGGGCATAAGTTACTTTTTGTTTTGAAAGTAAGGGGGGATGGCTGTTATACCGCCTTTGAAAGTTGACATAGGGAAATGTTAGAAATATGAAATTTAACAAAAATATAGCTAGAAACTTGGGTTAAAAAATGGACTACTTTTTGTTTCGAATATTATGGTAAATAGGGGCAAAACCGACCAGGAAAGTACAGCAACAGGAACAGCTAGTGTCTTATTTTTATTCTATTACGACCTCCGTAGCCGAGAGGCGAGCGGGCCGGACTTTGGCGTCGTGCCATCTCTGAGGTTCCGGGTTCAATCCCCGGTCGGGTCAATATAGGAAACGAACTTTTCTATATGGTCTCGGGTCTGGGTGTTGTGGTACCGTCATTGTTTCTGATTTGGAACACAAGTGCTTTAGCTACTTACCGCAGAATAAGAGCAATGTATGTGATGTTGTCCAATATTTATTTATTTATTTATAATTAATATTAAATCAATTTATATTTTTGCACGGCTGACCCATTTCTCGTTATTTGCTTCTAGCGGCTGCTCGCGGTTTCGCACGCCTACGATTTCCGGCTTTTTCCACATTTCCCACTAATTTGTTACTCATATAAGTCACAGCGTGATATTATATAGCCTACAGCCTTCCTTGAGTAAGTCTATTTAGGACTATCCAAAACAAAAATTAAAAAAAAAAACAAACAAACAAACAAGCTCTCTTCTGCTTTATAATATTAGTATACATTGTTCCTCTGCCTGAAAATTTGTCTGTAAGAAATTGCTTTTTAGCGATTGTATTTTAAATAATTTAACGGGTCAAAACGCGACACTGACAGTCAGCTGACTTCTGACAGTCAGCTCGTGACCACGGTTGGTGCAACCTAACCGAAACGTCGGGCAGTAAGTAGTTCGTATTAACTGTCTGTAAGAAATTGCTTTTTAGCGATCACCTTATTTGTATTTTAAATAATTTAACGGGTCAAAACGCGACACTGACAGTCAGCTGACTTCTGACAGTCAGCTCGTGACCACGGTTGGTGCAACCTTACCGAAACGTCGGGCAGTAAGTAGTTCGTATTAACTACTAAATAAAAATGGTGTCGCGTTTTGACCCGTTAAACTATTTAAAATGTTTAAGATGGAACGCGAAAGTCTTAAAATTTACACCTTATTTGTACTATAAAACGCCTGTAAAACCAATTCCTGTAAACGTTGTGTGCAATGAAGTATATCTATCTAGGTACATATCTATCTAATAATAATAATAAGTGTATTTACCACAAACTAGAGAAAGTCGTATCAAATGATTAACTTAAACTACATAACAAAAGAAAACAAAAATAACTAAATTATGCATTACTAGCGGTCCCGGCGAACTTCGTTTCGCCTTAGAAAATTTTTCCCGCTTTTCTGTTGAAATTTTTCAAATTTTACCAAGGATCCCTAAATTTGTAGCCTATGTCAAATTGGAAGAATGTAGCATTCTATTAGTGAATGAACTTTTTAAATCGTTCCTCTTTATAATATTAGTGTAGATAACATTATTACGTGCATTTTTTGTGTGTATGTGTGTGTGTGTACTAGTATAAACTCATGCGCTTGTATGTAAGTGGGTGAGTGTGTGCGCTAGAATGTAAATGATTATGTTGTGAGATGTATAGTGAATGAGAATACGATTGGAATGCTTATCATCATTTAAGACAAGAGTAGACCAAAAGAGTACGATCTTAAGTGGACCTTATCTATCATCTAAAGTTCTCGTTTATAGAGAACCTATATTGACAGCCCTACCAGCAACCGGAGCCTCAAAGTATACGTTCACATGCCTCAGTTTTTAATTTCACAGAGCAAACATTAATTTCCTTCGAGGAACAAGCTTACCGCCGCCGTTGCCTTAAAATTAAAAAAAGGAAACTTACAAATTGAAAATTTCCCCTTCGGTCCCCCAGAGCGAGGTGCGAAGAGGGTTCTTTGTACGCAAGCTGTTTTCGCAAGCTTTAGCAATGTCGTAAATTATTTAAGATTATCTAGCAATTGTGATTGCGAAAGATGTGTTAGAAAAAAAAATATGGAACTTTTTTTAATTAAAAAATGCAATGATCCGAACTCGCGACTATTTTTATGAAGATGTGGCAGCGGATTTAACATTTTGTATTGAATTATTGTTGATTGGAAAATACAAAATGTTTGAAAAATACAATTGTTAGAAGCTTAAACTCAGTATAATAAATAAAAAACAATGTCACAAGCTTATAGCTTTACAAACCAAAAACGTATATTTACAAACGAATCTATTTATTGTTATGCCGTTACCCTGTATTATAGGTTCTTTAATTAAGGTTTTAGTTTTTCATCATCATCATTCATTCATTCATCATTCTATTTAATACCAAAAACGTTATAAGCCTGGCATAATCTGTTTTACTTGCCAAATGGCTATAGGAAATAGTTATAATTATAACTAATTATTATAGCAATATGGCAATTGAAACCGATTTTATTTAATAAAAGTAATTGATTTCAAGTATATACGTCATTAATTGAGTCATTAATTCAGGAATCAGCCTGAAAATTAAAATAAAGTGTATATTATAAAAAAAAACTAAAATTATGTAGTGCGGAGATCCTTCTAATTTAACGATTGCGTCGCAACTAAATCAAGTTACTACTTGATAAAGCTCTTTGACAAGCCGGCTTCTTAAGTCCTCATTAGTATAACTACTCTCTTAATAACCCGAAATTTTGGTCCCACAGGAATTTCTGCAGTTAAAGTTTCGGGAACAGGCGACATGCAGTAAAGCAAGCCTGGCTACAAGGCGGCAACTCCTTGATAATAACTCGGAAACTAAGTTTTTATCACTGCGAGTTGGGAGTTCTTCAGAATTTTAGACAAACTTACAAGTCTTGATATTATTATTGGGTGTGGTTCAATTGTAAAGTCGATAGCGGATTTTTTTTGATATTAAAATAAAAATCCTTCACGTCAATGTTGATCTAGTTGCATTTAGATTTTAGAATAAATTATATAATTTGTAATATTTCATAAAATGTTTTTAATACAATAAAGTATTTTTAAATATACTACTGACCGCCCATGACTTCGTTTTATTTTATTTTTATTTAAAAACTTTATTGCACAAAAAAAGTACAAAAGATGGACTTAATGCTAGGAGCATTCTCTACAAGTCAACCGTTGGGTCATGCAGATAGTACGTTTATGGGTGCGGTAAGAGCAAAATTTCGTTCGCGCTGAGGATAAATTTTTAATTATACAACTACCGCCTTATTGACACTTATCGTAGAGCGATGTGACGTGATAAATCAGTCAGTCAGTCAGTAAAATGGTATTTCGCTTTAATATAAGTGTTAGGTTTCCTTGAGTTTGTTTGACGGTGCGCCAAGCATTTGCGCCGCCAAAAAAAAGGTTTCCTTGTGTTTCAAATGTATGGTTGCATACCTATGTGTGTTTAAGTAATCAAAACTAATATTCTGTAATAAAAACGGTAACAACTGTAACCTAATACATTAGGCTGCAACTACTTACTTATCTTTCAAACATAATATATTAAAATGAAGACCGAATCATTGTTTCTAAAAATTGACCTCATTCCACTTGATGTTAAGTGGTAATGAGGTCCTAGCTTAAGGGCAACAAGTACAGCAATAATAAAGCTGTTACTGGACTTGTCGCCCTTACCTTGAAGGCCTGCAACTAATGTAGCCCCAGCTGGAAACTATACTCACACGCAGGAACAAAACAACGCGAAGTGATTGTTATATGGCTGCGGTTTTCTGTAAGGTTTTCCTTAAACCGCTATACTCTGTTAACTTGAGCCACTCTCTTATGATATAGAGGAGCAGTTCACGCAATAGGCGCCGACGGAGGCCGCACATTACGCCGCGACAAGGAAAGTCACTCTCGTGGATTTCCTTTGCGTCGACGTGCCCAATTAGTCAGTTTAATGACAAATTATGGACAGGCTCGAGTTGTGCTAATGACGGTGAGCTAGGCGGTTTTGGATTAGATTTGCAGTAGAAATATAATGTCCTACTAATATAATGATGAATTTCTTTCTTCTCTTTATTTATTTACTTATATTGTAAGCCTAAAAGTGTGTAAGAATGATTGTATTAACGGTCGGATCCTCAAGTCACCAAATGGCATTTGATTTAACTTAACGACGGATATGGAGATAACAGCCTAAGTCAACCACTTCACAAGTCTTTCAAAGGAGGTACTAATGGTAATCATCACTGAATTCGGCCGGAATAGTCACCCATCCAATACTTAGCCACACTGTGCATAGCTTAACTTTTCGTTTCTGAAAAGATGTTGCAAGCATGTAACGATCATTTACATTACGCAGGAAATATTATCTTTTTTTTTAATTAGCTTCTTTAAGGGTTGTTTATTTTAAATAAGGTGGAGTCATTTCATCTGTAGTATAGAGACTGGATATTCATTAGAGTTACTGATGTAATTTATACAAATATAAACTTTGAATTATTTTTTAATATTTACAATATCCATTATCTCCCGCCCATAACTCTCAAAGATCGAAGCTCCATCGAAGCTTTTTTTTCAACTTGCCGACTTCAAAAACTCTCCTCATAAAGCTTTCAAACATTTCATTAAACCTCTTTCAGGGCCTGGATAAACACGAAATGAGAAAACTTTTGTGAACAGCACAAATTACTTGACTCATGGACATTGAGAAAAACAAGGGGCAAGTTATAATTGGTGCTGATTCTGCATTTCTGAGGAAAGGGGGATTGTGGAGTTAAAAGGCTTGTCATACTGGAGTTAATGAAGAATTGTTGGGATGGCTTTCTTTTCAACTTTTTGTAGTATATAAATGAGACGAGTGTCTTAAGCTTAAGTTAATGTTGAGTCTTATTTGAAGATGTGTTGAAGTTTGTGGTGTATATAATGTTTCTGTCAAGTTTCCAAGTTTGTAATAAATATTGGACAACATCACATATATTGCATTGATTTTGTGGTAAGTAGCTTAAGTACTTGTGTAACAAAAATCAGAAACAACGACTGTACCATAACACCTAAACTCGAGACAATATAGAAAATTTCTAAAGTTTCCTTCTTCATTGTTATTGAAAAATAATTATATGCAGCGTTTACTGATTTTATGGCCAACGTGAATAAAGTCATGGGTAAAAGCAGTTTTTATTGTTTTACCAGCCGTATGAAATTTGTATCTAAAAATAATTACCACACGATTTACAAAACAAAAAATTTAAATACCGGGTAATTCTCGGTCATTCAGGTACTACATTAAACCTTCCTCTTGAAACTCTCTGAAAATCAGATAGTGGGTAGTGATTGATTAGTGGTTCAAATGGTTGTAATCGTAAGGCAAGATTTGTGTACGATAAAAAGTATGTAAGATTAATAAACTTTAGACTTTTGCACCGCTTCTATGTCGAGCACATAAGAACTAATATCGAAGTAAAAGGGTTTACCATAACCATTATTTAAAAAAAAAAGTCCTTTTACTACCTTAACATTTTTTAAGGGGGAGAAAATGCATTTTTGCACCATACCACTGCCTAAGGACCGGCAGCGGCGCGTGTGGGACTCCCTAGCCAAGAAGGAGCGGGGACTACCCGAACTAAAAACTCCCCCACGCTCTCATCGCCTTTGGCTAGCGCAATGGGAAAACGATAAAAACCATAGCAGCCACGACAATTACTAAAAGAGCCGATTCTCACAACACAGAATGATCTTATTCTCTAATGAAGAGAGGTAGGGCATAATGATTTATTGCTCGACTGGAGCAGCCCGACTGGTGAAATACCTCCACCTAACAGAAGACTGCAGCCAAATAACAATCACTTCTGTGTTGTTATGTTCTTGCGTGTGAGTTAGGTTTCCAGAGCTCCTAGGGGGTGCAACATTAGTAGCAGGGGTCAAGTCTTCAAGGTAAGGGCGACAAGTCCAGTAACAGATTTATTATGCTGTATTGTCACCCTTAAGGTAGGACCTAATTACCACTTAACATCTGGTGAGATGAGGTCAATCTTGAAGTGCATTATAAAAAAAAATCTTATATGAGAGCAGTTCACAAAATGCACTGTTTATGTGTTTTTTTAAATAAACGAATTTTTATTTTATTTCATTCTGTTTACTTTGTCTTCATCATCCCAATTCAGTTCGTTTCCTTTTCAACTAGTGTAGTTTTGAACGTGAAATTTCCATCTAAACGAGTACAATCGTCCAATTTACACGTACGACGGATTTAATAGTAACGCATTCGCTAGCACACCTCGCCGTGGATGGGTTAATGCAATTAATATTTGTTGTGTGGAACGCTGCATGCGGGAGTGAGCAATTTGACTGTTGGTTCCTGTTCGTTATTGCAGGAAATACTGAACAGTTCTGGTTAGACTTGTTTAAGAGATTTTAATGGCGACTCTAGTTGGTAGAGGATAGAGTTCGTTTTTGGGTGATGATTAATTTTTAAGTTGCATTGCAAGGTTGACATTTAATGCTTATGTTTTGTTTTATAATTGCACGGATGCAGAATTTTTCTTTGTTGTTGTTATAGTAAACTAGCCCCTCGTGACTTTGCACGCATTTACATTTGTTACAAAATAATGTGGTAAATGAAAAACCGCTTGACCGATCTTGTGGAAACTTCACATAAACTATTTACTAAATCTAAACAAAGCCTAAATTTAAAGGTGCGACCGTTTTTAAGTTATACAAATTACAACGGAAATTGGCATTGATTTTTTTGTATTATAATAAACATCTACCCTATATTTTACAGGTTTAAGCACCGGATCTAAATTTCGGGGCCATGATGTAAATTGTCTTTATTATGAAAAATCATAATGTATTGATCATGCGCCAATTTCAAAAGTACACTATGTATGTATGTAATTTCGTTTGAAAAATCGAATATCTGAACCAGTATAAAAATTAATCTTCATAGACCATTTTATCAACACGAAAAAGTAGTGTCGTACTACGAAATTTAGCGAAACGATTTTTCGGATGAAGGAAGCAGTAATATTTATATATTTCTTGCTTTCGTTGAGGCCAACCATCAAAGGTAACATTACAGCACTCACAGAAATGTACTTTTTGCCATTGCAAAATACATTTATTTGAAAAGCTTTTTGTTTACAATAATATAATAATTTATATTTTATCATTTTACTGACAGATATTGGAAATTCATAACTCTAACATATCATTGGAAGTTAAGGCTTCGCTAAGCTTAGTTGTGCCCACATAAGTATTATTATTAGGGCTTGGTCGGTTGGTACGAGCGTAGACGCGCTTCTAAGCTCGTATACGCACGAGCCGCGAGAGTAACGCTAATAGTAATGTTTCTTTGTTAGAATCCATGTTGATACTGACATGACACAACTACCGGTTCGAGCAAATACGCTGAAATATGCCCGTTTACGTGAGTCTGGATTTTTTAAGCGCGTAATGTAGCGCGCGTGTACGCACTTATGCTGAAAAGACCGTGTACGCGCAGAAAAAACGCTTTTTTGTAACCACTTTTATAATAAACTAGCTGTGCCCGCGACTTCGTTCGCGTGAACTACTTCATTTCATGGTTGGTTTTACCCGTTTTTCCCCTAATATTCGAAACAAAAAGTAGTCTATATTTTAATTCAAGTTTCGAGCTATATTTGTGCCAAATTTCATATCTCTAACCTCAAAAATAAACATTTTTTCATATAAACATTCAAAGGTGGTATTACCCCCCTCCCCCCCTTATTTTCTAATAAAAAGTAGCTTATGTCCGTTCTTGAGATTCAACGTATACCTATACCAAATTTCATCAAAATCGGTTGTATGGTTTAAGCAGGAAAGCGTAACAGACACACAGACAGACAGACAGACAGACAGAGTTACTTTCGCATTTATAATATATGTAGGGATAGTCAAATTTAAAAAGATTTCAAGATTAAATCCTAATGTGAAAATGCCATTTTATTTCAGTTTCTAGGATAAATTATCTCTTTGTTACATTTAAAGCGAGGTATTAAAGTGACACCCCAACGGGTCTCCCGTAATTCCACTACAAATGCCATTGGAATGTTACACACAAGTATTACTATGTCAATCCATAGTACACGCAAGCATTCGGAATTCTTTCGAAATTTCGTTGCGCAACGTTCGTTCCAACGTTCGCATCTCGTAGTAAGGCCCAGGTAGTATTATGGATCGTTCCCCTTCCAATTCAATTATTTTTTACGATCAGGTGGGACAAAATGCCCCACAGATAAAACTGGGAGCAGACAATAACGGAGGAGGGTTGAAAAGTTCAGATATTGCGATGTGATACTCATTACAGGTTATGGCTCTTGCGTCCGTAATGTCTGAACATTATGATTCATTTTTGTATGTCATGTTTGACGCTTATTAGGTTTCCTCAATTAAACACAGTAGAAGTATCGAAATTTAAATATCCTCAAATTTATGAAGTGTTTTATATATAATTGAGTTTCTACATTTTTTTTTACAAAAAGCGTCTAGTTTTCTTCTTACAACGCTAAAAACTAAACGTTTGTTTATATTGTTTCATAGATAAATAAACAAATATTAGACAATATTACATTGCTCTGATTCTTTAGTAGGCAGCTAAAGCACTTGTGTTACAGCAAAAAGAAACAACAGACTTTTGTAACACAAGTGACGATGCCATTACACACAAATGCGAGCAAAGATGGAAAAGTTAGTTTCCCTTATTGACGTCGGGTCAATAAGGAAAACTTAACTTTTAACTTTCTTTTAGGTATCAAACCTGGAACCTCGGGCCCACTGGCTTAACTTATCATTCTTAATGTTACATAATATCACTGGCAGGTACACTACTATTTATTTACAAAAAAAATGTGACGCAAAAGGAAATCTTTTGAAATTCAGTAATTCAAATTTATATAGAAAAAATTGTTCGAGAGACGCACATAGTATGAGTTTAGAGCCATTAGTGGTTGACATTTATAATTAAAATCAGACAAATTTTTCATAACTACTGACAACGGGCTTTTGGTAACATGTAAAATCAAGTAGGTGCAATCGGTACATACGTTAATATGAAGAACTACAACGAATCAACTTATACAAACGACATGTTTTTAGTCATATTTAAAGTTCCATAGATGAAAGCTACCAAATGTAGCCTAAACATTGGGTAAGACATTATTCCGATTGTAGATCGAAACAAACTACTTAACTTAACCAGTAAATTAAGCTATGGTCGAACAGTAAATTTAGAGAGACCGAATGTAGGACATCCCCATTACGTATGCTGATAGAGATCGATAGGCCATCGAAATTATATTTTCACCAATAAACACTTTACCAAATCTTAGTTAATAGTTCAACTAGCAACTTATTCTACTTGTATTTGACCTTATTTATACCAAATATCTGAATGATGTTTTAAAAGATTTTAATTCAAGTACTTAATACTCACCAAGGTAGTTTACCATTAAAATAGCAACCCGCAAGTAATTTTGGTTGAATAAATTAGTAGACGTTCTGGTCTGGGCTAGTGAAAGGCTATTTATTTTTTGAAATTAGCCAAATAATATTTTTTCGATAATCCATACGAGGAGATTTTCATTTGAAGCAATGAATAATCCCTACTAATATTATAAATGCGAAAGTAACTCTGTCTGTCTGTCTGTCTGTTACGCTTTCCCGCTTAAACCTCTCAACCGATTTTCATGAAATTTGGCATAGGTATACGTTGAACCTCAAGAACGGACATAGGCTACTTTTTGTTAGAAAGTAAGGGGGGGGGGGGGTGGGTGGTAATGCCACCTTTGAAAGTTTATATGGGAAAATGTTTATTTTTTAAGTTAGAGATATGAAAGTTGGCACAAATAAAATAGATCTATTAAAATATAGTCTACTTTTTGTTTCGAATATTAGGGGAGATAGGGGTAAAACCGACCATAAAAGGATGTTGTCCACGCGAACGAAGTCGCGTGCACAGCTAGTAATACCATAGACGCGAAAGGCTTTGTAAAACCATAGGGGGATTGAGTCGTTTACCACGTCTGATGAAAAAGGCACGGGAAATTTTTCAAATTATCCCCTATAAAACTAAAGAACCTTTAAATTAGGCAAATTGTTGCTGATAAAATAACAGAAGAAGATTGTGTAGCAAATAATGTTTTTTTAAGTATGCTCTAACTGGAAATAAAAATCTAGATTTTTTGTGTCATATTATTTAGTGAACTTTAGTGCTTAAAATTATGATTATTCAATAATTACCAATAGTGACAGTTAACAGAAACTGATTTCTTTAGACCCGATTTAGCCTTTAAAACGAGCATACTGGGCTATGAGAGAATACCAAACAACCCAAATGATGTCGTGAAATTTAATCAATTCCTAAGCGCTGCTTTAGCAGAAATAGATTTTCAGTTACCATTCGACATAAAAAGAGGAAATACTTTATCTACGAACCTCATACTTTTCGTTTAAAAATAATAAATATCTAAATTATCCTACTCCCATCAAGACACCTAATAGGTCCCGCTCTGCTATTCTAAACTGTGATTGGCTGGATACCAATCGCCATTGTGAATTCCCGATTTCGATTGTCCACGGATAGAATTCAAGCTTTTAATTGTTTAAATTGCTAGCGCAAGTGTTAAATTGAAAGAGATCCCTGTGTTTTGCAGCAATTTTCCTTTTGAAATGTTCAGTCTTTTATGTTATCAGATTAAAGGATTGTATTTAGAACAAATGAAATGTGCTATAATGATGAGTTAAATACAGGTCATGATAACTTAATATGACGATTATAAAGTTTACTTTATTTGTAAAAGAATAACTGTTGCCTGCGACTCTGCTTAAGTTTTTTGCGGATACAGTATGTTCTGTATTTTAATCTAGTAGGTATCTTAGCTGTTTTTGTAGTAAATTTCGCTAGTTTTGGCTTAACAAACCCACATCATTATATCTATATATTCTAACGAACTTACACGTCTATCTTACATATATTATAATTCTAAGAGAGGTAGGTCATAGCGTTTTATCGCTCGAACTGAAGCAGCCCGACTGGTGAAATGCCTCCACCTTACAGAAGACCGCAGCCAAATTACAATCACTTAGGTGTTGTTGTGTTCCTGCGTGTGAGCAAAGTTTCCAGAGCTCTTGGAGGGTGCTATATTAGTAGCAGGGGTCAAGCGTTCAAGGTAAGGGCGACAAGTCCAGTAAATTACCACTTAACATCAGGTGTGATGAGGTCAATCTTGGAGTGTAATATAAAAAAAAACTACCTAATGGATTGGGCTGAAAGTAGGTGAAACGATGAATAAACTACTACAATTTATATAGGATACTTTTAATCCAAATTAAATAAAATAAGGCGGATGCAGTCGCGGGAAACACGGATAATATATAAGTATGATTGATAGTAATAATATCTGCTTTTATAGCTATAATTTGTTGGTTCAATGTTTTGAAGTATGACCAGTCGAAGTTCGCTTCAAGCCTCAAGAGTCTAACCCTTAGTCATCAAGATCATAAACTGCTAGTGGGTTAAGAACTGGATTATGAACTTGAAGTCCTGGGTTCGATTGTATACGCTTGGCCAAATATAAGGCCAAGTATTTATGAGTTAGAATATTTTTACTTATGGTGGCTCCAGTAAAATGCTAGCCTTCTTCTGATATGCGGAGATCTACCGAAAAGCAACAATTAGATCCATTGCTGCTCGTGGAAATGCAACGAATTTGTTAAGCAAGCAGAGAATCGGATTGGATGCGATATTTTTCGCAAACTGTACCACTGAGAGCCGGTTTGCTTTACCAAATATTGTTGCGAAGAGAAGTATGTGATCTTTGTCTAACCCTTCAGAAGATAAGCGAGACTGTAGGATTGTATGTTATTATGATAACAGGCACTTTTTTAACATTGATTTAGCGTATAACAATTCGGCACTAGAATACTAAATTTGTACTGACGATTCATAAGTGCCTGTGTTAAGCTTACATGAATAAATATGTTTTTTATTCTTTTCCACTCAAGCATCATGAGATACCTAAATCACAAGAAAGTTTTTATTTGAAATCACACACTTTCCGAAACTTTCACAACTTTTGCTACCGAAATTGGTGAAATTGAGCGCGAAATTTGCATCAGACCGAAGAGTGATCATAAAACTAAAAATTCCACATTCATCCGCCTCTTAACTCCAATCCCATTGCATTTTTCACTGCGCCGGTCGTAAACCGTGCACTCCAAAAGAATGGCGCATAAAGCAAACATTGTCAGGTTTCTATTAAACCGCCTTGTATTGTTTTGGATAGTAAAATTTGTAGTTGCTTTGACGTTCGTTGAATTTATTACATGAAATTCGCTACTTACTTGGCCTCGTAAACGACAGGAATTTTTAATAAAAATAATATGGTTCTCCGTTCTCTCATATAGTTTATGACTTACGTAGCAGTGAGGCGAGCGGGTCGTACTTTGGCGTCGCATAATCTTCAAAGTTCCGGGTTCGATTCTTATCTTGACTTGTCTGAGTATTGTGTCAGCTGCAACGCAATTGCCCCAGCTACTTACCAAAGTATCAGAGCTATGTATGTGTTTATCCTATATCTTTTTCTATTGGTATTAATTTCGCTTAGACGCTATTTTCCATTTTAATTGGCAGTTACGCCTTTTTATCCAAGTCTATTTCTGGCACCGTCAGGGATGTTCAGTGCTTTAAAGCTTTCCAAGGGTTAAATGTCCGTCTGAAGAAAATTGTTCACGTAGATTTGTCACTCACTCTATGCGTTTAATTGCAATCTACAGATTATTTTATTTATCACTGTTGAACGTAAGTAGGGTTTTGGGGCAAATAATGCATGACTAGGTACAGTATATGGAGGCATAAGCCAGGCAGTGGCTCATATTGAAGGCAAACACTGCAGATGATTGGTTCCGCGTGTAGTGTCTCCGCTCCGAACATGATCCTGTGTGGAAATAGAATGTCCGGTTTGTTTGTCGAGACGGCATTGTCATAACAGGTGATGAATCACATTTGATATTAGGGTATGTGCTTGAATTAGTGTGGAAACTGTCAGAAACTATATCTATATAACACAAATTGTGTATACCACAAGATAGTGAAAAAACGCAAAACCTCAGGTATTACACAGCCGTTATAGTAATAAGAAGTATAATAAAAAAAACGTAAATGATTACATTTATTTTCAGGACACGAACAAGGTTTTGTTTTTAATGATTAATCGTAAGTTATGTGATAACAACGTGGTTTTTTATTGGTCTAACTTATAGTTTGATTCTAGAGATAGATTTTTGGGTCGGTTACGATTATGAGAGTGAGAAATATTTTTATTCATATTAATTACATTTGTACTTATATTATAAATCTGAAGAGTTTATTCGTTTGTTTGAACACGCTTGTCTTAGCACCTAACACCAGTACTTCACTGGTTCGAGTTTAAACTTATTTTTGTGTTGCACAGTTCATTAAAAAAGGAAGGCTTTAGGCTGTTTAATATATCGCTGCAACCAGTATGAGCGAAGAGTCAGTGGAAAATGTGACGAAATGGGGATACTCCGCGTGTGAAGCCTCTGCGGGCCACTAGTCAGTAATATTTATGAAATGTATATGTATAAAACAAATAAAGCTACATCTGGTTCAGAATCTATCAAACTCAAAGTTAAATTTAATTCATTTATTCATGTAGGATACAAATAACACATGCATCGTCAAAATGTGTTCATTTTGAACTAAAATTGAAGCTACAGCCGGTTCGGAACCTAATCCTACCGAGAAGAATCAAGCAAGAAACTCAGTAGTTATTGTTACCTTTCCAAAGTTGGAGCTAGAAAACTTAAAACTATTATGTGCGAGCGAGTAGACAATCATGACCATATTTGATGTTTATCGTTTAAATATTCATCAATTTTATAGTGTCCTTTTTGCATTCAAAGAGATAGATTTGCATTAGAGGAGAAGAAGAGATTAAAATCAATCAGACGGTCAAGTAAGTACAGTTTTCCTTACAAAATTAAAAATTGCTATTTGTTAAAGGATCCGACATATTTCGTTTTTGCCAGTAGGACTCCATATTCGAAGCTGACTCGCAGCGTAGTCACGACGAATAATGAATTGGGATGATTTTGCATCAAGCGGTTTCATCTGCCCACTGCGAAATCGCTCAAAAAACCACTAGTGTGAAAAGGGCACTTCATTTGTTAGATTCTGTTTCGCATTTTTCATGGCTTGCAACGGAAAGCCCCTTCAGATAGCAAAGAAAAGTGCCATTGAAATATCAGGCCAAGGCTTTGTTCTGCTTTTTAAACCGTTACAGATAAGGTCAATAGGAGATTAAAAATACTGTTTAAAAAAAAAGAATTAATGTTTTTTTCTGTATTACAACCCTACTAAATAATATTATAAACGCGAACGTTTGTTAGAATGTAGGGGTATATGTGAGTTTGTGTTTCAAGCAAAAACTACCAAACCAATTATGTGGCTTGGTGCTAATAAGGTCAAAATCAATAATCAATATTATTGTACTTTGGCCCTTTTAGCACCAGGCCACAGAATTTGAATGTAATTTATTAGAAACGTCAATGACATACAAAATTTATATATGTATTTCTTGTTTATTGCAGGAAGATCATAACGACAAATGATAACTTTACCGGAGAACGGTTTACAATTTTTTTTTTTAATTACCTATGTATAAAAACCAGGTAACCTGTTATTCATTAAATTATGTTGTAACGGAACTCCAAAATAGTTTTTAAAAAATATATTTGCATTATCAACCATATACATAAAAAAGCAATATACAAAAAACAATATGAAGCACTTGTGCCATTTTTGCAGAAAAAAGTTAAATGTTAACAGTTATTTCCAAGAAACCCACAAAACATACGCATAAACTCGTGAATTTGTTAAAACAAATCATTATAGTTTTGCAAAAATGAGGTTCAAATAAAATTCTAAAATAACGTAGTTTCGTTGGGTTTCCAATTTATCATTTTATAGAATGCCCTTTTAAACAGGCCAGAGAGTTTATTTTCTTTTGTGTCTGGTTTTCTAAGTCATACAACCAAGTTGTACTTACAAACTACTTACAAAAAAATAGGAAAATAATTACTTGTTTCAATTTCTTTAATATTCTGAAATAAACTTAGGTTTTCATTCAAATCTTTTCAATGCAATTAAACAAAGAAATAAATCTTGTCTCTTATAATTTTAGTAGAGATTTGTGCCTTTATTTCTTTTGGTGCCTCGTGTAGTAATTAAAAATTCAATATCACATTTTAATTACCATTCTCAGCTTTCCCACCAACTTAGTGGCCCCACAGAAGAGCGCTCGAGTCCACAAAGAGCAGAGTGGCCGTTCAAGTGGCGGGTAGCTCTATTGTCTTCCGCTTGTCTATGCTCCGGTAGATCCGGCTCTATACCCGGATATACAGTGGAAATAATAAAAGAAACAGGAAATAAAATGTTAATACAGGGTAAGCTGTAGCCCACTCGCTGTTATTCGGAATAAAAGTATCCTATGTATTTATTGACGAGGCGAGTGTGCTAGACTTCGGCGTCGCACCATCTATGTGGTCCCGGGTTCGATATCCGGTCGGGTCAATAATGGGAAGCGAACTTATCTATATTGCCTCCGGTCTGGGAGTTGTGGTATTGTCGTTTTTTTTTTATTTCTGTAACACAAGTGCTTTAAGCTACTTACAACAGAATCAGAGCAATGTATGTGATTGGGTCCAATTTTTATTCATTTATTTATTATTTGGGCGATAAACGTGAGGTATGGGAGGAGTATGGGGAGTTTCAGGGGCTAGTCTTTCTGCTTTTTAGAGTGAAGAAGTCCCACTTATTGATGAATGACTTAATTCTACCCAGATAATACCCACTTCATCTTAAAAAAAAAGTGTAGGTTTTTTTTGTAAACCTCAAATACAGGAATGGATTAGCGTCTTTAAAAATAAAATCAGAAAAATCGTTTTGTAAAAAGACTTTATTCTTACAGTTATGGCATAACACAATCGGTCAAATTTGTAAGAAACTTTAAGAATTAATACTTAATTAGGGAGTTAAAATAATGTACAAGCCCAAATATTATTTGAACCTAATGGGGTGGGCAAAAAGTATTTTATAATTAAATTCTTGACAAACAGTTTTTGTTATAATTATTGCAAGTCATTAATTCACATATCTAAGTATAAACTAATTATTGCAAACGAATTTGCAGATAAGTTAATTGTTTGAAAAAACTTACGCATTATTAAAATAAAGAATTTAATCGTCTCCTTGACAACGCATCATTACTTTAATTGACAATAGCAAAATATAATTGAAGTTTTCCTTTTCACCAAAAAAAAACCAACAATGGATAAAAGTACCTAATTTATCCTTTTCAAATGTATAATTTTATGTCCAACACATTTAAATCTAGATAGAAAAGTTTCCTTTGGAATCAATTTTAATACAAACTACTTAACTAACGCTCAAGTTTCATTTAAACTACCTACTTAAATCTGTTAAGTTGAAATCACATTGACTTAACAACAATTTAAATTGAAAAATTAAAATTAATCTTACACAATTTGACAATTTTAGATGTCATCATATTAATGTGACAATTTAAGCATATAAACAAATTTTCTATAACTTTAATTTATTTAACATAACTATATTTGCTAGAAAGAGTTTCATTTAGTATTCAGTCTTAGTTAAATCTAAATTACTATATTTGATAACATTAATATTATGGTATTTTTTCATATAAAAAGAGTCTCCGATAAAATAATGCATAGTATAGAGCAGTTTGAACGTTTATAATATTTTCGATATTTTAAATATTTTCCAAATATGAACGTTATCAGAGTGAGAGAGCAAGCAAGCTAACAATGATTATTTTAGCTGGTGATTTAATTGCATAGACGCCTGCGTGCTAATCAACAGATTTCTCCCTGTTAAATTAGAAGAATCCAATCACTTTTAAACCTTTTTGATAAAGAACTAACCTGTATAATAAAAAAGTCTTATACTAAATACAAAGCGCTTAGTAAAATCTTTGAATAAAATTTACAGACACGTATTTTTTTATTTGTAACATAATATTTATTCTTTGACTCCACACTTAAAGCTTCAATATTTTAGGCTTATTTGTCATATTTTTGTTCAAAATTAAAGCCTTCAAAACAATATCAACTAATCTTATAAGCTATTTAACTGTTACAATGTATTTTAAGTAAAAAGAAAACATCTATTTAAGTCAGCGATCTTTTCTTATTATAAGTTAAAAGCTTAGTCATTTCTGGCGTAACTTACATTATGATAATCAAATTGTCCATCCATTATGAAGTCTTTTTATATTTCCATATAATAAGAATTTTATTTTTTAAGCTAAAACATTAAAATTTGGTATCAATGGTGTTTTATCTCAATTTCTCAAATAAAATACAAATAGTTATTCAAATAACGGAGTAGGTCAGCTTTAAAAACCATGTTTATTTCTTTTAATTGTTTTTAAAAAACCTTTTTATGTTTTCCCAGTTCCCAATTTTGTTTTATTTTATAAGTTTTTTTTTGTAACGCAATATACAGGATAAAAACTGACAATATTAATAAAGATATTTATGATTAAATTTTTCAGACAAGCATTTGTTCAACAACATAATGCAACATACCAATGTTACTTATCAACATAATAATTTATAAAATTTAGTATGCATGGAAACATTTATTCCTTATCAATACGTTTTTACTAATTGATCAAATAATTTTCATACATGAGTAACAGGGGCCGGCTGTGATCCAATACCTGAAAAAACATTAAAATATAAGAACGAAAAAAAGGAATTAAAAAGGTATATTTAAAGGTTAATAATATAATTTATAAGGTCGCAATTGTACATATTTAAATTTTTTGAACGCAGTATACAAAAATTAATATATTTCAAGCAGTTTAAAGTTGTCAGTGTGTGTGTTAAACTAATCTTTGGAAGCACGTAACTGATTGAAAAAATTAAAATGAATACCTAGTGTTCCCGACGTTATAAACCCTACTTAAATACCTTATATTAAATGTTTTTACAAGGATGGCTTAAATTACGGATTAAACTCTTTTTCTTTTTTTTATTCAATTTAAAATTTTACTTTTTTTTTACTTTACGTGTGAACCTAAAAATGTTTGTGGATTTTATTGAATAATAAATTTTACGTAAGAGTGTGAAGTGAGTTTTATTTCTTTTCAAGTGAATAACTAATTGATATCCTTAGCAAGTAACAAAATTTTGCCTGCTACTATGTTATTTACTATATGATTATATTATTTAGGGGTACATAAAGTATGTGTTACAAAGTTGATAGAGATGTGATATGCTAATTAAATAACAATATACACAAGTGCAGTTGCGGGCTAAAGCTATAGGTAGGTATAATAAAACTCACCTTTAACTGTTATTTGGTTTGTCTGTGTGTTTCCTTGACTGGACGGAGGCAATATGTACAGCGCTCCCGAAGACTGGGGTGATAGTTTAGGCACCTACCAAAAATAAGTATATTAGTACATTTTCCCATCACTGTCATGAAGAATAGTAGTTTTTGATGTTTCATACTTCGACACTTGGGTCACTTGGGTCACACGCAAAAAAAAATTGTCTGGTTGTAAAAAAGGTCGTTTCGCCTTACGAGGTTAGCTCTATCACTTTTTTACATACTCTTCTACGTAGAAGATTAGGTATGAAATATTACTCCACTTTTTGAAGACACAGATTTTTTTTGGTACATTTAAAAAACATCCATGAGTCTGAATGCTTTAAGCGACGGTTTAGTTTTTCACTATATTTTGATATTAGATATTTGATGGTTTACGACTCTTAATTTAAATAGACAAACATTTTTACACATATACCTATTACTTAATAATATACTTACTTGGGGCTGAGCGCCGCTGGTGGACGTAGAAGATGATGAAGCTAGAGGACTCGTCACCGGTCGAGATGATGATGATGATGAGGGTGATGATCCTGGATGAAAATTTTTAGTACATTATTTGGAAACTACACTTAAACGTTCATCGAATTGTATTAGGACCTAGTGATGATATAGTATGGACATAGTATGGCGTCGCAGTAAGTGATGACTGGCTTTTGTCTGTGATTTGATTCATGAAGTGATTTAGAATTATAAATCTGTGGGATAGCGGATGTATCCGAACGTTGTGCATGAGCGATACCTGTAAGTTTGAATATCCGAATGGAGAGAATGACAGGAGTTAGATTTGGAACAACGAACGAACGACGACGATGTGTGTGGTGTATTTAATTTTATTTGGCTAATATATTTCGATTATTTACAATTTGCTTGTTTCATTTCCCATTTCACTACAACTCTAGTCTATTATCTATCTAGTTGCCATTTTGCATCCAAATCCATTCATTCATTTAAGCGTGAGAGGGAATCTAACATTGATACGTCTAAGTTTTATTTTTTATTAATTTTATTTTATTAGTAATTAATATAATCCCTACTTATATTATAAATGCGAAAGTAACTCTGTCTGTCAGTCTGTCTGTCTGTGTGTCTATTACGCTTTCCTTCTTAAACCTCTCAACCGATTTTGATTAAATTTGGTATAGGTATACGTTGAATCTCAAGAACGGACATAGGCTACTTTTTATTAGAAAATAAGGGGGAGAGGGGGGTAATACCACCTTTGGAAGATTATATGGAAAAATGTTTATTTTTGAAGTTAGAGATATGAAATTTGGCACGAATATAGCTCAAAACTTGGATTAAAATATAGACTACTTTTTGTTTCGAATATTAGGGAAGAAAGGGGTAAAACCGACCATAAAAGTCGTAGTCCACGCGAACGAAGTCGCGGGCACAGCTAGTTATAGTATGATTAAAATTATACAACAAGATAAATAAACCTTATATTAACGAATGTTTACCTTTTTTATTTAAAGTTCATCACAACACAATGTAAAACAAATACGCTGGAGGTCTAATGTCTGTCTGTCCATTTCCATGCTTATATCTTTAAAACTTACCGTTGTATTTTGATGCGGTGCTTTAAATATGTATATATAGCGAGTTAACTGATAAGATTTATAGTTTTTTTTTAGTACACTTCAAGATTGACCTCATCCCACCTGATATTAAGTGGTAATAAAATCCTAGCTTAAGGGCGCCAAGTACAAGATAATAAAACTGTTACTGGACTTGTCGCCCTTACCTTGAAGACTTGACCCCTGCTACTAATGTTGCACCCCCTAGGAGCTCTGAAAACCTTACTCACACGCAAGAACATAACAACACAGAAGTGATTGTTATTTGGCTGCGGTATTCGGTAAGGTGGAGGTATTTCACTAGTCGGGCTGCTCCAATTCGAGCGATAAATCGCTATGCCCTACCCCTCTTAAACAATACATAATAATAATATACAATACATACAATATTATAGTAAAGCAAAGTGTTTAAATCCATGACTATCTATATCACATCTGTGCAAAGCAGCAAGTAGCTTTTAATAATTTTAACACATACCTGGTAAATGAAGACTGGAGTTTCTAATAGAGTAGTATGGTGGAGGAGCAGGTTTAGAGGTTGGGTTCGTGTTGGCTTGGTGGATGTATGCTGAAAACAAAACATTTTGTAAGACACAAAAATACAAATTAAAAAGCTTAGAATGTTAGCGCACTTTTTGTAATTTGATAAAGTCGGAACGCCTCGATGGGCTGGATTAATTACTAGATCTCGGGATCTAGGTCCGTCTAGGGAAATTGTAGTCGTTATCAATTAATTCAATTTTCAAACCAAAAAAGAATGAAAAATCAAAATTTGAGCTCTCGTCACGTTTATACCGTATCATACCGTTGAAGATTTATTTGCATAAAATTTGGTACAAAAGATGTAAGTAATAAAATAAAATCACAAATATATTTTACAAACGTTGGCCTTCAAATGTTTTGGTGATATTTAAATCACCTACCTAATAATTGTACTTGTAGACAAAATAAATGAAAGGCCTAAACTATGTATCGTTTTCCAAGTCACATAAGTGTATGTTTAAGTAATCTATTAGATAGTACTTTTAATTCACCTTAATCGATTTATTATTTTTATAGTACTATACGCCGTACTAGCGAACTTTAAATATTAGAAACAGAAAAATTTGTAGTTCTGGACATGTTCGGCAGAGGGCACTTACGGAAAGGCTAACGGTTGATACAGCAGAAAAATTTCATCGCCTACAATAACTTGCGGTTAGCTCAGTTGGTAAGAGCAGCACGCGCGATACGTGAAGGTCGTGGGTTCGATTCCCGCACCGCAAGGGGAGATAAAAATTTTCTGTTTCTAATATTTTAATTCACCTGTTTTTGCGTCACAGTTAAAAATAAAGTATGCGCAGGCAAAACAAATTACTCAGCGGTTCTTTATGCTTGTCATAGTAGTTATCTCCTTGTAGTAGTCTTTCTTGAATAACATCACTACATAGTATAAAACAAAGTCGCTTTTTCTGTCCCTATATTCCTATGTCCGCTTAAATCTTTAAAACTACGCAACGGATTTTGATGCGGTTTTTTTAAATAAATAGAGTGATTCAAGAGGAAGGTTTTTATTTGCAATTAGAATAGAAAAATCAATATTTCTAAGTATTTACATTACATCCGTGCGAAGCCGGGGCGGGTCGCTAGCTTAATATATTTTATCAGGGGGTTGCGTATTTTGTTACGTTAACGCACAATTCATATACAAATATCGCCTCCTCACGTTACCCAAGGAAATAGACAAATTATCGGACACCGATCACCGGTGTCATGTTTAACGATAAGGTAGTAATTACATTCCGTATTCAGGTCAGCGCAAACCTAAATAAAAATTTCCGCACATACTCAGAATGCTACGCGAAAGTAATTAGAATTATTTTAGACGCCAAGTTTTAAAACAAGTGCTATTTCGCAAACAACTTTTTTCCTTATAATTTTGCGTTTTATTTTTTTGCTTGCGCTCCAGTTTTAAGTGGTAAATGTTTGCAGCTTAGAAGTATCGATCTAAGCAAGGTTCATTTTAAAAGGCAAAGAGAAAATTTGTGGTCGTTATTCACAATAAGAAAGTTTTAATTTAAAACTTCGAACCGTGAGTGATTTTTTAATGATCATACTTACATTACAGATGGTTTACATACGTAGACTACGTTTTCTCTATGTTAACAATTTTATAATCCAACTATCCGTCCGAGAACCTTATCTTTATAGTTTATTGGATATTTATTTATTATATATTTAATCTGCATGAATAAAAAGATATGACTTTTAACTATTGATTTGAATGACATTTGCCGCAAAGATTTACATTTACACGTCGAAATAAACAAACGTTCACTTTAATTTTTTTATAATTTAAAGTAGAAAAAATTTAACTTACACAAAGGTCCGCTGCCCCTTAAGTAAGGGTTCCCATAAGTGGCGGCGTATCTCACATCTACACCTCCAGCGAAGACCACTCCAGGGTTTGCCATCGGTATAACTGGATAATGGAAGAAGGAACAACTCAATAAAAAACCATAGGTAAGTGACCATCATATATGTATGGCAAAGTATAGCATCGTGGTACAAGTGCTTGATCATCATCTTTTACTAGTTCACTTTTGAACATTGGTCTTTAAATGAGTTCCTTTGCACCTTGTATTCAAATTGAATCGGTCTTTCAAAAACTCTCATATGTCACTTAATTCGATTTTTCAGAAAATTTATAAAATCTGTTTCTTACTAAAAAAAGGACTTTTGAGAGACATTTTACATGTACTTAGTATTTAAGTGGTAAAAACTTAAAATAGAGCATAGTTTTAAGTAATTGCTTGACCAACTTGTTATAATAATAATAATAATATAATAATAATAATAGTTTATTGCTTTTTCTCTCACACAGAAAATCAGATACAAAGTCTTATCCTAAGATACTGCTAATACATACAATTCTATGTGAGAGACTGGTGTCTGTACTAGGAAAACCCTGTATGACAGATTACCAGCCTCTCCACATCCGGACCAAATTGAACGTAAATTACATCATTAGTAGACTTATTAACGGGTCAAAGTACACAATAATATTTTTTTTTTTTTTTGTTTTTTTAGATGTTTGTGTGTGTGGGTTTTTATGTGTGTGTGAGTGTGTGTGTATGCGTGTGTGTATGTTAGTTGTCAGTGGGAGTTGTTCTTCTCTAAATGTTGCTCTGTACATATCTAAAGAGATGATTTCAAAAGTTTCTCCGTATCATCATAATCAAGTGATTTTAACCACGTAGTAATGTTACTTTTGCATTCACGTTTGTTTAAGGGGTAAATACTGATGCTTTTGTTTACCCTATTATACAATTTGCTACCTATGGAACCAAGAACCTACTCGAGAACTTAGATGACCATTGTGTGTTAGGTACACAAGCTTTGTATTTGAGACGCTTATTAGCATTTAATGTTGGGTCATATTTAGTTAACGCATGTTGTTTTAGCACTGTATTAAGAACGAATAGTTGGCGAATACTCAAGACGTCAGCAAGACGGTAAAGATCTTTCGTGGGGTATAGATATGGTTTAGATAAGCTCACTTTCAAGACTACTCGTTGAGTTCGTTCTAGTTTGATGAGGTTAGTCTTACAAGATCCACCCCATACTGTGATACAATAGGCTAAGATCGACTGGCAGAGGGATTGGTATATCATCGTAATTACAGACTTTTCAGCAATGTTACGCAAGTTTTTGAAGATAAAAATAAGTTTACGAGTTCTTGAGGAGAGGAGGTCTATATGATGGTTAAAACTAAGGGTGCTATCAATTATTACACCCAGGTATTTAATCTTATCAGTGACTGCGATAGCATTACAATGACAGGGACGATCATCGGTACAAGAGTGCGCTATGATAGATAACTCGTGACAGATAGAGGCTTTGGTCATAGAAAAGGGTACGAATTTAGTTTTCTCCACATTGAGTGTTAAGGCATTATTTTTGAGCCAAGTAGTGACCACATTAAATCCCGTTTGAGCAAAGTTGGACGCCTCTTCCCAGTTGTCACCATGGAAGATAAGAGCGGTATCATCTGCAAACGTTACGACTTTTCCATTTTGAAGTTGTAGATCACAGAGTCCATTAATATAAGCCAGAAATAGCGTAGGACCTAATACGCTACCCTGTGGTACACCATATTCTAGGGGTAGGTCATTACTTGTATGTTCGCCCACCCTAACCCTTTGGAATCTACCACTTAAGTAGTTTTTGAAAAGGCTTAGCTGAACACCGCGAATTCCCATTAGTTCAAGCTTATTGAGCAGTAGTGGAACAGAGACCGTATCGAAAGCCTTAGCTATATCTAGAAATACCCCTATTACCTTCTTTTTCTTATCCAATTTGTGTACTATGTAGTCGATGAGTTCATGAACTGCATCACTCGTTGAAGTTCCAGCCCTAAAACCAAATTGGGAGATAGAAAGTAGGTTTTTGGATTCTAAATAACTTACGAGGCGCTTATTAATTAGTTTTTCCGTTATTTTAGATAGTGTTGATAGCTTTGATATAGGTCTAAAGTTACCAACACAGCCCCTATCACCACTTTTGTATATTGGGATTACCTCAGCAAGCTTAAATGAATCTGGGAAAATGCCTGTTGTAAAAATTCGGTTTATTATATGAGTTAGTGGTGAGACTAAAATCGGATGGTAGCGTTTAAGGAAGGTTGCAGGAATATTGTCTCTCCCAGTGGATTTGCTTTTCTTTAGAGATAAAATACATGATAGGACCTCAGATTCGTCAGTTGGTAGCAAAACAAAGGAATGTTGTGAGGGAGAGATGGTCATGTTTTTATAAGTTTTTGTGCTAAGAGCTTTTTCTGCAAGGTTTTGCCCTACGGATACAAAAAAATGGTTTATGTCGTTAACCGAATCCAGCGGATGCGCTGGGGATATCAAGTCTTGTACTGGGTTGTTGATTTTGTTAGAGCAGGTCAGCTGTTTAACTGTGTCCCAAAGTGCTTTATTACTAGTGCTTTTAGCTTTTTCAAGTAAGTTTTTTTCATAATTATTTTTTATTTTTTTTAATAGCGAATTACAAAAATTTCTGTACCTTTTATAGGTAAGTAGAATTATTTCGTTATTAGGATTTTTCTTAGACTTTTGGTGGAGCTTATCCCGATTTTTTACACATCGTAGAAGACCTGGAGTCATCCAAGGCTTTTTTACTCTTTTGCGATTCGGGATACGGATTGTTAGTGTGTTAGCTTTTATTATTGAGTTTAATTCCGAAATAAGTAGTGATGTGGCTTTATTTGGATTTGATAAGTGATATATAGAGCTTAAGCACAGTCCGTCCATGGCAGTATCGACACCAGAGTAATCAATTTTTTTGAAGATGACATTTTTGCAAGTATTTACATGGTATTTCAGGATTACTATTAAAGAATCATGGTCCGTTATTGAGGTTTCCGCAACAAGACAGTGAGCGGCATGCATACATTTAAGCATGACGTGGTCGAGACAGGTTTTATTGTGGGTTGGAAGTTGGTGAGCTGGTAGAAGACCATGGGAAGCCAAGAGGTTCAGGTAATTTGGTGAATTAGTATCTTTATTGTTCGCTATGATATCGATATTAATATCACCAATAAGGATAATATTTTTGCAAATTAGATTAGTAAGGATTTTATCTAGAGATTCAAAAAATGGTATAGTGTCTTTATAACCAGGTGGCCTGTAAATAGCAACAATAGCAATGTCAGATTCAATTTTTATAATCAGACTATTTGCATTACGTATGCAAGGCTCGGATATACCAACTCTCAAGCTATTTCTAGAAAATACTACGACTCCTTCATTCTGTGTATTGTTGTTCCTGGTGTATGCAGTATTGTACCCGTTAAGAGTTGGGAGATTAGTATTATGAAGCAGCCAACATTCGGTCAGAATTATTAAATCCCAGTCTGTCATAGATCTATCCAGCAGTGTTAAAAAATCTTGAAAGTTACAGTTTATGCTACGAATGTTTTGATGAATTATTTTTAAGTTCTTACTAGGATTATTTATTATTTTCTGACAATCTTCTATTTTGCCAAGATAAGACTGCGAGATCGTAAAGTTGTCTATTTCATTAATTATTTCCTTAGTTCTATCGAATTTTACTTATATGAAACAGAAACAGTGCGTAGGGAGTTGTATGAATAGTAGCAGTAATTTTAGTAGTATAGTGATGGACAAGGTGAAGGTTACGTGACTTTAGTAACAAAAAGATACATTCAAAGGGTACAGAGAATATTTTACTGGGGAGGTGGTAGTGAGTTAAGGTGTCTAGTAAGATGAGTATGGTTGTGTTAAGTGTGTGTTGGTTCGATTGGGTAATAGCGGTAAAATAGAGTAGGTAACATGACTTACAGATTAACAAAGATTGCATCAGCAATGATAGTATGATAAAAGAGAACAAGTTTGCTGGAGTATACAGAACTATGACATGACTTCCTTCCAGTGCATTAATGTAGAATAAGCCATTATATATAACTGTTAGTCAGATTTTTTTTGCTATCTCGGAAAGGCATTTCTCTGTACGGATTAGCATTGGCTTTCCAAGTGGATCCGTACGCAGTAGTATGCGCCCATTTGAGTGCCAGCATGAAAAGTTTTGTTTTTTAGCAAATTGGCGTACCTCAAACATGAGTTTTCTCTGTGATGGCGCAAGGTATTCATCGACATATACAGGTTGTTTTCCACCTGGAAGTCCAATAATTTGTGTGTTAAGTTTATCTGTAACTGCTTTTTCCTTGTTGAACCCTCGGATTCTAGATAAAAAGTCATTTCTCATTTGTACATAGGCGAATTCCGTCACAATAGGTCTTGAAATTCCTGGCTTTCCGGGCAGTCTGTGGATGTCACGAATGTCTGCTGCATCTATATTAAGATCAATTGCTTTCCCAACATTTGATACTATTGTAATAAGATCTTCATACCTTTCATTGTCTGAATATGGGATATTTCGCACCTCGATCATTGCATTTCTTGTTTGGAACAGAATGTCTTGGACTTGTGTTTCTAGATTCTTAATGGCATCAGTGTTGGCAATCTTATCCTGCTCTATTTGCTTGATCTTATTAGTTGTTTCTTCCTGCCCTTGATTAATAAACTCCATACCCTTCTCTATTTCTGTATTCGCTTTCTTAATCTCCTGACATTCCCTCTTTAGATAGTTTACTTCCGTCACCAGTTTTGATAGAGAGCTGTCAAGGGTTGATTTCCATTCATTAAAGCGACGATCTTGGTCCTCCTTCCAGCTAGATAACATATTTAAGATATCCATTCTTAAATCGCCAGTATGGGAAATATGCTCGATCGCACTTTCCGGTGATGCATCAATTCTCTGGCGCTTGTTCCGAGTGGTAATATTCATGTCACAGTTAGAAGTTGTTGTTATAGCGAGAAACAAGGATAAGAGGTAAATAAATTTAACGAATAAACCGAAGTACCTAATTATATTTTTTTTTCATAAAATAATATTATGTAATACAACGAGTATATTAAGTTGTCATATTTTAATATATTTAGGGTACATTGTTTTTTTTTATAGTGCACTCCAAGATTGACCTCATCCCACCTGATGTTAAGTGGTAATGATTTCCTAGCTTAAGGGCGAAAAGTATAGCATAGTAAAACTGTTACTAGACTTGTCGCCCTTACCTTGAAGGCTTGACCCCTGCTACTAATGTAGCACCCCCCAAGAGCTCTGGAAACCTTACTCACACGCAGGAACACAACAACGCCGGAGTGATTGTTATTTGGCTGCGGTCTTCTGCAAGGTGGCGGTATTTCACCAGTCGGGCTGCTCCAGTTCGAGCGATAAATCGCTTTGCCCTGCCTCTCTTAAATTCTTGTTATATTCTCGACCATTATCATCTAAATTATTTTCAACATTTGCAGTTGTCCAGCTAAAAATATAATTACAAAATGCCCTATTCTCTTCCAGAATGATATTTGGAACTTTTTAAATCGTCATTGTTTTGTTAAAAAGAAAAGAAATAATCGATTTACGCGGTTTTTAGCCAGGCTACGCATCTCCTTTGAAAGAACAATTTTCATCAAAAAAAAGTGTAAAATGTGACTTACAAGGTTTATGAAATGACCAATTCAATTACAGTCTTCCGAAGATCGGCTATGGCTGTCACTTAGCTGGATGAGCTAGCGACTAAGTTTGGTTGGTCTTCATTCTCTTGAATGAATCTTAGCATTTTAACGCTTGATCTTCACGAGATATCGTCGACGCGCTTGCAATACCGAGTAAGTAGGTTTTTCCTTAAGTTCTAATTTGGATTGAAATATATGAAAAAACAGGTAAAATAAATCATTATGGCAAACGGTAGATACGCGGTATTACACACGCGTCGACGATATGTCCCGTCCCGCAAAGGAGAAGTAATAAGATCTTCTAACTTACCATCAGGACCGACCCCAGCCAGTCTCCCACAGCTGGCCTGCCGATGCAAAGACCCACAGTGGCTCGGGTAAGTGGACCCATCAGTGCTCCTTGATAAGGATCCAGTGAGTGAGTCGCTTGAAGGGAGGGGGGGAGCGTAGTCTCTACTGTAGTCTACGTAGGGGACATAGCCGTTGCTCTGGCCGTGAGTCTGGGGACAAGATATCAGAATCAGGGGACAAGTTTGCAGGCACAGTTAATAGGTGGGCCAATTCCATCAGCATTTGATCTGGGCTTTCTTGGTAGAAGGCTTGAGTTAGTATCCGTTATGGTATTCAAAGTAGATACCAGGGTAAACGTAAGTCCGAAACAAAAATGACGAGATGTTATTAGTTTGACGTGTTTGTCTGTCTATCTGACTGTATTGTGTGTGTCTGTTTATAGCATCGTAGCTCCCAAATGTATGGACCGATTTTAATTTTGATTAATGTGAATTAGTCGAAAGTGTTAGGTTTAATGGAAATCAGTTCAAGATAGTGTCCACCATAAAATCTCGAATATTTTTTTTAAATACAACTCCTTTAATGAATTTATCAAAAAAAATGGCTTGTAGTACTACACTTAGTGACAAATTCAAATTCCAACTAACGCGATAATATCAAACTTTTGAGTTTCTTAACATATATAAATAATAAAAAAAATACATTTATTTCCAAAATAAATACACGTTAACAAATGTTACTGATCACCACACTAGGCTAAGCCTGTCCCGTAGGGAGCATAGTTAGATGTTTAACAGTATGAATTATTCTAATACAAGTGCGGAACGCATTTTTATACAAAAATAAAAATAAAATATTGTACAGTCACGATGAAATGTACACAGTCGAGTTCTTATAACGTTATTAATAAACATATTATATGTATTTTTGAGTATCTGAATTGAGGAGCACAGCCCCATTGTTCCTATTGTGGTTATTCTGTGAATATATATATGTGTATTCAAGTAAATTGGGCCACCGCTAATTCAGGTTTCCATTACACAGATATTTACTTTGAAATCAGGCCGAGGAATGTTGTGTATGATATTAACTTGTTTATTACCACATAGACCGGTGTTCCCCGAATATTACTAACATTTTGTGATATCGAGTTTGCTTCATACGCGTTACAATTTTCAAGAAACTCATATCATGATATCGTATTTCTGTGTACTTTTTGCTTTAAATTAATAATATGTTTCATGCAAAATGGGGTACCGCATTAAATATCAAGGTTATCCTTCAAAAAATATTGGTTTTTCGACATCTATGGAACATCAAAATGCAGTGCGCTGTATCGTCATAATTATAATTGTATTTATTTGTTGAATAACAAATTAGTTTTCATTTTATTTCGAATATCTTACTGAGAGACTAAATGGCATCATTGTTTTATTTTAGTCATCATAAAAGTTATTAGGTAAACTACAAGCTGGTCATCAGCGCTCGTCGGTAGATAAAATTCTAGAATATGACAGGATTACTATTTTTTATCTAAAAAATTACGTAATCAAAGTTGGCAACAGCTAGTTTATTTAGACATTTATATGCTTTACTAACTTTTTTACGCGGCTTTGAAATTTTCACAAATAAAAGTGTATCATGTGTATGAGAATAATAGAAGCATTATAACAGTGAACAATTAATGTTCTCTATATTTTGTTTTCAAACAAGAATGGAATAAGGTAGCCATTGGTGGATCAATCCAAAACCTTTTCGCTTTCGAAAATTCATAATTGATTGATTTTAATCCCAAATGATCTTTCAAGCGCTTTAACACGCCAGACTCATTTTCAATTTGAATAAAACCCCACAGAACTTAGTTTGACGGATTTATTTTACAAACAACTTAGTTTTAAAGAAAATCTAGAGGATTTTGCATATAAATCTAATCTTTTAGCCCAAAGAGAATGCTTAGAAAAACTTAGCTCATAAATCTTAAAGAAAAACAAAGTGAAGTAAATTCTGGAAAGGCAAAAGAAAGTGCGGTCAAAAATACATCACGGTAAACACTTGCAATTCAATTTTAAATCTTATGCCATCGACATAAGGGCGTTACATAGTTAAATTTTATAAAGTTTGACGAAAAATTGTCTGTGCAATGAACACTGTGTTCTCAGTGGATTACTTGAATAAGATTCGGATTTTGAGTTCGCTTATAATTTTATAAAATCCGGTCATTCACTCAGGTAGAGTTGCCCTACTGTCGAAAATATTGCCATCGATAGTTCACGATGAAAACTAGTAACACTTTTTATATACTAACATAGTGTCGATGTTATCCATACTATTGAGCGGAGTTATTTGACGAACTGCAGGTTAAGGAGAAATGACGGTAGATAATGCTCTAGTTTTTTTTTTTTGCACTTCAAGATTGAACTCATCCCACCTGATGTTAAGTGTTAATGAGGTCATAGCTTAAAGGCGACCAGTACAGGATAATAAATCTGTTACTGGACTTGCCGTCCTTACCTTGAAGGCTTGACCCCTGCTACTAATGTAGCACCCCCCAAGAGCTCTGGACACCTTACTTACACGCAGGAACACAACAACACAGAAGTGATTGTTATTTGGCTGCGTTATCTTCTGTAAGGTGGGCACTCAAGGCGTGAATGATGCCTGTTCGATTTTCGCTTAAGTTAATACAAACTCAAGAAACACAAACTGTGTAATCAGCCAACACTACCGCCAAGCCTTCATCATTGATAATTTAGAGCCCATTACAAGAAAAGCTATTGGCTTAGTCACCACGCTTTTCAAATATGGATTGGTGATCACAATTCTGTGCCAAAATAAAAAATTAGCCAAAATAAATTATTTAATAATATAGATATTTTGCGAGTGAAAATTTCAACACAATCAGTCTAACCGTTTCAGAGGTTAGACCGAACAAACAGTCAGACAAAAAAAAAATGTAAGCACAACACCAAAAATTTTTAAAGCAAAACATTATTTAATGTATGAAAGGTCTAAAACTATAGTTACCTTAAAATGTAAATTCGTGATAGGCTGATTGAAGTCTCCGCTATACCTCTGATATTGCTTCATCAGCTCGTTGTCATAGCCTGTCTCTGGTATGGAAACAGGTCCTGCTAAAGGAAGTCCAAGGTTCGAGGTCAAGTGCAGAGTGGGATGTAAATCAGTTTCCGATCCTGCGTTTGAGTTTTCCTATAAGAAAATATTATATGTCATTAAATTTAAAGAAGGAAGTTCATAATTACAATCACAACTTGTACACTTATGTAATACGAGAAGCACTTGAAAACCTTTCATTTATTAAGTCATGAGAATCGTGTATGCCTGAATTGAAATTAGTCAAAACATTTTCAGGAAAAAGAGAGTTTTTTTAATTAAAACTTTGCCAACTTTTAAAGCGGAGTAAGAATTAGGAATGTTTGCCTTTTTTCGTATTTATCTCAAAGAGTATGGTAACTACATATACACGGACATTTCACTTATCATGTAGTCAGGTAAATTTAGCACTTATCTATTTCCGTGAAGTATATAGATCTTACAATATCCTTTAGCGCGCAAGCTTCTATTGAACCGATGATTCTAGTGCTATTCTGGTGTTTCTTGATCGGTATCTTCATAATGCTACATCATTAATATTAGTACTCCTATAAGTTACACGATAACCGTCTGTAACACAATCAGATTAAACACCTACTTACCATATCACAGCTCCCTTCCACCTGCCTCAACTCCATCTTCAAATCGCTGATGTTGGAACTCCTATCACTCTCTTTGTACTGGTCCAGTGTTTTTCCTATATCAGTTATGTCCGGCTTCTTCACGTCAGACATCTTATTCTTCCGATGGCATAGCATTATGATCAGCATGATGATAAGCATCAAGATGGTGGCTGAAGCACACCCTGATACGATCAGGATTAGGGAGTAGGTTTCTGGAAATAAGTTTCGGCTTAATTTTCAAGTTACTTTGACGAATAGCGATGATGGTGGTTGTGCACAACGCGCCTCTTTTAAAGTGTCTATGTTTTACTTATTCATCTATTTAGATATGTCATTACTTTAAATATACGTCTAAGGTTATTTTTGTATAGTTTGCTATTAAGTTTCTTTTTCTATTATAATTCTTTTATAATATATTTTATTATAAATTTTCTATTATAATTATTTGATGGAAACTGGTAAATACCAGTTTCCATCAAATAATTATATTTATCACCATTCATGGTGGTTAACAAATTTTTAAGTACTCTACGCACGTGCCAAATTGTATTGAGGACCCCATTGATAAGCTAAGATCAATGTAGGAATAAATATTGCGAATTACTTAATACCTTGTTTTATCAAATAACCGGAGATCATCTCTTTTAATGGTAGAACCAGTAAATCTATCAAAACTATTATACTTACTGTCAGCAACCAAGTGAATCTTAACACTATCCGTTCCATACGAATTAGTGACAGTACAGTTGTAGCTCCCAAAATGTCTTGATTCGCTTCTGCGAATAATCAATGTAGACTTTGTCATGCGGTCGGGTAACGTTTCTTCCAAGAACGCGTATTCCTGCGAAACGAAATAAAAGCTTACATCATTTGATTTGTTGGAAGAAAACAATAATGTGGAATTTGCTTCAAAAGGATTGTAAATGAATGGTTTTAGCGTTTCCTACATAGATGACTTTTTATTTGAAACTGCGTCTTGGATCCCAGGCGGTATCCGTCAAAAATGGTCTACTAACCTACGATTGCATGTAATTAGTGCATTATATACTACGTTGTTCCCTTAAGATCTCGTTTTCAGTGAAGTTCTTACGTTGAGAAAGGAAGTTTCATAAAAACTGTTTTTACGTAAGTACTTTAGTACTTTTAATGTCATCTCGTTCGTACTCAGCATCATACATCTAAATTGGATGTATAATGTGCATAAAATGTATCTTCTATCAGTGTCTCGGCTACTTGTATGGCTCACAAAGCCCGTAAAATTGTAATCTAAAAAACTTCAAGGTGCCATTTTATATTCTCTGGCCAGTTTTAAAAATTTAAATTCTTGACCCTAACTTTGGATATCTAGTTATGTTTTAAGCCTTGTAAACTTA
Source organism: Glyphodes pyloalis (assembly GCA_037074685.1). Classification (NCBI taxonomy): domain Eukaryota; kingdom Metazoa; phylum Arthropoda; class Insecta; order Lepidoptera; family Crambidae; genus Glyphodes; species Glyphodes pyloalis. The sequence continues at coordinate 7,004,015 of JAYKKO010000020.1, forward strand.
ATTTACCTCATTATGAAAAGTGTTTATCTCGCTTCCCTCGAAAGTCCACATGACGTAGTCGGGCTTGGGAACCGAAAAGGTCACACATTCAATTCTCACACCATCGCCCTCCACACCGTACTGTGTTTCATTTGACATTATTTTGGGAGGACCTGAAATAAAAGTTTCATTATAATGGAAGCTATCGCGCGAGATCCAACTGTTTTGCAAATACATGGTCACTGTTCTAGGACTCTATTCTGCTACGTCAGCCATCGGTGCTAAAGGATATTTATCCTCTAGTTTTCCTACGGTTTTCTTCTTTTCTGAATTTATCATAGTATGTCTAATAATCTGAAATCGTTCGGTACCAAATATTTAATAAGGAATAGGCCTTTTTTTACAAGAGGAAAATGCATTGTCGAATCATAATACCGTATTGAAGCAGCGGCGTTTGTGGGACTCCTCCGCTCTAAGAAGATCAGGAGGTCTACTCTCAAAAACAAAATATGTCGGATCCGACAAAGGATAGCAATTTTTAATTCTCATAGACGCAACCAATTCACTTCGAATGCGACTAAAACGTTTAAAAAAAAAACACAATATTATTTATGCAAATCATTAACCACCATTTAACTCCCGAACTTTTGATAAATCTTCAAAAACGAATCCTTTCGTATGTTCGTTTCGTTTTTGAGACTAGACCCCCTGAGACTAAGTAGTATCAGACCCTGAGTGATGTAGGAGGGTTTTAGTGAGTACTAAAACCCTCCTACATCACTCAGGGTCTATTCCAATATAGTCAAACTATAACACCTATTAGAAATAGGCCTTCCTATTTGCACAATTCGAGCCGTAGATGTCAAATCCTACGGATATATCCATATCCATTTTTAATACCCTAACTGGCTTTCGTAAAATTTGAAAATATTTGAAGCAAGGCTACCCACGTAATGAAACAGTCATCGCAATACTTGAGGCGATACAAGGTGTTCAGAAGTCGTAGCTAACTCGCCTGCTTCGAACCGAGCTCCTGAAATGACCTTATATGGGACTTCTAGGGTTGTCTCTGAGAGCGCTCTTTTGAGTTTTACTTACTTGTAAAAACATTTTAATTATTCACTATATATCTTAAAGCATTTTAAACATGTTCGCAGACGGGTATAATTGAATACAGAAAGGAAAAATAATACAAATACTATAATAACTTAAACTTGACCACACACTAAATAAATTACACCTAAAATAAAAATCAACGACATTCTCGCTGTAATTTTTTAACTCAAAAAACGGGCTTATGTATCTAAACTAAACATTAAGGCTTTTTTAGACTATTTAGTAAATGGTTTCTGTGAAGTTTGCACATAATCGGTGGAGCAATTTTTCATTTATCACATTTTTGGTAACAAATGAATATGCGTGGTACAAAGACACGGCAGTCCGCTAGTCACTAGTAAAAATGTTGCATTAAGGATTCCAATAGCCTTTTTCTAGAAGATATCATTAGTTACTTGCAATGTTTGTTTAAAAGATTTGTTATTTTTATAAACTTTGAACCCTTTTTGAGCACTATAAAAAGATAAGCAAGATAAGCAAGCTCCATTAAAGTCTAAGTCCTAAAGTCAATATTTTTTAATCATATAGATTACATCAGTAATTCTTATGAAGTCTTATACAAAGCAAAAGAAGCTACCTAAATTATTTATAAGTGAAATTTTAATTTTGGTAGAAATTAGTTAGCTACGTAAATATAATAAATTTCGACTCGTTTGGTTTTGCGCCGTAGCTTTGGCAAGTCGTTTAATAAATAAAAATACTACGGTATGATCCTGACCTGCCAGCCCTACCAGTGACTCGTTAGAGTGTTGACACAGACTCGGAACGCGAGTTATTCGCGCGTTTTGCCGCGCTGCGTCGCCAGTGGCGCCCTAAACTATTCGCTCCGCTCTGTTCACATTGCGGGTAGTTTTGGAAACGCTTAGAATGACGCGCCGTTTAGTTACTTGTTTTGGAATGAGGTGAGGAATGAAGTGCCCAGTTGGAATTGGCATTTAAATGAAATAAAACGGAACAGAACGGAGCATATTTGAATAGAAATATTCTAACCATTTTTCCTCATTTCAAACTTAAAGGATATTAGAAACTTATCTGGTACCTAGTACTTAAGTCTCTTTCTAATGGGATTTTGAGAAGGCTGTATTTTAATTAGCCCCGACTTTATAAATGATGAAAGTCGGTCTAATATGATCGCCAAAAATATCAAATGACATAATTATTTTGACACAACTCCATTAATATAGTGACCAAATAAAAGGACGGCAGTATTATACAATACATTCTGTCAATTCAAATCCAAGATGCACTTACATCAAAATGACGGGGGTTGTTAAAAATATGAGAGTGTAACGGAAATTACCCACTAAAACTTACTTAATTTTATTAAAAGCATCCTTAACGCTTTTTTCATTTTATTTAAATGACTCTGAACAATAGCCTTAGATATAAAAACAGTAATTTCTCACCTCGTACATAGACCATTGCTGGAGCCTCGATGTCCTGGTGATTATCGATGGTGGCTCTGCACCAATACTGGCCGGCTGAGTTTGGATTCGCTGTGATGGTCAAGTTAGGAAACTTGCCCATTCTCTGTGAAAACAAATCAATTATCAAAATAGTCCAGACATGCTTAGGTATTTTCAAAACATTGAATTAGCTTCTACGTCACTAAATGAGAAGTCAGTAACATGAAGCTGAGAATAATGTTTGCTTGGATAGTATAGCTTTTTTACTGTTATTTTAGAAGTATCGAAAGCAAAACTAATCCAATTTTGAGAAACATTTTCACCCCTTGGATTCTTTTGAGTTCAGTACATAATAAGAATGATGAAAACAAATGCATTTTGGGTCTATAAATACTACAACCATCGAATTTAGTTCGAGCGTTGAACTCCTAAACTGAATAATTCGGTAACAACGCATATAATAACACTATCACTGAAAAAAAGAAATAAATAGACATACCACAACTCGATCTTGCTCATATCGCAGCCACAATATCTTAGGTGGAGGATGACCGTCCACCTTACAAGTCAGAGTAGCCGAAGATCCGACTTCCACTTCTACATTTTGAGGTTTTTCTTTGAAGCTTGGTCCATCTGTAACAAATATCGTATCTAGCTGAGAAGGTCAACTAACAGCACGACATAATTGAAAATGCTATCATATATATCTCCCATTTCCTAAATATTCAAGAATTCCCCCCTAAAAAAAACCAAGCAAAGATTGCATAACAAGCTAGCTCAGCACAATAAACAATGCTAACAATCGATGGGCAGGTATTGAGAGAGTTGAGCATTTGAAACCCTTTGGTCCACCTTGTCTATATTCAAGTTAAAGCCCAGTGTAAACACCCACTAAATTTGATGAAGAACAGTCGTTTATACCCCAACCCAGTCATAAGTTCAGCCATGAAAACGAGTTCAGAAGAAGAAATGGCTCAGGATACCTATGCTCTCAGTAGACAGTTAATGCACTTATATTTGCATTTTTATAGGTTTAGAAGGTTCAGTTGTTTTAAGACTCTTAAGGCTATTATAATAATGCAAGTTTTAAAAAGTCTTGCTGCACTTTGTGCAGTTGAGACAACTTTCGCATTTCTGTTTCGTTGCGATAATAGTTACTACGTGATTATTTATTTATTTACTTATTTGAAATAATTACAATTTCAATATATACTTTAACAACGTTTACTTTAGGTAGATAAAGATCTATACCATTTATAAATCTTCGCATATCAATTGCCAGGCTTTAGTTGTTTGAACTAATTAATTTTTGTTTTTGCATCGGAAAATGCCACCGCGCATTGTTATGCCGTCCTAATCGTAATAAATTAACTAAATAAATTATTTTTTGCCAGTTCAATGGAACGGTGGTTAATAGCATTGCCTACGAAAACATACGGTAAGGTCAGTTCAAAGAGCAGCATGCGCGATACGTGAAGGTCGTGGGTTCGGACAGGTCAAGATTAGATTGGATTCAAGACTGCAGTTCCATTTAGATTGTGTCTTTACATTATCCTGGTCAATGACTGGACAGGCTTCTGAGGGATTATCACTCCATTAGTCTGCGGGCATTATGCTAATACCCTCTAAACAGATTGTTGCAATGGTCTCGATTAGGAATGCCTTGCTGGCTAGGATCTCAAATTAATATGCTTCGTTAATCGACATGTTCTAACTAGGGCACACAGAAAGTGTTTAATTGATACTGCAGACGTTGAAATTAATGAAAACCTATCAAAATGCTTCTTTGAATTAAGTCTAGCTCAATATAATGTAAATTTAAAATTTAAGAAAGGTTGGATTGGTGTCTCCATGGCAAAAGTGATCTCGTTTTTTTATTCGGGACATATCTATGATTTTTTATATCTTTAAATAACCATAAACAGTTGACATTTGATGAGCATTTATTTACGGTCCTTTTATAAATGACATCACTATTTGTCGATCTCAGTAGCCGAAAAGCGAGCGGGTCGGACTTTGGCGACGCGCCATCTCTGAGGTTCCGGGTTCGATCCCCGCTCGGGTCAATATGGAAAACGACCTTTTCTATAATATTGTCTCGGGTCTGGGTGTAGTGGTACCGTCGTTTCTAATTTCTAGTGCTTTAGCTACGAGTACTGACCACAGAATCAGAGCAGATGATGTTGTCCAATATATATTTTTAAATTATTTAATTTAACACTTGCTACGGAAAACCACTGTACAAATAAATACCAAACTGCCAACGTTTTAAGGTTCAATTTAGATACAAAATAACTCACAAGCCACCTCCAAAGTTTTCGTATCAGCACTCTTTCCAATCCCATTGTGGACTTCGCACTTCACTGTAGCCTCATTGTAGGAACGAGTCACATTTTTCAACACCTGCAACAATGTTGTATTACAGGCAAAGCAAAAATTAGAGAAGTAGGTCATATCTATTTATTGCTGGAACTGGTGCAGCCCGACTGGTGAATTACCACCACCTTGCATAAGACCGCAGCCACATATCAAACACTTCGGGGTTTGTTTTGTTCCTGCGTGTGAGTATGGTTTCCAATGGTCGTGGTGCTACATTAGTAGCAGGATCAAGCCTTCAAGGTAAGGACGATAAGTCCAGTTATAGGCCAAATTTGCCCTTAAGCTAGGACCTCATTACCACTTAACATAAGGTGGGATGAGGTCAATCTTGAAGTGAAATATTAGAAAAAGGAAATAACAACATTTCTTTCGACCGTTGTACTGTTACAGGTTAATTTTGAAAAATCGAGTCTATGAGAATTTTGAAGAGAAGGGTTAGTAGCAAATTATGGATGTTAAAATAAATTAAAGTTCAGTGTGGTACCAAGCAAAGTTTTTGACGTCACAAGCCGGTTGTACCATTCACAAGTTATGAAATAACTACTCGTTGTTCGTGACTTCGCCCGCGTTACTATGGGCTGCAATGTATACTTTATGTTAAAATATTAAGTCGGTATCTCATTTGTTTTATTTATACCAAATTTTATCCTAATTCGTTTTGAAAATTTTGCATGAAGAGTAACTAACATTCATCCGGACATCTATACATCCATACATTCTTACAGATTCTCACATTTATAAACCCTACTAATATTATAAATGCGAAAGTAACTCGGTCTGTCTGTCTGTCTGTTACGCTTTCCCGCTTAAACCTCTCAACCGATTTTGATGAAATTTGGCATAGGTATACGTTGAACCTCAAGAACGGACATAGGCTACTTTTTGTTAGAAAATAAGGGGGGGGGGGGAATGCCACCTTTGAAAGTTTTTATGGAAAAATGTTTATTTTTAAAGTTAGAGATATGAAAGTTGGCACAAATATAGCTCTATTAAAATAAAGACTACTTTTTGATTCGAATATTAGGGGAGATAGGGGTAAATCCGACCATAAAAGGATGTAGTCCACGCGAACGAAGTCGCGGGCACAGCTAGTATTAGTATGATTTTGATTTAGACAGATATTTCAAACTATCTTAATCTCTGAAGCTGTAACCACCCAGGTAATTTTAGTATGTATATGATTGATAACAATACTAAAGGGAAACTAAAAATATACCTACCTAACTTTTGAATCTATTACAACATCTTAATTTTTAAATATTTTTTTGTATCTTTTTACTAGAAAAATATAACGTCCCAAATGTTAAATAAAGTATCTTGATATTTTAATCTGACACAACTAAAGTCATTTAAATGCGTAAGTTTAACATATTGCTAAAAGTAAACTAAAATTATGTTCAACTTTTAAATATCTTACATCATGGATTTAAAACTATTTTTTGTATATTTTACTAGAAGAGTGCAACGTCTCTAAATGGTTGATTTAACTAAAGTTTTTTAAGTCAGTGCTAATTTAATTTAATTAGATAATTATAATCCAACCAAATCCCAAAGTTAAAGTTCTTTGTATCTTACTTAGTTTCACACCACAAGGCTAATGAAAACCAAAACATTAACAAGATTTCAATCCTTACATTCGTTTATGCATAAAACACTTGTCCTTTAAAAGCTTTTCGACCACTTATTTTAATAACCTACTACGTAACAACTTAATGCACTTTACAATTAATTAAGCAACGTAATTATATTCACAGGATGCGCTGTAATAAAGAGGCCACATATATCTTTGCTTGTATTAATTTTACAAGTAACATTTGCATGTCTGGGTAACATCCTGCAGTGGAGAATTTTCAAATTTCTTCTTGGCATACAGTATACCTGCAGTATGCATTTTTCATTAGCTGTGTTTCAGCGTGCATCCCCACCTACCGCCAGTTTTCAAAACTACACGTAACATTACCTTTTGGATAAAACTCGGAAGTTTTTGTTCCGGAATTTTGCATCTTGTTTCGAGAACACAGTTATTATTGAGTATTCTTGGAATACAAAATGGTGCATTTGCAGTAGAAGCGGCTAATTCGCATAAAATATTCAAGGTTCGCATCCTTTGAGTTGATACTTTTTTTGGAGTACAAATATTGTTCACTCACAAAGACTGGCGTTTTCATTTGTAGTTGATTTTGATAAGATTCTTTACTGCACAAAAACTTTACAGACATAGGTTGTACAGATTAATTATAGTACATTTTAGGAGGTCTTATCGCTAGAAAGCGATCTCTTCCAGACAACTTTAAAGTAGAGAAAATAGAAGATGGCGTGAAATGGGTACGGCCGTGCAACATAAATACAGTTTTTATATTGAATCTTATTTTTGAAATTTTAAGTCAGGTAAACAAACTTAATCGTAATAATAATATAAAAGCGACAGTTTTTGTCTAGATGTATGTTTGTTAAACTAATAAACAAATTTTGACAAAATCTGATACAAAGAGATATGACATTCTAGATTAAAATGTAGGATACTTTTAATCCCAAAACAACGCAGGCAAAATCGTAAGCAACAGCTAGTTATGATCTTAAGATAACGCTATTTTAATGGGATTTTGATGTAATATATGCTTATCCACATTAACCTTTACTATTTTCTGAAGCTATCTCAAATAACTTCAGAAATTGGTAACTTCCTATGGAACGCCTGTAAGTCAAGAAAATTCTATTTTTTTTTATATTACACTTCAAGATTGATCTCATCCCACCTGATGTTAAGTGGTAATGAGGTCCTAGCTTACGGGCGACAAGAATAGCATTATAAATCTGTTACTGGACTTCTCACCCTTGCCTTGAAGGCTTGACCCCTGCTACTAATGTAACACCCCCAAGAAGCTCTAGAAACCTTACTCACACATAGGAACAAAACAAACCCCGAAGTGATTGATATGTGGCTGCCGTCTTCTGCAAGGTGGAAGTATTTCACCAGCGGGCTGCAACAGTTCGAGCGATAGATCGCTATGCCCTACCTAAAAATATATTTGTATAGATAGTTTCTGAAGATATTATTAAAATAAAAACGGTTGTGGAGATAAAATAGTATTATCAATCTATTATATATCCCACTATGGCTAACGCATCTGTTGAACTCCATTGTGACATAAGCCATATCATTTGATTATAGTATAAATAACCTGAGCATGGTTGAAATATCCGAAATATACTTTGCCCGAACAAATGTACCGTGGGGACCTCATAACTAGCGGCTCGCCGCAGCGTCTTACTAACCTAACCCATTTTTTTTTTACATTTTCCACTGATAATTCGCTCCCATTGGTTGCAGCACGATGTTTTACAGCTTAAAGCGTTTCTTGATAAATAAACTACCAAACACAAACATATTTTTTCAATTCGAACCAGTAATTTCTAAGATTAGCGCGTTCAAACATACAAATTCTTCAACTTATAATATTACTGAGTACAAGATAACACAGGTTGAGTTAAAGTTAAACGTTTTGCGAGATTTATTTAACTAGTTAGTAATATATAGTGACAATAAACAAAAGGTTACTCACCAATTCGCTTCTATCAGCCACTATTTGATCGTTGTTCACAAACCATTTGTAAGTTAAATTACTTGGGTTCGCAGTTGCTTGGCAGCCTGTAAAATATTCTCAGCTTAAACATATTCTAATGCATAAATAGGTATTTGAAATTCTTTTGATCATGAGATCTATATCGTCTTTGATATTTTATTTCTCTTGTACTCGGAGTATATTATGAAATATGTAATATTCCATTTTTATCAAATGAGTTGGAATCGTAAATATTTATAATATATTATTTCAAAATAGACTGAAGTCATAGCTGTAAAGTATCACCCTTCAATATAGAAATCAAGTTATCACTACCACAATAGGTTCTACCTAAATTACACACTTGCCAAATTCAGATTTGTGATTCTGAGCTATGTTTAGATGAATTTATAACAACCTTTGCTCGTCAGACGTCAGAACAGTCGAACCCAGGACACATAGGTAATATATATTTGCCAGCGGACCTGAATGACTCAACTATCTTAAGATTAAACATGCGATAACGACGCCATCTATTGAGTTTGATTCCATTTAACTTTATAATAATTTAGGGTCATACTCAAGTGCACGAACAAAATTGTAAATACATTGATCTGGTTTAAATCAGTAAGATTTTTTTTAAGACTTTCGCGTTCTATTTTAAATATTTAAAATAAATTAAAGGGTCAAAACTCGATGATATTATTTAGTAGGTACTACTAACTACTGACTTCGGTTAGGTTGCACCAACCGTTGTCAGCTCATGACCAAAAAAATGTTCTTACGTGTTGAGCCGTTAACTTATAATAGAATAGCGAAACCTTGTGTAAATATACCATTTTTTTTCCATGTACCTATTCCGTGCCGATAAAAGCCACACCATTTCTTCTACCAAGAAAAAACTTTTATTTCCAAAAAAGGCCGACATCATTTTCTTCCCAAGCGTTCTGCACTCGCGCCCGTATTTCCATTCTCGTTTCCTTGCAATATTAAAGGCTTGCTCTTTCAAACATTTTATTATTATTACAAGAATGAAAACATTGTTTCCGTATAGAGATGATGCATGTCCCAAGACGAGAATAAAAATAAATCTTACGAATGTTCTGTGCGGTCTGAATTATTGTTGGCGCGATGCTGAGTTGCCGTAATTTTAAGTGATGAAGGTTGTTATGGATGTGCATCGCGGTTTTTATCAGATTTTGATTTTTGATGTTTTTACGGGAGGTCATGTAACATTGTTGTAAAGTCGAGTTTTGTGAGAAGCCAAAACGAATATTTCATTAATTTTAACTAGTAAATCGTATATTGTCTCGTATCAGAAAAAAACACCGACATATTTTTTTGTACATCAAAAGTCAATAACCACTTTCAGATTTGCACTATTTTATATTCATTTACAATTATTTTTTTACTTTTTATTTACTTTATTTTAACGGGTTTCAAATATCAAATATTCGAAACCAACAGTTTTTTAGAATCTGTATTTTCGTATCCAAAATTTTACATTTTATGTATTCTAGATTTTCTTAAAATCTTTTATGGCTAACTTACCAACAATCAAAGTGTCTCCTTCCTGAATTCGGCCTTTGATTACTCCTGATTTAAGAAACACGCGTACTTTTGGTGCGTATTGTACCTGAAACAAATTTAACAACATTAGAACCTCCGAAAAAGTATGATGATCAAATTATTGGAAAACATAACTTAGAAAAGCTAGAACTTGTAATTTTATTCAAGTGCCAATGAAAACTTAGTAATGTCGGAAACACAACTTCACTTTAACGCTTTTAATTCTGCTATTGATGCCCCGTAACAAGCATGGGAGCCATAAGTGGACCACTGAGAGCCGGTTTGCTATGCTGAATATCCTGACAAAGAAGGGATTTGATTTTTGCTCAACTGTCCTGGAGGAAGGCTTGACTGTATGTATGTATGTTGAGATAGTATGGGTTATAATTAACAACGCAGATCATGTGCGGATTGGTGGAGGGGTATGTGTGAGGCTAGTGGCCAACCCCACTGTTAGATATTCTCAATCCAAATGGCGCTTAACTAACATTGTTGCACCAACCGATGCCAACGGCTGGAGGCGCATTCCGAAGTATGGAGAATCTCATGATAAATCCCACCCATCCAATACCGAAATACAGCATGTATAACTTAGCCTTCAACATCGTTCCAGTACCGTGGCTAAAAAATATCACGTTGCAATATCAAGTGCTTGCCAAATTATTTTCCATTTCAATTTCTACGAAAAAGAGCTGCTACTTCATTTTGCGCTAAGAGGCCAAAACCGAATCAATTTCCTCTTACCAGAGGGCTTTATTAAAAACGTCGATCAGCCCGTAATTGTCTAATTCGATGGGCTTATTGCTTCCGTGGCGGGGAGTGTTATGAATATTAAGGAGCCATGGCGTACTTTAAGGTCTTTTAGAAGACTTTTAGTAGAAGAGCTGAGCATCTTTATCACGTTTTTAACCTTATGGGTGATATACTGGTATCCGTGAATTAGCTGGCCTAGTGGATTAACGGATTGCGCTCCTGGCTATAAATCTAAAGGCCGTGGGTTCGATCCTCACCCAAGACAAAGAATCGAGTGATATACTTTAATTGTGTGTGTTATGTACCTGTGTGTATTATAAATGTATTTTAATTTATATCGTGCTATTAATTTATTAATAGTTTTTGTAACAATTTGTTTAAGTTAACTTATTTGAGATCAGGTCATTGTAAGATGTCAAACTCAAACTTAAATATTTCTTTATTCAAGTAGGTTACATATAACACATTTGAATCGTCATTGAATACAATGCAAAGTGATTCTACTTCCGGTTCGAAACCTATATCTACCGAGAAGACACCGGTAAGAAACTCAGCAGATCATTTACAGTATCAGTATTTAACTTATTGCTATGTGTAGCTCACTTTGGACCAAGTCATATAGTTTTGGTTTGTTTGTTGGAAACAAATAAGTACTCAAGTAAGTTAAACGGACGTTCAATTTCCGGTCGGGTCAATATGAAAAACAAACTAATCTATATCAGCTTAACGCGTACATATATTTTGAAGATTTATTTTTATACAGGTATGTTTCGTTCAGTACAATATCTATTAATTGTTAAATATATGGCGAAGGTTAGAACAACTATCTTTACTAGTAAAGTCTGGCACAACAATATCTATTAATTACACACTTAATTTTCATGTACAACAGTAATCCTTGATGTCAATGTCACAGAATTAGTTAATACTACAGATATCAATTACTAGAATGTCTGATTGATATTTATCTTCAAAGCATTCAATATATTGAAGTCAATTGTGATTTTGATACTACAAGCATGTAAGCATATATCAGTGTTTATGATGTTCTTGAATACATTTTTTATAGTAACCATAATCTAAATAGCCTGAAGACTCTTCAAAAACCTAATTAACTATTTTATGGTGAGTAATACTACGGCTTTATTCTCTTTATGCTTTGTCTCTTTCTTTACCTATACTACGAGTATAAGGCAGATACCATTATAGGACTGTATGTTAAGACATTTCGTATTGGAATTGTTTTAGATGATTGTGAATAAGGAGAACTGTAGATAATAACAAAATATTGCATGAACTTGTCCTTTTATGACACGACTTTAGTACATTACCCAATGTTCTTGAAGACTAAGAAACTATTCATTTTCATCTCGTAACCGACAGATTTTCAGTCTTATGTTGATTGTCCAAATATATATTTGGCCTTCAACGTAAGTGTTATTTAATCATACCCTATAAATTTGATGAGACACTAAAAACGATAAACACACAAGTATTTCAATGAAACATTTGTCGAATAACTTACGCTAATTATCACAGGAAACATTTTTAATTCCTTCTCTTTTATGAAGGTTCTAGCGTTTAAAGCTGGCGATCCAAAATTCCAACGCATTTTTACCTTTTATACTGAAATTATGCAAGTCAAACAGCCGTCCCGGGTAACTTTGCCCATAAAATCTTAAATAGACGTGGTTTAATCGTCGCATCAAATTATCTCATTTTTGGGAACAAGGAATACCTAGAGGCACAATGTAAGTAGGTCACAGTGAAGTAGTAACACATTTTGGAATAGTCCGTTTCTACATGGGTCGAGCCTTATTTTGCCATAGTACAGTTGTAATAAATTCGCCCATAACAGGAAACTTTTATTTTCATCGTGATAATAATTTCTAACTGAACTAAATCACCAACCTTCGACCTGATCGATCTCCGGTCGGGTCAATTTGGGAAACGAACTTTTCTATATTGTTTCGGGTCTGAGTGTTGTGGTACCGTCGTTGTTTCTGCTTTATAATACATATGCTTAATCTACTTATCACAGAATCAGAGCAATGTATGTGATGTTGTGCAATATTTATTTTATTTTATTTATTCTTTTATTAACACCAAGACACAGAACGAACACTACTTTCCAACACACGAAGGTTTGTCTCGGGATTGAACCCAAAGTCCTTAGTTCGACTTGGTTCACCTATGAGTGGTCCATGTTTCTTTCTGGCTAGTCATATTAATATTCATGTGTTATATAAAAAGTTTATTTTATAAGATGAAATTTGGCACAAATATAGCTCAAAACTTGAATTAAAATATGAACTTATTTTTGTTTCGAATATTAGGAGAGGTAGGGGTAAAACCGACCATGAAAGTACATATATGGAAAAAACCCACGCGTACGAAGTCACGAGCATAGCAAGTTGAACTATAAAATGGTACTATTGCATTTACAGTCATGATGTAAAATAATGTTTTGCTGTTGTTACTTACATTGTGCCACAGTTATGGAAAGAAATTGGCCGTTACAAGGTACGGGCAAAGTTTAATACATTGGAAATGATTATACGGCCTCCTTAACGTTCTGTCAAATTAAGACGTTGTAAGCACCAAAGATTTGTGGTAAGTACTGCCTAGCGATGTGATACTTAGTGAAGCAAGACTTCACAGAAATTGAATTTCTCACTTGAAAGTAAGTTTTTGCGAAATAAATGAATTTAAGTTAACTTTGCGCACTATTGTTGCCAAGTTTAATGATCAAAATTATGTTTTGTAGAAATTTTCTTAACATTGAAAACTTCTAGATTAAAATGGAATAGCCTATTGATACTGAATGCTGCCACAATAATGGTGGAAATTCTGTTTGCATGTACTATGATTTTTTTGTACATCAACAGCATTAATCATTTGTCTAACGACAGTGGAATTCCATACGCTTATAATTTATGTCCATGTTCATATCATGAACATAAATATAATAGTGACTTGCAGATGTTTCCAAGATCCTTTATCTCATGTAGGCAGAGGAAATCACTTCCTTTCTTTTGCCACATAATTAGCGTAGCAAACCGACTCGTAGCGTTCCAAGTTTTGCTCCCACGGGAAACGTGACATGTCGCTTTGGGAGCCATCGCTATTCCAATTTATTGCCTGTCCAAGAATTCCATAAATGTTACAGATATCAGAAACAACGACGGTACCATAACACCCAGATCCGAGTCAATATAGAAACGTTCGTTTGTCATATTGACCCGATCGGGGATCGAACTTGTGACCTTAGAGGTGGCGCAACGTCAATGTCCGGCCGCTCGCCTCTCGGCTACGGAGGTCGTATATATATTTGTATATAATAAACATATACATTTTGAGGCTAGTAGGTATATACAAGTCTAATTACAATAGACGGTAATAACATTTTTGAATAAGTTATTATTGGTTTTATTCTCGACTTTGTTGTCGTTTGCCATCATCTAAATAAGAAGTATATATAAAGTGGGTCAGTATGAATACAAAAGCTATCTTTTGAATTCGGCAATCCCTTTTTTTTGAGAAAGCTCAGAGCGCTAATATTTTGTTCCATTTCTTTTTACCATGTATTTCTATACTGGTTGGCGTCGCGCTAAAACCCGTTCTTAACTCGACAGCCACATCTTATTCGTGTAACCACTTTGATAAACCTGCCCATTATTAGCACGATAGGGTAAAATTGAGCAATTAGTACAAAATGCTATATGTTTACAATAAAACTGCTTATTACATATTATTCTAAATATGTTGTTTAGTACCAGTCTGTAATAGTATCTACTGTAACATTTGTCCTATGGATGTCACAAGTGCCACTAAAATATAAAAAGAAAAACACTCAGGAGAATAATGATGATTACATTTTAAAAACTGCTGACAAAGTTTAGGAATTTTGCTAAAAAAACATGATTTACCTAATTTTACTTGAAAAATACTCGTTTCTGCCTGCGACTTCGTCCATGTTATTGTGGAATAAAACCAATCGCTTTTGTAGTATCTACATAATTAGTCTAGTTACAACATTTCATTCAAATGCATTTCTTTTTAATTTTGCCTTTTGCACTGATTTTATATTACATTTTAAACAGATTTTATTTTTTATTTTTAATCGCATTTTATTTGACAAAATTCACGGAACGTATGTATACCTACTCATTTGAACTTAACAAACCACACGAACTCCAAGATATAGTTTAAACAGACAGATAAAAAAGCTTAATGATTCTACGAAGATCTCATTTATCGTAAACTTGATAACGAATTGAATACGAATATTAGTAACATTTAAATTTAAAAAATAAAAACGGATTCTGGATTTTTTTTTAAAACTGACAAATAATAAGAGTATCGTCATGCTTTTTGCACATAATCCAAACAGAGTGACAGAAAATAGCAGTTCACAGATGAAATATCCTAATCTGGTCCTCATTACATCAACAAAAGGTATTTATCCCGTGATCCAGCCGATTCTGTGACACATCAGACGCCGTCTCCGAATAAGAGCCCGCCGCTTTTATTTTCACATTTCAAGGCGGGACGTGACCAGTTGTTACTGACCTCTCTGCCGTGTCTTATACCCTAGTACAAATTAAAAATGTGCTTCAAGTAATCACATACTAGAAATATCATGCTAATTATTATTTTAACTCTTTAATCAGATTCGGCAAAAGCTTGACACATATTTTAAATAAAGTGGTGGCAAATCATGTTTTTTACAACAAATTTTGTGTGTATTTTACAAGTCTGAATTCTTTCTTATGAATAGCTACCAAATTCAAAGTTTTGATATACCTATGCATGAAAGCGAAGTTATATTTTACTTAGGGGAAATACTGCAAGAAAAGAAACGCACTTGAACTCATTTTACATGTGTGTGTGTCATATTTATGCGAATATATTCTAATTTTTGGGTTGCTCCCATACAACAAACGTAATTTTTTTGCTTTATATTAATAAAAACTGTTGTTAGACGCTTGAAATATTCACACAATATTTAGTTTCATATTTACTTAAAAAAATACATTACTGAATTAGAATCAAATAAAAATTCAAGGGCTATCTACAAGAAACGTGTTTTTTAGCCGATTTTTGCTCGATATTAAAAATCAGCAAAAGGTAGACGCTTGACATTTTTATTTACAGTATGTATAGTTATATATTAACTTTAAAAAATAAAAAATGTTAAGTAAACAATGGTACGGCCAGAACAATTCGTTCGTGAGTCCGATTCGCCGATTTTTTTATTTTTGTTAATATTTCGAGTTGGCTACTGCATGCGTGAATTGTGGATTTATTAAATCTAATAAAAAAAAAACGTCATTCTTGCTTAGCTCGCTCAGCTTCGCCCAAAGAGCTGCGCTCTATCTCGAACCCCACAGGTCGTTCTACGCTGGTCGCTCGAACTGCCTTATCAGCGAATTTTCCACAGCTACAAAAATTGCGGTCGGATTTTTTCCCGTCTGTTTCTTTATTTCGTTACTTTTTCCTATATCCGTTTATTGGTGGCGTGGCTTAAGGAGTAATTTATGTGTGTGCCAGCTCAAATGAACGGTTGTTTCGCGTCTCCCTGAATTGCTGTAGTAATTGATATTTTTGTGCTTCTGTAACTGATTTTTTGCTTGAGGTAAAATTTGCTGTCTTTTTAATTTGATATGATGAGGTAAGATGATTAACAATTAAAAGGAATTCATCGTTTATGTTTTCAATCAATAGATGCATATACGTTCTATGGTGAAACAACTGACTTTTTTACTTACTTAACTTTTTTAAACTATTTAAAATGCTATGCAGAAATAAACATAGTTACCTTTAAAATCTGTAATGGTATCTACAATAACAATCCCATACCTTACCCCTTCATTGTTAGGAACAATATAGGAACCAACTTTTATATACACAATAGGTATCTACATAGATTAGGTACATCTGCACCAACCAAAGAAAAACAGATAAGAAAACATTAACAAAGGGGTAATAAGTTTCCCTCTGCATGAGCTGCTGATTGAAGACCCTCTCTAACTCACGGTAGTTCACTGGGAAAATAATAATATGAGTAAACACTTCTCGATAAAGATCTACTAGTCAGGAAAGGTTGAAAAAACTCCTCTCAACTAAAGACACGAAAAAAACTTCGAAAACTGAAGTATTTACCTCATTATAACTAAACCCCTTTCACATGCGGTCCTTTTCAACCCATCAGAATATTTGTGATAAATATTAGGCACGAAAATTCCGTATTTATCTCGCGTATTAAAAAAAAATGTAATATAAGAAAGGCCTCGGTAAACAATCAATGATTCTATACAGTTCGTCACCTAGGTTTCTAAATTATAATAATAACGTATTTAATGTTTGAATAAATCAATAAAAAAATATAATAACATATGCGAAAACGCATCAAGTTCATTTGAGGGGTGTTCACGTCACTATTTTGTAAAATATACTTTAAACAGATAGGTTGACCTCATCCTACCTCAAGTCAAGTAGTAATGAGGTGAGCTTAAGGGCGACAAGTAAAGCATTATAAATCTGTTACTAGACTTGTCGCCCTTACCTTGAAGGTTTGACCCCTGCTACTAACGTAGGAGCTCTGAAAACCTTACTCACACATAGGAACACAACAGCACCAAAGTGATTGTAGTATTGTACCTGTCTTAAACAAACTTACAACTGTACGAAAAGCGACGTCACACTAATTTTTAACACTATGTGTTTTGACTAATTTTTATCTCCATGATAAAGAAAAACATGTATTTTATATTTATTGGTGAACCAACTGTGTACCAAACAGAAATTTTAAGTCATCTGCCCTTTTCAACGTATTATTTATAAATTAAAAAGTTTGTACACTGGTTATCATGTTTTAAGATCACAACGAACTAAGACACAATAAAATGACAACTTAACTGTTCAGAGTAAACTTAATCTAAATTGCGGCAATATTTTCTAAATCAAGAGAAGACAAAGCGACGTCGGGAACAAACAACTTGGAGCTTTCAAAAGTTCGATTGCATTGTGCTTTCTTTCTTGAGACGGCGTTAAAAGCTCTCTATTCTTTTGTCGATGATAAATAAATGCAGCGGTTCTTTATTTCGACTTGTGACATGTATGTATGACATATACAGTATGCTGAGTAACTAAAATTTCTGTTTGAAACTGATGGGCAGTAAGATAAAAAAAAAATATAAGACATATTTTTTCTTTTATCATTTGAAAAAAAAAACTAAAACACTTTACGATTAAATTAAACGCTTTGTCACTGCTTATCACAGTATTTCTGAAATGGTAACGTAAATGCTCTCTCCTAACCCTTGAAACGTTGTATCATTACCAAGTATTCTTTATTTGTCGATTTGTTTCAAACACAAACTACGTTTTAAAAATCTAAATGACGGACTTAATTAAAATATTTTCAAAATTTTAAATTTTTTTTTAAATAATATATTTTTAAAATAATTGAATGGGTCAAAACGCGACACCATTTTTATTTAGTAGTTAATACGAACTACTTACTGCCAGACGTTTCGGTTAGGTTGCACTAACCGTGGTCACGAGCTGACTTAATAAAACATCGTTTGATACGGACACATTACCCTATAAATTTTCATTCTATCTACTATTTTTCGTCTCTTATATTTTAAGTATCATTTTTCCCTCTCTACCTTCTTATCCGAAATTTCTAACAACAAAATTTTAGATCTAGGACCTCATTACTGATACAGGTCTGTCCTAGACAGCTGTATACCGTCTGGAATACTATCATCAGCTCTTTTGTATGAGTAAGCTGAAGATAGCCTCAAACTACCATTGTACAGTCACGTTCATAAAGATATGAGGTGTGAAAGTAGTCAAAAATATATGAGGAACAAAGGTGCAATAATATATGATCATTCAAAGTCACCTTAATATTGTACACATCCAACAAGTCATAAATATCTTCTCATCATAAGTCTCCAATAACATGTACGCGATTACAATCATCATTAATATGTACGCATCCAAACTGTTCATTGGTATCTAAGCGGTCAGAGTGATCATAAATATCTACACATTAGGCAGATTTTTAAATTTCGAGTGCGTACAGTGTCGGCGTCCCAAGCAGCAAGGCTTCAATTGTTTCACCATTTTCGTTTTCTTCGTTTGCTGTGCCCGCAACTTAGACATCTCTTTGTAAGCTTTTATATTAACTTCAATTTTGTATATACTACATTATAGGTATGTATGTTTACAATTTTTAAAATGAAGAATTGACTCAGTTCAGGTTGCCCAATTGAGCTGAAATTTGGTATACTTAGGTAACTGCGATAACAATACATGGTAACATGGAGCTGGTCAGATAATGAAGTTAGAAGATACCCATAGGAACACCTGTTCCTGTGGAATTGAAATTTGGTACACCTTCTTTGTTTAAAAAAAAAATAGTTTTATGTATATCTTGATTCTTGTTTGCTTTGTATGTTCATAATAAAAGCTTGTTTATAAAATATTTTCACCTACCAATAAATATTTTTCTAAAATAATCTCAATTAATATTTTCTATACCTATTATAAAAATGTAACAGGTCCGTGTTAATATTTAAGAGATTTAGGAAAAATATAAGTTTCAGGGGGTCTCGAAGAAAGCAATTGAGGCCAAAACTTGGTGTTTTAAGAATTTTTGTCTGTCTGTGTGTTTGTGTCGACATCACGCAAGAACAACTGCACCAAATTTAATGTAGTTTTCCAAGATTTACTTTTGCAGATCTAACTTAAAAACGAGGCTACGACTTATCAGAGTTTAAATCCAGGAACTCCTAACGGGAGTGTTTTAATTAATCCCATGGCTATAACTTTTGATCACTTTACAGTCAAATAGTTGAATTTTTACATAATGTGTTATTACGCATTATGTAAAAATTCAATAAGAAAGGTAGGGCATAGCGATATAAAGCTCGAACTGGAGCAGCCCGACTGGTGAAATACCTCCACCTTACAGAAGACCGCAGCCAAATAACAATCACTTCGGTGTTGTTGTGTTCCTGCGTGTGAGTAAGGTTTGCAGAGCTCCTGGGGGTGCTACATTAGTAGCAGGGGTCAAGCCTTCAAGGTAAGGGGGACAAGTCCAGTAACAGATTTAGTATGCTGTACTTGTCGCCTTTAAGCTAGGACCTCATTACCACTTAACATCAGGTGGGCTAAGGTCAATCTTGAAGTGTAATATATAAAAAAATCAACTATTTGCCTACTATAGCCACTATGACATAACTAAGTAACTAATACTAATACCTACTAAATTAACTTATCTTAATTTATTAAAAACATCTAAGATTATTAAGGTTCCGTAGCCAAATGGCAAAAAACGGATCCGTTATGGATTCGTCATGTCTATCTGTCCATCCGTATGTTGCAGCCACTTTTTTCCGAAATTATAAAACCTTTACTATTAAAACTTGGTATGTGGATGTATTCTGTGAACCGTATTAAGGTTTTTCACAAAAATAGAAAAAAAACAATACTTTTCAGGGGCGCCCCATACCTAAAATTTTTTTTTTCATTTTTTCTTAATTGAATAGTTTGCACGAGAGACACTTCCAAAGTGGTAAAATATCCCCCCTTCCCTTTACTTTTAAAATAAGAAAATAATAAAACAAAAAAGTATATCTGATTTACAATACTCAATAAACTTCCGTTTAAAATTGGTTTGAACGAGATCTAGTTAGTAGTTTTTTTTAATATGTCATAAATCTTTAGCCGCAATAATTTCCAATAAGAATACTTAAGACTTAATGAATACATTGGCATAGTTGACTATGGTTTTAACTACACATTGATGTGATTATTAAATTTAATACCACATAGTTTAAAAATCTGGAGACCAGCTCCCAAAAACTTAATTCATTGGTCGGATCCGAATAGTAATAACAGTCTTTAATTCTCATAATTGTACCCAATTCTTTCGAATGCGAATTATACGTCTTCAAAAAAACAAATATTATAAATGCAAATTTAAAACCCTATTTTAATTTTTAACCTTTTCAATAATAAATAGTAAAGTTTAAGCATTTTTTTATCATTTCATAATTTACTTTCATTTAATTTATCAAGTTTAGTACCGAGAATTAATTCTTATAATCGATTGAACTAACGGATCGCAATCGAGTGTAGATTGTAGTCGGTTCAATTCCCGCGTGAATTAACAAAAACTTTAAATTCAGTTTCCTATCTTTACAAACTTCCACTTGCATGCACGTAATTTTATGGCATATCCATATATTTGTAGGCTGTGACGCAATTGGACATCCTAGTTTTCGTTTATCGATGTGTCTTAGAACGTCACTGTCAATAATAATAATTAAATCAATCGTATCTTGTAAACATTAAAGTTTACTTTTCTTTACTACCAACATATTTATGATCACTTTGAATGCTTAGATACCAATGAATACTTAGGACGCGAATATATTATTGCTCATCTTAACACATAACATATTTATGGAATCGTGTAGTTTAGATAATTTTGATCACTCTGTACGCTTACAACAATATGACGACCCGACAACGTACATAAAAATGAACTTCTGTCCCTCAGATAATTTTGACCACTCTGGACACTTAGATCTTTATGAAGCTGACTGTACGAGTAATATAACAAAAGGCAAATAGGACTCTAGGTAGTCTACAAATAGAAAAGAGGTCACAATGAATCGAAATGATAGAGTACTTCAAGCCTATGTCTTATCAACATCTAGTTGATAAAATTACCAGCAAGTCGCTTAGAAAATAAATAATAAATAAAATAAATAATAAATATTTAACCACATCACATACATTGCTCTCATTCTGTGATAAGTAGCTTAAGCACTTGTGTTACAGATATAAATATATCAGAAACAACTACGGTACCACAACACCCAGACCGGAGACAATATAGAAAAGTTAATTTCCCATATTGACTCGACCGGGGATCGAACCTGGGACATCAGAGATGACGCGACGCCAACAAGACCGCCTAAATTATACTTAATTATGTCTGCAAAACCAATTTCTGTAAATTTTTCTGTGCAATAAAATGTATCTATCTTAAAGTCCTATTAAAAAAACCTTCTATACTCTGATATTTTTCCAATAAGAACCTCATTACTGCAAAACCCCAGTGCCAGTCTGGTACCGACATGGCGACGTTGCTATCATCACTTCATTTATTTATCTTAAGGGTTACTATACACAGATAAATGCTGAGTATTTGCTTTTTAGTGGTATTTTTTTATTAATACACTGCCGTTCTATAAATAATTAATTTTAGGGTTCCATACCTACAGGGTAAAAATGGGACCCATTTACTAAGACTTCCATCCGATATTTTTTAAACGCTTTATTCGCATTTGAAGTTGGTTACGTTTATGAGTATTAAAAACGACTATTCGTCATCGGATCCCACATATTTAGTTTTTAGGGTTACGTAGCCGAATGGGAAAACACAGAACTCTTATGGATTCGTCATGTCTACCCGTCCGTCCGTCTGTTCATCTGCCCATCCGTATGTCACACTGTTTTGCCGTAACTATAAAAGCTATACTTTACATTAAGATTTCATACAAAAATAGAAAGAAACACAACTAAAACTCAATTTTATTTCTATCAAACCGTTACGTGTGGGGTATGAATCATTAAAAATAATATAGAGGTCATTAAAAATAATATAGAGGTTTCTATATATGGAAAATGTAATCCCATTGTTCTTGTAGTTTTTGGTTTCACTCCTATTTTTACACGTAACAACACTACAAGTCGGCATTTTGGTATTATTACACCACCACGGTAGAATCACGACTGACTAAGCGGTGCGCAGTGTTATTTCGTTTTGGGCATGTCGTGGAGGCATGGGTCATGCGCCCGTCTCATATCTATTTCTTTTTATGATCTGATTGTGGCACGGAACCCTACATGAGCGAGCCCGACTCGCACTTGGCTAGTTTTTTCATAGGCTAAGACGTCAGCTTACTTTGGGTATTTTTGTTATTTTCCTTACAATATTATCAGCGAATAAGGGAAACATATTTTCTTGGTTCACCTTTATTTATAGAATAAATCCGCAGCAACGATATTTTACGTATCAATAAGGAGCTCATTATCGCTAAACCACTGTGCTCGTCTGGCCCCGTCAAGGCTTTTGAACGTTAAGGTAAATTTCCTTACTGTACCTTACATGACGTCTACGTTTAATCGTAATCTAGAGACAGCAAATAGAATACTTATGTTTATTTACTTTAGTAGTTAGTGAATTAAATCATTATGATAATGACGACCTCCGTAGCCGTGAGGCGAGCGAGCCGGACTTTGGTGTTGTGCCATCTCTGAGGTTCCGGGTTCGATTCCCGGTCAGGTCAATATGTGAAACGAAATTTTCTTTGTTGTCTCAGGTCTGGGTGTTGTAGTACCGTCGTTGTTTCTGATATCTGTAACACAAGTGCTTAAGCTACTTACCAAAGAATCAGAGCAATGTATGTGATGTTCTCTAATATTATCACTATGGAGACATTGGGGGTTTGGGGTCCGGAAGCTCGAACATTATATCGAGAATTGTTCGCTTGGCTTATAGAGGTTTCTGTTGATCAGAATGCTCGCAATTACCTCGGCCAAGGCATTAGTATGGCTATCCAAAGAGGTAACATTGCTAGAATTCTGAGCACCCTTCATACCAGAGCGTTTGTAAATATTCAGTAAATTTTCTATTAAATCCTTTTATAGTATTCTATATTAATAAATAAGTTAGTGCCTGTAAAACCAATATTTAAAAAACAATTGAATTATGATGATCACAACGTTGGAGTGTTGGATACTCGATTAGCGTAAGATCCAGCTTCGATTCTCAGTTTGGTTAATCCGGGAAACGAAATTTCAGAAATTGCTTGGCTCTGGTTTGACCTACAGTTAGTGTCCGTAATTTGGTAGGTTCCCTTATTACAAGAATACAAACATAAGTGTAAGACCAACCGATTGGTGTGATTTTCTTTTTAGATATATTCCATATATTGAGCGGTAGGGTACAATTTTCATGTAATTCAAGAGCACAGAAAATAATTCACAAAGTTTCATTGTGCCTGGTTTTAAGAGGACATTACTAGGTTTGACAACAACTGGCTATTTGTCTTGAGATCTCCCATATTGGTGACCCCGAGGCGATAATAGACAATATAGTTTCGAAAACAGAGCACCTTTCACTTGTTTCAGTGGGCATATTCCAACACAATCTTACAGTCACAATTTATGTATAACCACTTTATTCCGATATTTTTCCAATAAGAATCTCATTACTGCAAAACCGCTGTGCCAGTCTAGTACCGACGTGGTCAGGTTGCTTTACTTCATTTATACGTTTAATTTTCCTAAGGCTCATTATACACAGACCAATGGTAGATTTTAACAAATAAGGAATGCAAATCAAGCTAAAAATGTTTTCCATACTGGGCATAATGGGGCATGAAGATCCGCTAGATGATACTAGGTGGGCGTAAGGTCCAACCGTGATTGGTTATTTTTGACATGACATTATGAGATGTGTCACCATCAAGCCCCTTTTTTTTTGAGATGGGGAAAATACTTTTCGTACCATACCGCTGCCGTGGGGACGACAGCGACGTGTGTGGGACTCCTCCGCTCGTAGGAGCGAGGACTACCCTAACTAAAAACCCCACCCACCTTCTCATCGCCCAGTGACAGCGCTATGGGAAACTGAACTCATAACGGCCATCTTCGTCTAGTCTCCCCGTCACCATCTCCCCATAGCATGCGCCACTCGAGTAAATTTTATCGCGCTCTCAAGGAATGTCGAAATTAATGCGTCATCTGCTGATTGGCTGAAAATACGAGTACGGTGTACTATCGCCTTTATTGGGTGTACAAACTTTTGTCGTCTTAAGCGAGAAATTTTACGTATTGCGCATGCTAGGCCTGCTTGACATGTTAAGCACCAATCACGAATCAGTTGAACCTCACGCCTAGTGTCATCTAGCGGATTTTTCATGCGGTAGTCCCCTTTGAGATCACAAATGAAGACCAAACACAAAAGTCCAGAAACTGCATTAAGCAATCAGGTAAAAACGCAACGATTAGTCGCGACATGGCGCGGCGCTAGCGTCACTTCGTTTGCACGTTTAATTCTCATTGCTAAGGCTTCGTCTAGACGTGAAGCTCCGATGGAGACGAAAGTATCTTTTCTCGACTCGGCTTAAAAATTGGCTAAGGGTGAACCGGGAGTTACGAAATGGTTAACGGAAATTTTATGTTTATTTTACCATTTGGACCTTGGAATATAATCTCCAAAGGTTAAAGAATGTTGCAGCAGCAGTACAGCGCATATTTTTAAAGAAATTTTCAGGCACAATTTACAGAACAATAACACATAATATCCATATCAACAGTCTCTCTAGGAAGACAGCTTCGTTGGTGGTCTTAGTGAAAATAGTACGGTTTAATATATATTTAAATTATAATGAGGAAAGATTTAATTGTTTGCTAGTTTCCTGGAAAATACTGAGCTAATTTGAAAAAACTTTAATTGTTGGGAAGATACACTATCTTCGGGTAATATAAGAAACTTCAAAATGAAGGGTCCACGGCAATTATGATGAATGTCCAAAATATCAAAATCTATGTGATCAACGTGATGACCTCCGTAGCCGAGAGGCGAGCGTGCCTGACTTCGGCGTCGCGCCATCTCTGAGGTCCCGGGTTCGATCCCCGGTCGGGTCAATATGGGAAACGTAGTTTTCCATATTATCTCGGATCTGGGTGTTGTGGTACCGTCGTTGTTTCTGATTTTCTGCAATACA
Source organism: Glyphodes pyloalis (assembly GCA_037074685.1). NCBI lineage: Eukaryota > Metazoa > Arthropoda > Insecta > Lepidoptera > Crambidae > Glyphodes > Glyphodes pyloalis. Next base: position 7,029,605 of record JAYKKO010000020.1, read on the forward strand.
AGATCTATACCTTACCATAGAATTTTAAGACTTTCGCGTTCCATTTTAAAGGTATGTGATGTTGACCAATATTTATTTATCATTTATTTAAACCGTTATTCGGTCACTTCATACATTCAGCTAGTAATTTCGTTTTACTAACTAGGCAATATCGCTCCCAGTACTGAGATGAAACCGTTTCTGATATTTGCCTACACGTCTAGAACGCTCAGTGTCATAGGTATTCACGATGGAGAGTCGTTGTTAACGAAACAACTACTTTCTTTCTAATTCTTTTCGTTGACAGATGCTCGCAGGTTGGCAAGGTTCTTATTAAGCACAATGTGCATTAGGACCTACAGTTTGTTTAATTTAAATATATATATTTAAAAAAAATCTTATTTCTTTGAATCAATTAATTATTTTTTACAATTTGCTACATTATTTTATCTAATTAATACACTGTATGTCTTAGTGCAAAACTAGTTATAAGTTCAGCTATATTTGTAATATGAACGACAGAGTTTCTTGCCGGGATCTTCTCTGTAAGTTATAGGTTCCGAACCGGAGGTAGCGTCATTTGCATTATATAGACGTTTCATAAATATTACTGGTGTAATTTACATGAATAAAAGAATTTTGAATTTAAATTTGAATTTGAATTCTCTCTATCAAATACTGGTAAGTATTCAAAACCTGTGGTAATAAATCAACAAATTTCTGACGGACCCCTAAAAACTAACTTAGTTCACAGTCTTTTTGCATACGTTATGGGATCAGATCAGCCTTTGTAGAATTTAGAAGTTCTTTGAAATACTATTGTGAGGGCTTTTAGTCCAAGTTCGGATTTGTGTAATTGGCTGGATGGAATAGACGTGTGAGAAAGTCTGCGCCATTTTATATTTCTGGTATATTAAAAGTTTCTTAGGAGACACATTAAAAGTAAGTATTTTTTGTAATTTAAGCTTATCGAAAACTCAAGACTGGTGCAATTATGTTTAAAGTCTGTTTTTTTTAATGTTAATCCCAAATTTATCATTTGTTTAAGAGTATGACTATATATTATGTTATATATCTATGAGTTTATGTATGTTTAAGTTGCTATACTATGAATATAATTCAAGAAATAAAACTTTATTAATGTTGCACGGCCGTACCCATTTCTCGCCATCTACTATTTCCTCTACCTTAAGGTTGTCTGGAAGAGATCGCTTTCTAGCGATAAGACCGCCTAAATTGTATTATAATCAATCTGTAAAACCTATTTCTGTAAAGTTTTGTGCAATAAAGTATATCTATCTATCTATGACTTTCACTATTAGCAATTCTTGGTCAGTCTTTTTTTGAAGAAGTAGACGGTTGTTGTCAAGTCAATAGCTTATTCAAATTCAATTAATTTTATGTCATCCCTAATGGCTGGTTCCAATATTTTACTTCTTATCTTACAATTTACGATTCGTAATGTGTCAAAAAGACTATCAATTTTTTCCAACCGTCTGTGAGCCGTTAATTCTAATTTTTAATTTACTTTCCATATAAATGCTGTTATCAGTGGTTTATGGCTTACGCCTCGTTTAACTACTTACTATCATCCGTAGTTGGAACGGATCGTTTTTCAAATATTGGAACCAGGCATGAATGACTCGTTCAGTAGTTGGTTCATTATAAATTAATATCGGACAACATCAGAGATCATTATAGATATCAGAAACAACGATGATACCAAACACCCAGACCCGAGACAATATAGAAAAGATTATTTCCCATATGACCTAACCGGTGATCTAACTCAGGACCTCAGCTATAGCTCGACGCCAAGGTCCGGTCTGGTTTCTTTGATACGGAGGTCGTCATTGAAACTGAAATCAATGAAGGTATTCACAGAAAGCATACTTTTTTCGGTTATAAAAAAAAACGCTTACATTTGACCATAACCTCATAAAGTTTAAACATAGAAAAAAGTGGGGATTTGAGCTCTCAAACTCTGGATATTAGAGCTCAGTGTCCTTACCACGTCCCCAAACATATTGAAAAACAGACAATTACTTTGACGACCTCCGTAGCCGAGAGGCGAGCGGGCCTGACTTTGGCGAGCGCCATCTCTGAGGTTCCGGGTTCGATCCCCGGTCGGGTCAATATGGAAAACGAACTTTTCCATATTGTCTCGGGTCTGGGTGTTGTGGTACCGTCGTTGTTTCTGATTTCTGTAACACAAGTGCTTAAGCTACTTACCTCAGAATCAGAGCAATGTATGTGATGTTGTCCAATATTTAATATTTAATATATTACTATAAAATTACATACCTGAAGTCTGATTGTAGTCGACCTATAAGTTCGATCAGCTGTATTTTGGGCTTGACATGTGAATGTGCTATTGTGGTGTTGTCTTCTTGGCCGCAAATGAAGTATCGATCTGTGAAAGAAACACAAATTGAAAAATAAGATTTAACCAATTTTCGCTACAAGAATCCAACCACCGGGAGGCCTACCGCCAAAGACTAAAAATTGTATCGGATACGAAGACTACAATTTATAATTTTCATAATCGTAAGCAACTCACATCGAATGTGATTAAAGCGTTAATAAGAATACAGGTAAAGAAATTGAAAATTCAAAAACTCATAAAAAGTGTAAAAAAGGCCCTTTTATTTGATACCTATATTGAGCGAGTTGTAACAAAAAAAATTAGGAAATCCGTTTTTTCCTGGCGGCGGCCATCTTGGATTTGAAATTTGTCATTATGAAAGTATATTCTGCTAGTTAAGCCCTTTTATATGATTGTGGGAGTTGTGTTACCCATATACATACACCGACACGTCAAACTTATAACAACCCGTCGTTTCGGCGTCGGGGGTTAAAAAAAAAACAAATTATTATTTTAAAAATTACGTTCCAATTCCCGAATTTTTGCATAAAATCGATACCTTTCGTTTGTGGGTTTTGTTTTTAGTGATAAGCATGCTGTTTTGTGTGTAAATATATTTATAACCATTTATACTATATTTATATTTATACTTTTAGTTTTTAAGAAACTACATGTAACATCATTACTTACTTATGGAGTGCAATAAATAATATGAATATGAATATGAATATGAATATAACAAATAAAATGTAGGTTTTTATTTAACTTCAGCCATCTGTGAGTAAGCAAAAGGTAAATATTTGAATATGTAAATAAATAAGAAAGGATTAAAATACGGTAGAAAAGATGTTTAATCTACCAAAAACGTGTCCCAAGGGAGATCGACCGTCCGGCTTATTGAAATAAAAATAATAAAATATAAATACGAGTCAAATACGAAAAACATTTCTTGGAACGGTAAAAGTTTTTAAAGTTAAAGTAAGTTTCAGTTTCCTGATTTTTTTTAAAATATAGATTTGGCCGATACTAATACGTAGACATAGACAAGAGGTAGATATATTTAAAGGTATCTATAGTCCAGTGGTGGCCAACCAGTCGATCGTGGCCAGGCAAAAAATAATTTAGACTAGACTGCACAGCGTAATTATCAACCACTGCAGCATCATCTTGTATCATTGTTCAATCGCTGTTTTGACACGGTATAAAACACTACTAATACTGATAAATAAGAATCACATGATTGTGTACTAAACTATTCTGTTTCATTAAAGATTCCAAGAAGTATGTTCTTGGTAGATCGCACAGGGATGCGTTAGTAAACAGTAGATCTTAGGTCTAATCAAGTTGGCCACCCCTGCTATAGACCGATAGATGATGGCAGATTTTGGGCTCAAAAATATTATCGAAATTAGTTTTACAAAAAAAAATAGTACAGTACACAAACATACCGACATTTTGGTAAACGAACCTTCGGTCAACGTTGACGTATAAACATGTCAGATTACGAACATCTGGTTTCTCATTTGCGTTATATACACCCATCGAACCCATTCGACCCATTCACCCCACCCCATTGAAATTGCAAGAGCCTGTGCCTCAATAGACGATGAGAAGTTTGGGGTTTTAAATTGGTAGTTCTCTCTCTTTTCAGAGCGGGAGAACTTACTCTGCTATTTTTTCCGAGGTAGCTGTACAGTGTAACCCCTCATAAAAAGTGGAGAGAGAGTTTTAATTTATTACCGAGCTGTGTATCTCCGACCATCGGCCAAGGGTTCCGTAGTGTACGTCACTCCTTGAGTCAGAACACCTCCATCGTTGTCCACCCACGTTATCTGAAAGAAATAATGTATATGAAATGAAAACATTTCTCAAACTACTACTTATAAGAGTGCATGAGATGGATCATTTTAAGGAAGTCTTGGACTACTTTTGTGATAGCGTTTACAATAATTAGGCGAATATACACTAAGGAAAAATATGTCCGTGAATATCCGAGGAAGATACTAATATCGCGAAAATGGTTCAAGGCCGATGTTATTAGTGAAATCAGGCCTAAAACTAGATTTAAAGCATTTCAACAAAGACAAGACAGGAAAGTAACGATAATGCCTCGGAGTGTGATTCTAGAGGCAAGAAAGCGTTAGAAGTACAAAAAGAAGGTGTGAGACAAGAATCCCTTTTTAAGGGGTAAAAGCCCCGTACCTACCCTGGGTATATAATAGCTGCGTGTTTGGAACTCCACCACTCTACTAGTACTCTAATAGCCCCATACTTTTCGCCAATTCGAAATAGTTTGCTGTTTGAACTCACATAAATTCACCAATACCAAAAAACCACACAGCTGTGAATAATCCTTCTTAACATAAAAAACACGACAGAATTTTTGGATGTATGATGATTTCTATGTTACGCAAAAACTATTGAATGTATTTTAATGAAATTTTTATGTCTATTCATTTATAAATATACATACAAGATCCTCACAGGCAACAACTTTACAATAAGATAGTGTTAAGATAGGAGAAATACAAAATTACCATTAGGTATATTTTATATTTTCGAAATGACGGAAACAAAGTCGCTAGCAAACCGCGATTATTAATATCTATAAATATTCGTATGAACCATGCCTTTGAATAACAATAACACAATCTGTCGTTGCCCATCGTATTTGCTCTATTTATCTTGTATTTACTCAACACCCAGAAGGGTTAATGTTTGTCTGTGTATTTACTGTAATCGGCGAAGCAGGGTCAGTCGTATTGATCTCGACGAGGCTTGTCTTGGGGGAAAACTACACATCTATGTTACGGCAAGCGAAATTTAATTGTAACAAATTGGTGAATTTAATTTTAGGATATGGTTTTGAAAGTTGATCTATATATACCTATGTATATGTAAATATAAAGTCATGTCTTTCATAGATACGTTTTTCAGAATAACGAATAGCTTATGAATATTATTGGCTTTGAAAAAGATTTTCTTTCAACACTTAGTGAAAATATCAATTAGCTTATTCAATGTTTACTGTTGAGCTTAGACATCTATCATTGACAATATTGACTTCAATAAGATATTTTATTTAGAAGTCAAAATTGGCTTTGCACCGAACGATCCCAATAAATTTAAAACTCTATAAAGACAGAAGTAAAAAATAGAAAAGGAAAGGGGTTGTCCACCATCTCTGAGATCTCGAGTTCGGATTCCGGACGTAGCCCGTTCATACGGAAAACGAACATTTCTATATTGTTTCGGGTCTGGGCGTTGTGATACCGTCATACCTTAACAAATGCTGAGTATTTGCTATATAGTGACATAATTTTATGTTTTAGTTGCTGTTATATAAATCCTTTGCTATTTCACAAAATAAACATTTCTATTTTTCATTTTATATATTTCTGTAGCGCAAATACTTAAGCTACTTAGCAAAGAGCAATGTATATTTGTTTCGAGTTCAACTCCCTCTTTTTAATTAATATAAAGGTTTCTAATCAGGATGTGTCGTTCAATTGCTAATGCGAGATCAATGGTATGACTTGAAGAGATTACGTTGGTAATATGGTTTTTATTCAGCCATTTTGAAGCTGATAATATGCCTTATCTGAAATAAGAGATGAAATCATAGTCCAAGCGTGGCCAGTGGGGGTTGATTTGTGATTTTGTATGGTAATGATATTAATTACCTCGGCAGCAGGTTTTCCTCCGACAGACACACATTCCAAGTTCACTTCACTGTCCTCCACTGCTTGGAGAATCGGACCCTGGAGAATTTTTGGTGGGTTGGGAGGCATGAAGACTACCAGCCGAGCGTATCTTGAGCGAATTGCTGGTTCTCCTGTAGACAAAGAAAAATAATATCAGACAACATTACATACATTGCTCTGATTTTGTGGTAAGTAACTTCAGCACTTATATTCCATAAATCAGAAACAACGACGGTACCAGAACACCCAGACCCGAATATAGAAAAGTTCGTTTCCCATATTGACCGGACGCCAAAGTCCGGCCCGCTCGTCTCTCAGCTACGGAGATCGTCCAATCGACCTGATTTAAAATAGCTCAAGGACTTTGATAAGGAAACCAGAAATAACGGCGGAACATTCACGTGCACTAATTTTTATGCAAACTCATTATAAAATGGACCTCATGTCAACCTCTATAGTTTTTAAATTTTTTTTATCTCGTGACTGCCAAATATAAACTATTGTAAATTGTAAAGCTATTGCAGAATTCAGTCACTGTTTCAAATTCAAATGTTATGAAATTATGAAATTCAAATATTTTGATATCAAATCCGTTGTCATCGCGATGTGGGTTCCTCTCTTGCTTACCATCAGGCTGGGAGGAGCCAATATACTGCGCTACTATATAAAAAAAAAAAAAAAAAAAATTTAATTTAGCATCATACCAATAAAGACAAAAATATTAGCACATAACAAAAACTCCCGAACAGAAACTCCTTAAATCGATATTTCTAAAAATATTCATTCATTCTCAATTAGATCGCCCGAGCGATACCGCAAAAATATTACCCAGAAGCAATTGAAATAACTATTACAGAAGTCAGGGAAAAGTTAAGAGGATAAAAGCGACTGGAGTCTCCGTTTTAAACGTATTTTTTATTCCAGAAAAGCCTACGTTGCTAAAATCTTATCGAATGCAGAATCTTAATAGCTTTACAGTCTAGAAAGTTTATACCCGCTTTATTGTAGTATTGTATGGAGCGCAGGAAGGGAAATATCGCTGTTTTAAACAGCACTAACGCTGTTATTGAGGGAATACCATTTCGAAAGTGATTTATGCTTATCAGATCGATAAATCGAGATCAGTGTTCCGCATTACTACTAGTACTGTGTCGATTTTTTCATCTTTACAGTGCTTTACGCGGCACTAGCTAGATAAATTTCATCGCCTACGATAACTTGCGGTAAACTCAGTAGGAAGAGCAGCACGCGCGATACGTGAAGGTCGTGGGTTCGATTCCCGTACCGCAAGGGGAGATAAAAAAAATATGTTTCTTTAAAACACTGGTACTGTGATCGTTTATTGGTGTGCCACGGTAAAAGGTTATCAAAACATCCATTCTCTGACAGCATTTCTTATGAACACTTACCAATGAATGGTGGAAATGAAGTTAATATTGTTTTATTAATCAATTAAACAATGTATATTATGAAAATCCTTGCTTGTAATTTTATAACTCAAGAGCGGTTCATCTATCCAAACCAAATGTTTAGACTTTGTTCGGACTATTTACTAGATAGTTTATGTGAAGTTATACAAAATCGGTCGAGCGGTAATTCATTTATCACGTTTTTTGTAACAAATGAATATATGTGAGAAATTGCGACGGCCTAACTATCTTTTGAACAAACAAGATTTTTTTACACAATGTATTAAAAAAATGTTTGATTAATGTAATGTTGACGCTACGAATGACATTATAAATTAGCATTGTAGGTACAAGTTTAACAATAATTAAAAACAATAAATCTTCATTTTGCAACCTTTATTTTTAAATTCACTTATCTGGGTTTTTATCTTTATTTGACTTGTCCTTAATCTTTATACAAACATGATATTTAAAGCTATTAAGGTGTTTTAGAATTAATCTTCTGATGTTTCATTATATGAACGTGATATGGTTAATGAGTTCAAAAACATATTGTCTTTCAGACGTCACTTACACAGCCTCTTATGTACTAAGCTAATTAATGTATAAGAATCAAATCTCCATACTTAGTACTGACAATTTGTGTTTCAATGTCCCAAGAGTTAAAATGATTTATTTGTCTTTTATTGTAATCCCTACTAATATTATAAATGTGAAAGTAACTCTGTCTGTCTGCCTGTGTGTCTGTTACGCTTTCCTGCTTAAACCTCTCAACCGATTTTGATGAAGTTGAATCTCAAGAACGGACATAGGCTACTTTTTTTTAGAAAATAAGGGGGGGGGGCATCCACCTATGGTAATGCCACCTTTGAAAGTTTATATGGAAAAATGTTTCGAATATTAGGGGAGAAAGGGGTAAAACCGACCATCAAAGGATGTAGTCCACGCGAACGAAGTCGCGGGCACAGCTAGTTAGTTTATAATGTCTGAACGTTTGCGCAAAACACAAATCACTCTCTTTTAATTAATTCTTATAATCTGATGAATAAAATCAGGCGCAGGACCAACTAATTACATGCCGATACAATTGATATTTTTCCTTATTCGACATTTTAGGTTATCAGTCTAAAAATGTCTTGCATAAGCTGGTAACCATAAAGCTGTTCTTCTGACGGAAATTGAATCCAAGACCTAGGACACGAGCCTAATCTCATTACGACTAGAACGAATAAAGTATACAATTCTTTCCTTACAAATTTAAAGATTTTTATAATCTCTAAAACGTAAGTTTGCCATAAACAACAGCACCCTCGAATTCAACAAAATTGTACGGTAATAAAAGTAAACTACTTCTTGACCTCAATTTTAAAGCGCTTGTGTGACTGAGTGCTTGCTGAAATCCAAACACAAGACCGTTTTAACAAGAACCTCGACTAAGACTAAGCTACTACTATAAATTCAGCTTGCTCCTGATACGTATTTGATGACAAAGTGCTGTAAGCAACGTATTGTACAAATTTATCGTAGTCATATTGCAAAACTATACAAGGGGTATACGTGCGGTTGACCCAAATACCCCTAGAATTCCCGGATTTACGAGTTAAACGAAACTAAGTTGCATAATTGGATTCCAGTTAAATTTGAGTTAAATGCCGTGCTGTATACAATTCGAGTTTAATGACATATTTATGTTGTCAATGCTTTAATAATTTGTAGGTGTATCTTGGAGACCAGCAAATTCCTTTCATGAAATATCTCCAAATTTAGGATATGTTAGTAATTAATCAACATATGATTGGACAATAATTAGATTAGTGATAGTGAGTAATAAAATAGTCAGAGTTAAAATGATGTGCCATTAAAAACATGATTTGTAAGTTTGAGTTAATATGCCAGTTTTATTTTTATATAAAAAAATCCTGAATATACTTTTACAAATATATTAAAATAAAGAATACAAGAATAGAAATAATAAAAAAAAAATTTTAGTAATTTAATTATTGACACTCTTTAAATTGTTTATTAGAAATCAAAAAACAACCACTGATATCCGACAATCCCTGACTAAGGGAATTTTTAAAAATAAAGTTCGTGAATACTTCTCTCTCGCTAACAAGTAGGTAATGATAGTCATGAATTTGTCAATTGCTGAACCAATTTATTTATCTGCTGAATTTATACGTATGTAGATATTTGTTTTTATATATAAATTATTAATATTATGTAAATCTAAGTATACCTTCATATTTTATATATTATATTCTAATTAATTTATATAGTATGTGTATTATTATCGTATACTTAAAAGATACCGTAATTTTATTTTAATGCTTAATTTATTGTTGTTTAAAATTATTTCTTTTTTTTTTCTCCCATGTTACCGCACTCATATACAAACTATCTGCATGACCCAAGGGCTGACTGGTAGAGAATGCCCCTAGCATTAAGTCCACCTGTTGTACCTATTTGTGTAATAAAGTTTTTAAATAAATAAATAAAAAATGGCTATGAAGCATCGTCATTAACAGAACTAAATACATTTATGATGATCATCAATGTATTTACTACTTCCTTAATTTTTGTCAAATACAAGGCATAAAAACTTTCAAGCAATAATTTATTTTTATTTTATTTTTATTTATTTATTTGCTAGTCACATGGTACATAAGGTGTTACAATTTAGGAAGTACATTGGGCACATGACACCCCGTTGGGGCACTGCAATAGAGATTCACAAATGAATTAATCTATTTAACTATAATTATAACTAAGTATCTATCTCTACTTATGTATCTATTTATTTAAGATTTATCATCAAAAAAATCTTTTAGGGTATAGTAGGCTTTCAAAAGCAGGTGTTCCTTTAGATGCTTTGTAAATAACTTCATATCATCTATGTCTTTTATACTGTCAGGAATGTTATTAAATATTTTGATTGACATCCAATGCGGACCAGATCTTACTAGTTGTAGGGCATTGCCAGGAGGGAATTTTAGTTTATTTTTATAACGATTATTGCGCTTTACAATTGTATGTGGTGTAAATAGATTATAATGTTTTTTAGTAAATTTACAAGATTCTAGTATGTATAAACATGTTAGGGTAAGAATTTTATATTGTACAAAGTATGTTTTGCAAGATATTAGAGGGTCAATATTATAAATAATTCTTAAACATTTCTTTTGGAGAATAAATAGGTCGTCTACATAATGACAAATCGTAAGCCCCAGACTTGTAACTCTTCTTGCATTATTTGTCATTTCGGTTATCTGTGTACGATGAAAACTAATACAAACACAATTCCGTAACGAATCGCTAAAGTTCCGCAAAATGGAAAGAGTGTTTTATTTGGATGACATCATTATACGTTCAAGTTCGGTAGTCACACTATTCGCACGCATTTGCAAAGTCAAACAAAAAACCAGATTCCATTCGGTCGTGTTTAAAACTCCCCAAACGAACCTACAGAGCCCGCACAAAGTTGTGAATGGAGTCGTTTAACTCTTTATGTATTACGGGAGCATAGTTGGAACTTCTGATTTATTCTAATAGTTTGGTACGGCGGGTTAATGGGTTTTGAAGGGGAAGTTTTTATATTTTTCGGGTTGTTTGTTGTTGGCGTGAAATGGTTTGGAGCGTTTGAATTTTTTCATATTTTTATTCAAATATTCAATTGTATTTACATTATTTGTAGATTTTTGTGAGTACGTTTTAAGGTGGTTTGTGGTGGTACTTTTTTTTCTTCAACGTTGTAATTTAATAGTTGTTTTTTTCTGTACTCACTGGCATATTCTCTTAAAATAAATTAAGTAATTATATTCCATCTACGCCCCCATTTTAACAAAAGTAACATGCAACAGAATAAATATATGCACCAGACAATCACTTAAAAAAACTGGTTTCAAATTAAGGGTTTCCCTGGTGGAGTCAACCCAACATAGCTAGATCCTATTCAGTAAAAAGTTCGTTTCCCAAATAGACTCAACCAAAAATAGAACCCAATACCTTACACTTTGGGAGTCTGCGCCATTGAAGTTGTAAATTATTTAAGAAAGCAAAATTAACTTACCAAACATGAACAAAAAGAACAAAAACATCCAAACATTAGTGAGAATGACTCCAGCAGCAAATTACAGTTCCTCTATCCCGCAACAACTCATAATCCCAACAAAACAACGCAGACGTCACAAGACAGCAAATTAGGAGCAGGGACATTATTATAACAGCAAATCCCAAAAGAAATCTCCGAAACAAGCCGCCTGACGGAGGGACAATAAATCTAGCCCAGGTGGCTTCTAATCATGATAAAGTTTGCGGCAGGTTTTGTCTTAGAATTGTATTTTTTTTTATAATTTAACTAGAAAGAGGAAAGCTTTACGAGAAATTTATGTATGCTTATCTGAATCTGTTTCGTCGTTTTGATTGGTTTGAGGTTTTTCACTCTTTTTATAATATGATACTATTTTGCTGAATATTTACACAAAGTGACTTTTGACGTCATAGTATAATTAAGGCCGTATTGGCGCTAAAAAGCGCCATTCTGATGATTTTTAGAGTAAAAGAAAAAATAAAATATTGAGTGACTAATGCTAAAAGTGGTAGTCAGGTTACAAATGTAAAAATAACCTTTTATTGAAAACTTGATTGCTATAATTTAAGAGAGCACTTTAACCAATACCACGTTTTAGCTCTTCAAACTTGATCTTTGTGATTAATTTTCTCGTCTTCTATTCAATTCGTAAATTGTGCAAACAAGGCTTTAAAAGCACCTTTTACCATCAAAGTAGGGTAAACACAATAGTTGTGTCACCGTACGAAGCGGTACAAACTTTTGAAGCTGCGACGTTGTTTAAATTCTAGTTAGCTAGTGGCTTAAGTCAAAGGAAATGGCGTATGAATGATCAGAATTTATATGTTGTAAGGAGAAAATAGTTAAAAAGCATGAGCCATGCGCCAGACAATCACATCTCAAACTAAGAAGTACCTACCAAAGCATTATGTCAATAAAGGGATTTTAATTTAGTTATGAATGTATGTTGCTATTGAAAGAATATCCACTAAGATCGTTAAATCAAATGTATTGGATATTATCTCTTAATCAGAGTCGCATTTCACCTATCGCAGTTTTGTATCGTAATAATTTGTTAATTTTAACGTTAGATTGGCGGAAACAGATGTCACTGAAGAAGAATCATACCCGCCACCCTTAGTTTAGCGAAATAAAATGACAAGCACAAGGCTAAACTACTAATAGGGGTATGAGCTCTTCACTGTCTCGCAAGCTCGGTTAAGATGAAAAGGCCACCTGCGGCCATTATCCGTAGTCAATTATCAAAAAACAAAGCAATAACTAAACTAGTACCTCCTTCTTCTTTAAAAGTAAAGTCAAGTAAAGTATCAGCCTATTTAATGACTAAGGTCAATAAGCCTCACATGAAATCAAGTCATCGCTTCAACAATTGATAGTGGGTTAACGACCACGCTAGCCAAAAGCAGGTGATAACAAATCCAAACTATGATAAAAACGGCCGAAACATGATTTGTTTAATTGAAGACCCGATGCATGACCCGGTACATAAAATACTAGCCCGTCCAGGCGTTCTTCTTTGTGTAGTCAGTTAAATAACAATTTTGTTCAGTTGCTCGCTCCGCTTTTCCCGCTCGCTTAGCTCGCTATTTGGACCACAACAGCCGAACAAAGCTTTAGTGGCCGGACAATTTGCGGCCCGTCGACGCTTCTTTGACCGCTCGCCAACGTTACTGTTTTCTTTCCTTTGCGCGCTGTTTTTGATAATTAATAGGATATATTGAAGGAACTTTTGCCAAGTAGCTTTTGAGGTCCGTTGATTAATTAGAGGGGAAAGTGGTTGTTTTGTTCTGTTACAAATGGCGTTTGATGTTTAATTAGTGTATATTAATTAGGTTTATTTAACCAATGGCGTATTATTTTGTGAAATTAAACTGCGAAAACTAAGATAGACCAATAACAACTGAAATTAAATTATTCTTTTTTTCTTTTTATATTTGATAAATGTTTTTCTATGCATGAAATAAATGTTTTACTACATTTAGATATTCACTACCCAGTCTCCAAGATACGACTTTTGCATTCTTTGCTAATTTGTCAGGAAAATCTGCAAATCAAGGATGTACCTAAACGAAACTCAAGGGTTTTACATTGAGCGATTAACATACTGCTGTCCACAACCCTTACAAGAGCACCCTTGCCATTGATGCTGATCATCAGAAGCCTTTTCATCAATACCAAACTTTTCGAGAAGCGTAGAAGGCTCTCATACATATTCGATTTATATGTATGCATAGCCAGAACAGACGGGTTTAACGTTCTTTCCAATGAAGGGAATCGTGATTCTTATTGAAAAATCAGGTGATTCGAGCCTGCAATTCCCAAACTAAACTGAGCAAAACTCAGAAAGTGAGGTATTTCTTGCTGGATTTGAACCCACGACATACATCATTGAGACAGTAACGTTGTATGCTGTTAATGTTTGAATTTATATATTTATGATTATTACTTAGTTTCTTAGATTCTCTTTCACCAAAAATCAGGTTCATAAAATAAAAACAGAAATATCATAATATTCCACAATGTCTTGAGGTTTTCAATACCGTTCAATAATAATGTGTTATATTTGACTCATATTCTCACTAAGAAATTCTCTAAATAAACGACCATTAAACCACTAATGCGTAGTAATCTGCCCGTCTAGGTATTTAAAAGCTTAAACACTTAAACTAGCCCTTACAAACAAAAAGATCTATCATCAAATACAAAGACCGTAATTATTTGGTTCATTGTCAAGTATCAAAAAGGACCAATGAATGCCAAATACAGTATTTTAAGAATGAAGATTTAAGATGTCTCTGAAATCGGTTGGAATGGCTAATTTAATAACATTAAGGACATGCTTGATTTTACGTAATCGTCATTTCTGATTGATTCCTACTACTGTGTTACGCTAAGGTAATAAAAACACACCGGAAATCTTTCTTATAAAGGCTTAAAATAAGTTCACGGGTCAAAACGCGGTATTTTTTAAGGTCTCAACTCAGTTAGCTCGTGACCACGGGGGTGCAACCTAGCCAAAACGGCGGGAACCTAGTAAGTAAATCTCTAACATACTTAGGTGTAAATCCAAATAATGTGTCATATAAAAGGATCCTGTTCCACCCTTTTAGACACGGTAAACCCATGCCCACCATTCGTAAACTTGCTAAATTATTCAACAGTAAGTATGACCCGCAAAATATGTAAGAATATTTCAAGAAACGTTAAAGTTGGGGTAAAGTTTTTCAAAAATAATATCCCCGGGGAAACAGCTGGTCGCTTCCATACTGCTAACGTTGGAATCCAATTGTCCTCAACATTTCCCCAAGAGATGTTTTTCACCTCACTCCGCCAAATTACCCCGATAAGAAGTTTGGACAAGAAAGTAATTTTATTGGTGACTAAAATTGGAATTTTCGGGGTTAGAGCAACTTGTCACTGAATTATGGGTTTAATATAATTTCTTGGTGGAGTCTTTTTTGATAAGAGAGGCAAAAGTTTCAGCAGGCTACCTTACAAGAAAATATCAATGGATCGTGCAGTCCACAATATATTTGGTTTTTAGATGCATTACCGACTCGCAATATACTAAACTAAACGCCGTGCATTGCGTGTGGCATACTAAATTCTACGCATTTGAGTATTATTATACCATGGAATAATTTAAATCTCACACAAGACAATTGACGGGCTTTTCAGACACCACATTCGTATCTTCTGCCAATAATAGTTGATTAAATTTTTTTTTTTGCGGTTTAGGCATTTTCAAAGAGCCTGATTAATTTGCTGGTATGGTGAATCCTAGGCCTACAGTGATTTAAAAGAATTAAGAATCACAAAAAAAATCACATAACTAAGCAAGTTATCAATGGCGGTATAAATAGGGCTGAATACTAAGCTTAGATATGAGTAATTTCAAGAACGTCCAACAGATGACGCTAATAGACCGACAGTGAAAATTTGACACTAAATCGTAAATCTTAAAGTCTCTCCAATTGCGCCACTCAGCTTAAGGTTCCGCCAGAATACCAGGGTTGCTGCAGCATTGGATCCAATGTTGTAGCAGCTCATGCTGAGGCTGGGACCTTGTTAGCTGCGCAATCAATATGTTCTTCCTTTTTTTTTTGTTTGTTCATTTTACTGTTAATCTTTTGTTCGTGTTACTTTATTGTGTATGTGTGTATGTACCGTGTATTGATTGTGTGTGCTAATAAAATAATTTCTAATTTTAATTCAATTGGCTTTGGTCCTTTTGAAATCAATAACAACAATTTGTGTGGCAATATGTATCTTATTTGGAAATAAAAGTTATAACCAAACTTTCTATCGATAAAATAAATAGAGAAGTTACTTATGTTGATAGTTAGAGCACTCCGAACAAAAAAGTCAGTACATTGACAAAAGAAAATGTTATCTCAGTATGATGATTGAACAGTCTTAATACAGATACAGATTAAATTTGCACGTGCCCTCAATACAAATCCTCTCTAAATAAATGATCACACTAATTCGAAGTCGTCAACACAACACATACAGTTAGCAAATCAAATATTTCGCACACGTAGACACAAATGTACGCAAACCAAACTAAGGTAGGCTCATTAAATTTGAACTACATCTAGTTGCAAGTCGCAGCACGCTCGTAGTTACCATTCGTTGTAACTATGTATAGCGTCAATTGACTTCTGAATAATTCAGAATGATAACGATGGCGTTGTTTGTGATACGATACCTTGTCGCCAGCCTAAAGGGCGCGGCTTGCATGCGAGCGGTGATATTTTGAACTGTGATATAGCGTGGTAAACCTTCGATTTGGATTTCTTAGTTATTTCTCAGAGACTGACCACCTGATCCGACATTTTATACTGATGCAAAGGAGTATTTTTTTAATATTAAAAAGCACAACATAAAAAACAATAGCGCTTTGAAATTGGAACTAACGGTAACTGTTAGCGAAAGATGTTTCAAATCAAACATGGAATGTGCCGAATGAGTAACTCTATAGCAGATTAGTTAGAGAGCTGCAGACCTAAGAACAAGAGCATCACAACATTTTAAAGGACTCGTCAACTCTAAAAAAATATGACTATCACATTCGGGGATGGCTAGAAATTTCAATAGAGAGTTGTTAATATTCAGAGAGTACATTTTCCAGCTAACATGAGTAACGGTAAAATGAAAAAGTATGCTTTTTAATCAAATTTATAAATATAATACGATGATATATTTATAACAAACACACAGAAAAATCTCTCTTGTCTATAAAATTATTAACAGAGCCAGGATCATAAATATTGGTGAGTAATAATAATGATAACACATCACATAACATTAAGATCATACTTGTCTTTTAAAGGGTTTTTACGTATTGGTTTAGGCCTCTTACACCCAAAAGTCCGGGACTCTGTAGACAGATACACTTTATTGCACAGAAAAATTTACAGAAATTAGTTTTACAGACATAATCTAGTACAATGTAGGCGGTCTCATTGCTAGAAAGCAAGCTTTTCCAGACAACCTTTAGGTAGAGGAAATAGATCTACTATTTCCTGTATATCGAGTCTGTAGTCTCGAGATATTGGAAAAGACTGATAATAATAGCGTGATGTTGTAAATAAATAAATAAATAATTTCATTCATCTTAATTTTTCCTGAACTAAAACTTTAAACAAACAAGAAAGCATACAAAACCTTCAGCTTTTTGGTATAGGTAGAGATTTATATATTGTTGACTAAACACACAAATGTATCCATGGCAATGTTAAATTGGAAACATCCCCATTAGCAAGTACCTAAGGGTGGCTCAAGGAAGAGCGCCTTACATAATTAATAACACACCCTCGATAGGTTGCCTCTGGGAAAAAGTAGTTAAAAATAAGTGCCCTTACGCCCCCTCCGCCCTTGTTCGAACCCCTGCCTACTTCTCAGCCGAGGTATTTCGTTAAATTTCTAAGGATTCACAGGGGGTCCATGGCTTCCCAGGTTAATAGGGAACTATGACTAATGAAAACAGGGGAATTTAATAAACGTTGTGACTCAAAATGTTAGACAGGGCATGTTGATGGGGGATTTAGTTTGTCACCCCTTGCGATCAAATAAAACAGAACGGTAAGGTTAGTGTTGGAAACTATTTCGTCTTTTTGATAATGTTATTCAATATTCTGGGCGCAGATCTCATCTCAACTATAAATTGGAGCGGACTAGACCACTTCGTTTGGGCTTAGTGCTTTGAATTGTGTAACGCTAGCTTTAAGAGGTTTTCAAGCCACCAAATGGTCTCTGTTTAGTACCAACTTATGTTAAAACATGAACCAGAAACAATAACTTAATGTGATTCCAAAACACAGTTGTGGTTGTGTAACTATTCGTCGAACAGTGGTACGTATGATAAAAACCTAACCTTTATGTTAGTATTGCATCTACCGAATGTCTTTATGTCAGTAACTTTTTCGTAAAATAATAGCAAATACCAATGCGTTTTTGGGTGCATAATTTAGTAGGATTTAATTTATAATTTAGTAGATGTAGCAAAACAATAATTCATTACAAACAAACATCGGGACAGGTGAAACTAAATAAAAGCTTGTAAAATAAATAAATGCGCCATACAACCACACCAATCACCTGGTCTCAAACTAAGGTGTTCCCTTGTACTATGAGTACCAAACGACAGATACTAACTGGGGGCATCATCTCAGCACACCCAGACCTTAGTTAAAAGTTCGTTTCCCAAATTAGCTTGACCGGGAATCGAACCCGAGACCTTTCGCGCTTTGGCCACCTACCTTAGGGTAACCACTACCCGGCCGTGGCTAACCACTGCGCCACCGAGGTCATTATAGAAGACGGAAAAAAGGCTATGTTTAACTTTAAAGAGTAATCACATATTTCTTAATTTTCCTGTTTTTTTAAACCATGAAGTAATCAGGCTTTTAAATACGCAAGTTAGTTGAAATGTGCCGACATAATATTAGCTTTACAAACACGTTTAAAAATGATTTTACTACACCACAAACCATAATTTCAGGTCCTTTTTATCAGTGATTAATCGCCCTAACATATCACAGGGGTTTTATTAAAGGTATTTAGGTGTTGAAATGTCTAGACAGCCAGATTGCTAAGCTATTAACCTGCAATGAACAGTGGTTGCGATTAATTGTGGGAGCAATCATTTTAACGTGAACATGAATAGAATATTAAATGAGTCGCGTTTGTATACATTTTAGTTTACGTTTAGACCTTAATTACTTGATTAATTATAATTTAATTTACTTCAAAGTAACCACTTTTAACGAGATAAATCAAAAGTCAATTTGTCTAGACTACCTGTAATAAGATTACATTTACTATCATCTTCAAAACTAATGCCAAATTGATATTTGTCGCCGAAAATCTTAAAATCAAATATCACGAACAGCTCGCTCAATAATCCAATTATGTTTCTAAAAGTTTGTACAAACGAAGCATCTTTCTTATAGAGCCATTAGAATTAATTGAAGAAACGTTTTATAATAGCATTTTCTCTTCAAAATAATGGCTCTATTTGAAACTTTCGGCATTAATCCGTAGGTTCGTTAAATTTCGTTCCCTTGTCTTGGAAATCATCCCTTTAGCCTTAAAGTGGTATTGTAGCACAAACTATGAAAGGAATCTGTTGCTTACAGAAATATAGAATACAATTAAAGTATTGAATGGAATAATACTTGTATTTGATAGAATCAGATTATTAGTTCCCAGTCTGTGAAAATTGTATTTTAAAGGAAGAGAAAAATTTCATCAGTTAAAGTACAGCACGCGCAATCCGTGAAGAGCGTGAGTTCAAATCTTACACAAAGGTGGTTAAAATAGTTTTGTTTTATAAAGCAATTTAAAAATCTGTAACAACTTTATTGATAAATAAAAATATTTCAAAATCTCTTTAATATTTTATCGAATTTCATCTCACTAGAGTAGGGATAAGCTAAAAACCAGCGCTACCCAGGATCCATTCTCGAGACAGCATTAGCTGAGCTTTTTTTTCCTTTTGTCTCATTCACAGTCCATTTATGTTTGGAACAGATTATGTTTGTAAGTTGAGTCAATAAATGTTTTCTTTTTTTCTTTATTTAAATAATTAAAATTATATAAAATTAATACTGACAAATATATGAAAGAGGTTTACGTCGGTACCAGGGTCGGTGAATACAAGTGAAGGTGTATTTAATATGGCTTCAATTTTGACGCCATTGCCTCAGAAATAGCCTTTGCCTGTGAGGTGGAATTCTTACCTAAAATGATACCTATTGATCTTAGTAGACGGACGGTTGTTAGTATTTACATAAGTGTATCCGGGATTACTTTTGATCATTCTGTCCTCGATTAACATTTTTTATCTCTAGATTTTACGCTGATATTTTGTAATTGGAATACTTAAGTGATTGCTTGAAGACGAATAACAATTATTATAAACGTGTTAAAAAAACATTATGCAAAATCACTGTCTCACTTCCAACACCCTACAAAAGATATAAAAAAAATCCAAATTTTCACACGAATTTTCTCTACCTACTCGAAGCTTAAATACCAATCATAGTTCTTTTGTAATTAATTGAAGGCGATTGCAACTGTTAACTTTATTACTTTTGGAGTACTAAATTTTATGAAATAAATCGCCAACGTCTATAAATATTTGATCAATTTAACACTTGGAATGGACAAAATGGATCATTAAGTCTGGTTGTAAGTCAAATCTATTGGAAACTTTCTAAGCTATTAAGCGATAGATGAATTTTAAAAATGCATTTGTCTTTTAAATATAGTATTTTTTGTCTTTTAAGTATGATTTGACATGGGTAGAACATATGTGAATAATGTTAAACTCTTAGAATAAGAAGGCATATAATATATATATATGGCAATAAACTAGTCTGCCATTTTTTATTTACATATTATGTCTGTATAGATGAAGTTCACTAAGCTGCGTTTTATCTATGGTTTTACTACTTTTTTTTTAATTCGTTCCAATCTGCTTACAATTTCCTAAATTTCTTAAAAAATATTTTTTTCTCTTTCTCCCTCTTAACAAAAAATATTTGTTTATGAACTTCAGTACTGAAATGAAAAATATATGTAATGAACAGCATACGAAAGAGTTAAGTTTTGTTTACATCAAATTCACATTTATTTATACATTAACTTATAAGTTAATGTGTAAATATTGTGAAATTGTTCATCCACTGACAGACAAACCATTTAAGTCTGTCCTTTGTGCAACCATCCGCTTTGGGTAGAGAGTAAGGTTTCCAGAGTTCCTGGGGGTGCTACAGTAGAAGCAGGGGTCAAGCCTTCAAGGTAAGGGAGACAAGTCCAGTAACAGATTTATTATGCTGTACTTGTCAACCCTTAAGCTAGGACCTCATTACCACTTAACATCGGGTGGGATGAGACCAAAGTGTAATATTATAAAAATCTTTAAGGTGCCATGTCCATTGTTACTCTTACCTCCCTCCATTGGACTTGCAAAATAGCAATTCCCTTATTTGTACCTTAGCTACAGACAGACAAAATATGAGAGCTATCCACTAAGCAAGCATATTGAGGATGAACACCCATTGTGGTTAACTAATCATTCCTTTAGAGTACAGGGAGTAGTGGAAACATTTAGGCTTTAGGAACCACTTAGAATAGTATCTACTTAGTATTGGTATCTACTGAAATTGTGATATCATTGAATAAGGCGTGACGTGCTTTGATTGTATACACCGCAGAACCTTGTTACATTAAACCTCTACATAGCTTAGTAAGTCAGATAGACAGTGAACTGAATATGACAAGATACTGAGTTGTTTACAAGCTACAGCTATGGTTGTCTGACTCATTGTAAATTAACTATATTTTGAGATCTATGGTTCGATAAACACGTAAAAAAGGAGAGTTAACTTATTAGAAATGAGCTTTCTATTGTATTATTTGTTTGCGTCTTCTCTAGAGGTTTAGGTTGGTATCCGGTTGGTGATAAAGTTTATACATATACCTATATTATACATATAATACTTATATGAATATTGGACAACATCACATTAATTACTCAGATTCTAATTAGCTCAAATATTAGTGATTAGCTCAAGCATTTCTGTAACAGATATCAGATAAAACGACGGAACCGCAACATCTAGACCCCAAAAAAAATTTGGAAAATACACTATTCAAGATAACCCGACCGGAAATCGATCCTGGGACATCAGATACGCGACCCCAAGGTCCGGTTTGCTCGGTTTTTGGCTAGAAAAGTACTCAAAAACATGGCTATAGACGATTGATATATAATCGATTAGAAATAAAATTACGAAGAAAATAATAAGAAGAAAAGGCTTACCCCTGGGTCCAGAGCTGACTTGGCACTGATACATAGCATCGTCATCCAAAGACACTTCTCTTATATCAAGGGAATAGTCGCCTGGAACAAAATACATACAATAAATATCAGACAACATCACACGTACCTAAATGTCGCAGACAACTGGTTAATATAGCCGTTTGATTGAACGGCTATTTCAACCAGTTGTCTGCGGCATATGCATTGATCTGATCTTGTAGCTTAATACCTTATGTTAAAGAAACCAAACTAAGTATATTTTGTGGTACCACCACATATGTGGACACCACTTAAATAAATTGGTGATAACCCAAACCAGAACAAACAAATATTTAAAAGGGCAATAAAAACATTCTCCCCTTGCTTTTGGGATTTGGACGACCTTCATGCGCATGCAGCTCTTTCAACCGATATGATTATTTTCTGTTTCTTTAAAATATTTGAAGTTCGCTTGTGCGGCGTGTAAAATATAATAAATAAATATAAGTAAGTAGTTTAATCACTTGTGTTACAGAAATCAGAAACAACGACGGTACCACAACAGCCACACACCCGAGACAACAAAGAAAAGTTCGTTTCCCATATTGACCCGACGGGGATAAAAGCCGGGACCTCAGAGATCAGCGACGCCAAATTCTGGCCCGCTCGCCTCTCACCTAACGGAGGTCGTCAAAACTACACACACTATATAAAATGGGAAAAAACTAATTTCTTATGTGTTCATTTCGTATTTTCGTTAGAGTGTTAGGTATTTAAATGTATATGAATTGATTTTAAACATATCTTAAATCAAACAGACAGTAGGTTATATAGTGTCATAACAAAAGGGAAATATTTTTTATGATTTTAAGCTTATACTTATCCTTGCGAATGTAAATGTGTGTCATCTGTGACCTGTACCAAGTCAATGTTAAGATTAACAACCTAATAAGAGTTCTTTTTTTTATTTGTTCTAAATTCTTTAGCAAACAGTTGACAAAGTGATTACCTTCTTCATCGCTCCCAATCATCTTATACCGGTCGTACCCCGTAAGATGTCGATGAGTTCCAAGACCGAAGTCATCTTTAGTCCATTGCAGTTGCCCAGCCTTGTTCTCTACACGGCATGGTAACGTCACTCTTGATCCTACTACAGCACTCTGCGAAAGAATTTGTTAACATTAGTTCCTTGTATTACCCGCCCTGATTAGGGAGATGACTACACTGCCATTTGAGATTTGTAATTCCATTTTTTAAATAAACAGACAAAGTTTATCTCCCTGCGGTTTGGGATTCGAACCTATGAAAAGTATGAAGTTCTAAATTCATATGACAGTGGTCATTTACTGAAGACGAAAGCCAAAAACAAAGTACTATTTATTTTAAAGAAACAGATTTTTTTTATCTCCCCTTGCGGAGCGGGAATCGAATATATGCGGCAGAGGTTACTTACCGTAGGCTAACGGCTTGATACAGCAGAAAAACTTCATCTTCAACTTGCGGTTAGCTCAGTTAGAAGAGCAGCACGTGCGATACGTGAAGGTTGTGAGTTCGATTCCCGCACCGCAAGGGGAAATATTTTTTTTCTGTTTCTTTAAAATATTTAAAATTTGCTAGTGCGGCGTAATGCACTATAATGTCATAAAAGTGCTATTTAATTATATTATAGACCAAGTCAAGACGGATAGATTAGCTATTGAAGTAAAACCATGAAACATCTGACTTTCATAACTTTAACACTAGAAATAAACATAAGCTTGCTGTTCCATATCTAAGACTACATAAGATAAGTAATTCCTTTGTGGGTTTAAGCGTTAAATTATTTAACAAGTTACCTGAAAATGTTATCCAGTTGCCCATGCAAAGATTTAAGTCTCATGTTAAAAATTGTTTAATAAAAAAGGGCTACTACAAAATTGATGATTGATTTAAATGACAAAAATGTATGGGTCTAGAATAACTTAATTCTTTGAAATCTTACTATAGCTTTGTATACTTTATTTAAGTACCTAGTTTAAGAACACATTGTTATATTTGAAAAGAGTAAGTGTCGAGTTTCTTGCTGGTTCTTCTCGACATGATCAACATTCCGAACACGGCGGTAGAATACTTTATTTGTACTGACTATTCATAAGTGCTTGTTTAAAGCTTACATGAATAAAGATATTTTTTATTTCTATTCTATTCATAAAGTGGTTTGAATGATCATACCTCTTTAAGTACGAAATAGGATAAAGTTTACCGTACTGAATAATTCTGAAACCAGAGAACCAAAACGGATTGTATTATTGTACAAACAAGACGCGTTGAAATAAACCATTTAAGCGACATCGCCGTTAAATGAATGCAATTAATGTCCCAGTAATTATTATGATCGGTTTTCCGACATAGTTATTGAGAATAAATAAGCTTTTTAAGCTAACGAAAATGCAATATTACCAAATTTATTTTGGTATTAATGCATTTCCGTTCGATTTATGCTCGGCTACTTAAGAGCACATAATCATGTGTGTAGTTTGTGTGAAGATTTTTATGTTGCCGGCTTATAGCCCGAGGCTTATAATGGCTGTGTGATTTTCAGTTGAAAATGTCGTAGCGGCATTTGCTGAGGTGGAACCCAAATTGGCCTCACAAAGTATTTATATTATATCTGTTATAATTGTCTTGCGTTGTTTGTAAATTTTGTGATGTCCATAAATGATTTTTTTTTCTTTTCTTTCTTTTAGTGGTTGCAAACCCGAGCTATGTTCGAAACATCTGAAACCCATTTTGCTCATCCCAAAAATCCCACACAGGACCTCGAGATGGCCCCCTACTTAAGCTACCAAAGCGAAAAGTAATTTAATAATTAAACTTCGGTTCCGTCCAATGGTCCAATAACTCCAATGTCCATCGATTAAATTTCGATTCCACAATTCATGAACCGATTGTGTTGTTTTGCAATTGAAACGCATCGGAATAAATCATTTAAGCGACAATAATGAATGCGATTAATGATTCCGGAATTATTTGGAACGATTTCCAGACAATACAGCTTGGGAATCATTTGCTTTGTATAATTTGGTATTACTTCATATTGGTTATTTATGAACACCTTATCTGAAACTGTAACAAGATTTTTTTTTACCTACGTACCAAAAAGGATGAAACATTGTCTACATATACGATTTGGAAGCGGGCCGGACTTTGGCGTCGCGCTATCTTTGAGGTCCTTGGTTCGATCCCCGGTCGGGTTAATGTGGGAAACGGACTTTTCTATACTGTCTCGAGTCTGGGTGTTGTGATACCGTCGTTGTTTCTGATTTCTGTAACACAAGTGCTTAAGCTTAACCACAGAATTGGAGCAATGTATGTGATGTTGTCTAATATTTATTTATTTAATAGTGAATTAAAACGCACATGGATATGCATAAAGTGAATATGCTTCAAATAAATCGAATCATTTTTATGTTACGAGAATAAAACGTATGGAAGAAACATTTAATCAAGCTTATCAAAAACCTAAGTGCTAATTACATTAATTTAATCATGTTCATAAACATCATGCTTCCTTACCCGCTAAATTTTAAACAAAAATTCTTAGCTCTCTTCCATCCCTTTTTTCTCCCGACAAAAATGAAATTGCAAAGTGGATGAAAGAAGTTGACCAGCGAAGAGGCCAGTTTGTCTTTTAGATAAAATGGCTGGCGAGAGCCAACTTTCAGACGTTTACTTCAAACTTGATCTTTTGTTCGAGCTAGTTTACAGACATTTATGGATACAGTATGCCTGAGATGAAGAGTAAGGTGACTTGTGATAAATTATGAAGCTTCGTAGTGCTTTTTTTTTATAACGCACTTCAAGATTGACCTCATCCCATCTGATGTTAAGTGGTAATGTATTCCTAGCTTAAGGGTGAAAAGTATAGCATAGTAAAACTGTTACTAGACTTGTCGCCCTTACGTTGAAGGCTTGACCGTGCTACTAATGTAGTACCCTTTAAGAGCTCTGGAAACCATACTCACACACAGGAACAACAACACCGGAGTGATTGTTATTTGGCTGCGGTTTTCTGTAAGGTGGAGGTATTTCACCAGTCGGGCTGCTCCAGGTCGAGCGATAAATCGCTTTGCCCTGCCTCTCTTAAATACAACGCCCGAAAACGATACTTTAGGTTAAGCTGACCGTGACCGGTCTGATATTAGATGGGTGACCGTAGCAACCAACTTTAGTGACATTTATCAAGAGTCCCGTTTTGCATCTTGGTTGGGATTCAGCTTAGTAACTTGCTATTTGGCGGGAAGATCTTGCCCACTTCTTCCAAACTGCACTGAGCCTCTTATAGTTCAGGAAAGGCTTGTACTCAAAAAATGGCTTATCATACTTCGTACTTAGATAATATGCGCTCAAGCTTTTAAAAAAGTATGGATATCTGTATATACGTATAAAACCCTTTCATTCAATTACATTAACTTGAATACAATTTGGCAGAAAATTTTATTAAAAAAAACGCGAACGAAGTCACGCGCACCACCTTGTATATTATTAACTCTCTAACAACTGCGAAAAGGATGTAGTAGAAGTAGAAAAATACAAAAAGTTATATTTAGTATAATTGAGTGTAAAAGTTTGCTCCGGCCACTAGTTACTAGTAGCACATGCTAGATTGGAAAATTAAGGTAAGGAAAATAAATATAGTACAGTATAGTAAGTGATTCCTCTAACAGCAAGTTTTTTATTTTCTGAAACGAGCCCTGCTCCTTAAATACTACAAATTAGTGGTTCACTAGAGTTATCTTATTTTGAGGTAAGCTAAAGTATCCCAGCTCCCTTAAGAGACTGACAATATAGATGAACAAAATAAAATTTCATTGTAAGAATTATTTACAGAATGTTGTTTGTGTGCATATTAATGTGTAGGCTACACGCTATAAATCAGACGTTTCCCAAATTCCCCAAATAATAAGAGACGATATTATTCTTCCACTAACTAAAGCAAAGTTGACACAGAAAGGCTTGGATTTGAGACGACGGATATTAAAAATTCCTACCCGAAGGCAAAAGGTAGGGGCTGGAACAACTTAAGATGAGGACTCACTTGAAAAATTGTGTTTCATCCATGTGATTAATAGTTCTCAAGGAAAATTTATTTCGGTGGAAATATTTTTTTTCTCGGTATGCTTTCATCAAATCTTGATTTTCTTATCCTGGTGCAACGGTGGTTGCCCCGTCAGAGTAACTCGTTTATCACAAACAATAATTTCAATCTGTTTGTAAATGACAAATTTATAGGAAGAAATAAAAAATATAACTATATACGATTGAATTGAGAAACGCCCTCCTTTTATTGAAGTTGGTTTAAAAACTTGTAATAATCATAGTATTAATTTACTTCGCATAATATAAAATTGCTTCCAAAATCTATTCTGAATATCCTACATATGTATGATTATAGTATTTAATATGGTTTATTATCATTATATCTAAAGCTATTTATTTGTTTTTGAGTGAGAAAATAACTAACATTCATACTAAACAAACTTTCATACCCTATCTTTGTAATGTTAGTAGGATCTTATTTCAATGATGAGGAGACATCCTTGATCCATCCTACGAATACCCATCTTTAGATTAATATGAGCTTGTATATTTCTTGGGTAGTTTATTCTCAGAATGTATGGCTTCAATATGTGATTTATTAATTTTCTAATCAAAAAAAATATGATAGAAATAAGGAAAATTTTTTTGAATCCAATTATGCTGTCAGTCAAGTATATTAACAAATTGTTGAATGACATGTTATTAGGACGGTATGTTTGTAATAAGTTTCTGTGGAAAAATATGAGATTCCCGTTGCTCACGTTGCTAAGCCTAGATATATTTTTTGAATAATGAATCTAGTGAACGGCTTTTACTGAAGAGTCTGATTTTCGTGATCATAACGAAACCTCTTTGCCAGGCTGTAGAAATAGGTTTTATAAGTAAAAGTTATGTAACAGATACTAAGTGGTTTACATTGGTCTGGAATATATTATATTTACCATAGTAATATGATTCAAGTCGCGATCTAGTACAAAACCGACTTTCCGTGATAAGTTTGAACTCAATATATTAATGTCAATTTATACAAAAAATCCTCTCTAGAATAAATCCATTTCAATCTTCACTTTATTCTAACTCTTTCTTTTCCTAAATTTATAAAATATTACAATTTCTAACTTCCTCTTTCCCTTGTTCATAATCGTTATTTTGTATTCAATGTTAATGTGTCGTTCGTGATTGTTTTAGATCCATAATAAGGTTCTCAATATAGAAAGAAATACCTGAATGAGGATTCAGCCACGCATTTTGGTGTCTCTCTAATAAACACTTGACATTTGCGGAATCACTGCGTTGTTTCTAAACGCGGGAAAGAGTCTACAAAAAAATAGCATAAAAGATGTCCAACATGATGGACAGACGATCTTGTCACGTTCGCAGAGAATTTATGGACGAAAGTTGCAATTTTGAGAGTGTGGAAATCTTGGGTAAGGTATATGCCCAGCAATGCACGTCCTAGAAATAACTAAAAATTGGACAACATCACACACATTGCTCTGATTCTGTGGTAAGTAGCTTTAGCATTTATGTTACAGAAATAAAGACGGTTTCACAACACCTACACCCGAGACAATATAGAAAAGTTCGTTTCCCATGTTAACCCGACCGGGGATCGAACCCGGGTCCTCAGAGATGGTGTTCTAAGGTCCGGCTCGCTTGCTTCTTGGCTACGGAGATCGTCAAATGTTGATGATGAATAAATAATTTTCAAACTCACCTGATCTTGGGGTTCAATCGCAAATCTCTGCTCCTTACCACAAACACAAGTTACTAAACACAAAACAATACACACATTCACTAATTTATTGTTTAACACTATCCTGAGCAACAGGAATAATGAGTTTGCATTTCTACTTGTCACTTTTGTCCTAATTTTAACTGCATCTATATTATTCTTCGACATATCTACGTCATCATCATCATTAACACTTATCACCTTGAAGTCTTCGTCGATATTACTGCTACAGTCATCGGTACCTTTGTACCAATGGGCAGGATCAGTTTTACTTCTTTTTTTGTTTCCCATTCTGGTTTGGTATAGGTTGTCCTGTTTTCAGCCATATGTTACCATTTGATTTGTTTTATTTTCTAAGTTGCTGGATATATTGTAGATGAATGTGACCTGGAACAAAATAAATTACGGTATAGAAAATTGTCAAGTAGAACAATATCTTCTGGTAGTATATTGTGTTTTCAAATTAGGGGTGTGAGCCCTCCGCTTCCCCGTAAGGTCGGTGAAGAAGAAAAGGCCATCTTTGACCTTAATTTATAGTCAGTTAATAAAAAAAACAACTCCAACATAAGTTACATCTTAAGCAAAAACTCATGGCTGTCAAACAATTGAGTTTGCTTTCAGTAATTTTTGCCAAAGTCTTGAAACTGCAAAATTGTTTTCTTAATGGTGAAAATAGAATAATAATTGGTCTGACACTTGATATGATAAAGCTGTTTTGTGACTCACGAAAAAAGTTTATTCAATGAAAGTTGTAAAACGTTCGATATTTCTGACGTCACCTTTTATATGGGATCTCTCTGTCTTACCTACAACTTAAGCAGAACTATAACTCAGATTACTTTATCGATGTTTTTTAAACTTCAAATGAATACAACAAAATCTAAGGTCTGAGATCGACACCATTAAGACCATTTAAGATTGAGATATAAACGAAATTAACGTTCCTTAACGCGTTACCAATAAATTTATGGAATATAATTATTCACCAACAATATATGTATAATGTGGTAAACTTTAAATGTTCCAGCACGATGGAAATAACATTGAACCTACAAAATATTAAATTGCGGATTTCAGCAGAAGCCAGAACGATTGATATAATTAAAAGTAAAGCCAAAACAAGCGAATGTAATGATACTTATTTAAATTTGTTTGCTTACTAAACATGAGAGTCGAGTTATAAATTTGTATCTATGGGAAAATAGAGAGTTTCGATAAATCAAAGTCAAATATCAAACGCCCACACATAACATTGTTAATAAGATCGCTATTGCTGCGTAAAACACTATACATTTTTTTAAAAATCGAATGAAAAATAAGGGTCTAGTCTAGTCTAGAGTCTCCTTTTTACTCTTAATTTAAAAGTGTGTTTAAGACCGCAGCCAAATAACAATCACTTCCGTGTTGTTATGTTCCTGCCTGTGAGTAAGGTTTCTAGAGCTCCTGGGGGGTGCTACATTAGTTCCAGGGGTCAAGCCTTCAAGGTAAGAGTGACCAGTCCAGTAACAGCTTTATTATACTGTAATTGTCGCCTTAAAGCTAGGACTTCATTATCACTTAACATCAGGTGGGATGAGGTCAATCTTGAAGTGTAATATAAAATAAATAAATTTACACGCTTAAAATGTTTACATTGTAAGGTCAAATATCGTTTTAAAACTAGACATATTTGATGTTCTTCGTGTCGTAGTAGCTTTATCTACAATCCGAATCTAAAACTCGTAAACTATAAAATAGATTCAAACTTATTATCAATCAATCCGTAAAGTTCAATTTGATGCAACGTTGTGGAGACATTGAATGACAGTGTGACAGACAAAACAATTTACGTCTAGGCTAAAAGCCTTTGTAGCTCCAACTACTTGGTTGTAGCTATTAATAATTCCGGCCACTGTGTTGCATCGCAAACTATTTCTGTGAACCAAGAACTCCCATTTATCAAAATAACTCTGAATGGACACCAACTTTGATTCCAACTCACATTCCGGATATAAATAATTTTTTTTTGGCAAAATAATTATCTTACATGTTAATTTAGTATCTTAGTTTTCTTCCTACCAAATTAAATTCAAATCTAATCAGTAATGTCTTTGTGAAAGACTAGCAAACATTAATCTAGATATCCAAACCTACATTCTCACAAATTAATATTTGGTATATTAGACCAGACGGAATCCCGAACAAATAGTAAACTTGAATAATAATCATCCATACTAATATTATAAATGCGAAAGTAACTCTGTCTGTCTGTCTGTCTGTCTGTCCGTCTGTTACTCTTTCACGCCTAAACGGCTGAACGTATTTTGATGAAATTTGGTATAGGTATACGTTGAATCTCAAAAACGGACATAGGCTACTTTTTATTAGAAAATAAGGGGGGGAGGGGGTAATACCACCTTTGAAAGTTTATATGGAAAAATGTTTCTTTTTGAAGTTAGAGATATGAAATTTGCCACAAATATAGCTCGAAACTTGGATTAAAATATAGACTACTTTTTGTTTCGAATATTAGGGGAGAAAGGGGTAAAACCGACCATGAAAGGATGTAGTCCACGCGAACGAAGTCGCGGGCACAGCTAGTAATTAATACATTTATTCATGTTGGTTACAAGTAACACATATGCATCGTCAAAATGAAAATATAAACCAAAATTGAAGCCACAGCCGGTTCAGAACCTAATCTTACCGAGAAGAATCCGGCAAGAAACTCAGTAGTAATCTGGAAAGTCTCAAATTTATAATCTATTTACTTCAAGGTAGTCGACAAGGTAGTCTTCGAAAAGAATTCCACATTTCTTGTAGAATCTTGTGTAATGTGACTCACTCCATATAAGATGCACGCAAACATCAATTATACTCTAGTTTTTCCTTCATAATCTTGCTACGCGGCTAAATATTTCCGCCTTTCATTGTACGTAACTCCCTTTGTTTTCTGATCACTATGTTTTTGTCATCAATGTACAGTAAACAGCATATCAAGGTTCATTTTAGTTCATATACCTGCTACATAAGGTCGATAAAAAGACTGATTTGCTATCGATCGTACAATGAAAAGGAAGAGATTCGTTTTGAACTTTTTAATCTCTACACAAAGTTGAATTTCAATGTTGCGTGTTATCTACTTCGCAGTTTTAAATGTAAACAGTGTGTTTTATTAGCAGTTTTTGTTGTTTGTCTAGTAGGAACTATAAGATGAACTGTTAAAATGTCTTCCGTCCTTGATTTTTAACTTCCATGTATATTGTTGAGAGGGTGTTATCTTTCTCCCACACTTCAGACTTATAAATATTGTATAACGCACTAGAATTTTTAACAAACTTTTTTACCATTTTTGTGTTGCAATCAATGCTGGTTTTAATCTTACTAGCGTACTGGGAAGCCTTTTTTACCGAGTTTTTTCTGGTGGCAGATCTACTTTTTTAGGCGTCATTTTTATACACATACTACTTAGTTCGCGTGGACTAAATCCTTTTATGGTCGGTTTTACCCCTACCTCCCCTTATATTCGAAACAAAAAGTAGTCCATTTTTTAATCCAAGTTTCGAGCTATATTTGTGCCAAATTTCATATCAACCTTTGTCTATTAGTTATTAAAATCACATGGTGATGTCATTTTCTAACGATGATACTAATCAAATTGTACTACGCTTTATCTTTCAAATTAATTCCCATTAATATTTTATGCAAAAAATTGGTTCACTTTTTGCATTTTTGTTTTGTTTTAAGATAAGCTCCCGTGGCTTGAAAAGAATGTTTTAAACGATCGCCTTTAGATTTTTCCATTTTTAACATAACGACATTAAGAATTTACTTATTCACCCTCATATTTAACATACTATTTGCATAAAACACGGCGTAATTAGCTCTAAAAATACCTACGGTGCCTCATGTCATGTCTTGCACACATAATATTTCATGCAAATTTGATGTGTGACAGTATAAAATACAGACTTCTAAGCTAATTAAATATGTATTACGAAGCTAAAGTCTTACTAAACTTATTAGTATAGTCCCGAAAGTTAGTCAGAACGAAAAATAGTTGCATCGTAAGACGAGACGGTTCGTCGATTGATCCATTCTAAAATATTAAGAGTACTTATTATGAGTTTTACAGGAATACACACAGACATTAAGTTCGGGGAGCTGGTATCTGGATTATTTTAGGGGGATATTAAATATTAGGGTCGGTAAGATTAAGGTTCAACAGTGTTCATAATTTGTTAGTCGCGACTATTACAATTTCCTTCGAATATTACTCAAAGCCTCAGGACTTCGATTAAATAAATAAATATTGGACAACATCACATACATTGCTCTGATTCTGTGGTAAGTAGCTTAAGCACTTGTGTTACAGAAATCAGAAACAACGACGGTACCACAACACCCAGACCCGAGACAATATGGAAAAGTTCGTTTCCCATATTGACCCGACCGGGGATCGAACCCGGAACCTCAGAGATGGCGCTCGCCAAAGTCAGGCCCGCTCGCCTCTCGGCTACGGAGGTCGTCAAAAAAAAATTAACTGTTAGTCAAATACTACTAACTAGGGATGGATGACTAACCCCTAAATATATGTTTGATCCAACGGTTAGTTACTAAAAAAATAAGACTCCTATTTTTTCTTTTATCACTTAAACCAATTTTACTAAGAAACATTGAGTTGAAATTCAGTTTGATTTCATTTCTTTTTTCAGTTTTTACGAAACATAAAAAATAACCCTCGTAAACAAATCCCTCCACCACCTCACACTGAACTTTGATGCGCCGTATCATCATCAATTTTTATTTTTGTATGTGAGTTTCTTTCCCAAATAGGGCTTATCATTAAATATTTATTTACAGCCTGTGCTAGACCTGTGAACATTTTCTATTGACTACCTTTGTAGCTGAGTGGCGTTGCGCCATCTCTGAGGTCCTGGGTTCGATTTCCGGTATGACCCGACCTAAAAGAAATAGAAATTTTCTTTATTGCTTCTGGATGTTGTAATACCGTCGTTTTTTTTTTATTTCTCTGACACAAAAACTTTAGGTAATTACCAGAATCAGAGCAATGTATGATGCTGTCCAGTTATTATTTTTTCGATTTTATTATTTTTATAGTACTATACGCCGTACGAGCGAACTTTAAATATTAGAAAAAGAAAAATTTTATATCCCCTTGCGGTGCGGTCGTGGGTTCGTTTCCCGCACTCGAAAAATTACAAATCAAAAGTAATAACTATTTACTTTTGATTTGTAAATTTTTAGTACGCTATTATAGAGATCCGTATGTCCCATCAGTTAACCGGCTTATGGAGTATAATTCCCGTCTTTCGCGAATTCTTTGGATAGTTTTAGTTAATTTGAAACTACGACTCGCAGCGAGAGCCAATTAAATTGTACAGACTTAGTAGACTTCGGGACGTGTGCGAGGAATTCCGTACATTTTTAGGGATTCGA
Organism: Glyphodes pyloalis; assembly: GCA_037074685.1. NCBI lineage: Eukaryota > Metazoa > Arthropoda > Insecta > Lepidoptera > Crambidae > Glyphodes > Glyphodes pyloalis. The sequence goes on from JAYKKO010000020.1 coordinate 7,063,717, forward strand.
GAATTCTAAGGGCCCTATTTTATAAGATGGTAGCGTCAGCAACAAAAAGTGTCTAGTTTTGTTTGCGATATTTAGTTATCGTGATTTTTGAGATGCAGCCTAGTGACAGACAGATGGACCAACGGATGGAGAGACGGCGTCCGTCAGACAACGACATCTTAGTAATATAGTAAATAATAAAGGAAGGCGGACTAAAAATAGTTTTTAAGATTGTCTGTTAGATTACACAAAAATATCGGACACGTCTTTTACATTTTCTACCTTTTTTGTGACTGGGGGAAATGCTTTGACGCACCGTACCGTCACCCGAGAGAGGTGTCGGCGTGTGTGGGACTCCTTGCCCTATAAAGGGTAGAACTATCCACTAAAACCCCCCAATCGGACCTGATTGCCTTTTGGTGGTGTTGCATTTCTACTTAATCAAATAATAACAGCTAAACATTGAATTAATTTGTTGCATGACGTCATCAGAACATTTTTACCTACCATCCCCAAACTCTTTATTTATTTATTTATTTATTTATTAGGATATCCAACAGCAATACCATGAATTTACATAAAAAAACCAAACATGATACATAAATCTAAGCCAATAACAGGATACCACAACATGGCTTACGTAAATTAGACATTTTGTTAATCGAGAGGTATGATGTAGGCATGGACTTAGTATAGTATATTATATTAGGTCCATGGATGTAGGTAAGAAGTAAAAAAAAAAAGAGTAAAAAGTGTGTTGGTGCCAGTCGCGTGGAGATAGAATGACATGAGTCAAACAATTTACCAAGGTGAAATGTAAGAAATTTAATAAAATATGAATAAATATATCTATGATATATATTATATTGTATATTATATATTATTATTATTATTATTGTATATTATATATTGTATATTATATTATATTGTATAGCATCGTTAAGTTTTTTTTTTCAATTTGGCAAATGAAAAACTAAGCGTGTAATATTTTTAAATAACTATTTATGCACGGATCCAATATTTGAAAACCGATTCGTTCTAGTTACAGATAGTAATAAATTATACGAGGCGTAAGCTATAATCGACCGACAGACAACTGATGAAAGCTGATATGGAAAGTAAATTTGAAGTTAGAATTACAGACTCGTCATTTGGAGAAAAACGGATAGGCATTTTTGACACATTATATTATTAACGAATTGAGTCTAAGTAGTGGACTGGGTCTTAATGGGTGGAAGTGGATGGACCCAGTCCACTTCTCTAAGGAGTTCCATTTTACCATTTGGGTACGGATTCCTATAAATTTGGTAGCCAAAAAGACATCTTTGTTTCAACGTTAGCATACACATCATTTCCTGTGCCTCAAATAAGGTGGTTAAAAACGTATTTTTGTGTTTTGCTTTCCTTATTGAATAAGGAAAACCCTAAAAGAATTCAGGACAGAAGGTAATGTATTCATTTCATATGATCAGACGAGTATAATAATATGATCACGGCAGGAAGAAAATGCGTGAATATTTTATGTGTATTTTTTGGGAAATAGACAAGAGTAACGCAAACTTCTGTAACAGTGCAGAAAACATTTTGGAGAAGTTGCTCGAAGAAGAAAGAATTGCCTCGGTGGTGCAGTGGCTAAGCTAGGCGACCAAAGCGGTTCCAAGTTCAATTCCCGGTCGAGTCAATTTGGACCAGGTGATTGGTGTGATTGTCTGGCGCATTTATTTATTAAATTTGGAATCAAATCACCATTATTCGTCAAAAGCCAACATAATGAATCTAATCGACTATGCTTTTCCTTCATTCATTGATTTGACACTTTATTTGACAAAAAAAAGTACAACTGGTAGACTTAAAGCTAGGAGCATTCTCTACCAGTCAACCCTTGGATCATGCAGATATTTTTTGGTTTGGATATGGGTGCGGTAAGTGATATGTACACACCTACACGTACATGATTATGTAAATTATACATATAATTAATACGTAAGGGTAAACTTCAACTATACTTCAGGAAAACCAGCTTAGTCAAGCTTAACTTGTGTGAAGTTTAAACAAGCTTTTAGGCTTTCAAATCATTTTGATGTAAATGCAATCGTACAATTTCAACGCCCTTTAATAAGGATATAGGTCTTATTGCAACGGCATTTAATTAAATATAAATATAAATAAATATAAATATTGGATAACATCACATACATTGCTCTGATCCTGTGGTAAGTAGCTTAAGCACTTGTGTTACAGAAATCAGAAAAAACGACGGTACCACAACACCCCGACTCGAGACAATATAGAAAAGATCGTTTCCCATATTGACCCGACCTGGGATCGAACCCGGGACCTCAGAGATGGCGCTCGCCAAAGTCAGGCACGCTCGCCTCTCGGCTACGGAGGTCGTCAATTCAACGCAGGAAATACGGTAACTACATAAATTGCAACATAGTTACTGCAAATTACACGATTTATGTATGTATGACTTTACCTTAAAACAAGGTTATTCGATAACAGACTTAAGCCCTCTAGGAATAGAGTTTTCAATTCTGTACGTACCTGGTTCTAAAGCTGACAACACAATTGGTATTTGAAACAATTTATACAACTGTTCAGTACAGTCACGAGCGATGAAATGTACGTAAGAATACGTTTCAGTTTAGAATGAAGTTGTATACATGATAATATCGTAAGAATACGTTTCAGTTTAGAATGAAGTTGTATACATGATAATGCACGTGACTGTATTTGGGGTGGTTTACCTTAGTGGATCGATCTTAAAGTTTAGTTTAAACGATCGAACTATGGTCATGAATAAGAATGATGTATTTCTTAAAGAAAAGCCTAATTTCTTGTATTTATATCACAAAAGTATATAATACTAGCTGTGCCCGCGACTTCGTTCGCGTGGACTACATCCTGTCATGGTCGGTTTGACCCCTATCTTCCCTAATATTCGAAACAAAAAGTAGTATATATTTTAATAGAGCTGTATTGGTGCCAACTTTCATATCTCTAACTTAAAAAATAAACATTTTCCCATATAAACTTTCAAAGGTGGCATTACCCCCCCCCCCCCTTTTTTTGTAACAAAAAGTAGCCTATGTCCGTTCTTGAGGTTCAACGTATACCTATGCCAAATTTCATCAAAATCGGTTGAGAGGTTTTAGCGGGAAAGCGTAACAGACAGACAGACAGACAGAGTTACTTTCGCATTTATAATATTAAGTAGGGAAGTAGGGATTTTAATGGATTGGATACATTTAAGTAGATATGTCAAAACTCAGGATAAACGCTTTGCTTATTCTACCGCCCTTATTTTATGGGCATAAGAGTGAATCTTGAACCGCAAGTGTATTCCCTGATTTGCGTCTGACTACACTTAGTAAGAAATTTCAACTACACGTAATATTTTCGTAACTAAACGGGATTTAACGAAGATTTCAAGAAAATTACTATTCGAAATACTAATCGAACCCACTCCAATGAGAATGAGAAATAAATATTAAGTTTATGTATATAAATTACATCATCAATATTTATGAAACATCTATACAAAAAAATTAAGCTACTCAACTTCCAGATATAATAGTCTGCCAATACGATCGACAAACTTTGATAAAACTAGGTACAAGTGAAGAGAAAACAAATATCTTACAAAGATAGTTACGAACATAATAAACAATCAAATTGGGTGCAGTATTTCCGTATAAACATTTCAGTGATCCAGATTTATTTATATAAACTCAAACTCAAATATTTATTTATTTAATTAGGTTACATATAACACTTTTGAATCGCCATTTAATACAATGCAAAGAGATTCTACTACCGGTTCGGAACCTATATCTACCGAGAAGACACCGGTAAGAAACACAGTAGATTAGTCTACCTAACTTATAGCTAGTTATAAATATGTGTAGTTCACTTTAGGCCAAGTCATATAGTTTTGTTTTGATGAGTGATGAAACAATTAAGTACTCAAGTATTTACTTTTAAGAGGTAAGCTGGAGCAGATATAGGTTTTAAGGTGTTTCCTACAAAGTATTAATACCAGTTAGCCAAGTGCAGTTGCACCTTTACTTGTAGGCCATGTTTGATTGGTCCGCTTATCTATTAATTTCCTTTGAGACCAGTCTAAACCAACCCGTTTAACCTAAGCTAGAACTCTCCAATTAGCCTGAACCTAGCTGTATAGTTAAGCAAACGCGGTGTATAGGGTTTTCCTCGTTGAGATTATAATTTGATTTCCTGAGATTAAGCACTAATTGAAATGGGGTGATCGTAGTATAATTAAGAACCATGACAAAATAATGTAACGCCTCTTACAAAAGAGGCGCGACTGACGACATAGCGACAATGGCTTGTAAATATTACAATATGTTAAGTTATGCAAGTCGAATTTTGACATTGGATGGGTGACCATCGAACTCAATGCAGGTTGCATTATTACGTGTCTGGGCTTTGGGAGGCATTAAAAGCTTTTCGTCTTTATATTATCTAAATCTGTTTATGCGAAAGCTGACTGACTGTTCTATAAACGCAGAGCCAGAACTATGAAAGTTCTCTGAATTTAATAAAACGTTAAAATTTGACTCGAAAATAAACAACACGCGTACAAAATTGTGGGCGGCCGCTAATCCCTCCTAATATTATAAATGCGAAAGTAACTCCGTCTGTCTGTCTGTCTGTTACGCTTTCCCGCTTAAACCTCTCAACCGATTTTGATAAAATTTCGCATAGGTATACGTTGAACCTCAAGAACGGACATAGGCTACTATTTGTTAGAAAGTAAAGAGGAGGGGGGGGGGGGGGGGTAATGCCACCTTTGAAAGTTTATATGGGAAAATGTTTATTTTTTACGCTAGAGATACATATGAAAGTTGGGAAAAAATAGTTTAAAATATAGACTACTTTTTTTTCAAATATTGGGGGAGATAGGGGTAAAACCGACCATGAACACAGCTATTTCTTTATAATATTCTAGTATTTTATCAGTTTTCATTCAAATTAGTTCAGGAAAACAGCGTGAAAGTTTACCAAATATCTATACATTCAAACTTTCATGCCTATCATATTTTGTAGAATAAAACCAACAGTATAAAATTAGCTTTTAAGCTTTTAAATACACAACTAAAACCCAGTTCCCGCATAAATAAACTAAAACAAACAAAAGTCTACCAAAACCCTCTTTTGTCCTAATATAAACTTTCCCCAATATTAACTTAGAGTTCGAACTATAAATACCACATTCAGTCCAAGCCACATCTGTTCGATGTTGCTTTTATTGTACCAGTCAGATGTTTGCGCTAGTATTGCCACACGTTGTTCATTTCTCAGGGTGTCCTGTATTCTAGGAACTATAAAATGTTTTCTCGTTCTGAAGTTTGAATAAATTCATTACGCGTTTTCCTTATTTAATATAAAATAAATCAATAAAAAAGAGTATTATTGGAAAAAGAGTCTTGAACGCTTTTTAATGGCTGCTATAATGCACATTTCGTGCCTTTTTTCAATGAAAAGATTTATTGTTTTTAAATTTTTTTTCTTTATTACATTGTCTTCAATTATTTTTGTTTTTAAGTTTTATTCAACTTTTTGAATGCTTTTGATTTAACTGGAAAGTGAGAAGACGGTTTACCGTAGACGGCGCATTTTTTTTTTATTATAATAGAATATTAATATTTGAGCAAATACTTTTAATGGATTTATTTTTGAACAGTAATAACTAGCATTTTTATTATTTACCCTACAAGTAATTTTTAAATACCTTTTTTTATTAAGTTAATGACTTTAGAATTATGATAAAATGGTGGCACTTTTGAAACCATATTTAGAATCAATTGGTTTTTTTTTTCAATTGTAAAAACTAGGACGTAAGCTATTGTGACAACAAGTTTTATATTTTAACGGTCGATAACCAAAAAAATCTTTTAGCTTTATGTTTTTCAAAAAAAAAAGTAAAACATCCTGGAATATAATAAAACGTAGCAACCCTAACTTGCACTTAAATTTTGTTCACAAACTACAACAGCTCTTATTCTATCCCATTTTGGGTTTAAATTCTGCTGAAATATCCACGTTTGGGAACGAAAATAAAACTGTGTCCCTCAAATTGACATTCGATTTAAGTAGAGCGGTACCATACTAAACATAAGTTGGTTTTGAAAAACTTTTTAACATCTAATTAACTATATAATTATTCAACTACACATTTCAAAAGTAGTAACGCCCATTTGATGTCCAACTGCAGGGCTAACGCCTTTGTAATTGAAATCAAGCCATCTTTACAATAATGTGTACTGGCTTTATAATCTCGCTTAGTTAGATGCAAATTGGTGATCATTAAACTGAGATATGCTCGGCAAATCCGATATTTTGCTAGACATGGGAATCAAACATCGAGAGATCATGGCCAGTACTTACAACATAAAAAACAAATTACAAGAGAAATCTTTTACAGGGGGATTTAAGAGAGGTAGAGCAGCCCGACTGGTGAAATACCCCCACCTTATAGAAGACCGCAGCCAAATAACAATCACTTCTGTGTTGTTTTGTTCCTGCGTGTGAGTAAGGTTTCCAGACCTCCTGGGGGGTGCTACATTAGTAGCAGGGGTCAAGCCTTCAAGGTAAGGGCGACAAGTCCAGTAACAGCTTTAATATGCTGCACTTGTGTCCTTAAGCTAGTACCTCATTACCCCTTAACATTAGGTGGGATGAGGTCAATCTTGAAGTGCAATATAAAAAAAAGCCTTCTAATATTATAAACGCAAAACAAATGAATGGATTTGGATAGAATTTGGTAGAAAGATAGCCGAAATACTAGAATAAAACATCATATATACAAGTAAACTGAAATAATCGAACAAAAGCCACGCGTTTTGGGTCCTGCATTATTGCAGTGTAATTAAATAAATAAATAAACTGATTATTGTCTTGTATTTTCTCGTAGTTTTCGAGCGTTTGATTAAACTGTTATATACGCTGTCATTTTAGCCACCTTGTATTTACCATAACGGCTTGAAACCCGCGCTTTGATTTCAGAATTTAATTTCAGAAAGTATAAGGTAAAAGATGGAGTTTTATTCTTGGCAACCGACCAAAGCACTTGACCGCATGCAATAATTCTATCAGAACGAAATTAGGGGCTGTCTTGTGATATTATTTTGTCCTGAAGATGCTTACTATGAATGTAAGTACCTACTTATAAACAGGCTGATCAATTAAATATATAATTAAGGACTTTCGCGTTCCATTTTGAACATTTAAAATAGGTTATCGGGTTACTCGGTCAGACAATTTAAAAGTTATATGAACTATTTACTGCCCGACGTTTCGGTTAGGTTGCATCAACCGTTGTCACAAGCTGACTCAAGAATTCAGGAAGTCAAAAATGGAAGAGTTTGTAAAATCACCTTCAAATACTTATTTTTAAGTTTGCAGTCGGTTTGCAACTCGAATTATAAGTAATTAATGAATCCAAGAAATTTTAAATTAACATTTATACAACGGAAACGTCAAATTTTAAGAGACTTTTATTCCATAAGTGCCAATTTTATAAAAATATGTACCCTTTTGCATTGTCTTTTTTGACAAGTGAAAACAGGATATCTCAAAATACATGCTAGCGTAGAAATTGTTTCAGATATTCTTTAAGTTGACTATTAGCGAAGTCTATTGCTGCTGATTTTATGTCAGATTTTACAAAATTTCACGATATAACTTAAACGTTCAGTGCACTCAAGTTTTTAAGATTCCATGAAGCTTAAATTAGTAACTTTGACATTCGTAATATTTGAATTCGTTTTACTGAGGTTAATACTACCTACTTCTTGCTGATGACCGACTAGCTATTAACTTATATCCTACTTGTAGATAAATTAGATAGATAGAGAGATATACTTTATTGCACAGAAAAATTAACGGAAATTGGTTTTACAGACATAATCTAGTTCAATTCAGGCGGTCTTATTGCTAGAAAGCAATCTCTTCCAGACAACCTAGGGAAATAGTAGATATTGAGAAACGGGTGCGGCCGTGCAAAAGTTTTATTGAGAAAATATTAACAGAATATATTAAATTAGAAAATATTAAATTATGAAGAAATCAAGGATTAACTTTGCTTGGCCATTAAAGCCCGGTTCCAATATTTGAAAAACAATCCGTTCTAGATACGGATTGTAATAAATTATACGAGGCGTAATATAAAAACGATCGACAGACGACTGATGACAGTGGTATACAATAAATTAGGGAACGCGTTAATACGCGTAATCATTAGGGATTACTAATAAATTAGGGAACGCGTTAATACGCGTTCCCTAATTTATTAGTAATCCCTAATGATTTTAGTTGTTAATACAACTCGTAGCCGGTTGGAGAAAAACGGATAGTCAGTTTTGACGAATCGTAAAATATTGAAACGGAGTATTAATTGAGATCATTCAATATCAATTTGAGTTGCAATGCCAATTAAAAGTACGTGAAACATTCGACTCTCGAAATGCTGTAGTACACTCCAGGAACAATCCTAATACAGTACCTACAACAGAGCTAATGAAACGCTGAGTACTAATTAGCACTTCTCGATAACTTTTGCTACCCTAGTAGTATTAAAATGGATGACTAGCTTTTGCTCGCAACTTTATTTAAAAAGAAACCGGGTCAACAATAGTTAAGCAATAGATTCTTTGATATTTCTTTAATGTATTGTTTATTCATATTCATTACTAACGGTCGCCCGCGACTTCGTACGTGTGAAGTTAATTTATTACACTTAGGATTACGTTATTTCATTTTTAGAAAGGATCGATAATCTCTTATCCATATAGAGATATATAGTACTCAAGGTGAATTAAACTTTCTTATGGTTATATTATTTTTGAAATTGGCACAGCCTTTTTGGGCTTAAAACTGTGGGATTTAATGGTGGAGAATACCACTAGGCAATAAGTCCATTTGTACTTTTTGGCGATGCTCGTGATAATTGCCACTTTGCTGACAATTATCACAGCAGAGGGAAGCGATAGCCGCAAATACAGAAAGCCAAGATCAAATAAATCAAATAATAAGTATGTAGTTCTTAACATATTCGGCAGAGGGCACTTACCGGAGTCTAAGAGGTCAATACAACAGAAAAAAAACCTTGCCTACGATAACTTGCGGTAAGCTCTGTTGGAAGAGCAGCACGCGCGATACGTGAAGGTCGTCGGTTTGAGCCCCACACCGCAAGGAGATGAAATTTCCCTGTTCCTTTAAAATAATCAAATGACTTCGACGCAAAAAAGTGTTTTTTTTTTATATATTGCACTTCAAGTTTGACGTCATCCCACCTGATGTTAAGTGGTAATGAGGTCCTAGCTTAAGGGCAATAAGTACAGCATAATAAATTTGTTACTGGACGTGCCGTCCTTACCTTGTAGGCCTGCTACTAATGTAGCACCCTCCAAGAGCTTTGGAAACCTTACTCGCATGCAGAAACACAACAACACAGAAGTGATTGTTATTTGGCTGCGGTCTTCTGTAAGGTGGAGGTATTTCACCAGCCGGCCTGCTCCAGTTCGAGCGATAAATCGCTATGCCCTACCTCTCTTAAAAGTAAAAGTGTCTTGTAAATAAGTATTCGACATCCTAAATCCACATTCAAAAATCTCTGAACATCTGCAAAAACTTTTTGTCTCCGAACTCAACACGTTTTTAATAATTAACGCCGATTTTCCCACTCAATGGGCCTCGGATGAATGGAGCTGAAAAATAATTTTAATTAAAAAAGTTTTTTTTCCGGCATCAATGGCCGACCCTATTCGGGCTTTTAATTTACGGTGGGTCTCGCTCATGTATAAATTAACCAGCATAATTTGCGTGCGAAAATACAGGTGAAGGTGAGATGGGGATGTTTGTCGCTATTTTGTAAAGGTTCAGTTTTCAAAAATCCTTTACGGAAACGTCAGGGCTTGCGTTTGACGTTTAAGAGTAGTGGTTTTCATTGGTTAGGTATAACTATTCTTTAAAGAGCGGAGTTCTAGTATGTCAAAAAAATGTGTATATTTGCTATAACAAAAGAAATCAAATTCTTTTCTTTTTAACTTAGAATACGGTGTTTGGTGTAACATCTCTCTGAGCAATTTCCCAGACAACTGCATTGCTCAGTTTAATTATGCAGATCTCCATGCTATAGCAACCTTTATCCAGTAATCGGGTGGGGCCACAAAAACCCAGTTCCCACCGCTGGTCCAGTGCATAACATAAATCGTGAGCGGGTAGCGCTCGGCACCTGGCGTTGTGGAATGCGACCTCCATTGTGTGTGTGGGCTAAGTGTGAGGATTTAGCGGTTTTTAGGTATTATCAGAAATTTATTCGCCAAATTTGTAGCTCTATTTAAACGATAGCCAAAGTATAGTTTACATGACGCCTATTCACGGTCACTATATGAATTTATTACTTATTTTAAACTATGAAAAAATAAAAACCCGCTGCGCAAACGAACAAATGATATTATTTGGAGTACATAGAGTTTCTGAAAATATTTTTATCCAAATTGACTTGCTAAGTTTCGAAAAAGTAAGTACCCATATTTACCACTGCTTATTCTGTAAGCTAATTTTAAATCAATATCTAGTTAATTATTTACTTATTTTACGACATTATAATCAGCCGTAATATTATGTAAGTTTGGACAATTTGGATAAAGTGATTTCCCAGTATCATTGATAAACGATGACTTGTTTTGATGGGGGCTTTCACAATGATACTTTACAGCAACGATAAAATGAGGTTATTTTTTTATACTAACGTACAAAACTGATAATATTTTTTTCTGTGCAAGCAATATTAACTCGTAAATCTCTTAAAACTTGGACCACAATGCAATAACGCTCTCGATAGTATCGTCCATACACTACAATTTACCAGACTCTGTGCCCGGTTATGAGTCGCACCTATTTATGTCAGCCGTTTCCAATTCCACCCCAATATGGGTGAGGAATCCTTGCAAGGCCTTGGAAGGATTCTAGAAATACTAGGTACGAGAAGTTGTGTAGACTAGTTAGGACAAGGCTGCTTTTTATGGGAACATGTTGAATAGTTATGTTTTGAATCTTGCAAACGGTATTTGTGGTGCATAATATTTTAATTTTTGTAGTTTTGTTATCCCTACTAATATTATAAATGCGAAAGTAACTCTGTCTGTCTGTTACGCTTTCCCGCTTAAACCTCTCAACCAATTTTGATGAATTTTGGATAGGTATACGTTGAACCTCAAGAACGGGAATGGGGGTAATACCACTTTGAAAAATGTTTTTTTTAAGTTAGAGATATGAAATTTGGTACAAATATAGCCCGAAACTTGGATAAAAAAATGGATTACATTTTTAGGGGAGATAAGGGTAAAACTGACCGTGATAGTATGTAGTCCACAAGAACGAAGTCGCGGGCACAGCTAGTTTTTGTTATAATAATAATAATAAATAATAAATATTGGACAACATCACATACATTGCTCTGATTCTGTGGTAAGTAGCTAAAGCACTTGTGTTACAGAAATCAGAAACAACATGTTATATATTTAAACTAATATGCTATAATCTCAGGAAATAATGCTTTGCATTGATTTTTTTATGTTGGAAAGTCCATTTATCTAGGAAGGCTAAATAACATTATACTGAGGCTAATAGGTGGGGGGGGGGGGGGAGTTATAGTTCTGCTCTGCTTCTTATATCTTTGTTTCAGAGTTTCTCAGGCACAGATGCCCTGAAGGATGAACGTGTCTTGCACAAACCCTTGTATTTCACACCTGAATGCATGTACCACATTCAGGCAAATAAAAATCAATACTATCTATTCTATTATTTTCTATTCAGATTCGTTTAAGTACCACATTCTGACGAAAATGTTTAAAGAATTTCTTTTCAAAAAAACATTACAATATAATCCACTCATATGAGAACAATATTAACATAAACTTAATATAAATTGCGATCACCGTCTTGGACATTAACATCACATTTGTATGTTCTTGACTTCACAGAACTCTAGAGCAAATAAATATCTTTATTCTTTAATAATATTATTATTCTTTAATATATTGACGTTAAAAGTAGCAAGTAAAGACTTGTATAAGTAATTCGACATGAATTCACAAGAAGTCATTACTTTTGCTACTGCCCTTGCTGGCCTAACACATTTCTCCCTTGGGAAATAGATAGAGCTGCTACTTCCCCGCAGACGGTCCGTTAGATTAAGAGATGATGAAGATGGGATGCATTAGTCTTCTGTGGTCTAGAAAAGTAACTGATATGTTTTGATACTGTGTAAAGCATTTATGGTGACTTTTTTATTTATTTTTAAAACTCCATTGCAAAAAATACAAAATACACGTTTAAAGCCTAATGGCATGTTCCAACCTCAACTCTATAGATTTGACTGGATGGTGCTTGAAATTTTACAAGCTATAGTTTAATTGGTGATAATAAACATAAACAAGGAATACCTAAAGTATTATTAAAAAACTTTTATATATTTTATTTTCAACTTTATTAAATCACATATTTACAAATAAAAAATCTTCTAAAATTGGGCCTTGTGGGATCGATCCTAAGACGCTGGCAGCATTACTTCGCTGGATAGCCAACGAAATACGCTGTGCGAGGTAAGTGCCAGCACCTGGGGTCGCCCGAAGTATGGACCAGCTTTTTTGCCAAAAATCCGTACAAATTTTCAACTAACATCATTGATAATGTCGAAAGAGGATTGGTGTCTAAAATACAGGCTCGGCCTAGTTTAGATACCAACAGTAACACTTATATGTACATAATAACATTATCGCAGCTACCTATAATAAATTGGACAATATGTAAGTGCAAAATTGCCATATTAAAATTTCATAAAAAATATAAGTCCCCAGCTTTAGTGGTTGAACTTTGCAATGAGTTACAAATTTTTGTTCTACCGACAATCGCATTAATATTTTTTGTATTGGTAATATTTTGTACAACTGTTCTGTATGCTATTGTGTTTGGTTTTAAGTCAATAAATTAATATATTTTTTTAATTGTTTTGTGTTACTATCAAAGGAGTTTTGATAGTTTTTAAGTTCGCAAGCGCGGCGTATACCACTTTATTACAATTTAAATCTGTCAAAGAAATTTACCTAATAACATGCATTTCTACAAAATAAGTAAAACAGAAATTGTCCACAGCATTTTTAATTTAAAAATGTTTAGATTATCTCTATCAAAAGAATTTGACAAGCAAACGTAATAGATTGAAATGGATTTCTTTATATAAATAAGCCCGTCCTAAGTATGACTAGAAAATCATAATACGACCAATCCCTCCAACATCATTATTTCTTATTCTAACCCACTGTCCGTCCCAAATGTTGTTTCATTATTAAACCCTGGGGACCAATGGGAACGATATTTGATTTACAATATTAACAAACTGATATTACGATGACCTTGTATTATAGTAGTCTGGGCTAATAAGTCTAGCTCAAATAGGATTGGACGTTGGATTTGTAGGACGTTCAACAACATTATCAGCATCTACTATTATGGCGACATTTAATCGATTTAATCGCAAGTTGTTTTAGTCTTAAGAATCAAAGAATCGAATCAATTAATTTAAATTTTATTTTTAAACCTCTGATTGTAATGTGATGTAAGTAAGGGAAACGAGGGCTTGCAAAATGGTGACAGCGACATGAAAATACTTTTTTTTAAAATCGACTAAAAAGAAGTCCCGAAAGTACCCAGATAACATATAACTACACATATAAATAAAATGGGAGTGTCTTACATGCATATGAATATACGTATACGCAATGTATAACAAAATAACTTTTAGTCCGTCTGTTTGTTCCAGCTAATCTCGATTTTCATGGGATTTTTACAAGTAGGTAACCGATGTAATAAAGAGCAACTTAGGCTCCTTTTTTTGAAAAAAAAATTTTTTATTAAAAACTAGAAATCCTCTAGTACACGTGTAGTCGCAGGCACAGCTACCTTTCTAATAAAATTTAAGCTGTAATGCAAACAAATATCTTTGGTGTAGATGTAACCTGCTAAGTACCTATTGGTGGAGAGAGGCAGGTGTAAGCTGCGGATATGGACCGCTCGGCGACTGTTCCGACTAGTATGCGTGATACAGGGTGCTCCCTACTACCGATGTTAGACAAATTTAAGGTTAAGGAACTTACGCGTACATAACTTTACAAGTTAGGTAAGAAACTTATTTATATTTATTTATCAAACATTTAAAATAATTTAAAGGGTCAAAACGCGACACCATTTTTATTTAGTAGTTAATACGAACTACTTACTTCCCAACGTTTCGGTTAGGTTGCACCAACCGTGATCACGAGCTGACTGGTCTTGCTCGCCTTCGTCGCTTTATTTATTTATTTACTTATTGTAAGCTTATACTAAGGCGAGCGCGTTAGAATTTGGCATTACGCCTTCTCTAAGCTCCCGGGTTCGTTTCCCGGTCTGGTCAATATTGAAAATATTTTTTTCTAATTTATCTCCGTTTTTAGATATGGTAGGCACATTATTTATTTCTGTTTTCTGTTACAATTGATTAAACTAGTTATCACAAAATCTGACCGGTATATTTTATCCAAAAGAAATATATTTTATTATTGTTTTTCCATATTTTTTCATATAATTGATAAAAATTACAAATTTTTATTGATCTTTATATTTTGTTCTTAACTCTTAACTAATAATTTAATCATGCTATAACTAGAACACCCTTTACCTGCATCGGCGGAGAGTATCAATAATTGATAAGGTCGTCTCACTCACACAAGTTTATTGAACTCAACAAAAAATCCCCATGCTGTAGCCACCACCATATTGCGACCTCTACTATCTCAATATCTAAGCTAAACGAAAGATCCTACTAATTTGGTTACCACTTGAACCAACCAGTTTAACCTGAGCTCTAACTGTAATACACAATGTATGTGGAAGTGAGGTCTTCTTAAGCGGTTGGACGACTTTTTCGTCCGAATGCGTTTGTAATGCGACTAATTTGTGGTTTTTTCTCTGTTATGTGATATTTAATACTGTTTGAATACAGTTGTTCCGCGGTGTTATGCGTGGTTAGTGA
Source organism: Glyphodes pyloalis (assembly GCA_037074685.1). Taxonomy (NCBI): domain Eukaryota; kingdom Metazoa; phylum Arthropoda; class Insecta; order Lepidoptera; family Crambidae; genus Glyphodes; species Glyphodes pyloalis. Next base: position 7,078,796 of record JAYKKO010000020.1, read on the forward strand.
TTTTGTGCGGTAACTTCACTTCATTTGAAATGACATCATATTTATAACTGAATGCGCGATATGAAATATTATACCAAAGCATTGACATAATCAAAATAAATAAATATTGGACAACATCACATACATTGCTCTGATTCTGTGGTAAGTAGCTAAATCACTTGTGTTACAGAAATCAGAAACAACGAAGGTACCACAACACCCAGACCCGAGACAATATGGAAAAACTATCAAATCCTCGCAACTTTATTAGCATTATAACGGATTAATAATATTTACTTGTCACTTTATCTAGTAGGTATAATAGTTAGTAAGGACTGTTTTACTTAATCAGTCAGTGCTTTTTCGTGTTCTTATAAAGACTATTTCGCTTTTTTGTTTAATTAGCAGTTCTAAGCATTTAAAATAAATTGACGGATCAAAACGACAACATTTTAAATGACGAACTACTTACTCAGTCAGCTCGTGACCATGTTTAGTGCAACGTAACCTTAACGTAACATAAGCTTACTTAAAAACTACTTAAAATGTTGTCACTTTTCAACCCGTTATTTTTGGATTCCATTTTAAGCATTTATAATAAGTTTTTGAATGTTTAAAAACGCGTAAGTCTTACTATACTTAACTTAGTTTCTTGCCGGTATCTTCTCTTTAGTTATAGGTCCCGAACCGGAGGTAGCTACATTTGCTTCATACTAGCTGTGCCCGCGACTTCGTTCACGTAGACTACATCCTTTCATGGTCGGTTTTACCCCTTTCTCCCCTAATATTCGAAACAAAAAATAGTCTATATTTTAATCCAAGTTTTGAGCTATATTTGTGCCAAATTTCATATCTCTAACTTCAAAAATAAATATTTTTCCATATAAGCTTTCAAAGGTGGTATTACCCCCCATCCCCCCCCCTTATAGAAAAATAGCCTATGTCCGTTCTTGAGATTCAACGTATACCTATACCAAATTTCATCAAAATCGGTTGAGAGGTTTAAGCAGGAAAGCGTAACAGACAGACAGACAGAGTTACTTTCGCATTTATAATATTAGTATGGATTCATAAGTATTTCTAATGTAATCTATGTGAATAAAAAAGATTGACTTCGACTTGACTTTAGTTCTGTCCAAATGAACTAAATAGGTAAAGGAGTATTTAAAAACTAAATAGGTAAAGGAGTATTTAAAAACTAAATAGGTAAAGGAGTATTTCAAAACGCCTTCAATGACACGGTTCGTTAAAACAGATAACTTTTATTTGCGTTGGCACTAATCTATTCGGGCAATTAAACATTTCTTTTACCCGTGAAACGTAGTTAATCGATTATTGTTATTCCGTTACGATACCATGTAGAGGAGAAATTAGTGACTCGCATCGATTGTTTGAAAATCGTAATCGATTTCACGAATTATTTCCACGCACGTCCCAATTTTAAAGCTTTTCGATTTCATTAAAGTGGTGCAATTATTGCAATTTTTATTAAAGATAATTCCTATGTTTAAATAATTCGTTGGCAGAAAAAAGATATTTAGTAGCCCCTTTTTTTTAACTCCAAAATTGTACAGACAATTATAGATTAGAAAATATTTGTCTAGCTGTTATAACTCTAGGTTTTAAGACTTTCGCGTTCCATTTTAAATTATTTGAAATGTTATAGCTCTAAGAATTACGAAACTGTGAAAAGTGGCAATGGGTGAGCAAGGGCAACGTACAGTCAGCATCATTAGATCGTATACACCTCAGTACCTTGTCACACTAAACGTCCATTAGGCCTAGCATACGCAACCCGACTAAGTTTTATCGCGCTCTTAACAAACGTCAAAATCGATTGAAGTCAGTGCGTCAGCTGCTGATTGGCGAAAATACGAGTGCCTGTGTGCTATTAGCCAATCAACAGTACCGAAATTTTTTTTCGTCTCATGCGATACATTTGACATATTGCGTATGCTAGACCTACATGTGACTGAGTAAGTGAAATAGACAGTTAGATTAATGTGACAAGGTACTGAGTTGTATACAAACAAAATACGCTGACTGTACAACCCACGGCAACGGAATTAATTATTCTCAAATTACGACCAAGTACCCTAAAATATACCGTAGGACCGCCCCCATAAGATGAAGAGAGTACCTTGGCACTATAGTAGAATGGAGATTGGTAAGAATTGCAAAAAACCAGATTGTTAGGAATGACTTGGAAGGCCAAGGCATTTAGCGGTCGGACTCGCGCCCGAAGCGTCCTGTACCGTTATGTATTCAACATTATACACAATCATTTATTTTTGAAGTAAATATACGACTAAATATTATAAATATACTTGACGACCTCGGTGGCGCAATGGCTAAGGTACGCGACCAAAGCGCGAAAGGTCCCGGGTTCGATTCCCGGTCGGATCAATTTGGAAAAAACGAACTTTTCTAAATTGACTTGGGTCTGGGTGTGCTAGGATGACGCCCCCAGTTAGTATCCGTCGTCTGGTGCTCATAGTACAAGGGAAAAATCTTAGTTTGAGACCAGCAGGCCTAGCATACGCAACGCGACTAAATTTTATCACACTCTTAAAAAAACGTCAAAATCGGTTGAAGACAGTGCGTGAGCTGCTGATTGGCTGAAAATACGAGTGCGGTGTGCTATTAGCAAATCAACAGTATCGAAACTTTTGTCGTCTCATGCGATAAATTTGACATATTGCGTATGTTAGGCCTGCAGGTGATTGGTGTGATTGTCTGGCGCATTTATTATTGTTATTAAATTTTCTGTAAATATTTCAAGCGTCTGCCTTGTTATATAGCTGTTATTAAATATCGAGCAAAACTTGGCTAAAAAATCATGTTTGTTGTATGGAAGGCCCCCTTAAGTAATTGGTTTCTTTTGATTTTAGTATTTGGTGTTATGGCGGTAACTAAAATAAAGAGGTAGGGGATAGCGATTTATCGCTCGAACTGGAGCAGCCAGACTGGTAAAATACCTCCACCTTACAGAAGACCGCAGCCTTAATAACAATCACTTCTGTGTTGTTGTGTTCCTGCGTGTGAGTAAGGTTTCCAGAGCTCCTGCGGGGTGCTACATTAGTAGCAGGGTCAAGCCTTCAAGGTAAAGGCGACAAGTTCAGTAACAGATTTATTATGCTGTACTTGTCACCCTTAAGCTAGGACCTCATTACCACATAACATCAGGTGGAATGAGGTCAATCTTGAAGTGCAATATAAAAAAAAATACATAATCATCAGTGAAAATTTCAACTCTCTAGCTATCACGGTTATTGAGTGACAGACGGACGGACAGACAGACAGCTAAGTCTTAGTAATAGGGTCCCGTTTTTGCCGTTCGGGTACGGTACCCTAAAAATTAGGAAGATTTACCTAACAAACCCAAACAGAGGACCGATATAAAAGGACATAAACAAAAAAAAACAGCTACAATCTTTACATTTTATAATTTTTCTTCTTTTATGTTGAAAAGCAACTAAACTCCTATTGAAAAGAGAGTTTATTTCTCTCAATGTCACAATTTCACTAATTTCAACAGGCAAACACGTTTAAATATTTCACAAAATTTAAAGACATACTGATCGTGTTAAGAGATTGTTAATATTTTTATTACAACAATCGATTGGCAACGGTAATTGCTATAATTAACTAAAGGTCAGTTTTTATTGTACAATAATTTGTGGATGAAAAGCTTATTGTTTATATAATAATACGTTTCTCTCCATAATGACCCGTAAACACTTGTTTCCAACAATTTTGTTCTCGGACATATCATACGAAATGTAAAAACGTCAAAAACAAAACAAACGAATGTTGAAGGACAGAAATTGTTCACAGTAATAGGTACTTACAAAAGTAAATTATTTCATGTTCCACTGCAGGGCAAAGGTTTGCATGATTTTTGACGACCTCGGTGGCGCAATGGCTAAGGTAGGCGCCCAACGCGCGTAAGGTCCCGGGTTCGATTCCCGGTCGGGTCAATTTGGAAAACGAACTTTTCTTAATTGACTTGGGTCTGGGTGTGCTGGGATGACGCCCCCAGTTAGTATCCGTCGTCTGGTACTCATAGTACAAGGGAAAACCTTAGTTTGAGACCAGGTGATTGGTGTGATTGTCTGGCGAATGTATTTATTTATTTTTATTTATTTAAATCAAGATATCTTTACGGCAATGGATATTGTTTTAAAACAATCAACTCACCACGCCAAGCAAATAAAACTAAATTAATTAAATTATTTTTATTTAATCATGTATGCATAATTGTATTTAATAGATACCGTTATGTTATTTAAAATGCTTAATTTATTGTTGTTTATACTGATTTCTTTTTGTATACTAGTACATAGTACTAGTTACTTACGCACTTTTACTTTTACACTATTACACACCCGTATACACTATCTGCATGACCCAAGGGTTGACTGGAAGAGAATGCCCTTAGAATTAAATCCACCTGTTGTACTTATTTGTGCAAAAAAGTTTATAAATAAAAAAAATAAATCCGAAAAGTATAATCGGGTAATCAAAGCCCAGTATGTTCTTCAACCACTAGACTACTGTGCCAGTAAATGTGAATACTGCCTGGATATTTTATTATTTTGTTTCGCATTTTTTTGCCTCAACTTAAGGTGAATAAATGTACACAGCCAATTTCAAATGTAGAACATTTACTACATTTTTTCGTCATGCTCAAATGAAACAGGATCCCAAACTTACCTAAAGGTAATCTGCTCTGACCTAGAGATAAATTTGATAGTAACATCTGCTCCAGGGATACAGAAATACATAAGGATTTGGTACCTTGAAGTAAATTTAGTGGTAGCCTATGCTTCAGGAATGGTGGTTGAATTTTGTTTTTTTTTATAGTAGCGCAGTATATTGGCTCGTCCCAGATTGATGGTAAGCAAGAGAGGAACCCACATCGCGATGACAACGGATTTGATACCGAAATATCCTATCCGTTAGCATCTTCATACGCTCTTCAGATGTTCAGATGTTCGTAGACGATCGTATTTTTCATTTTATACTAGAAACAAGAAAATAATTAACCTAATGACAAAATACGTAATAGCATTCCACTCCTCAGAAAATTTGGTGAAGATGTAAAGGTCTTGCAATCTTTATCGATTGTCAAGGAATAGAAAATTGGTGTTAAAACCGATATTTTTTATTTCAAAATTGTATCGTTGAAGTGCGTACCACCTTTAAGGTGAATATCAATCACTTAAAGGTAATTAAGGATAATTTCGAGCCATTACAATGTTTTGCAACGCGGTTCTTTTTGAAACACCGATGGCAGTTATTATGAACGACATTTGCGGGACTGGGGCTAGTTAGACCGGTTATTTATGTTTCTATGAAGCCAGTAAATGCGTTAATTATGAAGGATAAACATTTGTAAAGATATTGTATCGGCAAGAGTGTACAGAATAAAATAAAATAAAAATAAATAAATGCGCCAGACAATCACACCAATCACCTAGTCTGAAACTAAGGTTTTCCCTTGTACTATGAGCACCAGACGACTGATACCAACTGGGGGCGTCATCCCAGCACACCCAGACCCAAGTCAATTTAGAAAAGTTCGTTTTCCAAATTGACCCGACCGGGAATCGAACCCGGGACCTTTTGCGCTTTGGTCGCCTACCTTAGCCACTGCGGCACCGAGGTCGTCAAACAGAATACAGTAGGTTTTAATATTTCTCAAATCCACACCGCAAGAGGGATTATTTTTTATATTGTACTTCAAGATGGACCTCCCACCTGATGTTGAGTGGTAATGAGGTCTTAGTTTAAGGGCGATAAGAACACCATAATAAACTATTACTGGACTTGTCGCCCCTACTTTGAAGGCTGCCGTCTTCTGTAAGGTGGAGGTATTTCACCAGTTGGACTGTTCCAGTTCGAACGATAAAGTCAAAGTCAAAGTCAAAGTACGTTTATTGCTTTCATAAATGGAGTTAGGTTCTCAGAAAAAACCTAGTACATCATGATACCCGTTTGGGCATAGCCGAAGAACATGTGATGGATATGTCACCGAAAGATTACAAAAAATCGCAACATTAAATAGCTTTGCCCTGTCTCTCTTTTAAATATTATAAACTAGCTGTACGCGACTTCGTTCGCGTGGACTACATCCTTTCTTGGTCGGTTTTACCCCTTTCTCCCCTAATATTCGAAACAAAAAGTAGTCTATATTTTAATCCAAGTTTCGAGCTATATTTGTGCTAAATTTCATATCTCTAACTTCAAAAATAAACATTTTTCCATATAAACTTCCAAAGGTGGTATTACCCCCCTACCCCCTTATTTTCTAATAAAAAGTAGCCTATATCCGTTCTTGAGATTCAACGTATACATATACCAAATTTCATCAAAATCGGTTGAGAGGTTTAAGCAGGAAAGCGTAACAGACACACAGACAGACAGACAGACAGACAGAGTTACTTTCGCATTTATAATATTAGTAGGGATTAAAGTCTAAAAATATGTTTTAAATCGAATTGAATTGAACATCAAAACTGTTTGGACACAAAGGTTTGCAAAGCTAGGATGAAAAATTCCAACGCAAAACTAACTTCGTGACTCTAATCACTCAAGGAAGAAAACCGTCTAGACATGGAAATCATAAAATAGATGATAGCTTGTGATGATACTTTGTAGCTTAATTATAGTGCGAAGCTTGGTTTAAAGTAAGTTAGAATGTTAAGTGTGCATAGCAAAGATTCGCTGGAAACCTAAATCCTAATGAGACTGTATGAGTGTTTGTTTGGAACTTTAAATGTTAATTTTACCTTTGTGCCATCTTAATCTCGGAGATCGGTGACCAAATGTATATAATAATGTCTTTCAGTCTTAAGTCACAAATAATAAATGAATAAATATTGGACAACATCACATCCATTGCTCTGATTTTGTAGTAAGAAACTTAAGCATTTGTGTTACAGAAAGCAGAAACAACGACGATAACACAACACCCAGACCCGAACATTAAAAGAAAGTTAATTTTCAATATTGACCCGACCGGGAATCGTACCCGGGACCTCAGAGATGGCGCGACGTTAAGGCAACGGAGATGAACCACACTATCCGAAAATGTTTTTAAGATCTAAAAACCGGTGGAAAAAAGCAATGATACATAGAGTAAATAAGCGGGTACTTGCTCAACAAATTTCTTCCTTAACTTCACAATAACTAATTATCAGGTGAAGTAGGAACTAATTACTCTATTAGTCTTCAATGTTAACCCAACAGACGGGAAACCAAGGTTCAACGCCCTATCAGTAGCTGCCCAGAATTAGCGCACGTGGCACGGATGACGTCACAGTAGTTAGCTCAAGCAATCCGAATTCTAGTGTCTAATAAACAGTGATTGCAGACTAGCGGTGCACGAGACCGCAGTATATGCAGTGCATGGTAATGTTTAAGAGGTGGTGTGTGAGTAACTGGTACTGTTATAAATCAGCCGCAAGTTCTTGGGCAGAACTAGTTACCTCATTGTACATACAATTGTGTTATTTTTATTTTCCTACTTGACCATCAATGATGGCTGCAAAGCATCATCTTCACCGAGCTTTAGCGGGAGATAGATAGATAGATACGCTTTATTGCACAGAAAAATTTACAGAGATTGGTTTTACAGACATAATCAAGTACAATTTATTGCTAGAAAGCAATATCTTCCAAACAACCTTTAGGTAGAGGAAATAGTAAATATTGAGAAACGGGAGCGCAGATGGCTCTCACTCCTTCATACAACTGTGGCTTAAAGAAGACGCTTTAATACTCTGAAAGTACGGTGCAGAGATGGCAAACCTTAAGATATAACTTTTTAACCTTTAGCTGGCAAAATAGCCCATAAATGCTATCGAGTATCGGACAAATATTGTAAATTTTTGTGATTTTCAAAATTCCAGAATACTAGTGCTGTGTTGACCTTAATAACGTCACATGATATGCTGAGGTGACCTAATAAAACATCAAAAGTGTTTTATTATCATTTTGTACCTACATAATTGTTTCGTTTGGAGCCAGTAAATGTTTCATTATTTTTTTCTTTAACATAAAAATTACATTTGGTGTACAGTGAAGATACAAGATTTGCGTAGAGGATACTCCCAATACAAGAAGAAAGACACGGGTGAAACCTCCAGTTGTAAAAAAGATTAGAAGATAAAACTCTAGTTACCTTTAAGTTGTCATGCCCAATATTTGCATTCATGTGCCCACATAAGGCGTGTGCCAATGGTTTGCCATTACTGGTATAGTGTGTCTTAGTCTTGTCGAATAAATATTGATACAGCGATATATCGATATTTTCAATTCGAAACATCGATATTTTTGGGCGATATATTTTTTGACGATATATCGATTTTTCAATAACAAATAACCAAGATCGAAATTGTACCAAACACGTTATTTTTTATTTTTATTTGTTCGAAACTCTTATCACATCTCAGTAATTTTAATAAATTATTGTATCTGTATGCGTATCCGACTAGGCTGTATGGGCCCAATGTCCTAATTCCTTCTCCTTGCTTCGTTGGAAGCAAAAAAAGAAAATTAAGAAAAAAAACTACTTACATTTCCGTACTTTCTAACCTCAACCAACATACAACGCGAGCGTGTTTCATGTAATTTCTGCATTCATTAAAAATTATGTGTATTGATTAGAACTCATCTAGTAGTAATGTTCCTATTAAAAGATGACCGTGTTTAAGTAGATTAGACTATGTTTTTTATATCGGATCGATATATCGATATTTGTAAATTAAATTATTGATATATATCGATACTTAATTTAATTTCTGACATCCCTACGTGTCTAATAAACAGTGATTGCGAACTAGCGGTGCGTCAGACCGCAGTGTGTTCATGTTCGTTCAAAGCTGCGGTATTGCTGATAGTTGATCATGATTTGAAATAACGGTCTTAAATGAGTTCAGATTTAATTTTAGAACAGGATTCTTTTTATTTACTAGATTTCCTCGCGTTAGAGCGTCTCTATTATTATTATTTTTTTATGTTGTACTTCAAGATTGACCTCATCCCACCTGATGTTAAGTGGTAATGAATTCCTAGCTTAAGGGCAAAAAGTATTGCATAGTAAAACTGTTACTAGACTTGTCGCCCTTACCTTGAAGGCTTGACCCCTTCTACTAATGTAGCATCCCCCCCCCCCCCCCCCCCAAGAGCTCTGGAAACCTTACTCACATGCAGAAACACAACAACACCGGAGTGATCGTTATTTTGCTGCGGTCTTCTGTAAGGTGGAGGTATTTGACCAGTCGGGCTGCTCCAGTTCGAGCGATAAATCGCTTTGCCTTGCCTCTCTTAAATGTTCTTAAATGAGTTGGGATTTTATTTGAAAGCAGTTTTTTTTACTAGAATAGAATAGAAAATATCTTTATTCATGTAAGCTTTACAATAGCACTTATGAATCGCCAGTACAAATAAAATATTCTACCGCCGTTCAAATCTTCAATGTCGATGATGTCGAGAAGAACCGGCAAGAAACTCGACACTTACTCTTTTCAATGTAACAATGTTTCCTTAAACTAGGTACTTAAATAAAGTATACAAAGCTAGATTTCAAAGAATTAGTTATTATAAATTGAAATGACATGGTGACACGTCTGTCAATGTCATGTAAACCATAACCAATCACGTAGCAGTTGGACCCCACGCCTACGTGTCGCCATCTGGTGGATTTTTCGAACGCGAAAACCGTCATTAGAAGACATCTCTTCCATCTGAAATACCAATAACTGGGAGTTATTTTAAAACTTCACAGTCGTAGGAAGAACGCCAATCGATCTAGGTAATTTCAGACGTCCTAGTCTCATCCGCCGGTGCCTTTGTAGGAACCTAAGACCTAACGTAAGACCTGAGCTTATAGTTTAATGGATACAAATGGCTGTGTGGGAACCTAATGGTATTTGATGGCGTAATAGTGCTATTTTTAAACTGTTAGTTCTTAGAAAACTCATTGGTGATGTCCGTTGCAAAGGACGGTTTACGGCACTTTATAAAGAATGTTAGGATTTAATGTTATTTGCAAAGTATGTTGGTGTTGGATGGCACAATTTACTACGATTCTGACTTTTTTATGTTTGCGGAAAACACAAAATCAGTGCCATTTTTGTCACGCAGGCTTCATAAAAATGAAAAAATAGATAGATAGATATACTTTATTACACAAAAAAAATACAGAAATAGGTTTTACAAATTGATTATAGTACAATTTAGGCGGTCTTATCGGTAGAAAGCGATGTCTTCCAGACAACCTTAAGGTAGAGGAAATAGTAAATGGCGAGAAATGGGTACGGCCGTGCAACATAAATACAGTTTTTATTTTAGAATTATATTCATAGTATAACATGATAAACATACCTACATAAAATATTTATGGGCCTGAGTGTAAACATGGTAATAATGTGGTTTTAAACAAACAACTCAGAGAAATTGATATGTAAATTTAGAGTAACTGAATTGGTGTGTTATCTTTCTATTATTATTTCCTTTTTTATCATTTTTTTTTTTATTAGGTTTATCAACTATTGGTACAATTGTTCTTAATCTAGTGTTACAAATAAAATGTGATGCTTGATATTTAAAAAAAAAACAAACAAAAGTAAGACAAAAGTAAGACAGCGCAGGATAAAAATTATTTTCTTAGACAAATCGCTACTTAACTAGTGTTATTATTTCGTATCAAGTACTTAAATTTGTGGATAGAGTCAGTGGACTATTCTATCTAGGATTTTGTATTAGTAACATTTTTTTGTTCAATGTAATTAATTTAAATCACTGCATTATGATACCAACTTAGTCAATTTGTTTTAATATAGGCCAAGCATCACTACACTGCAACTACCGTAAACAACTTCATTCTGCTTACAAATTTTAGTCACGGTAATTTAAAACTCTGTCATTGGTATAGTATTGCGCACCTGTTATTTTGCAAAGTAGCATTTTCGGTCACTTGATACTTTAATATCGTATCGCATGTGAAATAATGCACAAGACACTGCATATATTTCTTTGCAGATTTAATCCAGCTAATTCCAATTAATATGAAAAATGTAAAAGGTGATAAGAATGTACTGATGTATTTTTGTCACTTTTTTATGCATGAACTTGGATTTGGTTGAAATTACATTAAAGAAATAACTAATGATTTTAAATCCGAAATAACGCGAACAAAGTCGTTGATAGTTTTGTATGTCTTCTCTATTCCAACCAAATTTCATTAAAGTCATCGGACTTTAATAACTGATTGCAGTAGTAGTAGTTTTTGCAAGAAACTCAAACTCAAACTTAAATATTTGTTTATTCAAGTAGGTTACATATCTACCGAGAAGACACCGGTAAGAAACTCAGCAGATTAGTTACAGTAGCAGTATCTAACTTATTTCTATGTGTAGCTCACTTTGGACCAAGTCATATAGTTTTGTTTTGATGAGTGATGAAACAATTAAGTACTCAAGTAAGTGTTTTCTTTCGAGATGTAAGCTGGAGCAGACCAGTCCCCAAAGGTGACACCTGTTCACAAGCATGGCGTATGTGCCATCGCAAGAGAAACATCCAAACATCCCGACCTACGTTCTTAAAAACTTTCGCGTTAAAAATATCAAGGAGATTAAATAACTATTTAATACTTCGATCCAATTCAATGAGAACATCATACAAATGGCTCTGATTCTGCATTAAATAGTCAAAGCATTTTTGTTACCGAAATCAACACCCAAAACCGAAATTAGAAAAGTTCGTTTTCATTATTGGCTCGACCCGGAATCAAACCTGGGAGACTTCAAATCGGGCCCGCTTGCCTCTCAGCTACGGAGGTCGTAAAAAAAACAAAAGTGATGTAATACAATATAGTCTGGGACTAATCTACTTTATACTAGGAAGAAATCTAACGAAGACCAATTTCGACGAAATCTTCGAAGCGGATGAAGCCTTGAACAAAACTTAATCGATTATGACGAACTTTCGCGTTTAAATAAGTAGAATAGCGATATTAGTATTCGTTTTCTACTTCACAAAATGCCATCACCAAACATCGTGACGTCATCGTTCTCCCCATAATTGTCTCTAACGCGAATAGTTCGCGCTCTAACCAGATACAGAGTGTTGCCACATCGAAACTATGTTGCCACAGTTGCAACTCGCCAACTGCCATACAACCCCGCCATTACTCTTGGCAAGGCGTGAAACTTTTCCCGGGGGAATTTATCGGGGAGAAATTCGCAGAGGTGGATCGAGGAAATAAAATTCCCGCACCCTTAGTTTTTAGGGATGAAAAGTCTTGTGCAAAAATTAGGGGTTAATAAACTATTACCATTGCCTGGATTGTGTGGAGGTTTAATAAGCAAACATTGTTAGAAAGAAAGGGCACAGGTACCTTTTGGCATAATTATGTTAAATTGTATGATACTGCTGATGTCGCAGACAAAATTGTCTTAACAGTTATGTGAGACTATACCTATTTGATAAAACTAACATTATTATTTATTGAGTAAATAAATCAAAATAATAACAGGCATGTCCTGGGTTCGATTCCTGATCAAGTCAAGTTGCAAAAGCTTTTTGAACGTAACTTAGATTTGTTTACCAATCTGCATTTGATTACTTGGTAAATCTGTGACTTGATTTCAATGATGGTAACTTTTACTTTGTAGTACTTTAATTAAGCGTAAATTGACATACCCACCTATTCATACAACTCTCAATCAGTATTAAAAACAGTAAATAGTAATAACAATAAATACCTAATATGTTAAAAGACACATTTTGAAAAGATTTACCTTAACACGATTTCCAAAATTATTTTTACTTTAATTTTTGAAATTCACACATTTCAAATTAATAAACTTGATCAATTCGTATCTATAGTAAATTTAAGAGTGGGGCTAATTATGTTAGCAGAAACAAGACTTAACAGATCTGAATAAATAACGCAATATGACCGTAAAATCGTTTGTGAAGTTGAAAACAAAATTTCATCTCCCCTTACGAACTCGAAATCACGGCCTTCACGTATTGCGCGTGCTGCTCTTCCGACTGAGCTACCCGTAAGTTATCGAAGGCGACAAATTTTTCAGTTTCTTTAAAATATATTCAAAGTTCGCTAGTGCAGCGTGAAGCTGTAAAAAAAATTAAAAATACTTTTCTCCTAAAATTTATCAAACAATTAACTATGACCAAAATCGCTTAGAAAAAACTAACCAACAAACGGAAACAAGTTATCATAGAAAGGCTACCGAGAACCATCATACATAATCAGGCTATCAAATCTTCCATCCCTATCTCACAGATCCTACAAAAATGCCATAATCGTCGGTAGCAAACTCAAACAAACCGGCGGTTCAAAGAACTATGAGATCGGACAAAAAACGTGGCATCAAACCCCGGGCCCTTATTACCTGTGGTTATTTTTCTATCACTGGGTCATTACGGCGTCAACACAGATTCGTATTCTTGGAAGCGGAAAAAAACTATTACGAGAGCTACTGTCTTTTTAACTCCTGACGCAAAAACTGCGGTGAATTTGTCATTGTATGGGTCCAGCTGTAACATTGTAGCTCACAAACAGATGATTCGGTTTTGTTTTTTTTTAAACATTAATTTATCGGAAGTATTTGAAGTTATGTTTGACGTAAATCAGTCCAAGATGGCCGCCACCAAAAATGTCGGTATACATGTTTTGTCAATTGTCCCTCAAATTAAGTAGGTACCTACTAAATAAAAGGGCTTATGATAAATTTTAAATCCAAGATGGCCCCCATTACAAAATGGCGGAATTACATAATATGTGTAGTCAACGATACAATTTGGAATTTTACCGCTTTTTATAGACGTAAATCCTGTCACATTAATTGGTTACACTACAAATGCATGCATGTAAATATTCCGTTTTAACAAAATGTCATTTGATTTTGATTTGATGCGTACACGTTTGTCTAAATCATGAAATTCCATTTATCGGATCTTGCTAAAATTTTCCCAGACCACTTGTGCCAGAGTTCCTGACACTAAAATTCAGGAATAAATGATTTTTCTTTCATACAATGTTTGCAGTATGTATGTTCAGTTGATATATCTCATACTGGATCGCAACGTGCTTAGCTTTACTTTCGCTATCGTGTCCGAACCCTTATTGAAGAAGAGTAACTATTTTAATAGAGCACCTTTTATTTGTAAGCTGAAGAGTTTCTAGAAGTTAGAAATAATGTAGTTTCATTCACATCCTTTGAAATTCTTAGGAAATAATACGGTTCCCATTCAATTTTATTGTTCCTTCCCTATAGTCCCTTTTCGGCTTTTTTGAGGCTAATTTTGGAAACAAACGTCGATACACGAACATGGTTATTTTTAACAGGCTAGGGTGAACGGGATTGTTCGTAACAGTTTCCTAACTTTGTAGACAGGATGGATAATGAAATAACCTTCATAATGAACTGTTTATGTAAAGTCACAGAATTAGTTAGTAGGTATATAGGTATCATGTGTATGTCATGTTTAGATTAACAAGTGGTATAGGACAATAATATTTAAATAGGTAATTTATTTATTTAAATAGGTACACCAACAGCATAATATATAAAACATTTATACAAATTAGGTATGGTAGTAAAATTCTTATATATATGCCTATTACAGGCGTACACAACATTGAACAAAATAAACACATACTAAAAACTAGAATTAGATATTAAAATTACTAAAAATAAAAAAAATACTAGAAACGGGTAGCTCAAATTAGAAAAATCTTAGTTTTTTTATTTGCTTTTTTTTTTCTTTTTATAATTTAGCTGATACCGCGCTAATAATATAAATACACTCGTGAAAGCTTGCTTGGTGTATGATACTTTCACGCAAAAACCTCCAAATGTATACATATATTTGGTTAAATTTGAAAGCCAGACAGATTAATTTATTTAAACATTACGGTATGGACAATTCTAGTGTTTCATGATTTTTTATGTTCGATCGGAATTTTGAGTATGTCTGATTATATATTAAGTTATTTATAGGAAAAAAGAAATCATGAAAGACATTACTTTGCAAAATCATTTATGATATTTATGCACCGATTAATCTTTAAAATCTGGCAGGTAAATAAATTCTCAAAGTTCAAAAAAACCTCACGAGGTTTCATAAAAAGTTACTGAATGACTTCACTCCTGTCGGCCTAGTTATTTTGAGCATTAGAAATTATATATCTAGGAAAATGTTTGCTAGATATAGAATTTATATCTTGTGCTTACAGGCTAGCAATGTTTTAATTTTGTTTTATGAGGTTTTTAAGAAAAAACCTTTTCTATTGTTCATTTTTAACAATAAGTTGAGGGTAAGTGCTACATAACCCGTATTATGCAGAAATTTATGTTCCTACGCGCACGCAAAGAGTGATAAAAATTGCATCTGGTCACGAAATTAAATTATTCAATTACAGTATTTAAACAGGTAATCAGTTTGAAATTGTTTGGCGTACCTATTTAAAATCATGACCCATTAAAAGGCAGATCAAATTATAATCAGATGAGTGCTGGCTGGTTATTTTTGATAGAAGCTTACCTATTAATTGTAATTGAAAATGTGTCTACAATTGTATTCGTATTAAATACAAACACAAATTTAATTAATTATTACGATAATTGCTCTCCTGTTTCCAAACTAGGCCACTATTACCTCTGAATATCGTGTTGCAGTTCGGAAACCATACTGAACTCAGTTAAGCACATATTCTGGTATTTGTTGGGTGACCATTCGAACTTACAGACCTCGAAAGGCCTAGGTTCCGGGTTAAGTATTTGCGTGATATTTGAGGACAAAAGCTTTCATGCCCAAAAATCTTTTTGATATTTTTTGAACGTAATATTTTAAACTCATTACTATTCACTACTAGGACTAATGAGTCCTAGGTAAATGTACCCAAATAACTAAACGGATTTGGATTAAACTAAATAAATAGACATATAATATACTAAAGTGAACTGCAGATTTTAATGTTATTTTTACAAGATAATAATAGCAATAATGGCTCGAAAAAAAGCAATGATTCTACTTCGTCTTTCGGTAAGATTACCACACGCATAAATTAACTATCTGCATGACCCAATGGTTGACTGGTAAAGAATGCTCCTAGCATTAATTCCACCTTTTGTCCTTTTTTTGTGCTATAATGTTTTAATAATAATAATAAGATATTAAAAAAATGTGAAACCATATTTTTGCTTCTTGGGTATTGATATTAAACATTCAAGTTTCCTATCTCTTCAAATTTTATGACAGGAATACCTATTCTTATGTTAAACCTGCAGTGATATTTAAAAATAGTGTAATAAAGGCGTAACTTAATTTTAGAGCGTTGCCATAAATAAAATGCTATCACTTTTATTTGCTTTTAATTATTTTTCAGACGCCCATCGCTTTGATGAATGGCAACACAGCCACGCCCACGGACAACCTTATAACACCCACATTATAGCCTAATTAAACAATATGTTTATTTTATTTTGCTGTTACGATCCTAGAGAAACATTTTTGTTATTCTACCCGTGAATAGGGATGTTTTATACATCCTTACATAGATAAATAAATAAATAAATAATGGCAACCTTACAAACATTCCTCTGATTCTGTGGTAAGTAGTAACACTTATGGCACACAAATCAAAAACAACGGTAGTACCTCAACACCCAGACCCTAATATAGAAAAGTTTGTTTCCCATATTGAACCGACCGGGAATCGAACATGAGACTACAGAGATGGTTATGGAAGTCGTCACAATCACGACGTTGTTTGACGAAATGAAGACAATTGATATTACTGCAGAACTTACCACTTAATTTTGGATTTATGAACTCAATCTCTCAACTAAAGACAAAGTGATGATTCTGCTAATGTCATTTGCCTAAGCCAACAAAAGTTCTCGTGTCAAAATGTTTAATAGACTTTGTATGGCACTAAGTACACTTGTTTTTAAAAAACTGTGTTTTACGTACCCACTTAATATGGGCACTTGAAAGATAATTTGCAACTAAAGCTTTTGACCGACAATTCATAAAGTTTTAATTTTTTTTATTAATTACTATACAGTTAGTATTTTGTTGTTAAATTTTTTTTTTAACTTTCGTTTATATTTTACAATCATTGAAAACCAATTCACACGAAATATCATTCCCACTTAAAATGTCAAACCAATTTCACATCTCTGATCAAATAAATACCAGTACCCAAACCCAATAACATGATTGGACACAATCGGCCCGAAAATACGCAAAAAACCGAACCCGATTCGAGAAATACATCTGTGACCATTAAAAATGAGAAACAAAATAATCCATTCATTCGTCCACGGACGGCTATGTTGTTTTTTTTTTTATTTTTTATCAAAAAACGGGTTTGATGGGAATGATTTCTTCACAACAGGTGCTACGCTACCGTGAATCGTTTTTTCTCTGGTCGTGTTGTTAAGGAGTAGGCAGGAATAGAACCTATAATGCGGATTTTTTTTTTTATGTTGCACTTCAAGATTGACTTCATCCCACCTGATGTTAAGTGGTAATGAGGTCCTAGCTAAAGGGCGACAAGTACAGCATAATAAAGCTGATACTGGACTTGTCGCCCTTACCTTGAAGGCTTGACACCTGCTACTAATGTAGCACCCCCCCCCCCCCCCAGGAGCTCTGAAAACCTTACTCACACGCAGGAAAATAACAACACACCGAAGTGATAGTTATTTGGCTGCGGTCTTCTGTAAGGTGGAGGTATTTCACCATTTCACCAGTCAGGCTGCTCCAGTTCAAGCGATAAATCGCTATGCCCTACCTTTCTTATTTTGACTTCAGTGTTTATTTTTAACAAAATGGCTACCAAGTACCACCCACACCGTGATTAGCACGTCAATATCAGTAATCTACATCGAACGAAGTATTAATAAAGTTACCTATTTTTAATGTGACTCAAAAATAAGATTGTATTCTATTTTTGAAAGTTTGGAAGTATTTTTATTTTTTTGCAGAGCTTTTGTATACTTTTTTTCTTATTTCTTAAAAACCATTTTTAAATGCCTTGATGTTTTATTTATTTTTTATTTAGTCGTGCGACAAGTTATTTATATACCAGCTACATAGCTGTCATCTACACTAATAGAAGAAAGAGGGAATATTTGTATTTTTGTATGTTTTTATTGAATAAATTCAAAAACTACTGGGCCGATTTAAATATTATTTCATAATAGGAAAGCGACATTCACCTTAGTCAAAGTCAAAGTCAATCTTTTTTATTCACATAGATTACATTAGTAATACTTATGAATGGTCTCTGTATAAAGCAAATGAAGCTACCTCCGGTTCGGAACCTATAACTAAAGAGAAGATACCGGCAAAAAACTTTTTTTACATACGAAAGCTAAACTTATTACTAATTTTGCACTAAGACACTCAGTTAGTTTGTCAATTATAAAATAAAAATTTAAATTCAATTATTGAAAAAAAAAATAAAAAAAACAAAGGTATTTGTAAATTAAATTAAATTTAGGACTTACATGCGTCACCTAGAATAAAATAAGCTATATTTATGGCTAAAGACTAAGATAGCGTAAGATGTCACGGGCGGGCGCTAGTTTTCTATAAAGTTTCAAACTTTCAACGATTTTTTTTTTCGGAACCATAAAGTCTTAAATGACTTCACGCCTTCCCGCTTTTTTAAATCGGTTGTTTTTACAAGTTTATGAAAGAGTTTGTTTTGGAGGGCGTTTATTTTCGTATGACTAATTTTGTTATGCAATCGTGAAGTGTGTCGAATGTTGGTTTATGGTTTTTTAAACAAGTTAAATCTTAAGCTTCAGTCATAAGGTTTAAAATGAACCTTTAAAAGTTACCCTCTGAGATTGGTAACGATGATTTCGCTCTTTGGCACTAAAGTCGAGTTTATAGTTGTTTTAAAGTAGAGATGAGAAACTATGAAAAAACACCTTTACAAAATTTTGTTTGTAAAGCTTTTATTTTTATACCGAGATCCGGGATAAACCAGAATAATAAGAAAGTAAGGAAGAATCTTAGGTCATAACTGATTTGTTACAATTTGTACAGATTTTTGTATTTAATTTTGTACGGTTAGAGCATTTGGAAATAGATCGAAAATATATAATGACAGAAAATATGAATTTGGGGAAAACGATATCCATCTTTAATTCTTTAAAAAACATGAATAAGAAGAAACCAAGTAGGTTCGTCGGATCATTACAGATACTTAGACATACTCCGATGTTTTTATAATTTAAAAATAATTAATTTAAAACGAACTTATTCTACATTTTATTTAATTTTTAAAAACTTACTATTGCTTTTTTTTGAGAAAAATCCATCTTTATTTTGTCAGTTAAAATTGAGAATAAGTCAAGTCAAGTCAAGTCGTCCAGACCCGATCGAACATGATATATTTTAGTACATACGTCTTATTAAATAAAAACATATTAAATGTACTTCAATTTTACACATACAAGTAACGCCATCTGTTGATCCTGCACATAGTTATGTGAGCTTTTTATTTTGATTAGATTCGAATTTAAAAGTATAACGTTAAATTTTTTAGCTATATCAGTTTAGTAGCTTAAACTTTATGCCTACACAAAAAAATTTTGTTCCATAATATGTTAAAAAAATGATCTTCGCTTATTGCAATGAGTGTTAACATAACTACTAAATTCCAATTTTTTAAAATTCGTACGCTATTTAAAAAAATCGTAAGTATTTACACAGACAATTTTACGAAATTGGTTTTACGAACAAAATTATGTAAATTTTGGCAGTTTTAGTACTAAAATGCAATATAATCGTACACAGAAAAAAAATCAGTGAAAGCAATAGGAAATAGAAATAACTGACTTGCTGTTTAAAAATATTTTAAAATATCAGCACACAGCATACAACAAATATGGTGATCTTTATACGTATTTTGAGGACGCTTTAATTCTAAATAATTTTAATTTCAGAATGCATTTTCATGTATTTAATTTTTAACGCTCAAACCTCACTAAACCAATACATCACGCTTGTAAAATAACACAAAATCCTCTTACCACTCAAGCATAAGCTTTGCAAAATCCAAAACAGTCTATTTCAATCAGTCTTTCACAGATAAAAAAAGCGTGGAACGGAATACCCGAACGTCAGAACTCGGACATAACATGGAGCCTTTTTGGATCACATTTCCCAGAAAAAAAAGTATCGATGCCGATTGAAAAATAAAAACAAAAACAATGGCGTATCGCGTTCGATTTTCGAATCGGGACGCGCGCTCGACCGCGAGGCGCGAAGCCTGGTTGCTAACTGTCAGGGCGAAAATGGTTTCCCGCCCTTCGGGCAAAGATTATGTGTACAGACAGCCTTTGATGCTTTTATTTTGAAGGCAGCAAACAGTTTCGTAATTTGATAATGGTTTGGGGTAGATAAAGTGATCAGTACTAGATAAATCGTTTCAGCCTTTAGTAAATGTATTTATTAGAATTGTTTGCCTTTGAACTCAAACAAATTAAGAGATAAAAAACAAAAATTCTGCAAAGAGTTTTTAATTCCACAGACAATTTTGGATGTGGTGCTTATTAGTTAGCTACTTTTTACGTGTTTTTGAAATTAATTCTATTTTCACAAAAAATAAAAGTTTAATGGCATTACGTAGTCGAATAAAAGGGACCGTAATTATTTTTTAACCCTCAGTCTAGACATATCATTTGGAATAAAAAAACATAAAAGTGCGAGTCGAGCTCTCTCAAGAGATCTGTCTAAAATTGTATGATTGTGTTTTTATTTGTCCTGTTAGATTATCTTACTTTTTAATTTATTATATTTTAATGGAATGCGCCATGTTGGTATTTATTCCCTAAGAAATCAACCAATAAAAACAGCAAATTATGTAACATTTTTTAAAGACAAGAATTGTGAAATAAGCTTTCAGTTAATTTTTGCCTGATTATTATGTAACTGTTGTCCGAGACTGTGTTAGCATTTATTATTTTAAAATTATTTATTAAAATTCATTCAGTTGAAGGTGAAAAAGTAACAGCATAGAAAATAAATTACAAAGTATAATAATTCTCCTTAGCAACGAAACTTATCCTGAAATCTTTTATCTTTTATTTATTTATTTTCTACGCCATTATTTCCCCACCTTCAATTAATTTAGTACCTAGTGTATCAATGTATAAATGTCTTTATGTCTGAGTGTATGTTTAACAGTCATTGACGCACAAACGACTTAACAGATTTGGATGAAATTGGGTAAGAAGAGATGGCATACTAGATTAACCTAAAAATACTAGAAAAATCTATGTTTCGAAATAACGTTAACACTGGCAACAGCTGGTATTTATAAAAAATATTAATTTTCTATTAAATCTATCTATCCTCAGTACATTGTACAAACTTAAGCGTATACATATTTTCCTTTCAAATCCTCTTCCCAAGAATAAAAAAAAGTGTTTTTTTTTTAAAATAACTTTTCAAGAATACAGTCGGAACATCGTAAATAAAAATAATAATAATTGTCTAAATCCCCGACACTTTGCCTTATTTACCAGTCAACCATTAACGCCCATTTCGAAAAAGTCAAACGGCAATTGAAGGGTAATTTGGACCCCCAGAATGGTAACGGCCGATTAAATGGGCCGTCTGTAATGAACTTACTACCGCAGAGTACAGGCCTCAATACAACAATGACGTCACAGTCGTGGTGACGTCAGTATAGCAACAGTCACGCATCAACAATGCATCTACAACCAATTAGGGGTGAGCCTTCCTCTCTGAAATCTTCGGTGAAGATCTAGGGAAAAAAATTACAAACTTCGAATAACAAAATGTGCTTCCACAAAGATAAACGCCCAAATACCTTTGCATCAGTATTTATAGATAAATAATAGTATTTATTTATTTGCTTAAAACGCGGTACAGTAAGGATCTTTCAAGTCAAATTGTTTCACACATTTCACCAGAATCTGGCATGCAAAATTTTTATTAACTATTTTTGTTGTTTACCTAAGTGTTAAATTAATCCAAAGATGGAACGAAAAAAAAATCCTTACCTTAGTCAATCATACAATGATAATGCCTCACAAAAAACGGTTTAAGCAACGTAAGATAAAATTAATGTAAACAAATTTCAAATAGTAAAATCGCAATAAATGCGGCATATCTACTTTGGTCAATGCATAAGTCTGGCCATTCAAAGAGGCAATGTAGCTAGCATTCTAGACACCTTAAACACTAGAGCGGACTATCTTTTTTAAATATTTTGTATAAAGGTATTATTTTTCTTTTAACTTTTTCATATATGTTTTCTTTGTTTTCAAATGTATATAATATAATTTACAGTTAAACATAATGACAAATAAAATTGTGCGGTCGAAAACGCATCAGACTGCACACTTTGAACCCTGTACCATCTTTATTCAGGGGACATAAGGACTAAAACCGAGCTGCTAGTGCTTACCGTAATGTTTTTGGCAAAGATGTTATGTTTGTTATTGTAAAGTAAGATACTTGTAGAGTTGGGGTCGTGAAGAGTTATAATAAGCTTGGCTCTACATGACATCTGATGATCATGACTTTTTAACAGTGCACGCCATGTGGTCTTGCTCCCGTCTTGGCTACATTTTACATTATAATAATTTTGGGGGTGATGTTATTTACACTGAATTTATTATAAGCCTTAGGAACTTTGTAAATTTAATGTCAAACTAATACCAAATACGTTTGGGTTGAGTTTCTGCAATACTTGGGATCAATTCGAACATTCCTCACTGTAGTTCGCCCATTCAATTATAGCACCGGGCTGAACACGGCAATGAGGTCTCGCAAAGAGGTTACGGCTAATAAAACAGTATTATACAGGAACAGTATACTGCTAAAGTAAAAGCTGGCCCTATGGAATAATGGTTAGCGGTCCTGGCAGAATCAAGTTGAACTCAGGGTCGTGGGTTCGATAATACCCAGGGCAGACATTCGTGTGATGAAGATTTGTGTTTTTTCTGTATCTGGGTGTTAAAGAATAAATTTAATTTGATTCGTATTTGGATCAACAAATTAGTTATTTTTTATTTGACTGACCCGTAACTCAAGTAACTGAATTCTAATCTGAAGTTTAAGTCTTGCTAAGGTTTAATATTGGTCCAAAGTGATCTACACATAGCAATAAATTAGATACTGATACTGTAAATGATCTGCTGAGTTTCTTACCGGTGTCTTCTCGGTAGATATAGGTTCCGAACCGGAAGTATAATCACTTTGCATTGTATTCCATGACGATTCAAAAGTATTATATGTAACCTACTTGAATAAAGAAATACTTGAGTTTGAGTTTGAGTTTGATGGGCATTAAGTACAAGTAATTGGTATTCATTAACGTTTTTTAAAGTGCATTTAGTATGTGACCCATTTTATTAATCAAAACTATTATTAAATATTGCTACAACAAAACAGTTTAATGCCCGGGGTCAATATTTTGTCGTGTCGTGTCAAAAATGACTGTCCGGTTTTCTACGAGTCGTTGATTCTAATTTCAAATTTACTTTCCATATCAGCTGACATCAGTCGTTTGTCAATATTTTTTGGCTTACGCCTCGTATAATTTATTACTATTCGTAACTATAACGGATAGTTTTTAAAATGTTGCAACCGGGCATTAGACATTTCAACGGTTTACTAGAATATTGTTAGTATCTAAGTTATTTAATGATAATTTTATAATATTGTTTATGTACATAATTCCCTTGATGTTTTAGTAATTAAGTATGTTCAATATAAAAGTTGTATTTCTTATTTTATATAACAAAAAGAAATACCTACATTTTAATTGTGTACCAGTTTTAGCAATAATATTATTCATACCCTTAAAATTTCATCAAGTTTATCGACATCACTGCTCTCTACGCTAGATTTGATTCCCCCATGATTAGACGTTGAGAATTGGGTAGGTATTAGATATAGTTAAAAAAAAACGTTTTGCAAAGAATCTAAGCTCCTGATAAAGAATATTTGACAGTTTTTGTTTCAAAGCGACCAATATTAGAACATGTCACATCCCGACGTCAATCTTATTTGCTTTAAATATGGGTGGTTGTGGCGTGTTTATAAGATAAGATCAATAAGATTTATAATAATGTTTTTTAGATTATTCTCTGTCTAAAATGTTTACCTAGGACACCATCTTATCGCACTTGCATCGTATTTAAATAGTATTTAATAGTAATTTTTCTTACTTACGTGCATAGATGTTTATTTAATTTGGTTTGGTTTGAAATACCATTAAATTGAATACTAAATATACTCTACCACTAAATTTTCTTAAAATTAAGGCAAAAGTAAGTATAAAAAGTATTCTTTTGAAAATTTTTTGTGATGCATCTAGTGTTATGAAGCATGGACAATTTCTGATAATGTCTAGTAAAAAAATAACCATAGACAGAATTTTAGATGTAGGTAGGTACATTTATTTAGAAGCTTCATCCAAACACCTTTCCCTATTTAATATTCAATACAAAACTAAAAATAAGCAATCACACCCAGTTATCTGGATTCCTTAGCGACATGTGCAAGTATATCTATCTCGCTTTTCAGCAATCATTCCATCTTGCATCCCCCTCTAACGACACTGCAGTGCTTTTGGTCTATTAATAGAATCGTGTTGGCGAAGTTCTATGTAAGGCCGTGTCATTATAATAGCGGAGAGCGGAAAAACATGGCCGGTCCGAATTACGTGGGTATGAACCCCACATAGCAAGAGTAGATGAAAGATATCTGATTCTTTAAAATATTAAACGTTAGTGCACCCTAGTGTGGCGTGATGCATTATAAAAAATGTTAAATCTATTTAGCTATCACAAGGTGTCTTCGATTCTGCAATTTTCAAACATTTCTGCAATGAATGTAACGCGGGTCCATTAATGGTATATCTTTTGATACCATAGTTGATTCTAATTTCTGTTAAGAAAGAAAGAAATGTTTATTTAGTGATGACATACCTTGCATGCTTTTGCTAAATGTTACAAAAATGGATGTAGTTCATAATTTATTATTATATTTATAACATCAAGGATATTTTTATTCGGAAACCACATGGGCAAAAACGGGAAACAGCTAGTTATACTCGTACCTATTAAACTTTCCCTTTTAATCACACTAATATTAGGAATTCCAAAAGAATTTATAAAAATTAACGTAAGAAATATATGTCAGTTTGTGAATGAACAGTTTTGACTTAATCTGTATATGTGAATATACTTAATTTAAGTACGTTATGTAAGGTTTTTGTTATTCCTAAATTTTATTTAAATAAAATAAAACCACATCAAAATCGTATGCGCAGTTTTAAAGATTACATAGGGGTAGAAAGAGACTTGGTTTTATACTATCTAGTAATAAACGGTCACGGCACAAAGGGAATTATTATTATTATTATAGGGTGAATTTTTTTTCAGGCTAGGTAGTGGAATCATTAGTTGCTGTGTTTTTTTTCTGAGTCTCAAATTTTAAGGCTCTCCAAATTTATCCTCAACATGTTTTAATGTATTTTCGGCCTAGCATGCGCCAAACTTTATCGCGCTATTGAGGAATGTCAAAATCAATGCGTCAACTGCTAATTGGCTGAAAATACGAGTACGGTGTACTATCACCCAATACTTGACTTATTGCGCATGCTAGGTCTATTTGTCTTTTTTTTATATTACACTTCAAGATTCATCTCATTCCCCCTGAAGTTAAATGGTAATGAGGTCCTAGCTTAAGATCGACAAGTAGTTTTAGCATAATAAATCTGTTATTGGATTTGTCGCCCTTACCTTGAAGGCTGGACTCCTGCAACTAATACAGCACCCCCAGGAGCTCTGAAAACCTTACTCACACGCAGGACCACAACAACACGGAAGTGATGTGTTATTTGGCTGCGGGTTATGGAGCTGCTCTAGTTCAAGCGATAAATCGCTATGCCCTACCTCTCTTAAAACTTACCTCTCTTGTCTACTTGAGTGATGTATTATTTTGTTTAGGTACTGTTCGTTCGCCGCTGTATTAAGACCCGCGGCTTATCTCCTTCATAATAATGTTTTTACGCAGTTCCTTTCAAGGGCTATTTCCGCGTGTCGTGTGTCGTGGTGAATCTCTGGTATGCACTGTTCAGCGGTTAATATATGTATCATGTAGAATACACTAAGATCCAAAGTTTTAATACGTGTACATTATTTAAATTCTTTGACTTGCATACATTTGCATTTAGTTGAGTCAGCTTGCAGTAATCTCGAAACATATTTTATTTTAATTTATTTAAAAACTTTATTGCATAAAAAAGTTCAAAAGGTGGACTTAATTCTAGGAGCATTCTCTACCAGTCAACCGTTGGGTCATGCAGATAGTTCGTCCATGGGTGCGGTAACAGTAAAAATGAGAGTACAACAAAATTAATATTAAAAATAGCAGAAAATATATCGTTATTTTCACTTACTACTTCTAAACATGAATTATCCTAAAAGCTTGGTAAAGGTTTTTTTGATTAAAGGTAGTTATGAAGATAAGTATGCCTTCTAAACCTACGCTGTATGTATAAATTTTATAAATTAAATCTCAATATAAACAGCACAGGCTTACTACCCGCGACTGCATCTGCGTGGAATAGTATTTTAATATAAACCTACCTATAAGCTCAATTTCCACACATTTTATTACCACACAAGAAAATCGGAAGTACCTACTTTAAATTATTTTCTTAACAATACCTAAATACAACGTTTAATATTTTAACATTGATAATTGTGGACTTTTATTCCAATTTCTACCCCCTATCCTACTTTGGAAGCTTTTTTATATAGTCTATCCAAATCTGTATTAAAATTCAATAAATTCAGCTTAGTGTTTAAGGCATGAAAGTGTAATAAACAGACAGAGTTACTTTTGCTATCATAATATTTTATTTATAGGGAGAGGGGATATCCACAACGGTGGGGGAGCCTGCGCAAAATCCGTAAGGCAGCCTCCGCCACAAGTGTTTATCGAGGGGGTTTGTTGGGTGCGAGCCCTACATAGTATAACGCACCGACACACCATAATGTATGAACAGAATTTAAGTTTTAAGAGAGGTAGGGCATAGCGATTTATCGCCCGAACTGGAGCAGCCCGACTGGCGAAATACCTCGACCTTACAGAAGACCGCAGCCAAATAACAATCACTTCTGTGTTGTTGTGTTCCTGCGTGTGAGTAAGGTTTCCAGAGCTACATTAGTAGCAGGGATCAAGCCTTCAAGGTAAGGGCGACAAGTCCAGTAACATATTTATTATGCTGTACTAGTCACCCTTAAGCTAGGACCTCATTACCACTTAACATCAGGTGGGATGAGGTCAATCTTGAAGTGCAATATATGAAAAAAAAGGTCAGCTTTATTTGTAATGAACGATAGAGTTTCGTGTCGAAATCTTCTCTGTAAGTTATAGGTTCGAAACCGGAGGTATGGTTATTTGTATTATATATACGTTTCATAAATATTTCTAATGTAATGTCCATGAATTAAAAAAATGTTGAAATTTAAACTTTGACACCCCTTTCTGCTCCCCGCAGAGAGTAGCGATGCGGTAGGCATTCCCTCTCGAATACAAAAACGAGGATTATTCATAAAACATAATTACTTACACAATATCCTAGTTTTTAACAACTAGAATTGGTGTTACGGTACCGAAAGAAGAAATTCCATCTATTTAACATTAAAAGAACCTTCAAGTTAGACTTGAAGGTTCTCAGCTAATCAAAAGAAAATGACTTCACATTTTCGTTCTAATTCATCTTTTCTGCTGCCACTAAAAGCACTAAAATAATACTGCTCCATATTCAAAGATCCCATCTAAAGAGCGACTATTTTTCCCCGAAATTGCGGGCAGACTGTTAAATCTCATTAAACGTGATTAATTACTTTCAGCTTAAAGAAAAACGACTTTGCGACCACCTTTCGGAAGCCGTATTATATTATTAGGGTTCCGTGTTTGCCAAGGAATGACATGGAACCCTCTCGACCAATTTGTTGCCTATCTATCGCTTTCATAGTAAAAAAGGTAAATGCTGGGTAATTTTAATGAAATGTATGGACAGATAAATAAATACAAATAAAAGTTAAAATTATTGATATTATTTTGTATCCGGCGTAACCTTCGATAAAATATTTCAAGGAAAAAATTATTGTTTCATATGAGTTTTTGCAAAACCGTATATGAATCTTCAGTACAAATTCAGTATTCTACCGCCGTGTTCGGAATGTTGATGATGTTGAGAAAGCGGCAAGAAACTCGACGCTTAATCTTTTCCAAATAACAATGTTTCACTTTTCTAGGTACTTAAGCAAAATATACATAACTGGCCTAGTGTATGTAATACATGGAGGCTATAATAATATCTACGACTGATATAAAATTACTAAATTATATCCATAACCACTTTTTGAAAACGCGTAAAGATATTACCACTTAACCAAACATTCTTAGAAACCCTCATGTTTCAAATATTATTAGGATTTTATTGATCATTTTTTACTGAACATTACCTACTGCTTAAATCCAAAAAAAATGTAAACTTACAAATATTCTCGAGATCCACATTTATACAAACTTTCGAGTTTATAATATAAGCAAAATGTCACTATGACATTATCTGTCAAAGTCAAGTAAAAAAAATCAATCAGCGGATCTTTCATACATGATAGTCCTCATTGAACAAAAAATATGTTTTTACAGTAGAATTATAAGCGTGGTCTTAAATAACACTTGCATCTATTTATTTTACTGTAGAAGAGTTCAACAAGAATTTTTTAAAGTTTTTGTTACTTATATAAAAAACAAGAGTACGGTATCCTCGCTTTATAAGCCGGGCTCGAATTTAACCGACATTTTTCCAACTAATACGCTAATGAGCTCGTCATAATAAGTTAAAAGCATTGTTTTTATACCAGTTAGGGTGGAAAGCTTGAGTCAAATGTGACGTGTAGGGGAAAATTCGTATTTATTTATGGAAAATGGTTTTGTTAGAGATTTAGGATTGAAAAACAAATGAAAAATGTAACTGAATGTTGGGCAGTGAGTAGTTGTATTAACTTTTAAAAATTGATATCGTTTTTGATCCGTTAACTTATTTTGTTGAAACACGAGAGTTGTTGAAATGAAACACGAGAGTTTTAAAATTAAAAATTTGAGTCAGAAAATTACAGCATTTAACAGCATAGGATTTTGATTATACGATGCAGTTAAAATCTTATTGGGAATATAGTCTTTGAGGACTTTCATTAGTCAAGCGGCGAGTGAGCCGAACTTTGGCGTTACATCCGTTCTGAGGTCCCCGGGTTCGATGCTCGGTCGGGCCAATATGGAAAACGAAATTGCTACAAGATATTTGTTTGGCACCAAATGCTACTAACTAGTTACTAAAACCCTTTAAAAATTGGCCAGTTTTATTTATTTAGGCATGTTTAATTATCCGCTCTGTTAATTCTTGTTGACCTCCGTCAGATCTAACTATTAAAATACCATTTTTTTTTAATCTTGATCATTTAAAAATAAGAAGAGCACCAAAAAAGTACCAACTCATCAACCAGCAATTATTTCCGAAGACTGGCCGAAAAAAACGTCCTCGAAAGACAACGACTTTGAAAAATGTCACCCAGAAAAAAAAGCATGGAGTTTGAAAATAGAATCGAAAGCAGACGAGCGGAACCCGCCAGTCCTGTCCGTTCGCGTCGCGGTGAAAAAGTTGATCTGTCGTCGTTAGGCGAGGTCAGTAACTGTGAGGCAGTATACGCTTAACTTGCAGATAGTTTAACGTGACAGTTTTTTTTATTTTATTTTTTATATTACACTTCAAGATTGACCTCATCCCACCTGATGTTAAGTGGTAATGAGGTCTTAGCTTAAGAGTGACAAGTATAGGATAATAAATCTATTACTGAACTTGTCGCCTCTACCTTGAAGGCTTGACCCCTGCGTCTAATATATAAGAAAGGAGGAGGTTAGTAGGTAACAATGAAACCAGTCGATCGGTGCTACCGGTAGGTAACTCCAAATCATTAAAGTCTTATTAGAACTCTTTTATCATCATGTACCTAATTTGAAAATCACCTGTAGGCCTCCCCCCCCCCCAAGAGCTCTGGAAACCTTGCTCACACGTAGGAACACATCACCACATAAATTATTGTTATTTGGCTGCGGTCTTCTGTAAGGTGGAGGTATTTAACCAGTCGGGCTGCTCCAGTTCGATCGAATAAACGCCCTTACCTCTCTTAAATTAAGCCCATTACTACATTTATTAACTAACCGCTTCGATGTTTTATTGTTTTGTATTTGGTTGTGATTCCAGGCCCCTGTGCTTGCATATTGCATATTGCTTGGCTAATATTTAGTTAATGTATCCATCATAAAAATGTACATTGGTGATTCAAAATCACTAAACACTATTAAATTTCGTTATTTTAATGAAATCTATAAAAAAAATTATGATGGGTATATGTAATGAAAATAAATTTAATTTTTCTTTACCAATCTAAGTCAACTTTTAATGAAAGTTTTTGAAATAAATAAATACAATATAATTTTGTTATAATAAATGTTATATAGCATTACATTTATTGCACTGATTCTGTGTAAGTACCTAAGGCACTTATGTAACAGAAATAAAAAACTACGACGGCACCCCCAGATCTAAGATAATGCCCAAAATATTGTTTTCCATATTGACCCAACCGGGAGTCGAACCCCGGGCCACAGATATGAACTTGACGCGACGACAAAATGACCAAACTCCGGCCCGCTCACCTCTTTGGAGGTCGTCGTGTTAACAGAAACCAAATATTTGAGAATGCGTTTACTGCAATTTCGTCTTCTGCGTGAATTATCTGGAACTTTAATATATACTGTGTTACAGTAATAGTGTCTCTGTTGAATCAAAAACTAAGATCAGCAAGTGACCGGTGTGCGAGAGAGATCGCGTCATTTATGCTAGCATCAGAAAGGGATAGCACTATCATAGAGATCACATTTGCCCGCAAACGTAAACTGTATTTATCCTTTTGTTTGACTATGAAAGGCTCTTAATACTGACTTGTATTTTAATTAATTAGATGCTATTCATTAATTACGTTTCTTTTTACTTGTTTAGTTGGGAACAAGTAGCTATATGAGAAATCGTGAATACTAACGCATTAAGGTTGACTTTCGCAGCCTGTACTTAGTTTGTTAATATTAAAGCCTTAAACAAGCGATTGCGAAAGTTAAGCTATCCAAGTGCGGCCTGGTATATAATGGGTGACCGTTCGAACTGAAGTTAGCGAGTTTGTTGTATGGTACACTTTGTTAACAAAATTCTGTAAATAGTTTAAGTGTAGACCTGTCACCGTTATTAGTGTCGAGCAAAAAAACACAAAAAATATGAATAAAACCTATTCAAATACCAAGGTGTCTACGATTCTGTATCTCAATTAAAACCATACCTCGCGGTATGTGAAGGTCGTATGTTCAATTCCCACGCTGCGAAAGGACCTGAATTTTTTCCTTTACTTAAACTACAAATTTACCTTCACAAATAAAGCATGACGCATGAAATTAAAATATATTTGTTACTATAAAGACACAATGCTATCCATGAATGAAAGGATGCCGAGAGGCGAGCGGGCTTGACTTTGGCATTACGCTGTAAAGGTATGAGCTTCCCCGTCAGGTCAATAATATGGAAAAAGAGCTTCTCTATATTGTCTCAGGTTGTCTCAGGTTGCTTCTGATTTTATAACACCAATGCTTTCACCACTTAGGTACCACTTAATTAGCAATGTATGGAATGTTCAATCTTTATTTATTACTAGTTGTGCCCGCGACTTCGTTCGCGTGGGCTACAGGATTTCGAATTTATTTATTTTAAACAAAATTAGCAAGTTAAATCCGCGCGATATGACGCCCTTCGCCGACCAGCATCTTGCTTACACGTATTTTGGTTCAGTTATTATAAAAGTAGCCTAAGTTACTCCTTTTTAAATCAGCCAAAATAGGTCCAGTCATTTCAAAAATTACCCGGAACAAACATACAGACAAAAATTAAAACAAAAGTTATTTTGGTGTGTATACCACAGATATACTCATAAGCATTTAGTTAAAGCCGTGTTTTCAGTAATACTAACAAACAGTCCAATTTTATTCATATGTATAGATTTTTTTATTTAATGTTTAGCCGCAACATACAAAGAAAGACTAAAATCCTTGTCCAAACTCCATCCCCTATTTTACCCAGACGAAAGCTTTCAAAACTGCTAATTTAAACATCACTTCATGAAGTGGGCCCTCCCTAATAGGGGTTTAAAAAACTCCCCGTCGTGTTCTAACCAGCCGTGAATTAAAAGGGCGGGAAGGGTTGCGTGTTGCGTGTAGACTTGGATTTCGGGTAAAGTTGGAAATGACCGGGCATTACTGATGGTGAAAGTAATGCTTATACTGCTGATAATAAATGTTTAAGCTGAATGTATGGATGTATTTAGGTTTGTTACCTAAGCTTTCATATTCGAATCGGTCTGATTAAGAACCTCCTCCTTTTTTTGACGTCGTAAACCCCTAGTAAATGGTTTGGGGTAAAATACTAAAATAAGTTAAAAATAAGGTAAACTTAGATTATTCAGGAAACATGGAATTTTGGGATTTGTTGGAAGGCAGTCGGAGGGAAAATATCATCAATATTTTCATGTGTTATACCTGGATATTATCTGTACTCGTGACTTCATTTGCAATAAGTAAATGAATATTAGGTAACATCCCATACATAGCTCTTACTATTAATGAAGTAACAAAAGTTAGTTAATTTAATTGTTTTTATTTGATTTATTTCATTATATACTTTTTTTTGTTTTTATAAAACTGGCAAAGTAACTGTGTCTTGGTGCAAAATTATTAATAAATTTAGCTATTTATTTGTAAATAAACTACTGAGTTTCTTGCCGGTATCTTCTCGGTAGTTATAGTTTTCGAACCAGAGGTAGCTTAATTTGCATTGTATACGGACGATTCATTCGATTACTAATGTAATCTAAGTGAATAAAAAAGATTGATTTTGACTTTGAAAGCAATAATGTTACACTTAAATCAGATACAAGGATTGTACCACAATATCCAGGCCAGACAATGTAGAAAAATTAGTTTCCCGCTTAGCATCGACCGCAAATCAAACCCAGGGAATCAAAGATGGTGCTATATCAAATTCCGCGTCACTTTTGTTTATTTATAAAAAAAAGAAAAGAGGCCCGACGGAATGACTTTGATACCTTGGAAGATGAAGGACGGCCTTTAGTGTGGGACGCTACTTGCGTCGACACTCTGGCGCCGTCTCATCTTTCACAAACTTCGTTGCAGGCTGGATCTGCTGCGGCTTCAGCTGAATCGAAAAAACGGCGTAAATATTCAGTTCTTACTAACACCTGTATATTTGAGCCGTCCGGAGTCGAGACTCTGGGGCCGTGGGGACGGGCGCGCACAGCCTCTTCCGCGCTTTAGCCAAACGGCTTAAAGAAGCGTCGGTAGATCAGAGGGCTGGCTTTTTCCTAGGCCAGAAAATAAGTCTGGCCATACAAAGAGGGAACGCAGCCAGCCTCTTGGTATCGTGCCCCTTGGCAGTGACCTGGGAATTTTTTTTTATTAGTAGGTTTTTTTTATGGTTTTTGTTTATAATTTTTTTTTTGAACTGTCACTAACTGTACATTACTTAAAGTTATTAAAAAAAGTAAGTGTATAAAATAAGCTTACATAACGGTCACCCAGATCAGGAAATGTAGAATAGTCTATTTCACATTTTCAATGGCCGCGAATCGAACGCGGAATCTCAAATATGGCGCCATATCAAGCTATGCCTATGCGCTCGCCTATTCGTCACATAGTGAGTATAAGTTACTGAGCGAAATAAAAGGACGGGACGGAGACCAAAAATATAAATACTTACATAAAATTGTGATATGGGCGTGGGAACACCAAAGGTTGACAAATACATTTACTAAGAAATCTGTGGGTAGGATCAATAACGAAGATATCCTTTTCAGCCATTTCTCAGATAGTCTGAATTAGTACCCGCCCACGACGCGACGTCGCCCCAGCCAAATGTCACTTGACGCTGTAAACTGACCTTTGGTGTTCGGTTTACGAACCTTCGCATTAGGGATCCGTAGGCTTTTGTTGAAAATAATGTCTAGTATTTCAGAATAGATACTACATATATGTGGATAGATATGTAGATGTAGAACTTACATCTATATGGTATTTTCAAACTCATCTTCCTTGACGATGAACTCCATATCCGAGAGGCGAGCGGGCTGGACTTTGGCGACGCGCTTGTCGGTATATGAAAAACGAACTTTTCTATATTGTCTCGGGTCTGGGTGGTGTACCGGCGTTGTTTCTGATAGTAACACAAGTGCTTAAGCTTCTTACCACAGAATCACAGTATTGTATGTGATGTTGTCCAGTATTTATTTACTTATGGTGTAATACGGTCGAAACCTCAACAGATTATACACTTTGGCCTCTGTATCGCCCTTATGTCGCGGGCATAAGGACTGAAGTCCAGCTGCAAGTGTATTCGATGTGCTGCTTGTATTTATAGCGTTAGGATACAAAACCTAAAGGTTCTGGGTTCCAGGAATTGTGGCAAGTGGAAGACTAGCTGATGCCCGCGACTCCATCTGCGTGCTTGATTATAGGAGTAACATTGAGTGACACGCCCCAATGATCAAGCTTAATACTCAAGTCTTATGAGCTCGTGACCCTTGGTTCGATATCTTGGTCTTACAAAGCATGTTACGAACTTTCCGAACAAAATTCGGATTTGTGAATCCTTAAAAAGCCAGTACCTATGGTTCTGATAATACCTTGATCAATATTAGATGCCTTTGCCTGCAAGATGAGACTTCTTCTTATCAGAGACCGTTGGAATTGAAGCAGCTAAGATGAGATAGTTACTGTAGTTTTAGAAACAAGATGAATAGTTTTACCAATTAGCAACTCAATTATCTTAGGTTTAAAACTATCAACAACAGCCAATACTAGTCTACTTCTGGACATAGGCCTCCCGTAATAATTGCCATCACGCCCTGTATTAAGCTTGACTTATCTATCATCTGCCTGTAATCTTTCGCAGGTCATCACTCCATCATACCGGAGGTCGTCTTCTAAGTCTACATACAATGGGATGGCTTGAACCCAATTTTACCCCATTTTATCCCAGTGGTTCTCAGTTTTTCAGGCTTAATCTGTCAAGCAATATACTCGATAGATACACTTTATTGCACCATAAAAGTAACAAAAATTGGTTTTCGCAGAAAATATAGGTGGTCTTATTGCTAGAAAGCAACATCTCCCAGACAACCTTCAGTTACAAGAAGTACCGAGTAGATGTCAAGAAACGGGTACCCGTTAAAAAATATGCCTTGAAAAAACATAAACAAAAAAAGAACTAAAAGATTAATGATAGTTTTTTTAATACATAAAGAATACAAAATGAATTAATAATATGTAAAATATGTTTTTGCAATAAAAAAATACACACAAGCCTAACTTAAAAGAAAAACTTGTACCTATAGAAGAAAAGCAACACACTCTTGGCCAATTTCTTTAATACCTACGAACTAGTACCTACCCTCACGTAGTGAATGTCAGCTACTATAGTAATTCTCGCGTAGAAACAGTTTAAACTTTACAAGTACAATGAACAGACAGGTGTTTCGTTAATTAGTTAAACTGACTAGCTTACATCTACGAAGATGAACTCTGAACGTGGAAAGGTCATTTCGTTGCACT
The DNA here is from genome assembly GCA_037074685.1 of Glyphodes pyloalis. Taxonomy (NCBI): domain Eukaryota; kingdom Metazoa; phylum Arthropoda; class Insecta; order Lepidoptera; family Crambidae; genus Glyphodes; species Glyphodes pyloalis. The sequence goes on from JAYKKO010000020.1 coordinate 7,114,622, forward strand.
TTGCTTTTTTCTTTTATTAATCGCATTTCTAGAAGGGTAAAACATAAAAACCGAAACAACGAAATACCTGCATACTGACAATATTTTCGTGTTTCTTTAGGAGTTCTTTATATATATGTATACTAGCTGCGCCCGCGACTTCGTTCGCGTGGACTGCATCCTTTTATGGTCGGTTTTACCCCTTTCTCCCCTAATATTCGAAACAAAAAGTAGTCTATATAAACTTCCAAAGGCGGTATTACCCCCTCCCCCCCTTATTTTTTAATAAAAAGTAGCCTATGTCCGTTTTTGAGATTCAACGTATACCTATACCAAATTTCATCAAAATCGGTTGAGAGGTTTAGGCAGGAAAGCGTAACAGACACACAGACAGACAGACAGAGTTACTTTCGCATTTATAATATTAGTAGGGATTATTGAAATTAATGTTAATGGGTGAGATACTTTATTTATTGAGAAAGGTTTTAGGCTATATAACATCACGCTTCAACCAATAGGCGTGAAGAATCTGTGGAAAATATGAATAAAACGGGCATTGTACGCGAGCAGAGCCGTGGTGGGCCGCTTATTAGGTATAGGTAATAAATAAATAAATAAATAATAAATAAATATTGGACAACATCACATAAATTGCTCTGATTCTGTGGTAAGTAGCTAACGCACTTGTGTTACAGAAATCAGAAACAACGACGGTACCACAACACCCAGACCCGAGACAATACAGAAAAGTTCGTTTCCCATATTGACCCGACCGGGGATCGAACCCGGAACCTCTGAGATGGCGCGACGCCAAAGTCCGGCACGCTCGCCTCTCGGCCACGGAGGTCGTCGAATGAATCGGTAAGGTATATAAACAGTCTTTCAAATATATATACAAATCGATTTTTTATTTTTATAGTACTCTACGCTGTACTAGCGAACTTTAAATATTAGAAAGAGACAAAAAATTATCTCCCCATCAAACATTTCTGCAACGAATGTGCCACGGGCCGATAAGTATGTAGGTCTAAATATATTCGGCTGAGGGCACTTACTGGAGGCTAACGGTTGATACAGCAGAAAAATTCATCGCCTACGATAACTTGCTGTTAGCTCAGTTGGAAGAGCAGCACGCGCGATACGTGAAGGTCGTGGGTTTGATTCCCGCACCGCAAGGGGAGATAAAAAAAATGTTTCTAATATATTTACAAATATATCTCAGACAACATAACATACCTGATCACAAACTAATTAGTTTAAGAACTTATATAACGGAACGAGAACCCACCTTGTTACCTCAATACATATCTTCGTATAAATACGATAAATTTGACGACCTCCGTAGCCAAGAGGCGAGCGGGCCAAACTTTTGCGTCGCGCCATCTCTGAGGTCCCAGGTTCAATCCCCGGTTTGGTCAATATGGGAAACGAACTTCTCAAACTCAAATATTTCTTTTTTCAAGTAGGTTACATGTAACACTTTTGAATCGTCATTGAATACAATGCAAAGTGATTCTACTTCCGGTTCGGAACCTATATCTACCGAGGAGACACCGGTAAGAAACTCAGCAGATAAGCTACAGTAGCAGTATCTAACTTATAGCTATGTGTAGAACACTTTGGACCGAGTCATATAGTTTTATTTTGATGAGTGAAAAAAGCATTAAGTATTATTTTATTTTAAAAGGTAAGCTGGAGCAGAGCAGTCCCCAAAGGTGGCACCTGTTCACAAGCATGAAGTATGTGCCAGCCGTCGCTTACTCTATTTTGTCTCGGGTCTGGGGTTGTTGCATTGTTTCTGATGTCTGTAAGCTTGGTGCTTAAGCTACTTACTACAAAATCAGAGCAATTTATGTGATGTTGTCCAATATGTATTGATTATTTAGTGACTAATAAATAAATTAAAGGGTCCACTGTAATAATGATAAACGTCCTTAGTTCTATGTTTTGAGATATTTGGGATTTAAGTTAAAAAATGTTTTACAAAACTCAGCCTTATTGCCCGTGACCACCTGGGATACTAAACATTCTATACGTGTATTCAAATATCGTGTATACAAACGTTTGTATATTTGGGATAAAAAGGATTAGCAGAGTACCAGCTCCGTCATTAACAGGACTACATTAATAAGTTAGCGCCTACTTATTTTTTAACAGCAATATTGCTAGGTTAAAACTTGGCTCACCAACAAATTCTTGTCTTCTATTCCTTTCTATAAATTAAAATCGGGTTAAACAGGCATCCAGACGGGTACCCAGAAGGATAAGCGCATCCCATCTTTTTCATCATCTTGACCTTATCTAGATTGATACCAAGAGCAGCCACATCTCATGTTTATTAAAAAAAGCCCAGAACCAACGATGTTACCAAAATGAAATATGGTAAACAGCACTTGCAATTCGATATTAGTTCTTATTTGCACGTCATAAGGACGATGCACAATCTCACCTATATAATCTGGCGTGATATTAATTATACCTACCTATATTCATAAACAAACCCATAATATTCAGGACTAAAAGTAGACAACTACAGTTTTTTTCTTATAAAATGTTAATATATTTTCATATTTTTTCAATAAAAAGCTCGTTTAATATCAAAGATCATGAGAAGTAAATATAAACATGTCAATACAAACAAGCCGGGAAAAAATACCAAGTCATGAAGCCATATTATTAATTGCGAACGGGTCGTGTGTGCTCAAGACGTAGACGAGGGAACCACAGTGAGGCATGTTCACTCCGAAGTTTATTAAGCTGTATTTAAAACAAACAAAACAGGGAAAAGAAAAAAATCCTCGTAATATAAATGTGGAAGTTTGGATTTTGGTTTCTCCTTCACGAGTTAAATGAAATTTGGTAACTAGACAGATACACTAGAATTAAATACATTTAATATTTTTATACTAAATAACAAAAAAGTTGTAGCCATTAGCAAATAGGAAAAATAAATGCTCCATACAAGCAACTGGTCCCTGACACTTAATGGGGGTGGCAAGCCAGCACGCCCAAAGCGATAAAGAAAAGTTCGTTTCACACATTCAAGCCAAAAAAATCAAATTTTGGACATTTGTCACTTCCCTAAGTGAGCTAGCTCCCTAGCCAACCTTAGCCGCTTTAACACCAAGACCGTATAAAGCCATCGCACCTTTTAGGAGATTCCTATGTCCACCGATGGGCTGAGTGTGTTTGGGTTATGAGTACAACATTCAAAGGTCCGAGATTATGATAAAATAATATAGTAAAGAGACCCAAATTTTTCACTTAAATTTAGAAGTCCTTCCAATTAAGTTTTGCTATCTATTTAAAAGATTACAATTCATGAGTCTGAATAAAATAAAAAAAAATAGGTTCAACGAATAATTGTAATCAATTTGATTTTAGTACTTTAAATTGATTAGTCTGTCCACCTTACGCTGTGTCGGTACATAATCTTCATTCTAGAAACATGTCACTAAAATCCCTTTCACGGCTCTCAATATATCTCCTATAGTCCCGTCCATAGTCAGCACACGACCTTCTTCGGCTAAAATGATGATGAATGAATGTATGTGTCCTACGGGCCTAGCATACGCAACGCGACAAAATTTTATCGCGCTTAATAAACGTCGAAATTGAAGTCAGTGCGTCAGCTGTTGATTGGCTGAAAATACAAGTGCGGTATACTATTGGCCAATCAACAGTATCGAAACTTTTGTCGCCTCATGCTATTGACATATTGCGTACGCTAGGCCTGCTATATAATAAACTATCTTGACTTAAAACTACATACCGGGTTCGATCCTCGGTCGGGTCAATACGGGAAACGAACTTTTCTATATTGTCTCGGATCTGGGTGTTGTGGTACCTTCGTTGTTTCTAATTTCTGTAACACAAGTGATTTAGCTACTAACCACAGAATCAGAACAATGTATGTAATGTGGACCAATATTTATTTATATTATATATTTATATTTATTATTTATACTTTATTTATTAAAAACTAGAGTTTTCTATAACACAATAATAGCTCTAAACTACAATGACAATAATAATAGCTCTAAACTACAATACAATGAATGAAATTAATCTATAAGCTACTGTATACAGGGGTCTCTTTGATCTGAAATTACAATGGAAGGTCGTGTAAGGCCTTGAAAATATCTCTTGCCCGACTTCACTGCTCGCCACTACATTGTGCATTGGGGCAGAATGAAGTATTAATTAATATTGAATTATGAAAACAAATGAATTAATTAAAGGAACCCGTTCCAACGTTGGGGTCGCGTGTTCTTTTGTCCCTTGAATGGAATTAGAAACGATTCGATCTGTTCCGTTGTTCCGTTTCAGGGTTACTTCATATCAATCGACGATGACGTTATTGTCCAACATGGTGTGAAAGGAACGTGATTAACTAATCTGGTTCCCTGAATAAAATAGTATTTGAAACTGTTCCTACAATATAAAATGGAGTTCACTTGTACCTAGCTGTTCGCCGTAACTCATCATGTTATTTCGGGTTAAAAGTCGGGAAATAAATATGGGAAACGAACTTATCTATCTTTTCTCGGGTCTGGGTGTTGTGGTACCGTCGTTGTTTCTGATATCTGAAACACAAGTGCTTTAGCCACCACAGAATCAGAGCAATGTAGGTATGTGATGTTGTCCAATATTTATTTATTAATTATTTCATCTGACCTGTCAACTAAATACTATAGATGTAGGTAATAGGTACGAACAACTGAACGTGTCCTCCTAAGTATGGACACACAAAGGCAGTTTATTACCTGAATAACCTAATTGGAGTCTGAAATAACTAGTTGACTGGCTTCGAGTCAGACGCAATTACCGCATTAAGTCGGTCTTCAATCTCGCATTCACTCCGCAGCCTTGATTCGATATTGAACAGACTCTAATTGTTTAGGTACCCTAATCGATCATTCTAGTGTTGGCGGTGGCGTATCGATGATTGCGCTACAATGTCGATAAAATGTTACATATGTTCAAAAAGCTTAATCTGTTTACTTGTAGCTTACAAAGAATTACTTTCCGTCAAGAATAAAGCTGGCATTTGTCGTCACGTATTTGATTCCTGGTTGGGTCAGAGAAAATAAAACAGAATAGTTGTAGAAAGATTGAAACAGAAATAAACCAATTTATGAAAAAGCAACTATCTCCAGTTTTGTACTATTTTATGGCCTGACGTTACTTTTCACGCCAAAACAAACAATCTTGAGTTTTAAAGGAATATAGTAATTTTCCAAGTAAAATTTTGAATCCAATTCCATCGACATTTTACAACACTAGAATGCAATCCTGCCGGTAAGTACAGGCTCCATACAAAATTCATTGGCAATAACGAGCGAATGTCTAATGGACCACAATCGATACTCGAAACAATGAACTCGCAACTAATCGGATTCAGTACGTACGAAACCAAGAAAATTGATGATCCTACCATCTTCTTTTTTATACTACTGTTGCTAAAATGTGTATTTAGATACTTTGTAGCAAAGTAACCGAAAAATGACAAATTTGTAAGGATGGACGAATGTGTCAGGGGTGTAAAGTTGCTCTTGCCCAAAAGCTTGGTGAATCCCTACTAATATTATAAATGCGAAAGTAACTCTGTCTGTCTGTCTGTCTGTTACGCTTTCCTGCTTAAACCTCTCAACCGATTTTGATGAAATTTGGCATAGGTATACGTTGAACCTCAAGAACGGTTTATACGGGAAAATGTTTATTTTTTAAGTTAGAGATATGAAAGTTGGCACAAATATAGCTCTATTAAAATATGGACTACTTTTTGTTTCGAATATTAGGGGAGATAGGGGTAAAACCGACCATGAAACGATGTAGTCCACAGCTAGTATGAATATATTTTTAATCAAACTTTTCTACATTGTCTTGGGTCTGGGTGTTGTGGTACCGTCGTTGATTCTGATTTCTGTAACACAAGTGCTTAAGCTACTTACCACAGAATCGGAGCAATGTATGTGATGTTGCCCATATAGTCTGATACGGTTCTATAGGTGTAAAAGATTTGTCAGTCATCAATATAGACTCTTTTCTTAAGCCAAGTTTCCACTAAATAAATTTGCCAACTTTTGTGCTTTCAAAACATGCTGAGGACTTTTTCGGGTAGAATCGTGCCTTTACGTTTCAAATTGATGACGACCTCCGTGGCTGAAAGGCGAGCGGGCCGGACTTTGGCGTCGCTCCATCTCTGAGGCCCCGGATTCGATCTCCGGTCTGGTCAATATGGGAAAGGAACTTTTCTATATCTCGGGTTGTGGTACCGTCGTTCTTTCTGATATCTGTAACACAAGTGCTTAAGCTACTTACCATAGAAACAGACAATTGTATGTGATGTTATCCAATATTTATTGGTTTATTTATATTTATTTATTATTCAAAAGAAAGTCCCCGATAACTTGATCTTTCTTAAAGTTTACCTATCAGATAAGTTATATTTAAATAGTTTGTACTTACAGTACAATGTCGTGCCTCTATGGTTCAGATTGCCACCTTTGGGGACTGGTCAGGCGGTCTACTCTCAAAAACGAAATATGTCGGATCCGACAACGGATAGCAATTTTTTAATTCTCATAGTCGCAACCAATTCCCTTCGAATGCGACTAAAGCGTTTAAAAAAACAAAATATTATTTATGCAAATCATTAACCTCGCTTTAACTCCCGAACTTTTGATAAATCTTCAAAAACGAATCCTTTCGTATGTTCGTTTCGTTTTTGAGAGTAGACCCTCTGCTCCAGCTGACCTCTTAAAAAAAAAATACTTAATGCTTTTTTCGCTCATCAAAATAAAACTATACATATATCTTAGTCCAAAGTGTTCTACATATAGCTATAAGTTAGATACTGCTACTGTAACTAATCTGCTGAGTTTCTTACCGGTGTCTTCTCGGTAGATATAGGTTCCGAACCGGAAGTAGAATCACTTTGCATTGTATTCAATGACGATTCAAAAGTGTTACATGTAACCTACTTGAATAAAGAAATGTTTAAGTTGAGTTTGAGAATTTAAGTTTTAGATATTATTTGAGATGTATTATTTGAGATATTAAGAGAGGTAGGGCATAGCGATTTATCGCTCGAACTGGAGCAGCCCGACTGGTGAAATACCTCCACCTTACAGAAGACCGCAGCCAAATAGTACTCATAGTACAAGGGAAAACCTTAGTTTGAGACCAGGTGATTGGTGTAATTGTCTGGCGCATTTCTATTGGCATATTTATTTATTTAAATAACAATCACTTCTGTGTTGTTATGTTTCTGCGTGTGAGTAAGGTTTTCAGAGCTCCTGGGGGGTGCTGCGTTAGTAGCAGGGGTCAAGCCTTCAAGGTAAGGGCGATAAGTCCAGTAACAGAATAATTATACTGTACTTATCACCCTTAAGCTAGGACCTCATTACCACTTAACATCAGGTGGGATGAGGTCAATCTTGAAGTGTTACATAAAAAAAAAAAAAGATGTCGTTCATATATTATAGTCCCTCATAAATTCATATCATTACATAAGTTCATGTTACGCTATTACAAACCTTATCAATTCCTTCTCCTATCAACTAAATCTAACACGAAAAATCCGTGAATTTCCCTTAGAGCCAGCCAGATTTATTAAACCTTAGTAGCTAACCACGTGACTCATCCAAAGGCTCCAAGGTAATATTTTTATAATATTTCTGCGCATTTACCTCAAAGGGTCGGTAGCAAATCAAGTGAAAAGCGGACGACGTACCTTTTTCAGTCGCCTTTGTTCAACAACTGTAACCGACTCGTTTGATATCGTAGACTTAGGAAGCGCTAGTATTGAACATAATGTGTTGAAATTTTTCGTTACAATTATGAACCACTAGCTGTGCCCGAGACTTTGTTCGCGTGGACTACAGGGTTTTTTTCGCAATAAAAGGTAACCTTTGTCCTTTATCAGGGTCTAAAGTTTGTCTGAGCCAAATTTGATCAAAATCGGTTGAGAGGTGTAAGCAGGAAAGCGTAACAGACAGACAGAGTTACTTTCGCATTTATAATAAATATTAGTAGGGATAAAAAAGCTGAAGAAAATTCATATGGCGTTTCATCGTTTGGTGTCAGCCTATTTGCCAAATAAACAAAATAATGTAGTGTATTTTGCTCTGGTTACTGATATGGTTTCAAATTATAATTTTGACACTAAGAAGGTTGGTAAAAAATGATATTGCCTTTAGTGGTTGGATATGATAGTTAAACTAAATAATTTAGTGTCCTTTTCCCTAGTTACTGATAAAATTCTAAATAGCCGAACATGAACTCACCTGTAAAATAAACTGCACATTGATACGCATAGCACACATTTGTCTTGATACCTTGATATAAACTTTAAACTTTTTATTACATGTCGACAATGGTCAGAAAGAGATTAACAGTAAGACCGCTCAAATATATTTCAATTGTTTTGTAAATCAATCAAGAGTTTTCTTGTTTGGCGTAATGATATTTAAAAAGGTAATACTTAAATATACATGATAGAAAATGACTCCAACAAAATGGTTTTAAACTAGGGTTTTTCCCTTGTACTATGAATGAGAGATAATGGACACCAACTGGCAGGGATCTAAGTCAGTTTAGTAATGTGAGTACCGGATTGACCCAACCAGAACTTAACCCGGGCCCTTTTGCTCTTCAGGTTATTTTAGCTACTGTACCAGTGAGGTCGTCAAACCAACAATAAATATTATAATAGGTATAGGACCTAAAGTGTATCCTTATACCATTCCTGGTGTCCATACACCTCAAATAAAGGATATTGAATTTCATGTGACTTCTATCTCTTTCTAAGTCTACCTATACGAAGCGAGAGGCAAATCACAGTGTGCAAGTTTGAATTATGATAGTTTTTGCTCGAGCCTGCGACGTTATGAGGTGCGAGGCGACCTTTGCTATGTGTTCGCAGTTTCACACTCTTCTTCTGGAAGAATGGTGTATTTTGTATCTTTTTATCATTTTGACAGGGTGTTTAACAATACCATGTTACCATGTACCAGTGTATGTTAAATTTACTTTACGTTATGTTCTGGGGTCTAAAGCTGCCGATTCCGTGGAGGCCTAAACCAAGTTTAAGCCAGTTTCAAGGCACATTTGGATCTAAAGCAATATGTTGAAAAGTTGATTGACACTCGATATTCGCTATTTTTTGATGCTCGATTTATTTTTGGTCCCAATATTTGAAAAACGATCCGTTCTAGTTACTGAAAGGAAAAAATATACGAGGCGTAAGTTAAAACGACTGACGGACGTTTGATGACAGCTGGTACGATAAGTAACTATATGACTTGGTCCAAAGTGTTCTACACATAGCTATAAGTTAGATACTGGCACTGTAACTGATCTGCTGAGTTTCTTACCGGTGTCTTCTCGGTAGATATAGGTTCCGAACCAGAAGTAGAATCACTTTGCATTATATACAATGACGATTCGAAAGTGTTATTATATGTAACCTACTTGAATAAACAAATATTGAATTTGAATTTGAGTAAATTACGGAACGGTATTAACGACTCATAGTCGGTTGTAGAAAAACGGATAGTTATTTTTGGCACATTACGACTCGTAAAATATTTGAACCGGGCAAAAATTGAACCCTTAAAAACTATAGGAAAAAATAGACAACGCTAATAAAGGCTAGCTTCCGTTTAACGTACACAAAAAAATACTGTCGCAACTCACGTTTGTTGGTAAATACATTTTTAATTCCGAAATCCCGGACGGCCTGTTTCGCGGAAACTCGACAAATTATCAAAAACAAGCATTACAACTGCGGAAATTAGCGTCCCTCAACATCTGTTCGGCAACTTTTTTGCGTTTCCCCGATTTTGTTGGGAAGCAGATTCGCAGCCATTACGAAAGTTAACCTTTGGATGGGAAATATTAAACGGGAATTACGGAGTGGCGTGATCTGTTGAATCGTTTGAGTTTTTTGCGTAAATTATGGTCGCAGGGTTTTTGGTAATTAAAGACTAGGTAACCCTCCTCAGTAGAAATACCAAAATGAGAATCTTTTAATGTATTCGTAAATAAAAACCCTGGAACACGGCAGCGGTAGGGAACCGCTCAACCGCGCAAGACCGGGTTAGGAAATAGGTATTAAACGAGATAGGTGGCGAGTTTTTGTATCGGATGCCAATACACTGGGTCCCTGAGCCATTGGAGTAATTATCTCATTTGTTTTATCAGCTCTTTTCAAATCTTTCGCTGCCCGTATTAATTTGAGTTCTCAGGAACGGTATTAGGAAAAATCCTTCCAACAGATTTATTAACCAACCAAACAACCTTATGCAGATCTGGGAAACTTAAATTCTATTTCACGTCCTTATAGTCAATATATAAATAAACATAAATAAATATTGGACAACATCACATACATTGCTCTAATTCTGTGGTAAGTAGCTAAAGCACTTGTGTTACAGAAATCAGAAACAACGACGGTACCACAACACCCAGACCCGAGACAATACTGAAAAGTTCGTTTCCCATATTGACCCGACCGAGGATCGAACCCGGAACCTTAGAGATGACGCGATGCTAAAGTCCAGCACGCTCGCCTCTCGGCTACGGAGGTCGTCAAAAACATATTTATAGAAAACCTTGCTCTAATCGATTTGCCCACACCTCTCCTAGAAATTATTGCAAATTGTATAAGTCGCAATTATATTTTTAAGAACATTCGTGTCGCTAGAGAATCATCCGTCCTCTTTGAAAGCGTTTATTTCTGTATTGTGTTTTCGGTTTTAGTTCAATCGAAAAATATTCGATCGACCTAAAACCGAATCATCAACAGTCTGCAATAGTCGTACCAATTTGATTTACGAGTACCTAGTTTCAAAATAATATTACGTAGGTACTATGAGATGTTCACAATCTCTAGGCTTATTGGGATATCAGCCGATACCAACAGCTCGACGTGCCAATGCTTGTTTAAAACGTCACTAGTTTGGCCTAAGCGGTCACCCATCTAATACCTGACAGCGGAGTCTATATCTTTACTTTCGTTATCGTTGCTAAACTGTTGTCGCTATTACACCACGAAAACTCTTCGTGTTTATATTGGTCCAGTCTATTACAAAGTTGAGTTCAAGTAACGTTACGATATCATACCGTTATCGCTGCATAGATGATATTGCCTTGAAGTTTGTGTGCACATTTTTGCTCTTGGCTTGTTGCCAATTGCAATACTTTATAAACTGCTGCTTTTATTGAATTGGCGTCTGCCAAGGATAGATTTCTACCTAGGTGTATTATGGAAGGAAAATGATAAATGTAGGCAAAGTATTATCGACTAGCTGACCCGGCGAACTTCATTCTATAGAATTTAATTAAGTTACCACGTTCCCGAACAAACGATGCTCTTTCAATATAGTCTATGGCTGTGAATGACGTTGATATTCGTTACGCGCGTTTTAAATGTATGTTTTTCAATCTTTCTGAGAGATTTCCTTAATATTTTTTACCGTAAGAATCTTGTACAGGGTATTAGAAAACTACAAAAAAAATCAGCCAAATCGGTCTAGCCGTTTTTGTGTTATGGCGTGACAACGGGAAACGGGTTTCATTTTTATATATACACCGTTATTTTTTATTTACCATAAAAAATTTAATCACGTATGTAGACAAAGGTCTTAATTGTAAAAGTGCAAACCGATTTTTTTTTCGATTAAAAATGACTGAGTTATTACGCTTTGTTTTTTACTGAAATTGACAAAAAATGTGTGGACATCCGTCTTTTTACTCAATGAAACTATTGGCACGCAACATGTCAATGAAATACGCACATCTTGTTTCACTATCGCAGGTTACTTCCTACTACCTTACTACCTTTCTCAAAGAAAAACAAATTAACATGAAATCGGAATAAGGTTGAGAGTGCACTGACAACGCCCACTCAGCTGAGTTCCCCAAAAGGCGCTTCCGCGCGTAAGCGTAATAATAATCAAATTAGTCAAAACACTTTCATTTTGTAATCTAACTAGGTATCCCTTAATACTTTTTCTTGCTTAGGAAAGACGCAACACGTTACGTTACGTTTTAGTTATTAGGTATCTACTTATTTGTCGAAAATATCACGTTTTCAAAAAGAGGTAGCTCCTAACCTACAATTTAAACGAATCTTGGCGTATTTAAAGAGCTATTTATTGTGTGCATTACTTTTGTATTGTCCTAAAATCTACACAACATCTACCTACACGGATTTTAATAATTGTTCAAAATGTTTACCTTCATTATCAATGCACAGGCGCGCCCTTTTATGTCAGTTTCCTTTTACAGAAATAAGGACATTTTGTTGTCGTCGCACTTGGTTAAAAGCGTCTAAAATTCACTGCTTTAACACTTCAACTGTGTTTGGTTCACTAACATAAACACTTCACTTAATCTCAATAAAAAAATTGACTCCAATCCGCGTAAACAGGCATTCATTCGAAAACGATACATTGGCGTTAGGATTGTTTAACAATCAATAAAATTACACAAAGCTATCCTTGGCGCTCGGTCCACGGACGTCAGCTGTTGTACTTTTTGGTAATAGTATGGATGCAAGCCGTCCGAATGAATTATTTTCCAGGCGGAGTACTGAGCATATGCCAAACTGACGAGCGGCATCATTAGTGCTTCCTCGCGGGTCTTCTTCGAAGTACACAACCACGTCGTCGTACAAGTGTTGTGAGAGCGCCGGTCTTCCTCGTCCTTGAGCATGTCTGCTCACGTAAAACGAACCGTGTGGCCTGGGCCACAAGAAATAATTCTCAGTCCAGTGAATAATTTCGCGCGCGCGTGTCATGTGACGTTAAGTAGGTCACGGTCAACGGTCAAGACGAAACTAGTAGGTTGCGCGGGCGCAGGTGTTGAGGGGTTGCGCCCCCGCCCGCTGCGTCTCCCCCGCCACACACCCGCGTTATGAGTGTGTGTGCGTAAACAGGGAAACGATGCGATTATTCAATGAAAACGTAGTATTGATGCGCGCTAGCGTAGTAAAATGATAGATTGCCTGCTATTTAATTGTTTTAAAGAGATAAATTACTAGGTCCGTTTTTTTATTTATAAATACATAAATGTAATAAGTAACTGATACTGATACTGTGGTTAAAAATTTTCTGGTAATTAAAAAATATTCCTGTATATAGATTCTGTTTTCGCCAGACCAGAATGGTGCATAAGGATTTTCACGTTATTGGTCATAAATGAGATTGCATTTCTTTTTTTATGGGGGGGGGGGCATCTGCCTTGGGGAAGACAGCAGTGTGTGTAGTACTGCTAAGAGGAAGTCTGTTCCTGCATCATAAATGTCCCAGCACCTCCTAGTTGCTTATTGATGTTATCATAGTTGTATAACTATAGCTGCCATGGCTTAAAAGTTTGTTTAAAGCGCTGATCTTAGGAATGACTGGTTCGAATTAAAAAAATAGTTTTGTCTTGGATAGTCTTTTTATCGAGGAAGGTTATAACATTATGTTATGACCAATAGAAGAGAAGAGTTCATGGAAAATGTGAAAAAAAACGGGTATATTACGAGTCCGACGCCGCGATTGGCCAGTCAATAATAAAACTCTAATGTAACCCAAAATGTAAGAAACATTACCTTATCTATCTGTGCGAAGCCATGATGGACCAAGCAGTATATAAAAAGGGTTTTTTGTATACTAGCTGTGCCCGCGACTTCGTTAGCGTGGACTACATCCTTTCATGGTTGGTTTTACCCCTATCTCCCCTAATATTCGAAACAAAAAGTAGTCTATATTTTAATAGAGCTGTATTATAGATTTGAGCGCTTAAACTTTAAGACATGTGGATGATTACTGTGATTTAATTATCTTTTTTTAGTTTAGATAATATTGCCTTGAAGTTTGTGTGCACATTTTTGCTCTTGGCTTGTTGCCAATTGCAATACTTTATAAACTGCTGCTTTTATTGAATTGGCATCTGCCAAGCATAGATTTCTACCTAGGTGTATTATGGAAGGAAAATGATAAATGTAGGCAAAGTATTATCGACTAGCTGACCCGGCGAACTTCATTCTATAGAATTTAATTAAGTTACCACGTTCCCGAACAAACGATGCTCTTTCAATATAGTCTATGGCTGTGAATGACGTTGATATTCGTTACGCGCGTTTTAAATGTATGTTTTTCAATCTTTCTGAGAGATTTCCTTAATATTTTTTACCGTAAGAATCTTGTACAGGGTATTAGAAAACTACAAAAAAAATCAGCCAAATCGGTCTAGCCGTTTTTGTGTTATGGCGTGACAACGGGAAACGGGTTTCATTTTTATATATATATAGATTCTGTTTTCGCCAGACCAGAATGGTGCATAAGGATTTTCACGTTATTGGTCATAAATGAGATTGCATTTCTTTTTTTATGGGGGGGGGGCATCTGCCTTGGGGAAGACAGCAGTGTGTGTAGGACTGCTAAGAGGAAGTCTGTTCCTGCATCATAAATGTCCCAGCACCTCCTAGTTGCTTATTGATGTTATCATAGTTGTATAACTATAGCTGCCACGGCTTAAAAGTTTGTTTAAAGCGCTGATCTTAGTAATGACTGGTTCGAATTAAAAAAATAGTTTTGTCATGGATAGTCTATTTATCGAGGATGGTTATAACATTATGTTATGACCAATAGAAGAGAAGAGTTGATGGAAAATGTGGAAAAAATGGGTATATTACGAGTCCGACGCCGCGATTGGCCAGTCATTAATAAAACTCCAATAATGTAACCCAAAATGTAGTAAACATCACCTTATCTATCTGTGCGAAGCCATGATGGACCAAGCAGTATATAAAAAGGGTTTTTTGTATACTAGCTGTGCCCGCGGCTTCGTTAGCGTGGACTACATCCTTTCATCATGAAACCGACCATGAAAGTTTCATGGTCGGTTTTACCCCTATCTCCCCTAATATTCGAAACAAAAAGTAGTCTATATTTTAAAAGAGCTATATTTGCCAACTTTCATATCTCTAACTTAAAAAATAAACATTTTCCCATATAAACTTACAAAAGGTGATATTCCCCCCCCCCCTTACTTTCTAACAAAAAGTAGCCTATGTCCGTTCTTGAGGTTCAACGTATACCTATGCCAAATTTCATCAAAATCGGTTTAGAGGTTTAAGCGGGAAAGCGTAACAGACAGACAGACAGACAGAGTTACTTTCGCATTTATAATATTAAGTAGGGATTCGTCACAAAGTAAGTCACATTTTTGTACTCTCCATATACTCAATGTTAATTCGTCGTAAAACTTCTAGTTTTACATGTTTTTGGATATGTAGCGATAGCAAGCATACTTATATGCCTCCTCCACACTACTCGCGAAGTTGAACGAAGTTAGACGAATACGATAGTGTAGAGAGGCACTTCGGCTCGCCTCGTGCTCGCCGCGTCAAACTTTGCCTCGCCTCGGGCGAACTTCGCCAAGTAACTTTGCGAGTAGTGTGGAGCAGGCAATAGATTTGAGCGCTTAAACTTAAAGACATGTGGATGATTACTGTGATTTAATTATCTTTTTTTAGTTTATTTATTTAATATAATGTGGGCAAATCGGCTACTTGAGAACTATTGTTGAGATTGATTATGTTAATGAAAAAACAACGTTTTTATTATATTTACGAGCTTTCCGCCCGCGGCTTCGCCCGTGTGGACTCGGTTATATTGCGGTATAAAGCACAACTATAAGAAAATTCTCATTTCCACGGAAAAATCTTAGAAGCGCGATGTAACGCTGGATACGATTAGTTGTTAAAAAAACTGAATGGTACACTTTATTATATATGTTGATGTAAAAAAACAGTTAAGACGATAAAACAAATTGTACGTCATCCCTCGGGAATCCCTCATTTTCGTGGATTCATTATCGTATCATGTAGCTTCTAAATTAACTCGTTTATATTCATTTGCAATATTTTACCTTGTTTTAACCCATATATGCGCAGAACTATTTTTAGCTCCGATTTTTATGATGTTCACATATGACATTCATTATTGACCCTAGAAAACAGCTGTAATTGTAATTTGTAATTTTCAGGCCTGAAAGTAGGGTTTTTACAGTGGGTCGAAAACGACCCCTTGCGCATATATGGTCGTACACTAGTATGAAACAGGAAAGATTGAAATAAAACATTATTTATAGCAAATCAGTCTTTATCATTAACTCTATTATAGTTTTTATCAGTCTCTTGGGTATGTAATTAGGAACTTTAGAGTCACAATATAAATAGTAACATAATAATCATCATTTTACAAATGGAATTCTGAGAAACATTTCTCATGAAGATTTACACAACACGTGCCGCACATTTTGATTGTTTTATTTTTACACAGCGCACATCTTTTCCTGGTCTGTGCAGTTTGAATAATGTGTTGAGCTGCATGTTTTCTTACAGAAACAGGTACATGCGTCCTCACTTGTCGCTGTGGCCCTGGATGAGTTGGAGAAATTTTGTATTTCATGAGTAACGTCCTTGCAATAGATCGACGGAAGTTCAGTGTGTCAACATTTGCCCCATATGATCTAGCGAGCAACGAAGCGTTATTGACTGCGACGTCAATTAACCACATCAAAATGGGAATGTACCACTTCTTTCCTCTGATAGCAATTCGATAAACTCCGATATTAGCATCCAGTCTGTCTACTCCCCCCATAAATTGGTTGTACTGATGTACAAGATTTGGTTGGTCAATATCAATTTTCTGTTTAGCAGCAACCGAGTATCTTCGTGCTTTCTGAATAGGGTTTACTCCAAATTCATTAGACAGTAGTGTAACGACGCTATTGTCATTCCATCGTACAGCACAAATTCTATCATTCGTATCCAGTCGGTAATCATAAAACCCCCTGGGCTGCTTTTTGCAAGACTTGACCTCCATTAGCGGGCACTTATCCACCCTGTTTTGACGAGCAGTTCCAGTAATTTTCACGTTGTTTTCTTGTAAAGAACTTAGCAACCCAGGGGATGTAAAAAAGTTGTCACAATATACAGAAAACTGTGTGTCTGGGTATTCTTTCTTTATCAAATTTGTCAATTTGGTAACAACGTGTTCTAATAGACCAGTATCTCGTGCTTCAGATCGGCCCTCATATAAATCAGCCTGCAAACAGTACCCCAAACGTGTAGCTGCAACCCATGCTTTAAATCCAAACCGAATTGGCTTACCATGAATATGCTGTTTACAGCCATGACGCCCATAATATGGTATCATTGATTCGTCAATACTAAAATTTTTTTCGATGAGAATACATGAGAAACTTCTCGTTCAAGATTTCGAACATTGGCCGAATTTTCGCCATTTTGTCACCACTGCGAAGGTTGTTGTTGTCAGCCACATGAAAATACCTAAAAATTTCTTCAAAGCGTTTAGATCGCATCGATTTGGCTACTAAAATATTATGAGTATCTTCATTGGCCTCCCAGTACATGCGACGTCTTGGTAAGGGCGCGTAACCGCTGAGAATCAATATACCTAGAAAACAGTACATTTCATCCCCGGAAAGACTGAAACTGGTATTATGTTTTTCAACTGCATACATTACCGAATATCTAACCATGTGTCTTATAACGTCTTCATTAAAAAACAGCTCAAAAAACTCTATTGGTTCACTATCTTTGTTGAGGGTGAGCACAACTCGTGGGGGCGGACAAGACCAATCAACTTGTTGGGGACGCAAATCCCTTTTTACCCACTTACGTGGTCTAACGTTTTGCTGTCTTCCACGTCGCATTGATTGACTACGAGAATCATCATCAGCCCTAGCAGATGGCTCAGTTAAGGAAGAATCTTCACCATGACGACGGCTTCGTGGTAATCTGGTTTCAGATGATGATGATGATGTTCCAGATGTTCCAGGAGCATTTTCACCGATTGCATAAGAAGTAGTAACACTGACCTCATTGATGGTTGTGTCGTCATCATCACATTCACGCTGTATTATAACCACTTCGGCAGGAGCAAGTAATTGGTTTCGATTCAACCTGTTTATGTTGTCACAGTCCTCTTCACCAGAATCGCCATCTGACACTATGCCGTAGCAAGGAGGGTCCATGTAAACATCGATGACCTGGATATCTTCATCTGGATCTATGTCCTCCAGGACTTCGATTATTTGATTAGTATTGAGCACTCGTCGAGACCTAAAAAAGAAAATATCAAGAACTTCAAACATCATATATGGGCAAGGGGTCGTTGTCGACCCACAAAAATATTTCAATCGATTTCAATAAGAAAAATTAATCTTATCACTAATACATATATACTAATATTCTCTAACACTATTTAACTTACTATAAAAAAATTTTCACAGTGAAATAATAATAAACACACAAAATACTTACGTTTCTATACGCTCAGCCAGAATTTTTTTCGAGCAATAAATGTGTCCGTACTTGGTTTATGAATAAATACCTGAAATGGAATCAAAGCAGCAATGTTGCTGTTTCGTGCGTAAACTTAATTCTTTTAACTAGGAATAGATGGCGCTAAAACATAAAATAGTACAAGAGCTCACGAGATGGGCTCAATAGAAGTAAGTTGGTACTAGAGGCACGAAAACGACCCAAAATGCATATATGGGTTAAACGACACACAGCGCCATCTCCAATCCATAGATCAAGCAAACTATATTTTTATTTCCCTCGGGAATATCAATTTTTTTCCGGGATAAAAAGTACTCTATTATTTAATACGGATAGTAAGGATTGTTTGATTCTTTTCGCTATCTAAACGGAAAATAACGACGTGAAGAATTAACAGAAACCAAAATCAATAAAATGAGAAATCACTTTATAAAATAGAACTCTGACGAATTTACACATACTATCTTTCGTGACGAATTTACGTTATAACGAATATACAACAACCCAATAAAAACATAATTCACCTAGTATTCTTAATATGGAAGTACTAGGATTGCATGAAGATAAAGATGTCATACAGCAACCTTCCTTGAATAAATAAATAAATATAGAAATATTGGACAACATCACATACATTGCCCTGATTCTGTGTTAAGTAGCTCTTAAGCACTTGTGTTACAGAAATCAGAAACAATGACGGTACCACAACACCCAGACCCGAGACAATATGGAAAAGTTCGTTTCCCATATTGACCCGACCGGAGATCGATCCCGGAACCTCAGAGATGGCGCACGCCAAAGTCAGGCCAAATAAACAAAGAGTAACAGAAGGTTCTTGCTTTTAGATAACATTAAACAACCACTCCTATTATTCAAACACACTTTACTGTCAGAACTATGGATCTCACGAGTGGGGTTGGGAAAATTGTATGCGGGTTCTTGAGGTTTAAATATACGGGCTCCCATAAACGGCTAGTCGGTCGATGTCCTGCTACCGACATAAAACGTGGTATTTACGGCACGGTTGACCCTCATAAAGAACTAGAAGCGACTGGTATTTGGTAGTTATTCGAGTCTGGGTGTTGTCGTACCGTCGGTGTTTTTGATTTCTGTAACATAAGTGCTTAATACGGACTAAGAGTTATAAGTAATATTTTCCAGTATTTTGTTTTTATTTTATTTTACTATGCTGTCTGTGTAAGGTATTAAAGTCATCAACTTAGGAGTGTGGTTAAGATATTTTTAGATTGAACTTGAATGACCGATGAGAAAAAAATGTCCACACTATCATTCATGGGTATTTATAAAAGAAAACACAGTCAGCTGCTCTCCCCCCTTATATTTTGTTAACGTCTTTTTAACTAAAACAAAACTATTGACAGAGAAAATCATGAGCACATAATACTTTTTATTAAAACTAACTGTTAGAGTAATTGAGATTGAGTTACAATAATTATTAAAAAATATATATTTCGATTTGCAATAAAATATCTAATTTGAAAAAAGTTGCATCCCATTCTGTTTGCTAGCAACAAAAAAAGAAACGATATTATATGACTAAAGAACTTCTACAAAAAATATCAAAGTTATGTTTATTAGTTTGACTAAATATGTCTGAAAATCCAAACTTATTGTATCCTGAAAAAAACATTTTTTTGTTTTCCACTACACAAAAAATATACTAAACTTGCAGTCCGCTGCAGCTTCCCACGTGTACTATCCCCGTTTTGTCCAAAATTTCCACTAATTCTGTGATGGGATACCCTAAAGCCTCTCTCAAAATACGGACTATCCAACACAAACCGAAGTTTTCAATACAAACTAATAGCTTCTGAGATTAATCTCTTTAACATTGAAGTCTTACAGAGCAAGAGGACATTAACATTTTCTGTAAAATTTACTGCGATATCCATCATACCGGTTCTACATCCGTGTCACAGTTTAGGGTCTATGTCAGGAATTGAATTATTGAAATGTTTTTTTTTTTATATTACCTACTCTTCAAGATTGACCTCCCACCTGATGTTAAGTGATAATGAGGTCCTAGCTTAAGAGCGACAAGTACAGCATAGTGAATCTGTTACTGGACTTGTCGTCCTCACCTTGAAAGCTTGGCCCCTGCTACTAATGTAGCACCAGGAGCTCTGGAAACCTTACTCAAACGCAGGAACATAACAACACCGGAGTGATTGTTATTTGGCTGCGGTCTTCTGTAAGGTGGCGGTATTTCACCAGTCGGGCTGCTCCAGTTTGAGCGATAAATCGCTATGCCCTACCTCTCTTAAAATTTATGTAAAATTTACTGCGATATCCATCCAACCGGTTCTACATCCATGTCACAGCTTAGGGTCTATGTCAGGAGTTGAATTATTTAAATGTTTGAGTCGCTTCAGCACAGTTGTCGCATGTACTGGACTCAAACTTTAAGCGACGTTTCTTGAAGGGCTTGTTACTCCTTGAGATGAATCCGTATAGATTTACATTTAGTAGAACATAAGGAACTAAACAAGGCATAATACTGATAACGTGAATTCATACAATATTCAAAAGAAACGATTAATGGCTGGTCTGCTCCAGCTTACCTCTCGAAAGTAAATACTTACTTGAGTACTGTTATGTATTGAAAATAATTAGAACATTTTTTTAAGAAGAGTATTTACTAACTGTTTCTAAGGTAATACGTCTGTCACAATATGACATGAAAAAAAACGAAATGAATGTAACGTCGTGGTCATAGACACGTGAAGTACTTAATTGTTTCATCAGTCATCAAAACAAAACTATATGACTTGGTCCAAAGGGACCATAGCTATAAGTTAGATAATGCTACTGTAACTAATCTGCTGAGTTTCTTACCGGTGTCTTCTCGGTAGATATAGGTCCCGAACCGGAAGTAGAATCACTTTGCATTGTATTCAATGGCGAGTCGAAAGGTTTTATATATCCTACTTGAATAAAAAAATATTGGAGTATTAAGGACGTAAGTTTATGAAAATATGCCCACAAAAGTAATTAGTAACAGTTTGTTTGTGAGATGAGAGTATACACATTAACAGAATTGTGTTAAGCTGTCCAAATTTCATCATTCGCAGTTTATGATTTACCAGCCTTGCCTTGAAACTTCAGACATAATAGAAAATAAATAGTTTCTTGACGTTGTCGACCTTGGTGGCGCAGTGGCTAAGGTAGGCGCCCAATGCGCGTAAGGTCCAGGGTTCGATTCCCGGTCAGGTCAATTTGGAAAACGAACTTTTCTCAATTGACTTGGGTCTGGGTGTCCTGGGATGACGCCCTCAGTTATCCGTCGTCTGGTACTCATAGTACAAGGGAAAACCTTAGTTTGAGACCAGGTGATTGGTGTGATTGTCTGGCGCATTTATTTATTTATTTATTATTGTTTGTTGAGTTTGATCAAGAGCAAGTCAGATTACCTACACTTTGGTATTTGTATCGTTCTTATGTCGTGGGGATAAGAACTAATTTCAAGCTGCAAATGTGACCTTGACGTGCTGTTTACAATATACATTATGTATACATATAAAACCAAAAAAATCACAGTATATATTTTTTATTTTTTGTATAATATTGTAAGAATAATTTTACGAAAAATAACAACAGTGCATTCTCTGCCAGTCTACCCTTAGGTCATACAGAGAGTTTGTTTATGGATGCGGTAATAGTGAAAAAGTGCGTAAGAAATATAAAAAAAAACAAATTAAAAATATATACGGTCGAATTGAGAACCTCCTCTTTTATTGAAGTCGGTTAAAAACAAAAACAACGTTAATTTATTCGCGTACCACATAGTGCCCTCATATATTTGGTTATCATCAGTGATGATATTTTTGGCAAAACTTTGAATTTTATTGTAAGAAAATCCAATGGATATACCTACATAAAGAATGTACTTTTAAGTTAACTTTTTATTTTTGTACATAGTGTACATTTTTTAAAATTGTATATGTGTATATATCATTGCACGTGTCTGTACACCTTGACACAGAACAAAAACAAACAATAATACTACCTACATCTCGAGTGACTCTACGAAGAGTTGTTCAAAGATCAGGGTTACTAACAAATGCGCCATTTGAGTGACTCAGACACGAAAAGACATCACAAAAAAAAACTAAAAATATACAATCCTGAAATCATCAACTTTTGAAACTAAACTTAACGAGGTTAGTAAAGACCGAGAATATTTTTTTTTCCCAATTTATATTTTGGATTTTCTCACCACAAACTATTATTATATTTATCTATATAATGGTACCTACTATGCAATCGTGGACTTAGTCTATTGTAGCAATAAAATATATAGATAGTCGGTTTTACTCCTATCTCTGCTAATATTCGAAAAAAAGATGTCGGTACTTTAATCCGAGTTTCGAGCTATATTTATGCCAAATTTCATATCACTATGTAAGGAACGTATGTTCTTTACTAAAAGTGGAAGTACTTCCGCCGAGCTAGGTGTTATCTACTCGGGGACCAAGGCCCAACTACCAATCTTGGTTCGTTGTATATATACTTAGTGGCGACGAAAACTCTGATATCGCGATGTAGGATATCGATGTCATGCATTACGTATGGAGCGTTGTTTACCACGCCAATTCTGCTGACGCTGTATTTGTGTCGACTTGTAGGTCATGTCGTAGGTCGGCACAACTAACTGAATAAACAAACAGTTTCCCATATAAACTTTCAAGAGCGGTATTCCGCCTATCCCTTTTTATTTGCAAAACAGAAATTGCCTATGTCCGTTTTAGAGGTTCAATGTATACCTACAAATTTTATCAAAATCGGTTCAGTGGTTTAGGCGTGAAAGCCGGACAGACAAACAGACAGACTTTCGCATTTATAATACTAGTAGGGTTATATAATATTTAATAAAAAGAATAATACTAGCCGCCCTTACCGCAGTCTTGTACAATCCACATTTTTTTTCCACATTTTCCCCAGATTATTAGCTTCTATTGAAAGAAAGAGAAGACATTTATTGGCACATATATTATGTACATTCAAATAAACTTTTACATATAGTAGGTACATTAATAAAGCGATAATGTGCCAATAAGGTCTCAGCCTCAGCATGAGCCGCTGCAACATCGTGCCACAACAGCGCTGGTTTTCAAGCGAGACCTTGTGGTGATTAGCGAATATAAAAGTTACAAAAATATTCGTCGAAGCGTGACGTAATAAAGCCTAAAGCCTTTAAAATATTCACCACAGAAATATTTTTTCCATTCAACCTGTAGCTTCTGGGATTACCGCGCGTTCAAACATACATTCTCTTAATAATATTAGAATAGATGATAGAGATACGCTATTTAATTCCAATAAATGGAAATCAATCGTTTCCAATTGAATACATGGAAGCTCTTTGTAGTGTAATAACTAATAATCCTTGTAATAAAAGGTTATTGACATAAACCAGTCTATAGTACAGTCGCCGTCAGATATATCGGAGCAGACAAAGTGACCAAATACTTCTGAACAGTTAAAATGCCAAAAAGTTCCATACACCACAAGTTACCATTAATATCTGAACATTCATACTTCAATAATATCTGAGCAGATGCCAATGCAGAAGGAAGCAGCCGAAAGAGAGTGTGAGGACGACCCGTCCGCCCCCGCTTACCGCAGAAGATGGCGACTACGGGCACGGCGGCAATACGACCGCGCCATGTTACCGCATGGAGACCGGCCGGCTGGTGGTGTGAGGGCACCCCAGTCGGTTTTGCACCTACGGTCTCAAACGCGACGTAGGGATAGCTCAGTGAATCGGCTATCCCTGCTTACCCCCCCAACCCGGGGCCGCGTAAGCAGCCATTCCGCCGGGCGCTGTGGTAATGGTTTTACTGCTTCCCACAGCACCGCCGTTTAGGGCGATGAGGTCCATCGGGGAGTTTTAGTGGGTAGGCCTGCCCTTCTCAGGGCAGGAGAGTCCCAAACACGTCGCCACTCTTCCTCGGGTGGGCGGTACGGTGCGTCACGCATTTCTCCCCGGGGAAAAAAAAAGGACCTCATTACCACTTAACATCAGGTGGGATGAGGTCAATCTTGAAGAGCAAAATAAAAAAAAACAATTTTTTTTTATTATTTTTGCTAGTTTACATTTCTCGTCACTATTATTATTCATTCAATAAACAAGTACAGTACATTTTATATAAAAGTATCTTCAACTGAATATCTGAATGGTTATATTATGTCGTATTAAATTTTCACAAAATCATTAACCCAAAAAATACACCCTTGAGAGAATTTAAATAAATATCTACAACGTAATTTCATATCTCAAAGATAGTACTAGAAACTACAATAAAAAAAGCCAGAACCAAACACGTCATATCAACAACATTATTTACACACAAATACAATGCTAATTACTTAAGTGATAAGGCTATTTATTCCGTATTTGTAAAGATAGCCTTTTGTGCCACATTTGAGTTTAAAAATAAACTAGTCATGTACAAGGTTCTCTGAAAGGCGCAAGTGTATGCCTGTTTGTTTTAGTCGCAACAAATAATAAATAAGAAAATGAAAAGTTTATTGTTTTCAATATTGGTTGTTTTTTTCATAACGGGGATGCAATCTCGTAAGTAAAATTTTCATTTCTCGTGTCTATCTATTTTTTTTAAATCAACAAGAAATAAAAAAAAAATGCTGATATATTCTCAAACAATATTGTTAATTTCCCCAAAATATTGATCTGTCTGGCTAGTTTTAACGCACTAATTCTAAAAAAATACAGCTTCGAATTAAAATATTAAAAAGACATAACATATCAAAACATTAAAATATATATAAAGTAACCTAAAAAGATGTACAAGTACAATTGTGACGTCACAGTTCACTACCCTTATAGAAAATCTATAAAGGAATCTAGTTAGGTAGTTATTTAAAATACCTCAGTTGAGGTATTTGAGGTATATTGGCTAGCCAATCGACATACCTGTTCTCAAATATTAGTGAAATGAATAAGGATATTATGTTCACTCAAAACCATTTTGCGCTTTGTATTTGTATCTTATTGCTACATCTTAAGAACTAAAATTGACCTCCAAGGTCGAACCATATTGTGCTATTGATTAAAGTGTTTATCGCACTATGTACGTTGTACATTGCATCGTAAATTATTTATGAGCATCGTTAATTGGGATACTGACACCATAATTTTAAGACATCAGTACCATAGAAGGGGACTTTTTGTTAAGCCAAAGTTAAAAAAGCCATTTTGATTCCTTGCATTTAATTCATTAATGAATAAATAAGTTAAATTACTACGTCACAAATTTTATTTTCATGTAAAATCTATGAAGGAATCGTTATATGACAGATATTTTAATATATCTTAGTTGACTCTAACCAGTCAAACATCCCTATTAAAAAATATATATATTAATCAACTTCACATAAATTACTCTGAATCTGTGATTGACCTCATCCCACCTGATGTTAAGTGGTAATGAGGTCCTAGCTTAAGGGTGACAAGTATAGCATAATAAATCTGTTACTGGACTTGTCGCCCTTACCTTGAAGGCTTGACTCCTGCTACTAATGTAGCACCCCCCAGGAGCTCTGGAAACCTAACTCACACGCAGGAATACAACAACACCGAAGTGATTGTTATTTGGCTGCGGTCTTCTGTAAGGTAGAGGTATTTCACCAGTCGGGCTGCTCCAGTTCGAGCGATAAATCGCTATGCCCTACCTCTCTTAAAGACTAAATCAAGTACCAGATTAATATACAGAAAACATTTTTACCCCTATTGATCACACTTCCCTCTACCATTCTCTAAATCACACCTTATCTCAAACGCATACTGCCTCTTTTCCAGTGGAATGCCCGAACGGTGAAGAACTCAAATCCTCATGTGTCTCTGAAGGCACATGCGCCAAGCCAAATGGAACTATGAATGTGCTCACCTGTCTACTGCCTACATGCCGCTGCAAGTCCGGGACTATCCGCGAAGAGTACACGAAGCAATGTTACCCTATAAACGACTGCCCTGATTTCAGTTTCATACTAGCTGTTATTAGGCGACTGTTGCCGAACTACTAAATAAATAATTTAAGTTTTATTAATGTATTTGTTTTTTATTTCGTAACTAGCTGTTGCTCATGACTTCGCCCGCATTATTTCGGTATAAAATGTATCCTATATGTTTATTTAGTATATCAGCTCTCTTCCTACCAAATTTTATCCAAATACTTTTAATCCCCAAAACAACTCAAATTATGGATATATAAATAATAAATAAATATTGGACAACATCACATACATTGCTCTGATTCTGTGGTAATTAGCTAAAGCACTTGTGTTACAGAAATCAGAAACAAGGACGGTACCACAACACCCAGACCCGAGACAATATAGAAAAGTTCGTTTCCCATATTGACCCGACCGGGGATCGAACCCGAAACCTCAGAGATGGCGGCTTCGCCAAATACTTATATAGTTGTATGTTTTTTACTCTTTCACGAAATAACTACTATACATATACATTTGGATGAAATCTGGACGTTAGACAAATTTCGTACCTACTAGATACAATTTTGAATTATTTTCATGCCTAAATAATACGAAAGATAACGCAGGCAATCACTAGTCCTTATAATGTTAAAATGCGAAAATGATTACGTCACAAATTTTATTTTCATGTAAAATCTATGAAAGAATTGTTATTTTACTCATACTCAAATATTTCTTTATTCAAGTAGGTTACATATAACACTTTTTAATCGTCATTGAATACAATGCAAAGTGATTCTACTTCCGGTTTGAAACCTATACCTACTACCGAGAAGACATCGGTAAGAAACTCAGCAGATCAGTTACATTATCAGTAACTAACTTATTGCTATGTGTAGTTCACTTTGGACTAAGTCATATAGTTTTGTTTTGATGAGTGATGAAACAATTGTTAGTTAGTTGACTAAACAATTAAACATCTCTACTGAAAAAAGAAAATATTCAACAACTTCATATACATTGCTCTAATTATGTGGTACCGGAGCGGACAACCTTTTGTAAATGCGAAAATTATTTAAAGGATATTTTTTAATTTCAAATAACGTTAACAAAGTGGCCAGCCGTTGCTTGAACTCTGCAGTACCATAGGTACAGCTTAAAAATAATTACACTCCAATCAATGCAGACAAAACAATACGCTACAACACTACACCAGGTCATGTCTTAAACTGGAATATACAGAGGGGTCTCTGTATATTACCACCCATTATTTTTGTATGACAAGCGCCTGCCTCCAATTGTAGTAAAAATATTTTTAAATCTCAGGCTTTCTGCGCCCAACTCAATTCAGCGAGAGCTAATGTAATTAGGTACAATGGAGTACACGGCGCTACTGATGGGACAAGACGTTCGAAATAAAATTGGCATGTCGATAAAAATCAAATTTTAGATAACTTAAAAATTTAAAAATTTAAGAGACCTTTTACGTTAAAAAAGTCACGTGATCTTGAAATTTCGAATCAATAGATTATATAAAATTGTCAATAGAATACCGAAGGTCGTCAACTGCCGCTTGGCTAGGTCCCATCACTAATATCATTTAGTTATTAGCTATAAGTTTTGATTTCAAGTTTTTTTTGTAATTTAATTAAGAGCTGTAAATGTTGTGAAAATTAAAAATAAAATAAAATCAAGATGGATCACTCCTGCAGGTAATACGTTCCATTTTTATCAATTAACCCTAAATAAAATTTTAAAACCAACTCATTACACAATTTGCAGTTAATGTGATGAATATATTTAATACGAATATGTTGAATACAAATATCTATACTAAATAAATTGTGTGCTCAGGTGTTTTGTTACCAATATTTTTGAAACACTGTAAATTTTGGTTTGCATAACAAAAATACTTACAATAAATACTACTTACGGATCGAACAAAGGAATGATATTTATTTAGTTAAGTCTACTTTGCCCTTCTTAGACTTTCTTCTATCCAATGACAGTTAGGGGACTTTCATGGTTTGAACTGGCAACTAAAATGGCTGAAGAGTAATAGAATAGAAATAATGCGAAAATATTTATATCGATAAGTGTACCTCAGCTCATCTCAAAACTTTTGTATTTATTTATTTATTTATTTATTTCAACAGTATGCATGCTGACTCACAGTGTTCCCAAATCGCCAGCATGCTAATTTCAGAATTTACATCAATATTACATAGGAAAATAAAGAAACAAAACGTACGTCACATATATCAAACAAAAGTCAAATAGAAAGAGGTCAATTATACAGGAAAATGTTCATGTCAAATGGTTAATAAAGATTTAAGATTAATTAATATTACAATATGTCAAAATTAAAAGTAAAAAATACAAGGGCCTTGTAACAAAGTTGCCCAATACTGTCAGCAAAAAGGTCAGACTCGTGGTCATGAGCGAGCATATCCCCGAGCAGGCGTAAAGCACGGGTGGTGGGTGCGTGCGCAGCGTAACGGGTGCGCGTCTGGGGTCGCAGGAGTAGGCGCGGCCGCCGCCGCGGGGCCACGGTCCCTTGCTCATCCCAGCACAGACGCTTGGGAGCCCATAGCCCTAATCTGCTCAAAATTATTGGACTATCTATCTTATTGCGCAAGATAGCCAAATAGTGCACTATGATTTGCATAGCCCTTCTAAGTTTAAGGGTACATAGTCCTACCATACCAGACACAAATAGTGAAGGAAATAGGTAAGGGTAATAACCATATTTCCTCTTATACAGCCAACGCGCAAATTTCCGCTGAATTCGTTCTATTATTAGAGTATATTTCTCTTCATGAGGACTCCAAACAATAGCACCGTATTCAAGTGTACTTCTAACATAGGCGTTGTAGAGTACCAATGCGACTCCCAGTCCGTCAAACTGAGATGACGTGCGTATGACAAATCCAAGCATCTTGCTAGCCTTTTTGCATATAGTAGTCAAATGTTTATGAAAGTCAAGTTTACTGTCTAAAATTAAACCTAAGTCTCGAATTTCACTTACCCTTTCTAGAGGTGCGTTAGATAAATTATATACTACTTGTATTGGAGAGCGTTTACGTGTGAATGTTAGTATTTTGCATTTATTGACATTAAATGGAAGACAGTTTAATGTGCTCCAGGCCAAAACCGCATCAATGTCTCTTTGCAAAGCTTCACAGTCTAATAAGTCGTCTATACCCAGACTTAATTTGAGGTCATCTGCAAATAGCAGACACTTAGAGGACACAACAGTATTCGGCAGGTCATTTATGAAAATCAGGAAAAGCAAAGGACCTAGTGTGCTACCTTGACTCACACCTGATCTTGTAAAATAGTCATTAGTAACAAAGTTGCCTATTCTAACAAACTGACGCCTGTCTCGGAGGTAATTTGAAAAAAAATGAATCAATCTCGGTGCAAATCCCATGACTGCCAATTTACACAGCAGAATATCATTGTCGACAAGGTCAAAAGCCTTTTTAAAATCAAAGTAGGCGGCATCGACTTGCTTACCAGCATCTAATTCGGCATATACATAGTCAATGTGAGCGACAAGATTTGTAGTGGTAGAATGAGCATTTCGAAAACCATGTTGACTATCATGCAAAAGACTCTTAGTTTGCTGATTGATCCGCTGACATAACACTGACTCAAACATTTTTGCAAAGACAGATAGGGTTGCAATAGGCCTAAATGACACCACGTCATTACTATCGTCAGTCTTAGGCACCGGAGTGACCCTGGACACTTTCCAAATTTGTGGGTAACTACAATTTGTCAGGGATAAATTATAGAGGTACAGGAGCGGGATTTCAAAAGCGGATATGCAGTCTTTTGCTAGGAAGACAGGAATCCCATCAGGGCCACCCGAAGATTTTGGTTTTAGTCGCCCCACTGCAACCTTAAGATCGACATTATCGACCAAGTTTATAGAAATGCAGGTGGCATGATTCTGGCCATCCGCAGCACGCAGCGCATCAGTGTGGTCTAATGCAGGTGCTTCGTCTTGAAACACTGAACTAAAATAGTCTGCAAAAGCGTCGGCTGCATCTTGGCCAACAACTTCGATACCTCCAACAGAATAAACGTTCATGCGCCGCCTTTCATTCTTCCTATCTTTAACATATTCCCAGAATTTGGCTGGATCTTTAATAATATTTTGTTCAGTCAGAAATAAGTGCTGCCTATACGCTTCATCCATCAAGTTTTTAACATGCCACCTGTAGTATTTGAACAATTCTTTGTCGAACACTTTCCCCTCAGCTTTGTACCGTTTCAAATAGTAGAACTTTTTCCGTATATTACTGATAATATCAGCATTGAACCATTTAGGATAAATATACTTATCATTTGGTATGTGACTAGATTTGATTGGAACTTACTGACTAATAATATTATAGAGGCGATGATAAAATAAAGCCGTTGCTTCGTCAATGTCTACTGTAGCAAACATATCAGACCAATCTAGGCCCCCCAGCGCCATATATAGGCCCTGGAAGTCAGTTTTACGCCAATTCCAGTCAGGGACAGACCCCAAAGGCTGAGTCGGTGGTGCAGAAAACGGCACCGGGGCCGGCTTGCCACAATTAAATCTGATGGTGACCTCAAGCACGGGGTGGTACTTGTCAATAGGTACCAAGGGTTCAGATCCTTCAGACACAATTACCTGCTCGGGGCTAAAATCACTCAACACGAGATCTAACATACTGTGCACAACGCACCTCTTTTATTTGTCTATGACTTATTTGCTTTTTATTAGTTATGTCATTACTTTAAAAATATTGACGTTTTAAGGTTATTTTGTACATTTTCTTATAAGTTGCTTTCTTTATTATATTCTTTAAATACCAGTTTCCATCGTTATTATTTACTATTTACACCAGCATACAGTCCACCATTCATATTTTGATCCGGCTCGAAGGACCAAAATATTAATGGTGGACTGTATGCAAATAAAAGAGGTGCGTTGTGCACATCGTCTATAAACAAAGAGAAAACAAAAACAAACTTAATTATTAAACTAATACAAAAGTAAAACAAAATTAATTCTTAATATAAAACAAACATGTAAGTTAGCTGTTTAACAGGAAAACAAAATTAAATAATAAACAAAACTAACAACGGTTGAACTCCTAACAAGTAACAAAGATTAACAAAATATTATATAAAAGAAACAAAATTAATTCTTCCTAATCAAACTAACCCTAACAAATCGGCACTAACTTTTTTAGCGGGCGCCTCAATATCCCTGCTGCCGTTTGTACGTCTTCTACTCAAATCATGTTGTCACGTTCAGGAAACAAAACAACCATGCGCCTTCTTGATCAAGTCCCTTGGGGCAAGTCTTCATCAGCTATTAAAACCCCAATCCACGATTTTAATTTCAATTAGGTCTCCAGAACCAGCACTCAAATCTTCGAGGTGGTAAACGGGTAACACAAAGAGTCATCTTGACACTTCTTACAAGACGCTCCCAAACACCACTCTTATCAGAATCATATCAGCTTAAAATGGAAATAACTTCCACTGGATTCGCTCACTGGTAGCAAACTTGCTTCTTATCGTAAAGGCTATGTAGCTCTCTGTTGTGCCAACAAATGCAATGCCGTTATTGGAGCCTCAACGGACAGTATTAAGTAGGCTAAGATTTAGTATATGTATCATCTGTTTCAACTCATATGACGAAGTTAGCTTTGGCGTTTCAAGGGTTGCTGTTTCCTTAAAATATTTATTTCATCGTCAAAGCTATCAATGGTTTTGACGAACATTGTTTTCCTCAGCTAAGCTCCTTCCGCAGCAGTCTTCCGCCATCAGGGCTTTGAACATACTAAAATTATTTGGAGAAGCTAGTGCCGTTATAATTAAATAAGAGAAGTGAAAAGTACAAATACAATTTAAATAAAATAACGTAATTAAATTAATTTCTAAACATCTCGACACTTTTTAGAAAACTACGCACATGCAATAAAAAAAAATGAATTAATGCGCAGTAGCTGTCGTGTGTATGAATCTAAGCTTAGATCTAAAGCGATGGGGTCAGCTCTAAGCGGCAAATTAAAATTTGATTAGTACAAATACATGAGATGGTGAGAAGCCAACAAAGCAACTATTACTTAACGCAATGATGTGTGTTTATGCGCTTAAAACGAATGTATATGCGAAACGAGATGATAATAAAGCAAAATATAGATACATTATAAAGACGAAAATTATATACTCTTATTTTACTATCTACAATGACAATCTAACTTAATTATTTTTACATCTAATAATCTCTAATAAGCTTCCGCACTACATTTACGTCAAGTCTTCTTCTCTAATCTAAATAATTTGTAAGAAGCCATTTGGTAAATGTCTGAAATATTTGACTTCCTCAGTAAATCGTTCTTAAAGCGATCTCTCTTCGATAAACGAAATGACATTCTTATGAGATCCCTACAGTAAGCATGATTTACAAAATTTACAATGTTTGATTTACTTGATGTAAATCCAAATACTACCCACCCTAAAGCGGTCAAAAACTGCCACTGGTTGAGACTTTGAACCTTGCTTTGTTACTTTAGGTATAGACAGCTGCCAGTTATCAATACCTATGATTATAGTAGGTTTTGCATCGTAACATAACTCGTCTACTATGTCCGACAAATATGAATAATTAGAAATATCAGCTTTTCTTACACTCCGGTGAGCTATATCTAAATTGCTAATGGATCTAGCATTCCTAATTTCGTATGTAACTGGAGAATGCCGACCATTAATTTTAAAATTAACGTATTGGACGTACGACTGTCTAGATAAACCTCCAACACAACGTAAATCAATTTTTCCCATTGGCCCTGATAACCCAATTTGTTTAGAAACTTCCGAATCAATGAAAGTAGCTGAGGATCCGTCGTCAAGCAAAGCATAAGTGTCTACCGCTCAAGTCGGGCCGGACACAGTAACGGCAACAACCTTCAGCATTGGTCGAGGTGACGAGTAGCCGACAGCAGTAGCGTCCCTTGTTACTCTGAGGGCAAGTCATCATCATTAGGTTGACTTCCAGATGGTGATGCTTCTTTAACGGCATGCGCAATATCAGTCCTGAAATTCGGGTTATGTAAGAGTTGATGGTGTTTATGGGAACAGTCTATTTTAGTGCAAACTCCTTTTGAACGACAGCTAACATAATTATGTGAACCCTTTTTAAGACATTTGTGACACAATTTATTTTCTTTTACGAAATGCCACTTGTCATCGATTGTCAATGCCAAGAAATCATGACACTTGTCAATTGTATGGGAATTTATTTTACAAAATAAACAAATTTGAGATGTTATTAATTTAGATGTTTTTCTAGCCAAATGTAAAGATGAAGGGCGTTCCGGTGTCTCTGAGTCCGCTTTGACTTGATTGACTCGCTCGAATTTCGCATTTCGGTCACAAGAAAAAGATGTTTTATAAGCTGGACTATCTATGACGCCGAACTTAGCCTGCACTTCTATTTCGTTCAATAAAAATTCAGAGAGCATCTCAAGCTTGCTCTGGCCACTGTATTGATGAGCGATGGCAAAGTCATACCACCTACTTCTCATCATTAAGGGCAACTTTTGCAAAATTGTATTAAATAATTCTGGCGATCTTATATAATCTTGACCGTCCAGAAGGCGTAAAGTTTCAATACAGTTACTTACTTTACTGGAAAATGTTAAAAGGTCCCTATCAATATTATAAAGCTTAGGCAAAGACCGGGACTTGATCAAGAAGGCGCATGGTTGTTTTGTTTCCTGAACGTGACAACATGATTTGAGTAGAAGACGTACAAACGGCAGCAGGGATATTGAGGCGCCCGCTAAAAAAGTTAGTGCCGATTTGTTAGGGTTAGTTTGATTAGGAAGAATTAATTTTGTTTGTTTTATATAATATTTTGTTAATCTTTGTTACTTGTTAGGAATTCAACAGTTGTTAGTTTTGTTTATTGTTCAATTTTGTTTTCCTGTTAAACAGCTAAGCTATCTTATTTGTTTGTTTTATATTAAGAATTAATTTTGTTTTATTTTTGTATTAGTTTAATAATTAAGTTTGTTTTTGTTTTCTCTTTGTTTATAGACGATGTGCACAACGCACCTCTTTTATTTGTCTATGACTTATTTGCTTTTTATTAGTTATGTCATTACTTTAAAAATATTGACGTTTTAAGGTTCTTTTGTACATTTTCTTATAAGTTGCTTTCTTTATTATATTCTTTAAATACCAGTTTCCATCGTTATTATTTACTATTTACACCAGCATACAGTCCACCATTCATACATACCATGACATTTATTAAGTACAATGTTGTGTTGCTGTAGCCCACCATGATCACAGAACGAATCAAAATTAGTCCTAACATTAGCACTGAACGAGTTTAAATTAAAATCTCCCAGAATTAAAATTTTCAGAGAGGAATATGTAATGATAGCATTTTCAATACATATCAAGACTCTAATATACAAATCATCACTACAATTTGGAGGCAAGTACACCACACAACACAAAAACTTTTCAACAAATTTACCACCAACAATAGCGAAAAGCAGTTCCATATCAGATGTAAAACCGTCCACATTAGTTACTTTTCGTAGTGTGTAACATTTTCGCACAGCGATAAGGACTCCCCCCCACCCAACATCACCGGCACGATCTTTGCGCAACACTACATAGTCTGAGGTAAATATTTCGCCATCTAATACAGAACTGGTCAAAAAAGTTTCGGTCAAAGCAATAACATCAAAATTACACTGGCTTACATTATTTCTAAATTTGTTCGTTTTTGAACGCAAGCCTCTTACATTTTGGTAACAAAGATTTAGTTTACGCACTTTTTTCCTTGGCACGAAAGTTCTGACGCCACGGCTTTATACAGATGTCTTCAGCCCAGTTATTCGGCAACATAACATTATCAGCTATCTTCGATGGGACTCCTAGCTTAAATGATGAATAGCGGCCCCTAGACTTCAATTCTTCGACTGTGCAGTCATTTTGCCCACTAATAGAGTGTAGATGAGCCCGCACTTGCTCCACTGAGGTAGCCTCTTGAACATAGTAGAGGTGCAGATACCTCCACCTCTCAGATGCTCGTAGCGAGGTTTTCCCTGGAGCTGCAGTGCCGCGAAGCACGCCGGGCAAAGATGCGCGTCCAGACTTGTATCTCACCTGTATCCACTCATCCGGTTTTTTGTCCTCTGTCACGTCACTGGGTATGGGAGTAACTTCAGGACACACACTCAGGCTTTGGCTGAGGGCGCCGGAATCAGATGTGAGAGTGGGAATCGGAGCCAAATAAGAGGCAGGTGCATCCACTTTAGCGGCTGGATTTGCTATAACAGAAACAGAAACTGCCCGCTTCTTGTGTTGTGGGACAGTTTGAACTTTAGGTTTACTTTTCACGCTTTCTAGGATTAAAGATGATCGCTGCACTACCACTGCGTTGTCCTGCTTCGAAAATTTCTTATTTTTGTCAATGATTTGTACTCTTTCATCTAATTTGTCAATTTTCAAGGCAAGGTTATTAATTTTGTCAAATATTATCGTTTTAAAGTTATTAAATTGCTCAGTCAATAATGAGCAGATTTTAGAGGTAAGGCGCGACTCGAAATCGTCCTGCATTTTTTTTATTTCCCGCACCATAGAAACCTGCTCGCTTTGCTTTACTAATTGCGCTGGGCGCTTTCCGGGTCGTAAAGTGATGTTATCTGGGCTATTCATTGAAATATCCAGATCTTGCCCAACAGCAGTCACATTATGGCTCAGATATTGGCGCACAGGCGTATGTGAATTATCCTGCTTAGGTATTTTACTACGACATTCAAAACATATCCACATCATCTTAAATTCCGACGTCTGTGTAACAAAATCTTCCATTTTGAAATTGGCACATAAAATGTCAAAGTATTGTTTACATTTAGCACACTTCATAAATGCGCTATCTTCAGTAATTACCCCACGGCATCCACCGCAGTTCACCTGGCGTGACGTCATCTCGACTCATAGGCACAAAGCGGAGCACCTGGCGACAACAGCCGACCGGGCAGCAACTAGGTACGTTCACAGTCAATGATTCACCACAGAGCGAGGGCACCGCGGGTTGTCGTAGGTCAGTTCGTAACGGCAGGATTCAATTATTTTTAAATTAATTTGCTTATTACTAGGATAATACTGCACGAAATATAAACCTGATTTCACCACTGGGTAGCCCGCGTCAGGGGCTTTAGGTATCTTTAACAGTTAACACTAGCAATTGACTTTTTCACACTAATTCACTTATTTATTTGCGGAGCAAACTAACACGGATGTTTACTGAGACGAAAACGGACGACGAAAAAAAAAAAAAAGTATAACACATTTCAATCTTACATGAAGGTACCCGAGCACTTTGAATGGAGATGGCTAATTTTTTAATACCAGCCTCTTTTGTTGATTTGTTCAAAGCTGCAAGAAGAGAAAAAAGCTTTGTTATTTACCCTTATGATGTTAAATAAAGCTTTGTAAATAAAAACAAGTGTGATTATTAAAGTTTGATAAGGTTTTTGTTACGTTAAGAAACAAGTCATTTTTTCAACGAATACTGATATGAAGAAGAATTGTAAGTGTTAACGAATTATCTTAAAAACCACTGGAACGATTATTGCCCGGTTCCAATATCTGAAAAACGTATATATTACAGTTACAGTATAGACAGTTGGTATGGAAAGTAAGTTATGGAGCGGTATTAACAACTCGTAGTCGGTTGGTATGGAAAGTAAATTATGGAGCGGTATTAACAACTCGTAGTCGGTTGGTATGGAAAGTAAATTATGGAGCGGTATTAACAACTCGTAGTCGGTTGGTATGGAAAGTAAATTATGGAGCGGTATTAACAACTCGTAGGCGGTTGGTATGGAAAGTAAATTATGGAGCGGTATTAACAACTCGTAGTCGGTTGGTATGGAAAGTAAATTATGGAGCGGTATTAACAACTCGTAGTCGGTTGGTATGGAAAGTAAATTATGGAGCGGTATTAACGACTCGTAGTCGGTTGGTATGGAAAGTAAATTATGGAGCGGTATTAACAACTCGTAGTCGGTTGGTATGGAAAGTAAATTATGGAGCGGTATTAACAACTCGTAGTCGGTTGGTATGGAAAGTAAATTATGGAGCGGTATTAACGACTCGTAGTCGGTTGGTATGGAAAGTAAATTATGGAGCGGTATTAACAACTCGTAGTCGGTTGGTATGGAAAGTAAATTATGGAGCGGTATTAACAACTCGTAGTCGGTTGGTATGGAAAGTAAATTATGGAGCGGTATTAACAACTCGTAGTCGGTTGGTATGGAAAGTAAACTATGGAGCGGTATTAACAACTCGTAGTCGATTGAAGAAAAACGGTTACTCATTTTTGATATATTACCTACGATTCGTAAAATATTGAAACCCGGCATTAGTCAATAATACCTTCACAGTTTTACTATTCAAATTCTTACATTTACCTATATTCTAAGTCAGTAAATACATTCCATGCCCAGTTAACTTCTTTTAAAATCATTGTTTCTCGATATCTTCTATTTCCTTTACCTAAAGGTTGTCTGGAAGAGACTGCTTTCTAGCAATAAGACCGCCTAAATTGTACGTAATTATGTCTGTAAAACCAATTTCTGTAAATTTTTCTGTGTAATAAAGTGTATCTATCTATCTATCTAAAATGTTACCGCAGAGGTCTTTAACAACATTTAGATAAGAAAAGATTTACTGTACCAATAGCTTAATACAAAACAGCGTCACTAAACTTGTAAAATTGAGTAGAATCTGTTTTACACAAAAATAAAGTAAGAAAATAGCACACTGTAACACAAATTTCCACTTAAGACTTACAGTCCAATCCATTCAGCATAAATCTAACTTAACATGCCCTAAGTAACACGAGTTCGGCCAACTTAATCCCAACTTAAACTAGACCGAGGTGTGAAACTTACTAGTAGACTGCAAAGTCGCTTGACGTTGATGTTTCAATTTTAAGACTGGAACACCTTAGGTTTTAATCTTTTGGCTATCATGGCCTTTAAGCAGGAATAAACACTGGTCATCGAGAACAGACAAACAAGTGCTTCTATGCGTGTTACAGATGACCGAAGCAAATGATAACAGGATATGTTTCAAAAATATAGTATAAGAACATAATAAAATAACAGAAAAATTGTGGCAAACCAGAAAAGAACAAAAAACCCTTATATTAATACAAACTATAAAATAGGGCACAGGTACTATGTAAACTATAACATCGAGAGGGCTATAATATACTTAGCCACGCAGGCAACTAATATGTCTATGTATTTTAAAACAAAGTGTGTACGTATGAAAAATGATCAAACTTACTTTTTTTAAAGAAACAGTGATATTTCATATTCCTGTCACTTCTTTTGCAGATAGGCGGAGGTAATAGAGAACAACTGGATTAATAATACAAGGTTTTTGTAGTCAGTTAATTAGTTCATAGACACGTATTTTTCTAATTCGTCAAATTAAAAAAAAACTCATAAAACGATGCCATGTTAGAGCTAGGGTTCGTCACTGTTAGGAAAAAAAAATATGCTCACTAATGACTTCATGCGACAATTCATTTCAATGAATCGCCGTTATTTTATGATTAGGTGAAAAATTAAAAATTATTTCTTCGATATATTTGAATAACCTAACAGCTTGAAACCAATTTTCAGTCCCTTTTCAAAATAACAGAAAAATTCGTCGCCTAAAATAACTTATAGTTAGCTCAGTTGGAATGGCAGCAAGCGATACGTGAAGGTCGTGGGTTCGATCACTCATCAATACATCTATCACAATTAGAATTCTATAACACTCTAGGCTGGCAAAAGTTCGGAAAGCACTCCAATTTTTTTGCTAACTTAAGCATATTAAGCACTCAACGAGAACTTTATAATTCAAACTTGTTTACCAATTACGGATTGTTGTTCCAGCCACAGGTTCAATCGCTGAAGTTTATGAAGTTTGCTTGAGTTAGAAAATCAGATTCGACTAATTGAATAAAAGCTTTTGTAGTAACAGTTATAAGGTACATTGTAAGATGATACATAGGCACATGCAAGTGAACTATATCAAAAAGCACAATTAATTAGTTTAGATTTTAAGAGGAGGCTAAATACCACAGTTTATTGCATACAAGTGTTATTTATTATTGCCTAGGTAGTTGTCCTGTGAACGTCGTGCCGCCTATTTCATCCCCAATTTTCTTAGTTTTTAAGCCTTTCATGGACCTCCACAATTATTAAAAAACCAACGTTGGCAAATCGGTTTAGCCGTTGACGAGTATTAGCAAGTTTAGACAACAGCGATTCATTTTTATGTATAAGAAGATTTGTACCGACGTTTTAACAAATTCCTCCTCTAAACTCACCTATTTTTTAAACAGGTTAAAAAGAGGTATGATTGTTAGTTTGTTTGTTTGGCACGAAAACGACTGAATCTGTGTGATAAATTCTTTCACTTAAGGGAAGATGTAATACTCTGGTTGACAACACAACAATACCGCGTAAGTAGATTTTACCGTAAGTTCTAATTTAGTTTGAAATAATATGAAATAACGTATTGCACGCGTGATGACGAAATGCTGTATTATGTATTTTTTTAAGTAGATGTGAGCGAGGTAACATCGACCAATATACTTCCGTAAAATAATAGATGGTAATATGCAACGCAGTTTTGAGTGTAAAACTGCAGTACAAAGATACGTTCCAGTTTACTTGAACGGAAAGTATCACCATACTTCTCTGCTCCACTTCGCCATCTCAGATTCAGTGGAAACGCACCCTTACTATTAGGTCACATACATGTTTTGCGGCTGTCTGACTCCGCCCTACGACCGCCACCGAAGACGACAGCTGGAAGGTCTCTCATGTAGGAAACTTGTAATTACACCTGGTACAAATGCCCTTTACACGTAAGTGCTAGACACTTACTATACTCCTCTTTCTTGTATGCACAAATACATATGTGTGCACACTTTGTAATTTTTTTTTTATATAGTAGCGCAGTATATTGGCTCCTCCCAGCCTGATGGTAAGCAAGAGAGGAACCCACATCGCGATGACAACGGATTTGATATCAAAATATCCTATCCGTTAGCATCGCCATACTGGCCCGCAAGATGTTTCTTCACGCTCCTTTTGAAGGAATCCATGTCAAAGGAAAGAGGAAACACATGAGCCGGCAACGAGTTCCACTTCTTTATGGTCCGGCAAAGAAAAGAGTTACCGAACTTTTTGGTTCGTGATGGAATATTTTCCACGGTGAAGCGATGACATCGTTGGCCGGCTCTTGTGGTTCTGTGTAGGAAAGGAGAGGGTGGGATAAGGGAGAATAGTTTTTCGGAACACTCCCCATGATAAAGCCGATAAACTTAATGAACCAATGTCTCTACGTAGTTGAAGAAGTTCAAGGTTCCCAGTAATCTCTTCATCGTTAATTATGCGCACAGCCCGTCGCTGCAACCTATCAAGGGCATCCATGAGGTATTTGGCGGAACCGTCCCAGAGATGCGAGCAGTATTCCAGGCAAGACCGGACTTGAGTCTTATATTATAAATTTATAAATCAACAATATTGGTCAACATCACATACTGATGATTCTGTGGTAAGTTGCAAAAGTACCAAGATGGCCGCTGCCACAAAATGTCAGATTAAGAGAGAAAGAAACAGAATGTCTGTTTCTTTCTCTCTTAATCTGACATTGTCATATAGGGACACATTTTCCATTATTTATTAATTTATATTTATACTATGTGTCCTATTAAGATTTTTTAGTAATAAACGATGTTAATAGCACACATACCTAGTATAAACAAAAATTAATAAATATTGGAAAAAAATTATAATGCCGCTCCTGTAAAATTTGCTTATTTTGACTTGTGGTGCTTTTGTATTTAAGGACCGATATACAGAAAGTAGAAAGAGAAAAAATAAACAAAAAAAATACAATTTTTACGTTTAGTAAAAATTTACATAATATTAGCACTATTGATTAAAGTCTTTTCATTAATATCTAAGTTCAAAAACGTTTGCATAAGTAGGTTTGAAGCCAAGAACGATAGCATTAACGATAACATTAACAAGTTAGCGTAATGGACACATTTATATACAACTTGCCGATATACAGACAGACATTAAAACTTTTCCTTTTATTATGCGATTCGTGTGCTCAGTACAAATGGTACCTATTAAAGAGCGAGATTTTATGGGTATTCTTCCCCGGGGTAGAGTTTTAAATAAAAAGAAACTTTTATCTATATTCGTAATAACTTAAAAACACAACTAATGATAACACTTATATATATATATATTTTTTTTAAACCCCCTACACTTACAAATAATAGTATCTTGGATTCGAAATTTGTTATATTGTATCAGTTGCTGTACTTGTGCAGTACAAGCCATTTTATTTGATGCTAACTGACCCGACAGATGTTGTCCTGTCTTAACGACTATTTAATTATATATGTTTATTTAATTGTATATATATAGATATACGATTATTTAATTATATATGTATATTTAGGGTTCCGTAGCCGAATTGCAAAAATGGAGCCCTTATGGATTCGTCATGTCTGTTCGTCCGTAAGTTACAGCCACTATTTTTTTTTATCAAACCCATACGTTTGAGGTATCTATGGATAGGTCTTCAGAGAAAACTAAAAAACTATATGATGTACATTTCCATGCAAACTACCAGCAAAAATGGGTTCGAACGCGTTCTAGTAAGTAGTTTTGTTTAATACGTCTAAAATCGTAAACCGGAATTTTCTTCAACCTTTAATTTAATCAACTCAAATATACACTTTTATATTACGAGTATGTTACTTGCCGCTACGGAACCCTTCATGGACGAGTCCGACTCGCACTTGGCCGGTTTTTTATATATTAATATGTAGGTACGTAATGTCGCACTAATAATTTGTTTGTATTCTATAAGGAATTGTTGATCTACGAAACAAGATCAAAGACTTTTACATTCAAGAGGTATGCAAAACATACTCATATATTCGCAAATTTCATTAAACATTCGATATTTCCCACGTCAAACGAAAGAGGCTTAGCTATTCAATTGAATGAATACGGCTAATAATAATATCTCCTACATTGCAGTTCATAAAATTATTGCTTGTTGGTAGAAGCTCATTAGAAAAAGCATGGTACCACGAGAGTA
This sequence comes from Glyphodes pyloalis, assembly GCA_037074685.1. NCBI lineage: Eukaryota > Metazoa > Arthropoda > Insecta > Lepidoptera > Crambidae > Glyphodes > Glyphodes pyloalis. Next base: position 7,157,163 of record JAYKKO010000020.1, read on the forward strand.
GAGATGGGAATTAAATTAAATAAACAATCCATATTTATTTTATAAATGCGAAAGTAACTCTATCTGTTTGTTTGTCTGTCCGACTTTAGCACCACCACTGAGCCGATTTGGATGAACTCTGGTTTAGGTATACGTTGAACCACTATAACGGAAATAGACTAGTTTTTATTTTGAAAATAAGGGGGGGTTGGTGTAGTACTGCCCTTGAAAGTTCATATGGGAAAATGTTTATTTTTTGGCATAAATATAGCTCAAAACTTGTATAAATATATGAACTACTCTTTGTTTCGAATGTAAGGGGAGATAGGGATAAAACCGATCATTTATATTTATAGGTCCACGCGTACGGAGTCGCGGGCTTCAGCTAGTAAATTAATAAATATACATTATTCTCATCCCAAATTTTACAAAACAACCTAACTGAAATTGAACTCTATGTATTTGTCATTAGGAAAAAGACTGTATCTCCCACGAAAATTTGCTGACATCACATTCATTATTGTTATCCCAAATCTGACAAAACAACCCAACTGAAATTGAACTCTATATATTTGTAATTAGGACAATGAACGCATTTTAATATCCCACGAAATTATTAAGCTGGAGAGTATTCTCTAGCGAATGGAAAAACGTAACAACGCACACAAAATCTTGTATATTCTTTAAGACTTTCTCGATTTTAATCAGACCTCAATACAAGTCTAGAAATACAATCTAAAATCAGAGAATACCACAAAATTGGATTTCATTGAAAATCGTATGACCTTAGTTAATCCGTAGTGAATAGAGCTGTTCGGTTGATCGAATTCGCTCTAACTCAATTTGTAGCCAAATGCTGGTTCTAAATTAAGTTAAAATCAGCACTGGTTTTGTGCATTAAAACCTCTGAGAGTAAGCTACGGTTCAGTTTGATGCGTAATTACATCTCGCGTCAAATTAGAGTTTTGCGAGCCAATTACATATTTGGTTTCATTTAAACCATTACTTGCAGCGTCTTTTTTTGTATGAGATTTCTGGTTGGAACTAGAGTTGCAAAAAAGGGTTTCCCGCAAAATTTAAACCTATAACTGCTACGTTTTAGGTTTTAACTCGATTTTACTGAACGATAGAGGTTTATTGATCATATGAAAGTAGGAAAAAAAATTGCAGATGTAGTAAAAATAAGAAAAAATCTTTTCGACTTCACCCACTCTCAGCAAACCTAAGTCACCAATATAGCTCTAAGAAATGCAAAATAGAAGGTAAAATACCACCACCACCACCTTTGGGTCTAACCCGTGAAACTGCCTGATGGAGCAAAATGATTCTAAAATACCACCACCACCACCTTTGGGTCTAGCCCGTGAAACTGCCTGATGGAGCAAAATGATTCTAAAATACCACCACCACCACCTTTGGGTCTAGCCCGTGAAACTGCCTGATGGAGCAAAATGATTCTAAAATACCACCACCACCACCTTTGGGTCTAGCCCGTGAAACTGCCTGATGGAGCAAAATGATTCTAAAATACCACCACCGCCACCTTTGGGTCTAGCCCGTGAAACTGCCTGATGGAGCAAAATGATTCTAAAATACCACCACCACCACCTTTGGGTCTAGCCCGTGAAACTGCCTGATGGAGCAAAATGATTCTAAAATACCACCACCACCACCTTTGGGTCTAGCCCGTGAAACTGCCTGATGGAGCAAAATGATTCTAAAATGGCAACCAAGTCCTATTGCCGTTCTATTGCTATTCTAGTTCTATTGCCGGTCGAGTCAATATGGAAAACGGATTTTTCTATATCGTCTCAGGGCTGGATGTTGTGTCACCGTCGTTGTTCCTGATATCTGTAACACAAGTACTTAAGCTATATGTATCGTATTTGTATGCCATATTATTATCAGTCTTTGCGGCACCTGTGCAAAGCCGGGGTGGTAAGCTAGTTTTATTGTATATCCTTTTTAAATATACTTTAATTCCCATTTTTTAGTTTCTTATTCTTTTGTCTCCTTTCTTTACTTCGGTAACATCATGTATTTATTTCTCTAAGCATCAATAGCAGGTGACACAATCTCCAACCACAACTTCACCACAAAACAAACATTAAAATTAACGCATTTAACACTTTCAATGCCTGTTCATTCATTTACTTTTGTGTCACGATTGCGGCTTTATATTAATTGACAGATTTTCGGCAAGCTTTATATTAAAACTTTCTGATTTAAAGCTAAATTTAACTGTCTTTTCTGCGAGTTAAATATAGAAATATAACTGTTTTGAAGTTAATTTGATTGTTAGAATGTTGCTTTGAATATATTTTTGGCAGCAAAGCCTCTTTGAGATTGAATAGAGAAGCGTACTGGGTCAAAAATATCAAATTATTTTTAGTTAGTTAATAAGTTATAAAAATAATTTTAGACACGTATTTTTTAATTTGCCAATTTAAATTCAAATTCAATACTCTTTTATTCATATAAATTACACCAGTACTATTTATGAAACGTCTATACTATAATGCAAATGACGCTACCTCCGGTTCGGAACCTATAACTTACAGAGAAGATCCCGGCAAGAAACTCTGTCGTTCATATTACAAATATAGCTGAACTTATAACTAGTTTTGCACTAAGACATACTGTGTAGTAATTAGATAAAATAATGTAGTAAATTGTAAAAAATAATTCATTGATTCAAAGTAATAAGAAAAATTAAAAAATATATATATTTAAATTAAACAAACTGTAGGTCCTAATGCACATTCGTGCTTAATAAGAATTTTGCCAACTTGCGAGTTGACAAATACGTAAAGAAATAGGTACCTCTTGCTGAGTTTGTATAAATAGAAATACAATTAGTAAATATAATTAGTGAAATTTTTCATGTGAGGGCGAACAGATTAGATAGTGGTCCACACTTCTTTGTCATTAATATAGTCTTCTACTCTGTAGTACCCTTTTTTCAAAAGACAACCTTTAACATGTACATAGCTTAAATTTGTTCAAAGGTAAATCAACAATAACTTGAGGTAATTTATTAAAAAAAGTTATACTTAACCAACAAATGAATAACCAATCCTATGAAGTCTACGTTTAGGGACAGCAAGCTTGTGTTTATTTCTAGTGTTGATGCTATGAGTGTCAGATTTTTTAGGAAAAGTATGCAAGTTTTTGTATACATACATTAGACAGTCAAAAATGTATTGAGATGCGACTGTTAGGATGTTGATTTCCTTGAATAATTCTTGCAGCGAGTCACGTGGTCTTAGCTTGTAAATGGCTCGGATGGCCCTCTTTTGTAACACGAAAATAGTCTGTAGGTCGGCTGCAGATCCCCATAAGAGCAGAATAAAAAAACGATACCAAGCTGCGGGTTGGTAAAAAATATGCCCACTAATGACGTCATACGACAATTCAATCGATGTATCGCCGTTATTTTATGATTATTATTTTTTTATATTGCACTTCAATATTGACCTCATCAGTGGATATGAGGTCCTAGCTTAAAGGCGACAAGTAAATACAGCATAATAAAGCTGTTACTGAACTGGTCACCCTTACCTTGAAGGCGTCATGCCCTGCTTCTAATGTAGCACCCTCAACAACACCGAAGTTTTTTTTTATTTGGCTGCGGTCTTCTGTAAGGTCGAGATATTTAGTTTACTTATAAATACATGAGCGTGTGCCCAGCAGTAGACGCATATAAAATACTTCCAGAACAGTTAAAGCATAATAAAAGATTGCGATTAATATGCACCGCGGGCCTCTTACAGAGAGAACGTCAGTATTTTCGTTACCCTCAAATTTCCGCCGTAAAGAAACCACTGCCCGGCCATGGCCTCAGAAATTGACTTAAGAATAAGATAATCAAAATCCCAGAGCCGCGCGAAATTACATAACTGGGCTTCAGACAACAAAACTTGAAAAGCAAAGCGCCGTCGCCCACTGAATACTTTATGATGGCTGTAAATCTAGCAAAATCGTAAATTTTGTAGCCCTGCGACCCGAGGGCTCGACCCTTTCTACGACGGAATGGATATTAGCAGCAGCCCTTACTCGTGGTAAGCGAAGACCCGCTCCGAGCGAAACTCGAAACGGGTAGATTGGGTCGAAAATACCAGGTTGTTTTAGTTCGTTACATAGTCTAGGCAAGTATTTTTCTATTTACTACATTAACAAAAAAAAAACATAAACAAATGATGCCAAGTTGCGAGGTTGAGGCTTGTTACGACACTGGAGGGTAACAAAATGTACTCACTGATGACGTCATGCGACATTCAAATCAATGGTAGAAAGCAGTTGCCGCCACATAAAAGCCACATTGGTAGCCGGACACCCCTTTTTTTAGACAAAGGAAATAAATGCATTGTCGCACTTTACCGCTGCCTGGGGAAAAAAGGAGCGGCATATGTGGGACTCACCAACTCTGAAAAGAGCAGAGATTTTCCACTGAAAACCCCCCACACCTCTTACTGCCTATTGATGGCACCATAGGAATATAGTTTAACTATTATGGCCTCAGCGCCATACCCGGAAAAGCCCGCCCCGGACGTCGAAATAATGGGGATATGAGGCTTCATAGGCCGAAAGGAATAAGGGGAATTCAGGCGTCGCTCGAAGAGTTCGGGGCATGCTGGACCACCCAGCATGCTCCGAGATATGGTATCACCATCTACCGCACAGAGAAGCCCTGCATATTTCATGGAATTTACGCGTCGATAGGGCCTTCGTAAGTCTGCATTGCATGATACTGATCCCCATCACTAGCGCGGAGAAGGATCACCTTGAGGTTTTAGTCGGTTCGAGTCTGGCACACCACTCTCTGTCTCCCCATAGAGTGACAGCGCCTGGGCATTTCCCTTGATAATAAAAAAGGCCAGACATTTTGCTTATAATGTTGGCTGGCGATTAATTTATTTTGTTTACCGAAGGCTAAAAGATTAATACTACAGAAAAAATCATCGATAACTTGCAGTTAACTCAGTTGGAAGAGCAGCACGCGCGATTGGTACGTGAAGGGTTGGAGCCCCACTCCGCAAAGGGAGATAAAATTGTTCTGTTTCATATATGCCTGGTTCCAATATTTGAAAAACGATCCGTTCTTGTTACGGATAGTCAATTATACGGGCGTAGGCTAAAACCGACCGACAGACGACTGATGACTGCTGATATCGAAAGTAAATTTGAAATTAGAATTAACGACTCGTAGAAAAACGGATAGTCATTTTTAACACATGTCATTACGAATCGTAAAATCGTAACGGACGATAAAGGATTAAAAATTATTTGCATCCGCTTAAGACCCATAGTAGTGGCACCCTGCTTGGCAAAGGAATGGTTAAGGTAGGATGTGGTTTAGCCCCATTTAAAATTCCAATTTTAGACCTTTGATACCTTCACGCGTAGATACTGTTTGCATTCGAAATACACTCGCAAACCCATATTCGGACGGAGCCGAAACGCAACTCTGGATGGAAATTAGCATTTATGTGTTCTGCCGTTTAAATAAACAATCTACCTGTTTTTGCATAGATGGGTGGGTACGGTCCATATTTGTCCTCGTGAAACAGGACAGACGCATGATTAATTTATTATGGTTATACTTGCAGTCCGGTCAAATTAGACCAAAAAATAAGAGTGAAGTTACATAAATTCCCACCAAGCTGAAAATCGGTAAGATTGTTTGAAATATCATTAAAAACAAAATTTGAAAGTTCCCCATCTTTCCCCTGTAAGGAAAAAAATTTATTCAAGGTCAAAGGTAAAAAAATGAGTTTTTCGCGATTTTCAGCAAAACGGCAAGTTTTATCATAAAAATATCTCAGACAAAAATTGTAGATCATAAAATTATCTACAAAAAATTAATTAATACTTTTTTTTCTACGAGCCACCGTTTTTGAGATATAACGATTCAAAAAGTTGTAAAAGTTGTAATCATCATAATATGCATGAGTACGCCACGTATATACGTATATATACATACTACTCTATAGTTGTAATATATGTTAAAATATTTTTCTATCAGTTATTGTAATTTACACTTCTAATATAAAATATACTTAAGTTACAACTATAAGAATATCAGGTAAAATGAAGCCCAGTCCCTTAATTTATACGCCATTGAAACCTTGAGAAAACATCTGTCCCCTGTTCAATTGTGTGCGTGGCTAGGGTCTTATACCTGCTATAATAAATGAAATACTGTTAGTCTTGAACGCCAGTTAGTAGTGAAAACACGTGTTTATCCTAACCTATATTGTGCTGTTTTGAGTTTTATAACAAAAATGTCAGATTATTGTTTTATTTGCGCTAAACTTTTAACTGAAAGTGAAATTGTTACTGTTGAACGTGGTATGAAGACATTAATTAATGCAAGTATCGAAAGAGCAGATGAATTTTCGGAGTATCTAAAACATCAAAAATCTGTGACAATACATGAAAGTTGTCGTAAAAATTATACTCAAAAGTCTTCTATTGCTGCATCTAATAAAAGACAACGTGAAGAACAAGAAGCCAGTACATCCACTGAAAGGGATGCAGTGCTAAATGTGGTTGCAAAAAAGTCGGACTGTTCTGTTCTCTGGCATGTACACATTGTCAAGGCCGGTTGTGCTGTAATATTGAATCACCAACAGTAGAGGATCCGTTTGATTCCAACGAGGCAACATGCGATACATCGCTAATGCAGTTTACTCAGGATGAAGATGAAGAAGAACAAGAACAAGAAGAACAAGACGAACAAGAAGATCAAGAAGAAGATTTTGAAAGTTACGACTCGGATGATTAAATTTCACTACTTTTTTTTAACTTAAATTGCTTTTATCTTTTCAATCTCTGCTAATATCCATTATTTTTCAATAGTTTCAAATAAAACGAGATCAAAACTGACCCGTGGAATAGGCCTACTGGGGAAACCACAAAAAAAAACGCGCTAAGTACACTACCTCATAGGTGGCGTGGAAACGTGTGCATATTATGACGATTACAACTTTTACAAGTTTTTGAATCGTTATATCTCAAAAACGGTGGCTCGTAGAAAAAAAAGTATTAATTAATTTTTTGTAGATAATTTTATGAGCTACAATTTTTGTCAAAGATATTTTTATGATAAAACTTACCGTTTTGCTGAAAATCGCGAAAAACTCATTTTTTTTACCTTTGACCTTGAATATTTTTTTTTCCTTACAGGGGAAAGATGGGGAACTTTCAAATTTTGTTTTTAATGATATTTCAAACAATCTTACCGATTTTCAGCTTGGTGGGAATTTATGTAACTTCGAATGTCTAATTTGACCGGACTATTGACAGTGTTTAAATTATTGTGTAAGGTATTCCAAAACTAAAATAACTACAATTTTATCATTGCCTTGGATAAGCAAAGAGTCTGCATGTTATTTCATCTATACTAAGGTGAACAATAATTATATCAGAAAGCACCACATACATTGATGGCTTGAGATAGTATCAAAAACGAAGCAACATTCACGGATTTTCTACAAGTAGTATCTTTATTATACAAATCTAATATCAACATTGGACATCACATACATTGTTTGGATTCTGTGGTAAGTAGCTAAAACACTTTTATTCCAGAAATAAGAACTTTTCTAAATTGACTTGGGTCTGGGTGTGCTGGGATGTTAGTGTTAGTTAGTGACGCCCCCAGTTAGTATCCGTCGTCTGGTGCTCATAGTACAAGGGAAAACCTTAGTTCGAGACCAGGTGATTGGTGTGATTATCTGGCGGATTTATTTATTTATCTCAAGTATTACTTATTGGTTCTCTGTAAAATAGGTTTACGGACGGTACTTTGACGTGACAGCACTGATAATGCTTCTCTCTCGCTTGTGGAACGCGACAATGAGCGTAACGGAATAATGACGTCACCTTTTTTCGTCCATGCAGCCCGTAGTATCGAGTTATTAGACGTTGTTACGTCAAAATGTATTTAACGACCTCCGTAGCCGAGAGGCGAGCGGGCCTGACTTAGGCGAGCGCCATCTCTGAGGTTCCGGGTTCGATCCCCGGTCGGGTCAATATGGGAAACGAACTTTTCCATATTGTCTCGGGTCTGGGTGTTGTGGTACCGTCGTTGTTTCTGATTTCTGTAACACAAGTGCTTAAGCTACTTACCACAGAATCAGAGCAATGTATGTGATGTTGTCCAATATTTATTTATTTATTTTTATTAATTTTATTTTCATTTCATTTTTTTCTTATAACAGATACATCATGTGATTTGTGGCAAGTTGCCCTAAAAACCAATTTTCATTGAAACCATTAGAAGTCGCTACACGTCTAACAAAGCGTTCCATTTTTAAAACAAGAAGCTGGTACGAAGCTTTAAATCAAACTGAGTAAGGCGCTAAACTGGAGCAAACCAACTGCGTTCCGCAAATCAATTTTAGAGTCGATCGCTCTAGAGAACAGCAGTGTTTGTGGTGCACTCCGGACTACGGATTTCGACGAAGCGATGCGAGCTGATAAATTGCTAGCCGATACCTTTTTTAATCCGCTTTGCTGTACCTAATGATTTTATTGGTAGCGAGGTACAGACCTCGCAATAGTGCATGAAAGCCCCGCTAGAGGGCAATATGTACTTCTAATGCGAGGTTCCAATATCTGAAAAACGATCCGTTCAAGTTACGACTGCTGACAAGTGGAAAGTAAATTATTGAACGATATTAACGACTCGTAGACGGTTGGAGAAAAACGGATAGTAATTTTTGACGCATCGCCAATCGTAAAATATGAAACCGGGCATAAGACAACCTGCGTAGCCGAGAGACGAGCAGTTTTTGGCGACGCGCGATCTCTGAGGTTCCGTGTTCGATCCCCGATCGAGTCAATATGGGAAACGATTTTTTCTAAATTGTTTCTGGTCTGTGTGTTCTGGTACTGCCTTTCCACGTATTGCCATCTGGGTTCTATGAAGGAAAAAAACAGTTCGTTTTCCATTTTGTCCCGACCGGATATTGAAGCCGCGACCTCAGCCGTGGTGCGACGCCAAAATCTGATCCGCTTGCTTCTCAGTTAGGGAGGTTAATATTTAATGCCCGGTTTCAATATATGAAAAACGATGCGTTCTTGTTACGGCTAGTTATAAATAGATAATATACAAGGCGTAAGCTAAACACGACCGACGGACACTGCTGTCAGCTGATATGGAAAATAAATTATGGAACGGTTTTAACGAATTATAATTGGTTGGAGAAAAACAGATTGTCATTTTTGACACATTACGAATCGTAATATATTGGAACCGGGCATATGAAGAAGAAAGAGATAGTCTTCTTCATCCTTCACTCTTGACGAGGAATTAGTGCTAAATTTACGAACTGACTCATTCTACGTAACTAGACCCTTTAACGTAGGTACTAAGTAAAAACACAGCCCGTATATTTGTACACTGTATCTTAGTTCTAGTGTTGTTATATATTATGTGGTACTTAACACCTAACGATTGTTGTTTGCGCTGCAGACAACTTCAGCGCGCCATCTGCAGCTTCTTGCTGAATACCCTGGTATTACAGCAGGCACACACTCTCTATCTAACTTCAGTTAATCGCATACAGCTATATTACACGAAATAAATAATATATTTAAGAGACAGTGCGGATATATATCTACGCTCTAAAGAAAACGTCATATGAAGGAATCATCTTAGGAAGCAAAGCTACCTCAGTGTTATCTGAATAATTTTAAGATGCATTTGTTTTTGTTTAGATTTTACAATAAGTTTTTTCTGAATAAATTATTATTATTATTATCCACTTCATAGTCTTTTGTTTTTTTTTTATATAGATCCTTTTTTTTATATAGAACCTACGACATTAACTACATGTCGAAACGATTATGATTTTACCTATTAAATTGAATTATTGTGTCGCTAACCATATTAAAGATTTATCAAAATATTTTTCATTTATTTGTAAATGAAATATCTTAATAAAATTAAGTCGTTCCGACCCGTATCGTTTTGATGTATAGAACGATGACGTCACAGCTTCAACAGTCACGTGACTTGACGTTTTCAAATGTGTTATTTATAATCTTATTTTTATCTGGTAATTTAGGTACATTTTTTCCAGATAAATCGAATTGCTTGGGACATAAAATGAACAGGCGCACTTTGCGATACTTTTTCAAAAATTGACAAGTAGTAAGCGCAAAAATTCTTTAATTTTATACAAAATGAGTGTAATCAGTGTAAAAAAAATGGCAAGCAAAAAGCCAAAAGTCAATCCCTATGAGCATAACTTCCACAGCGGTTAACGCGTTAATAAATACATTTAAACGCAGCTGTGCGCGCAGTAAGGTGTTAACGGCACAATAAATTAATCCACCAAGCCAAAGTTAGTTCCAAAAGGTAATTAATGAAAGTTTCCGAGCTCAATGATATCCAGCGAGGTATATTCCGGTTATCTGAGTCAGTTGTGAGAATTATTGGGGGGTAAATGCACCCCGTTGCATATGCGGCAAGCGTGCATACGACACTACTGGGGGTTGGTCGGGGCTAGCACCAGATCGACGAATCCGTTGGATATGCTGTATTATTAATAATAGGGTTTATGATATGGTAGAAAACAATTGTTATATTAAGTCCGTTGGTTGTTTAAAGTATCAATCAGAATACGGTCCTTATATAGCAAGTGAAGTAGTTTTCTCTGTTTTTCTTTTCTCTCTTCCCAACACTTCACGTTATGCACAAGATCGAAGAAGCGATTTAATATGGCGTCGAGACCACGAACCATATCTGAGGTTCCGGATACGATCCCCGGTCGGTTCAATATGGGAAGCGAACTTCTCTGTATTGTCTCGGGTCTTGGTGTTGTGGTACCGTCGTTGTTTCTGATTTCTGTAACACAAGTGATTTAGCTACTTACCACAGAATCAGAGCAATGTATGTGATATTGTACAGTATTTATTTATATCTAGTAGGTGTTTCATTGACTGCTTATTATTATATTTATAATCTTAACACACATTCTTACCATTACTTTTTAGGAATATTTACTTTTGATCTCAAGACTCAAGCAAAGTCGCAAGCTTTGGGAATTAAAACGTGGATTTTGTATTGCATTAATAATATTTTGATAACGCTATATTTGGATACGAAGTGAATTCACAGTAACAGCTCTATTATGCTTGCTGCCCTTAAGCTAGGGACACCCCGGCCAGCCTTGCACGGTCTTCCGTAGATGCGCGGGAACGGCTTAGCACCTTCAGCCGTTCCCGCCAGTCCCCCAACCACCCAGGGGGGACCTGGTGACGCCGCCCCGTAGGTATAGCAATTCCGCCGACGGCGCTGTGGCAGTTATGGGTCGCCCGGTATCCCATAGCGCCGTCAATAGGCGATGAGAAGGTGGGGGGAGTTGTTAGTTAGGGTAGTCCCACACACGTTGCTGCCGTCCCCACGACAGCGATATGGTGCGGAAATGCATTTTCTCCCCCTTAAAAAAAAAAAAAGGACCTCATTACCACTTAACACCAGATGGAATGAGGTTAATCTTGAAGTGTAATATAAAAATATACAAATATGTTGCTTGCTCTTTCTTGCGCACTTCATTTGACGCTTTTTATTTTCTCCGTAATTTACTTTGTATATGTTTTGTTTAATGTATTATTTTAATAAAACTTTTCCATTTAAAAAACCAACCTTCATTCAATTCTGTCCATAGTTAGCTATAAATCAAACACACGTATAAAACAAACATTTAATAACAAATTTCCGTACAATCATAAGTTGGCAATCAAACCTTTGAGGTTTGAATACGTGCCGGCAACAAATAGTAGGACCCCAAAAAGAAGAACCAGTATATTCTTGTAAAGCTTCCAGTTGTATCTGCCGAGCCCTGGGTCCTCCCACTCCACGAATAGCTCAATCAGAGCTGGGAATATGAATCCCATGTTTGATAGACAGAATGCTCCCAACTGAAAATAAAATGTTTATACAGTTAAGTTGAATGGCGTTTAGACTTCTTCAGTGAACTCTATTTCTGCCAATATCTGACGCAACTCACTTGCGTGGAAAAGAATTAGCAGTTTGTTTCTAGATTTTTAAAGCAGATGGATTCCATCAGAATACCAATGCTGTTGAGGTCCCATAAATAATGCCTTAGCAGCATTTGCTGAAGTAGTATAAACCCGATTTGCTTCAATGACAACTTCATGTAAATATTTTTTTCATGTGTGTGTAAAGTCGCCGTCAGATATATCGACTCAGACAAATTGGCCAAATACTTCTGAACAGTTTTAAATGTCAATAAGTTCCGTACACTACTTGTTACCATGCATATCAGAGCATTCATTTTTTCATTTATATCTGAGCAGATAATTAATTAATAAGCCAATAATTTCTGAACCCACAACTAACCAATAACATCTGAACACTCATCTCATAATAGTTTTATTCATTTTGATGGTTAGATATTATTGGTTTGTTGTGTGTTTAGAAGTTATTGAATAACATCTGCTCAGACATTAATGAAATAATGAATGTTCAGATATTAATGGTAACTAGTAGTGTATGGAACTTATTCAATAAAAAAAAATTAAACTATTCATAAGTATTTGGTCACTTTGTCTGCTCCAATATATCTGACGGCAACTGTACCTCATGATTGTGATTTCATTTCAACAGTACGTACAACTTTTTTTTGTATGCAGGAATCCGATGAATTATACAAAACCAGTTATGTCTGGTGTGGAATCGCATACCAGCTCATGCGTGATGAAATGTCAATCTATTACTTACCAGTCCCATCAGATTCCCTATATTGGGGAATGCAGTAGCGATACTAGTGATGATGACGATGAAGGTAGCCCGGTAGACTCTCTCCCAAAGCCAGTGCCTCTTCGGGTTGTGTTTCTGGGCGAGGTAGTGCCAGACCAGGTTGAAGGGAGCCCAGTAGTTTAGCGCGAAGGTCACGAAGATCATCAGTGCCATTAGGGCTTTGAGGATTTTGGGGAAGCTGGGGAGAAGAGTTAAAGGATAAAATCAATGTCGAGAAGGCTTTTTTGGTCTTTGTACGTCAGACGCTTTAGCGTTTGGTCTTTGTGTTGTTTAAAGCGTGTGTGGCATTTAAAGCGAGTCCAGTTCTTTGCTGCCATGACTGATTTAAAATTTAGTTCATTTAATGGTCTCCGGGCTGGCAATGATGAAAGTGACACAGTATAGCTCTGGTCCTAACGTATTAAAAGTTTTTATGTAACATTAAGATTTTAAATCAATTGTTGGTATAATAATATATAAAAATTCGGAACTGGTTTTTAAAAAATCAGATTAATATGACATTATTTTCATGATTTGTAACGGTTTAATTGTTATACAATTTTAACTAAGAGATGTATAGTTTTTGTAATTATAAATGTAAGGGAATCCTATGAAAAGTAGATAAATTATGAAAGCACTTACACCTCGGAAGGAAAGTTCAAAGTCACTGGTGATATCGAGTTTTCACCAAAACCCCAGTAACCGAAAAATCCCACGAGTATTAAGAACGACACCACGATGATCATTGCTGGAAAAAATAATATAAAAATTTAAATATTATTTCAAAAATACTGAATCACCACATTCGCTATGTCAATGATGGCATATTTAACCTAGATTTTTTTTACCTAACCGTTCTCTGTTGAGTTATTAAAGGTCTCCCCGTATTCATCTATAGCTTTAGGTTGAAACCTAGAATGTGGTTGACAAGTGTTCTCGCTAATCAAACTTAAAACAATTAACACACAGTTAGTAAAATAAAAACACAAAAATAGTAAAAACCTTTTCTCTCTTTGAAATGACAAACTTAAAAAAAGAGTGTTTTCGCTATTTTTTCTGGGCTTGTTAGATATTGTATAGAAAAGCCGGTGTAAGTCGTTCAAATACTAGAAACAGTGGGAGAAACATGGCACCTTTGACGTACAATATACATTTAAAGCTACTCAATGTTATAATAATTACCACAGCTCTGAATCTTGACGTTTATTTTGAAAATTCTCCCTGCTTTTCATGGGCAGCCCTTTGCCCTCTATAGATTCGAGGATAAATTACGACATCCGTGCTCACTTTTCCTACTTATACTTCTGAATACTACTCACAATCTTTCACTGTCCAGTCCATACGCTTATGGAATTCCCTTCCTTTACCTATCAGGGAATCTGAGTCCCTTCCCATTTTCAAATCAAGAGTAAAAACTTTCTTTCTTTCTCTAAACTAAATCCGAACTTGTATCCTTTATCAAAGTATTTAAATAATGCTAAGCTTTGTTGGTAATTAATTTAATTTCATATATTTATTTCTATTTGTTTATATCATAAATACTTTATGGAAATTTATATATTTATTTATTATATAGGTATTTATTTGTTTATTATAGTTTTATTTATCTTTACGTATTTTTTTATATTTTTATCTTGTCATGGTATTTATATTGATATTTTCTGTTAGTATTTTTCTCAAACATTTTGCACGGCTGTACCCGTTTCTCGATGTCTACTATTTCCTCTACTTATAGGTTGTCTGGAAGAGATTGCTCTTTAGCAATAAGACCGCCTATATTGTACTTAAATATGTCTGTAAAACCAATTTCTGTAAATTTTCTGTGCAATAAAGTGTATCTATCTATCTAAATGTACAATATCCATACCCATATACATGGAGCTTTTATCTTTGTATTTGGAAGTGACAATACATAAGATTGTAAAATTAAGTATTCAAATCAACAGCTTTCAAATATACTAACCACCACTTAGGACTAGAGGAAACTGCTTCGGGTTCTTCATATTATTCTCAATAGGTAGTGAGACTCCGATGCCCTCCATGCTGAAGATGGCGATACCGCAAAACTCGAAGAACCCTACTGGGTCTTTCCACGCTGGTACTTGGGAGATGGGCGGAGCTATCCGCAGGCTGTAGTATACTGTAGCCACTACGCATGCCACTGAAAATAAATAATGATATATATAAAAATTAATTGTTCTTCGTTAGTCTCGCTAAAACTCGACAACGGCTAGACCGATTTGGCTAATGTTGGTTTTGAAATAATTGTGGAGGTCCAGGGAAGGTTTAAAAGGTTACAAATTAAAAAAAATAGGCATTACGAAGTTCGCCGGGACAGCTAGTAATTGAATAAATATTGGAACATCACCACATATTAAAGAAACATAAAAAAAAATATCTCCCTTAAGGTGCAACGCAAACATTATCTGTCTTATTAAAATAAAATTAAGTTCGCTAGTGCGGCTTCAAGCACCACATATAAAACTTATTAAAACACCACATATATTGCTCTGTGTCTAGTAGTGTGGTAAGTATCTGAAACACTTGTGTTACAGATATTTGAAACAATGACAGTACTACAACACCTAGATGCAAAACAATGTAGAAGAAATAATTTTCTATATTGACCAACCAAAACCGAACCCGGTACTTCAGAGACAGTGCGATACCAATCTCTGGCACGCTCGCCTCTCGGCTACGGAGGTCATTTGCTAAATATGTATAAATGTTTAATTATGTTAATGTATTGCTCCAACTTAAATGGAAAGCTAAAGACCGATTATTCAGATAATAATCATCTGCCATTGAGTTTTCCGCCACTATTTACTCTGTGGAATGAGGGTTTTCGCGTTCAAAAAATCCACCAGATGGCGATACGTAGGCGTGAGGTCCAACTGTTGATTGATTGGTGATTTAAATGGCATGGTGACATGTCTGTCAATGTCATGTAAACCATGACCAATCACAAAACAGTAGGACCTCACGCCTACGTACGCCTAACGCGAAAACCCTCATTAGGTTCATTTTTGACGGTTTAAAAGCGATTCGAAATGGTTTTAACCGAATTTTTCTTAACCTACTAGAACAGAGACTTTTTGACTGCCGTCGTATACTTAGCACCACTTACCAATAAAAAAGTCAGCGATCAAAGTGAATGGAGCGAGGTACTTCAGAGTGGTGATCATACACAGCAATAAGATAGGGAACAGCAACGCCAATATGTAGAGCCTGAGTGAGCCCAGGTCTCCAGAGTCGAAGTCTTGTGTATCCTCCACTAATTGCATAATAGACTTTGCTATGATAATCTGATAAACGCAGCACGCTCCGAACAGGTCGATACAGATGATGATATCAACTGCGTATCTGTAATAGAAGATTATATTGCCTTTTTTTTAATCCATGTCAAAATAAGAGCACACTGACGCATGTAGGCCAAAATGTGTAAAATGATGTCTTTGAATATTTTCCCACTAAGGTATACAGTTAATTTAATTTTCAATGCTATTTTTTATTTATTTATTTTTTACAATCGACAAACTAACTGTATGTCTTGGTGCAAAATAAATAATAAGTTAGCTTTTTATTCGTAAAAAAAAACTACTCAGTTTCTTGCCGGTATCTTCTCTGTAGTTATAGATTCCGAACCGGAGGTAGGTATATAGAGACGATTCATAAGTATTACTAATGTAATATAAGGAACATTGAACAGGGACAGTGCAGCCAATAAGGTCCCAGCCTCAGCATGAGCTGCTATGGTAGTGGAATAAGACGAGGCCTTTTACTATATACTAGTGATCGACCGAAACATGTTATTTTGACGAAACCGAAACCGAAACCGAAGGTTCGGTTTCATTGTAGTTTCGGCCGAAACCGAAACCGAAACCAAACCTTTTATAAAAAAAAGTCCTTAAAAAGTCGAAAAAATGTTAGTAAGCCCGTTTTTTTTCTAAAATTAATATCTCGCCGACGTATAATTACAGGTTTCTACTTTCAAAGATTTATCACAATGAAATTTCAGCACAGTTTCAGAGGTTCTGTTTGAAAATTTAACTACCCTATAAATAAAGTAAAAAAAAATACATTATTTGTAAGTTTCAGCGCGGCCAAAAGGTTCAACCACTTTTGGCCGAAACTGAAACTCGGGCCGAAACTTGATTATTTGCCGAAACTGGCCGAAACCAAAACCGAAATTTCGGTCGGACACTACTAAGTACTAACTGCATAATAAACACATTCTTAAAAGCAAGTACAAACGTACCTAAACCACTTACTGTACTTCCGAAGGCTTGGGAAGGGCCCCACCTCCAGGGACGCCTCGGCGACGTCCGGATATGACATCACGGGAACGTGTACCCTCTTGTACAATATTTGTGCAGATTTAACTAGTATCTGAAAAAACAAAATGGTGACACTAAGAAAAAAAAATTAATTAAAAAATAATATCTAAAAAAAGGGAATACAGAACTGGAAAACATATCTATTAAAATAATAACGTTAATCATTAAATATAAGCTAAATTTTACTTTTATGTGTGTGAAATTTTAATTTCAGTCATCTTTTGCTATAAAACTTGTCTTGACTACTTACAAGTAAAATTAAAATTAAAACACCTCTACGCAATAAGTACGTGGAATATAAGGAGCAAGCCTTCAAAAGTAAAAAAATATTGTACTTTATTACTCTTTACAAAGAAAATAACCAAATTTTACGATATTTGTTTTTTTTATTATTTGATATATATTTTTTTTACCGTCACTGCAATGTAGAGTCTTTTTATTTCTAATTACCAATATCGTGTGACATTGGCATAAATAGACTTTACTGAAGAGTTCAAAACCAGAATAATCTGAAGCATTGCAGATTTCCTGCAAGATAAGAATGTACATTATAGTAAAATAAAGATTACTCACATGAACACAATATGTTATGTAGAAACCGAAGATTATAGTAAGGCCTAGTGACGTCCACAGGCCTGCCTTCATGAAAGCCTCATGGATTCCTAATAGACCACCGCCTAAACATCCCTTTATGAGGTGGCCTGTAGACTCGATGGCACTGTAAATGATGAAAATAAAAAAAAACACTTGTATTACCTGTATCTGTTCAAGATTAAATAAAGTGACATTTCATTCAATTCAAGACCACAACTGATGCCTGGAAAATGAGCTAAAACTAGATCATTGGTCTCCATGGATTCCTTGAAAGCTATATTGCACCGAACACTCGTATTTTATCCTGAATAAGACTTGGCAAAAGAGGCCATATAAACATATGGCATTTGGCAAAAGATTACCTAATATGAGTCTTAAAAGTAACAGCAATTACAGTCTAACCTTGCTGTAACACTTTTGCATTGAATTGTTGAGTCTCTGGTTAACTCATCTCGCTCGATCTCATCCCGGGAGATGAGTTGTCCTAGTGCAATTTTTGAATATGATTTCCTAGTGCCTACAATTTATGTTTTTGTTCACGAATTTTATTCACAAAAGTATTTTATTCACGAATTACGAACGTTTACTTGTAATACTATACATTTTGCCTTTTCCTTAAAGCGGGATGAGTTAACCAAATAAAAATAATAAAAATACTGATGTGGACAACTTATTCCCAAACCTCGATTTTCTTAGGGCTACAGAAAAAATATTAGAATCTCTAGATTAAAAGGAGGCCATAAAATGGCACATTACATTTCCACGTGTTGTCATATCATTTTCTAGACCATTAGTCTTCATTTCAGCCATTATGGAGTACGAAGCTTTAATGGAAACGAAGGTTATTTCATTTGATTGTCGAAAACAGACGTCACGAAAGCTTGTGAACACATCAACCTACTTGTGGCCAACCGAACCTACTTGCTGCTTTTATTTTCTACTAAATGTTCCCGTGACTTCGTTCGTGTGGCCTACAGGTTTTATTCCATATGGTTCGTATTACCCCTATCGCCTTTAATATTCCAAACATAAAGTAGTCCTTACATTATCGATTTTATTATTTTTATAGTACTTTACGCCGTACTAGCGAACTTTAAATTTCAGTTGGTAAGAGCAGCACGCGCGATACGTGAAGGTCGTGGGTTAGATTCCCGGACCGCAAAGGGAGATAAAAAAATTATGTTTCTAATATTTAGTAGTCCTTACTTTAATCCAAGTTGTGAGCTATATTTGTGCCAAATTTCATATTTCTAACTAAAAAAGTAAACATTTTCCCATAAAAACTTTGAAAGGCGATATTACCACTATACCTCCTTATTTTCGGTTAGAGACTCAACGTACACTTATACCAACTTTTGTCAAAATCGGTTCAGTGGTTTAGGTGTGAAAGCCGGACAGAAAAACAGACAGACAGACAGAGCTACTTTCGCAATAATAATATGTATATATTTTATTTCATAACGCACTTATTTTTATTTATTTATTTAAAAACTTTATTGCACAAAAAAAAAGTACAACAGGTGGACTTAATGCTGTGGGCATTCTCTACCAGTCAACCTTTGGGTCATGCGGAGAGTTAGTTTATGGGTGCGGTAATAGTGACAAAGTGCATAAGTAATCTAAAAAATAAAATAAAAACATAATACACGAGAATAGTAACTATCAAGCGTTACAAAATTCATTTCGGAAACAATTAAATATACATATAGACATACATAAATAAATATAATATATATATAAAATATGAAGCTATACTTAAATTTACATAATGAGCATATATATATACGTATATATACATAAGTAAAGAATACCACTTAAAAATATAAAATAAATAATAACTATATATAAATGGATTCAGCAATTGACAAATTCATGTCTACGATTTATGTATTAGCGAGAGAGAAGAAGTGTTCACGAACTTTCATTTTAAAAATTCCCTTAGTCAGGGATTGTCGAGTATCAGAGTACTTCAAGATTGACCTCATCCCACCTGATGTTAAGTGGTAATGAGTTCCTAGCTTAAGGGCGAAAAGTATAGCATAGTAAAACTGTTACTAGACTTGTCGACCTTACCTTGAAGGCTTGACCCCTGCTACTAACGTAGCACCCCCAAGGGCTCTGGAAACCTAACTCACACGCAGGATCACAACAACACCGGAGTGATTGTTATTTGGCTGCGGTTTTCTGTAAGGTGGAGTTATTTCACCAGTCGGGCTGCTCCGGTTCGAGCGATAAAGCGCTTTGCCCTGCCCCTCTCAAAATTAGTATGGATTTGGCGTTGATTCTAAATTTGACGTAGGCTTTGATATTACTTTTGTTAACTTAACTCTCTGGCACTTATTACCTTTCTTTATCGCTTAATGTTTCCTTAATACTCTGTTTTCCTTATTTTCCTTTACTGATTCCACACTAACAGCAATACTGCCGAAGTTTAAAATTTCCCTATGGATATTGGACTTTACGTGCAGTAACTTAGTTGGACGTTTTCTGGTTAATTAAATAAGGTAAAAGTAAAAGAATACCTATTTTAAGCGATACCTAAAAGTATTGCAGGTTACAAAAAATAGAATAAATAAATCAGAATCAGAGCAATGTATGTGATGTTGTATAATATTTAATTTATTTATATATATAAAATCAGGTAAATGATATGCCTATGTTTTGTTTTCTGATGGGTATTAATTATTGATAATTTATTTTTTCAACTTCTGAATCTGCAGTACTCTAAGGCGGCTTTGAATATTTTTCGATAGGTATTCTTTTACCTATATCAATATTAAAGGGCAAACTAAAATATATTTGACGAATTTTTCCTTAACAAAGTATTTAAACGGTAATCTGGTTTACCTTAAGCCCGTATAAACTGGAGAAACAAGGTAATTTGGTTCGTAAGATAATTAACAAATAATCAGTGCATGTCATCGTTTTAAGTCAGAAACTAATACTTTAGCTCTCAAGTAATATACCTACAGAGGTGGAAAGCCCTTGAAGGTAGTGTTACCCTATCAATAGCCTATTAATAGTACATCGATAGTTGGCTGTTTAGGAATATAAGGCCTTCATAGTTCAATCTCTTTTGTTTTAAGAATATAGGAACAAAATGGTTGGCTTTTGTTTTTTGACAGCAGTTGTCCACAAATTGTTGAAAAATAATGGCCTACTATTTAAGTTTTTAAATTGGAACAGCCTTTTAATTTGTTGTTTGGAATCATCAACCTTAGCAATAATATAAGTCAGTTAGACTTTGTACGAGTTGTACATCGGCATTATATTAAAAGTTTCAATACTATCGATAGAATCTATATCTTAGAACCAGACAATTTCGATAGTATGGTATGTTAAGAAGAATAAGCTATTTCGGTATCATGACTTGAAGGTTCTTAAGTTCCTTTTCAACCAACATGAAGATATACTCGTATTTTATAAAAAATAGTAAGTCAATAATATCTTAAATTACTAAGATTGGAAATTTTGAACGGATATTGTTGCCAACTTTTGTATATTTGCAACAATTTCGCTGATTATTTTTGAATTATACAAAAAAATACAGTTAATATTTTCTGTCCCAGACAATTTTCAATGACAACTATTAATATTATTGCGTGTGATGCTTTTACAACTTCTATTTGTCGAGGGGGAAATCCCTACCGCACCGTCACTCTCTGCGGGGAACAGAGAGTGGTGTGTCGGGCTCGCACCGACTTAAACCCCCTCGGTGGCCAACGCTGCGCAGTTGTGGGGGAGTCGGGATGCCCTGCATACTACACACAGCCTAATGCCTCCTCCACACTACTCGCGAAGTGGAACGAAGTTAGACGAATACGATAGTGTAGAGAGGCACTTCGGCTCGCCTCGTGCTCGCCGCGTCAAACTTTGCCTCGCCTCGGGCGAACTTCGCCGAGTAACTTCGCGAGTGGTGTGGAGCAGGCATAACTGAACTAACCGCAAGTCATTGGAATGCATCACGCGATACGTGAAGGTCGCGGGTTCAAGTCCTATTCTGCAAGAGAACAATTTTTAAAATATTTAACATTCGCTACTAGTACGGCGTGACGCATTACAACAATGAAATACATTGCTCTTCTTAGGCAGTCGGGCAAAAAATAAACATCATGATTGTATATGCTTTAAATCAAGACTTACTTTGTAGGTTTCGCGACGCATCTGTGAGCAACGAAGTCGTATTCTTCTTTATCAGAGTGCAGCACAAATCTCCTCTTGACTCCATCTGGAGGTGGCTGGGGGGGTGGCTTACGCTCAGGTTCTTGAGTATCAGCCTTCCTTGTATAGTCTGTCTGGAATAGACCATTAGCCTTTACAGAATGCGACCTTTTGCAGCGATACAAACGCGCTTGACAACCGCGCGACTAATTCCCGATTCCAATATTTTAAAAACGATCCGTTTTTGTTACGGAAAGTTATAAATTATACGAGGCGTATGCTAAAACGACCGACGGACGACTGATGGCAACTGATATGAAAAGTAAATTTGAAATAAGAATTAACCAGGCCTAGCATACGCAATATGTCTAATTTATCGCATGAGACGACAAAAGTTTCGATACTGTTAATTGGCTAATAGCACATTGCACTCGTATTTTTGGCCAATTAACACCTGACGCACTGACTTCAATCGATTTTGACGTTTGTTAAGAGCGCGATAAAATTTTGTCTCGTTGCGTATGCGAGGCCTGAACGACTCGTAGAAAATCGGACAGTCATTTTTGACACATTACAAATCGTAAAATATTGGCATAAATCTTGACAAATCGACCGACATGTATTTAATGACCTCCGTGTGCTAGAGGGGAGCGGGCCGGACTTCGGCGTAACGCTTCCACGAGGTCCTAGGTTCGATTCCCTGTCGGGTCAATATAGGAAACAGTTCGTTTCCTCCGAGGGGGTTTTAGTGTTTTAGTCGGAAAGTTCACAGTTAGGTACATGCATATAGTTACTTAGATTAATGTAATAAATCACAGTGGTACATGAGCTGTAGCCTTATTAATACAAAGTAGCAAATGATTACATGTATAAGAAACAGAAAAAAAATTACTCCATTTTACAGATAAATAAGCATATAAAGGTATCTTGTTTTATACATTTTCTCATGCCAATTATAACGAGATTAAAATCGTGGTTCTCAAAAGCTGGAATCTCAAATAAATATATTCTGAATTTCGTAAAAAATAAAGGCGTTCGCAAGAGCTAACTTAAATTAATAAGGCACAAAGAAATAATTTTTTTTTTTGATATCATCACAAAACCACCACAAAAACGTCCTAGTACTGATTAGCAAAATCCGATGACGCGTGCTTTTATAGGGGGTCAATAGGCCGCAACTCCTTCTCTCTCTCTCTCTCTTACTCCTTCACTTAATCCGGGATAGCTTTTTAATTTCCGATGTGATTTAAATGAATTTGGTATCAATTTAAAATTAAACCTTTAAAATTATACCATATTTATTATTCTATAGTAGGTAGGTAGGTGTAGAAAAGAATAGGCTTATATCCAGCAGCCAGTCAGTATATTCAAGTTGAATAGATAGTAGCAATTATTATGTATTTATTTTCACAAAAGATGTAAACTCATAATATGCTTTACCTACTAATCAACATTATTTTACGTAGGCACACGTAGGTAGGTATTCCCAAAACGGGGGTATTTTTTCTCCCAAAGCTACCACACTTTTGTAGAACTATCTCCATTTCATCCGGCGCTTATGATGCAATTCTGTCTGTGATATTGCAGACTTTTTGGTTAGAAGTCTCAGGTTAGAGGTCAGGGTTAGTAATTCTCTTATTTCAAAAGTTAACGAGGGAAGGGGAGCAAACATTTTACCACTTTGAAAATCTCTTGCGCAAACTGTTCAATGAGAAACCTCAATATATTTCTTAGACCATCCATAGATACCCGACACGTATTGGTTTGAAGAAAAAATAGACATGACGAAACCATTGGGGTTTCATTTTTTGCCATTTGGCTACGGAACCTTAAAAAGAGTCAAAATAAAGTGTAATAAACGAATGATATAATCAAATAATTATGGTAGGTGCCTGCTCCGTGCCGGTGATGTTGTGGTGGTTCTTAAAAATTTTCCCACAGCATTATCATTAAGGCGATGAGGTCCCCCGGGGGGTTTTAGTGGGTAGGCCTGTCCTTTTTAGGGCAGGAGAGTCCCACACACGCCGTCACCTCCCTCGGGTGACGGTACGGTGCGCCAAGCATTTCCCCCCGCACAAAAAAAAATAAAATAAAAAAGGTGCCTGCTCCGTAGAAAAAAAAGTACGATACTTTAGTCGCCTAAAACAAAAAATAAAAAAGCCTTACATGGTTTGAATTCATCTCCATACTTTCAGTGTTTTCTCACAATACCACCACACAACCGTATTAAATGAGCGACAGATAACTTATTAATTAAACCGTGTACAGCCGTCGTCTCGTCTTGAAAGATGACCTTGCGGTGTGAACTCAGCCACAAAATCATATTCGGATTTACGTTTCGTCGCCTTGTTTCGAATTTTCCGGCAATTTTGCACGGTTTAAATTAAATAATATTTAAGCGTTTTTATTATTTTCACTTGACTACCTCTGTAGTCTAGTGACAACTAGTTAAGGCTCGTGATTCAGAGGTCGTAGTTCGATTACCGCAGCAGCACCATCTTTATCTTCTTACTAATCTACTGAGTTTCTCTTCTCGGTATATATAGGTTGCAAACCGGCAGTAAATAAATAAATATTTGACAACATCACATACATTGCTCCGATTCAGTGGTAAACTTAAGCACTTGTGTAACAGAAAACATAAACAAAGAAGGCACAACAACACCCAGACCCGAGACTATATAGAAAAGTTCGTTTCCCATATTGGTAGAGAATGCTCCTAGCATTAAATCCACCGTTTGTACTTTTTTTGTGCAATAAAGTTTTTAAATAAATAAAATAAAAAATTGACCTGCCCCGGGGATCAAAACCGGGACCTAGATTAATGTATATTAAATAAGTATATGCTTTTGAGATAAATAAATAAGTTAAAGTGTGGGTACACTTAAACTATAATATAGACTACTAAATTATCAGCTAAACTATACAAGAGTAATTCAAAGGCACATTCCAAGTACAACCTACTTTATCTTTTACATGTTTTCACTATCTTTATTACTTTACATTGTCTTAAAAGTATAGTTTTCACTGATTTTGTTGAATTAAACGTAATGTATTCCTTATTTAGCAAGTAAATTTTACATTTATTTATAAAGCTGTGCCCGCGACTTCGTTCGCGTGGACTACATACTTTCATGGTCGGTTTTACCCCTTTCTCCCCTAATATTCGAAACAAAAAGTAGTCTTTATTTTAATCCAAGTTTCGAGCTATATTTGAGCCAAATTTCATATCTCTAACTTCAAAAATAAACATTTTTCCATATAAACTTCCAAAGGTGGTATTACCCCCATCCCTCCCTTATTTTCTAATAAAAAGTAGCCTATGTCCGTTCTTGAGATTTAACGTATACCTATACCGAATTTCATCAAAATCCGTTCAGCCGTTTAGGCGTGAAAGAGTAACAGACGGACAGACAGACAGACAGAGTTACTTTCGTATTTATAATATTAGTATGGATTAGCAAACGTCATAGCGCCTATTTTTTGTGAAATTTACTTAGGTACCTGTAAACCTTTTCTGGACCACCACATTACCAAATCCAACATTAGCCAAATTTGAAGCAGTCGTCGATTTTAGTAAGAGTAATGGACAGCGATTTATTTTTACTTAAAAGATGATGATATCGTTTATATTTTTGGTCTTCATTTACAGTAGTAAATAGTTCGCCCGGTTTTGAACGGGTTGATAGTTTTTACACCTTCGATTAAAACTTCAATAATAATCATTAGGTATAATATTTTTCGAATGATTATAAGGATCTCGAATTTTGGAGAATATTTTTTTTTATATTACACTTCAAGATTGACCTCATCCCACCTGATGTTAAGTGGTAATGAGGTTCTAACTTAAGGGTTCTAACTTAACCTAATAAATAAAGCTTGTATCACCCGGAAATGTTGTGTAGTTGACGGGGAAAGTTCAGTTTTCCCAACAGTAAAATATCGTTTTATATTTTTTCAGTCAGTTACCTATATTTAAAATAATCGAAAAATTAAAAGGCTAAAACTTCAATAAATAGGAGACTGCGGAAAATTTAACCAATTTCAAACACATTTCAGCAATCAGTTTTTAACTTAAATACGAGTATTTAGATCATAAGTAAATAATGTACATTATCTTAACCATTGCTTTGAGACTGTAATAAGAAGCTAAAGTAATTATCTCACAGGAGTCAGATACAACCACAGTACCAAAACAACCAGACCCGAGAAAATAGGTACAAAAAATCTCGTTTTCTGGATGGGCCCGACCGGGAATCGAACCCAGGACGTCAAAGATGGTGTGACGCCAAAATCTGGCCAGTTTGCCTCTCGGCTACGGATATTGTCAAATGGCTGGTCTATAATACTAGCAAGTATAAGATAAAAGATTAAATATTGTCAGAGAATACTCTCTGACAATATTTTTTCCCTATCTTTGTGTTAGACTGGAACAAAATATTCAACATGACTGTAGCTATATCCAGTTTCACATCTATTTTTAGTTTATAAAAACCTTTGACAGAAACATAGATAATAAATTATAAGGAAAAGAATACAAATGACCTTGCAAAACCAGTTTTAAATCACTTTTTATTGCCTTTGATTGAATACAATATCTATTGCCGTTCCACTTTCTTAAACTGAATCTAGACATATTTTGGCATGTAACAAGCATGTAAAAAAAATGATATTTTAACCGCCCAGGTGAAACGTGGGCTACCTTAGGCAGCCCCTAAATAGCACGTGCACGTTTATATATTTTTTTCTTTCCCTCCCCTGTCTTATGATGACCGCGAAACATTATAATCTTCACCGTGCTTTCGGGAGACCGCAGATGGTTCTCACCCTTTATATTTAAGCAACAACCGGAGGGCAAAACACGTTTTTAAGGGGGGTAAATGCATTGGCGCACAATACCGCTACATCCGCGTCGGGGAAAGCAGCGGCGTGTGTGGGACTCCCCCGCTCTAAAAAGAGTGGGGAATACCCACTAAAACATAATAAATTAAGTAAATTTTAGAAGTGTTGTAGCCTGTTTTAATTTTGGTTTATTTAATTTTGTGTATTTGTATATGAAACTCTGTATTATTTTTAGTTGTAACGATGACAATTTTTTCGTTTGTAAATACAAGTGTCTGCTTTAGTTATAAACAGATGTGGGTAAGTGGCTCAGCATGTGAAAAAAACAAAACAGCACTTTTAAAGACAATAAAGCAATACTGTAGTAGATGGAAAATTCAATAACCTAAGCAATGGGAATAAAGATTATCTATAGCAGCCGCGGTACCATTGGCGGAATGGTTTACCATATAGGGCAGGAGCTGCCCTGCCCTGCCCTTCATCGCCTGAGTGGTGGTGCTGTGAGAAATCAGAGTAGGTCCCCCTGAAGTATTGAAGCCCCTTGTACCAAATCGGTAATTAATCTATAACCGATAACTACTGTACGCTTGCTTGATTAATTTTATTTTAATACATTTACAAACATATCTTAATAAAACATTTTATAAGAAAATCATAGCTGAATTATTTTTATTCTGCTAGCAACAGTTACGGTATTAAATTCCGTTCAAATGAAGCGGAAAAAGAAAGAGTAAAAAAATATAAGTTTGAACTTTATTATGATCAAAGGGGCTGTACAAAGGGGGTCAACTTGAAGGATTGCCATGGTACGGCATACAGTTTAATCTGAAAGTTTAGTTTTTATCATAATGACAGATGTCGTTCATATGTTATGCCTTGTTTTGTTTCTCACTCATGTCTACGTTTTTACTTTAATAAATTGTATCTCTTGTAATCTCTTTCAAAAGATTGTTATGTTCTCTGGTGATCAGAGAACATATTTCGAACACCTACATTCAGTAATGGATTACTATAGGCTAATGATGATGATGATGATGATGACCCTATATACAGGCAAGCACTAGAACGCAACAAATAGGTTGAATTCTTAATAATGGCTACATTTACTCAAGTGTAACACGCGATATCTGTTATTGGCTACATTGGTTCGCGTATAAAGGCCGTGATTGACAAGTTCGCTTGTTCATTGTCCCAATGACTTCTCGTTAGTTCCACGCGTAAGTGCACTGTCTATTGAAGGTGAGAGTTGGCGATACGAAACCATCAGGCCTAGCATAGCATGCGCAAAAGTTTTGATACAGTTGATTGGCTAATAGCACACCACACTCATATTTTCCGCCAATCAGCAGCCGACGCATTGACTTTAACGTTTGTAAAGAGTCAAGAGAAAATTTAGTCGCGTGGCGCATGCTAGGCCTGACCTGGATATGATTCAAATATGCTTCTGGTCATTAGCAAGAATGAACGAAAGTAATTTATTGGCCACATAACAGTAGACACAAGAAATTATATAAATTAAATTAATTTATAACTTCTCAAAGACCATGACACATCAAACTACAAAAAACATTTGTCACACTTGTTCATACATCCACTCATTAAATGTAGGGAAACCTGGCCCGTTCCATCATGTTGGACTCGTTAGGTTAATAACACAGTTCCCATGAAGTTTGTATCAAGTATGGTATTTCATTTCATTATCTATGCTCAGTTATTGAAAACTCAATGGTCTAGCCTGTAGCTTAAAAATGACATAACGGTCTAGTTGTGTAAGTACTGATGATCCCAGGGTTTGGTGTTCGTGCTCGGATGAAGGAAAATATAAATAGTTAAATATCACATTTCACTGCATACATCCATCCGATCCGAAAGTATATAGCTCAGGTACTTGTGTTATGGAAAACAAGAATGAATGTTGGAACCACAGTAAAGAAATTAAATACCTAGACGATAAAATAGTTAAAATTATTTTGCAAACATAGCTCGAATTTGGATGAGAACTGTAAGCGTGATTGTTAAGTTAGAACCCTGCATTGTAAAGGTGACTCGATTTTAATTAGTATTAGCTTCTACATCATTACATTTAATCAGGCTAAAATGTTTTAAACTCTACTTTGGCACATTTCAATTAGTACCCATAGTAAATCTTTACAAAATTTGTTGAAACTGTTTTTATCAGATTCATATTAGAAAAACCTATAAAGTTAAATTTAACATTTAAAAAACAATTTATTGCTTTTTACAAGGTACAAAAGCACTACGATTATTCAATATAGTACTATTTTGAGTTAAACGTATGCTTAAGATGAAAGTATAGCATTTTAAATAAATAGCATTCAAGATGCTCAAATGGATAGTGTTCCTAACAACGGCTACTCTTATTGATAATGAATCAATTAGGCGAATTGCCTTTCGGTCGTTCTGTCGACGAATATAGTAGATTAGCTATGTTTGTATATGTAAATACATAACTAGGTACATATATGCATTGTATTCAACCTTACAGAATTGAGAGATCAAATCAATATTGCATACTTTTTTTTTAATATTACACTTCAAGATTGACCTCATCCCACCTGATGTTAAGTGGTAATGAGGTCCTAGCTTAAGGGTGACAAGTACAGCATAATAAATCTGTTACTGGACTTGTCGCCCTTACCTTGAAGGCTTGACCCCTGCTACTAATGCAGCACCCCCCAGGAGCTCTGAAAACCTTACTCGCACGCAGGAACACAACAACACAGAAGTGATTGTCATTTGGCTGCGGTCTTCTGTAAGGTGGAGGTATTTCACCAGTCGGGCTGCTCCAGTTCGAGCGATAAATCGCTATGCCCTACCTCTCTTAACATGAATTGAGTTTTTATTTTTACAATTACTCGTATATTCATAGTAACAAAACATGCGACATAGGGTTTGGAGAACCACAAACAGGTTGTCACAAGCAGTTAAATGCATGCCTTGCAAATGCACAAAAAGTGTTGTCAAACTGTCATGTTAGCTATAAATGAATCTACGGATTCTAACGCCTTTGTTAGACAGTTTGACAGCTGTTTGTCTAATAGGTATTTGGATACTAGCGGCCTGCGGCGGCTTTGCACGCATGCTATTTCCGTTTTTTTACATTTATCAGTTTCTCAGAAGAATTAGGTTGCAGCACAATGTTTTTTTATTTATTATTTACTAGCTGTCTGTCTGTCTGTCTGTCTATTACGCTTTCCCGCTTAAACCTCTCAACCGATTTTGATGAAATTTGGCAAAGGTATACGTTGAACCTCAAGAACGGTTATAGGCTACTTTTTGTTAGAAAGTAAGGGGGGGGGGGGGTAATGCCACCTTTGAAAGTTTATATGGGAAAATGTTAAAATTTATTTTTTAAGTTAGAGATAAAGTTGGCACAAATATAGCTCCATTAAAATATAGACTACTTTTTGTTTCGAATATTAGGGGAGAAAGGGGTAAAACCGACCATGAAAGGAAGTAGTCCACGCGAACGAAGTCGCGGGCACAGCTAGTGTTATATAAAAGCCTTCCTCGATAAATGGACTTCCTCCTAACACATTAACATTTTTTCAATTCGATCTAGTAGTTCTTGAGATTTACGTGTCCAAACAAACAAACTCTTTGGTCAGCCATATTAGTTTAGAATACGATAACTATCCGTGCTATGCTAAAATATTACGTATTAAGAATTCGCTATTCATGAAAATATCCCAATTATATTGACGACCTCCGTAGCCGAGAGGCGAGCGGGCCTGACTTTGACGAGCGCCATTCTGAGGTCCCGGGTTCGATCCCCGGTCGGGTCAATATGGGAAACGAACTTTCCTATATCGTCTCGGGTCTGGGTGTTGTGGTACCGTCGTTGTTTCTGATTTCTTTAACACAAGTGTTTTAGCTACTTACCATGTAATCAAAGCAATGTATATGATGGTGACCAATATTATATATGGTAGCACCGTTGATTCTGATTTCGATAGCCTAAAAGCTTAAGTAATTGCACCATCACAAGTAATCAATTGAAGTCATGAAATATACAAATCGATTCATGTATGTACTTACGAGTATTATGTAAACAAAAACAGATGGCTGCCTAATTTGCATACGAATAGCGCGTCAAAACAAATTGTCGAAGATGAAATAAAGATAAATGCTCCTTTTAACCTTCAATTAGGCGATGAAACTAGTCTAGTTACACAGACGTAACGTTTAAACTTGTGTGAATGACAATATACATGCACAATGATATCGTTCATTGAGCGTTGACGAAATATTTAAACACACTGTCTTCTGTTTTGCTAAATTTAAAAAGAGAGGACTCTTTTGTTTTTTTTATTTTTTATGTTTGTGACGACCTCGGTGGCGCAGTGGCTAAGTTAAGGCCAAAGCGCGAAAGGTCCCAGGTTCGATTCCCGGTCGGGTCGAAACTTTTCAAAATTGACTTGGGTTTGGGTGTGCTGGGATGACGCCCCCAGTTAGTATCCGTCGTCTGGTGCTCATAGTAAAATCTTCGTTTGAGACCAGGTGATTGGTGTGATGGTCTGGCGCATTTTATTTTTTTTATTTATTTAAATCAAGATATCTTTACGGCAATGGATATTGTTTTAAAACAATCAACTCACCACGCCAAGCAAATAAAACTAAATTAATTAAATTATTTTTATTTAATCATGTATGCATAATTGTATATTTAACGGACTTGAAAAACTACTAGAGCGATTCAAAATATGAAATCACTAATAAAATGCTAGATTTTTTTTTATATTACACTTCAAGATTGACCTCATCCCATCTGATGTTAAGTGGTAATGAGGTCCTAGCTTAAGGGTGACAAGTACAGCATAATAAATCTGTTACTGGACTTGTCGCCCTTACCTTGAAGGCTTGACCCCTGCCACTAATGTAGCACCCCCCAGGAGCTCTGGAAACCTTACTCACACGCAGGTACACAACAACACGGAAGTGATTGTTATTTGGCTGCGGTCTTATCTTAGATCTGTAATTTTGGATGTTTGTAAACTACAAAACTACTGGAATGATTTCAAAAACAAATTCATCAGGATACTACATTATTCTGGAATGACACAAAGTAATTTTTTAATATTTTTAAACAAACTACTGAGTTTTTATTATTTTTATAGTACTATACGCCGTACTAGCGAACTTTAAATATTAGAAACAGAAAAAATTTATCTCCCCTTTCTCTGTTTCTAATATTTAAAGTTCGCTAGTACGGCGTATAGTACTATAAAAATAATAAAATCGATTAAGATGCCAGGTGTCTTCGATTCCGTGGTTTTCAAACATTTCGGCAACGAATGCACCACGGGCCGATAAGTATGTAGATATAAACATATTCGGCAGAGGGCACTTACCGAAAGGCTAACGGTTGATACAGCAGAAAAATTTCATCGCCTACAATAACTTGCGGTTAGCTCAGTTGGTAAGAGCAGCACGCGCGATACGTGAAGGTCGTGGGTTCAATTCCCACACCGCAAGGGGAGATAAAAATTTTCTGTTTCTAATATTTAAACTACTGAGTTTCTTGCCGTTATCTTACCGGTAGTTATAGGTTCCGAACCGGAGGTAGCTTCATTTGTTTTATATTGAGACTACTTATAAATATTACTAATGTAATCAATAATATGAATGAACCATATTGACTTTGACTTTGATTTTTTACAAAAGTCTGTGAGGGCCAAGCTGCCTGCAAAAGGAGACAAAAACAAATTGAGTCGTTATTAAAATGAGCACTTTGCCGTTCACAAACTAGATGTTCCGAAACAAAAAAAGAAGGTTAGAATTATAAAAACATTGAAATCTACAGGCATCATTAATTTTTCAAGTCTTGAATTCTACTAAACTAGCTTCGTGTGACAGCGTGGTATACCAAAATATACAGCAATATAAGTCAAGAAAGGGAAAGAGCATAGCTTTCGGATTCGAATCCGAGTTATCGATTTCTTATGTTTTTAAAATGCAGCCTGTCGGCGCTTACTTAGTGAAATATTCTTATTTTGAAAATAGTATGTCGAGTAGTATAGTATAGTAGTAGTGTCGAGTTTTTTTGCCAGTTCTTCTCGACACCATCAACATTCCGAGTACGGCGAATACTGTCCCCAAGGTAGCATACGTTAGGCTACCATCTCCCAAAACCTATCTTTCGCATTCTGGCAGTTATATAAATTATTAGGGTGTGATCCCCATAAGTTCGGTGAAGATAACACATCTTCAGCCATCATCAGTTAGTCAGTTGAGAAAAAAAATATGAATTTCTACTGACGATTTATAAATCCCTACTAATATTATAAATGCGAAAGTAACTCTGTCTGTCTGTCTGTCTGTCTGTTACGCTTTCCTGCTTAAACCTCTCAACCGATTTTGATGAAATTTGGTATAGGTATACGTTGAATCTCAAGAACGGATATAGGCAACTTTTTATTAGGAAATAGAGGGGGGGGGGGGATACCACCTTTGAAAGTTTATATGGAAAAATGTTTATTTTTGAAGTTAGAGATATGAAATTTGGCACAAATATAGCTCGAAACTTGGATTAAAATATAGACTACTTTTTGTTTCGAATATTAGGGGAGAAAGGGGTAAAACCGACCATAAAAGGATGTAGTCCACGCGAACGAAGTCGCGGGCACAGCTAGTGCCTTTATAAAGCTTATTTTTTATATTGCACTTCAAGATTGGCCTCATCCAACCTGGTGTTAAGTGGTAATGAGCTAAGGGGAGACAAGTTCAGCATATTCAAGCTATTACTGGTATTGTCGCCCTTACCTTGAAGGCTTGACCCCTGCTACTAATGTAGCACCTCCCAGGAGCTCTGGAAACTGGTCACACACAAGAACACAACAACACCGAAGTGATTATTATTTGTCTTACATGATTTAATAAATTTTCTAGTCTATTCGATTCTACTGGAGGGTTCAGCGCTCTCTATATAATTCCTACGAATAATCCAAGCACCAAATTTGCTGGTGCAGTGTTCCACTAAGCATCTCATAGTACATACACGTTCGGAATTCAGCACACATAACCGAAGAATCTTGAATATCCGTATAACACGGTGGAATGCTTTGAACTGTCTTTAAAATACGCCATCTATCCCCCGACGCCACTTTAAGCAGCTCTTTGGATGGTGTTAGCGTCTGCGAGGACGTAGTATCAATGGAGATTGTTTTCCTATAATGTTTTGGGTGCACGGTAGTTCTGACGACAAGAATAAGATATTTTTGTACGCCATCTCATATATTCTGATTCTGTTGTAAGTAGCTAAAGGACTTGCGTTAAGAAAGAGCGACGGTGAAACTGCGGTAATATAGAAAAGTTTGTTGTATATAATATTAAAATTATGAAATACACGATCACTTTAAAATAGGTATTCATGTGAGGAACGATCGAACAAAAAACGATTACTCATCGTACTACCAAATGTCGTACCTTCACTCGAAATAGTATTTTTTTTTTACTAGCCTCTTAATAATATTTTAATGTATTTTAGCTATCGCCCGCCACTTTACGGTATTGCAAGCTTAAATCTATTAAATTTATCTAATATTTCATCTAACTTTTTATTAAAACTTTCTCGTTTATTATAACTTTAAAAAGACATATGGGAACGTTTAATTTTCGCAACGGTTTCTTGTACAAGCTTTCATTTTTCTTTCAGTTTGTATTCGATGTTATAATTTAATGCAGTTATTGCAATTTGTACATAGGGAACAATTTGCCTGATGCAAGTTACAGGGTTCTAACTCGGTCATATTGATAAGAATTTAAAAATACATATGTATATATTATTCACCTGAACAGCCTGACACACCTAAGATCCAACCCGCTGTACAACAAAGACACCTTTAAACTTGGCCCGTTTTTTACATTTACATTACTATTGGGATAATACTCTACGAGGATCCAGATCGGTGATTTGAATTTTATACCAGTTTTACACGAACATAGGACGGATATAGGAAGAAGGTTCGCAGTTATTTTTTATCTGATGGCTCGCGAAAACAGACTGTGATCTGAACACACTAGTTTGAAGGTATTGAAACTTCGCCACGAGGTCTATAGATGGCTCGAAAATAATATTTGCAGCAGAACATATCAAATTGACAAGAAGTCATAATAAAATCAGAATTGATTAAGAGCAATAATAAATTGTAAAATAGTTTGCTTAAATATATAACAAATATTATATTTGACAACCTCACATAATACCGCAAGTAAGGTACCTGAGGGTATTAAGGCCTAGCTAAGGGAGATTTGTAATAAAATGAAAAATATCCAATATAATCAACAAGTTTTATTATTAATCAGTCATATAGTTCAATTACTACAGAGTTAAAACAAAAAATAGCTTCTCTAGCTTAAAACCAAAACAATATATAACTTTAAAAAAAACACTGTCTGTAGGCCTTATTATACTAGGGTAGGGTAAAAAGGCCTATACTTTAAACTATCTAAAAATCAACTTATACAACGTATATTGGTATTCTTGAGATCAATAATCATTAATATAAAGCAATAGGAATCATAGTTGTATTAGAAAATTAAATAAATTGGCTTTATTCACAGCCACCAGGACATTGAAAGTCATCAGTGTCTTCTGCAGTCAAACCGACACACTCTTCGTGGTACCACTTAGAGCAACGTGAACATTTCCGCATTGCGTCTCTTCTATCTTCTTTGCAGGCATGACAGTACCAACTCCCTTGTTTTTGCGATTTCCCTTTGACGGTAGTAGACTTTTTTGCAGATACGACTTTAGTCTTTAGTTTTAGGGTTTAAAGCCTTTTTAAACTTCGTTCTTTCTTTTCCACCTGTTTCAACATCAGTAAAGTTTTTGTCTTGTTTATTTTTCTTTCTTTTGTTATCTTTCTCTTCTTTACTATTTCTCTTCACTTGATTATATTTATCAAACAGATTTTTTGTGACTGAAGTACCTCGATAATTAATCTCTCTGCAGCCTTATACGTACTTAAAGTTCCTCTTTGTACTGCTCTAACAGCTGCGATCAGATTGTCTTCTGATCACAATGCCCGTTTGGGAGGCATCGTGACCGTAAATACTGAAAACAATGATAAATAAATTTAAAATTAACAACTACGCACGTACCACCCACCAGCAAACATTTTAAAAACGCGCTCCTACTTACATAGCAGTTCAAAAAAAAAAGGAGTATAATAAGGCCTACAGTAAAATTTTATAGGCCTTAATATCCGACAACCACATGGTTACAAAAAATAATAATAATATTTTTTATATAACTACAAGTTGTTTAATACGGCAGTCTAGGGACAAGCATACGTTAATGAATAAATGGACTGTCAATAAAGGTTTGAAAATATCATATCTTTCAAATAACTTACGTTTGACTGAAGCCAATTTTTATAATTCGTGCCGCGCGACCATCCCTCTGTATGATTTCGACGACACTGGCAGCACAGACCAATAATGAACCAGACGACCAACTTCATACATTTGGTCTGTTTCGTTGCGACATGTCATTTTTGTCTGTCTTTTTCCAGCAATTTTCAGGATTGCCAGCTCTAAATAAGTAATTTTCATGTATGAGAATAATGAGAAATTTTTGAACACTGTGACGTTGCACATTACCCGTCTCTACCGCACTTACCAGCACTTAAATAGGGTACTCCCATGGGTCTCACCAACTCAAATTTGATTGGCTGTGATGACGTCATAAAGTTGCTATGTTGTAAACCGGTTATTTCCGAATTGGTTACTTCACTGGAAAATAGTAAAGTGCATAACCGTAATTTATCGGAAAAAAAAATCGGATTTTGTATGGACCTCTTTCATGTTAAAGGAAAAAAATAATAAATTAAAACTACAGTCACTTTTGAAACAAAATGTTTATTCCTGTAATATAAAAATATATTTGATATATACTTCAAATTTACAAAAAAATATTGCTATAAATTCATATTAAAGCACCTAAATTGTATGTTTAATGAATTCTGATTTAAAAAATACGTATCTAATATTTTTGAATACATCATCCGAGATCAAAAGAACATCTGATTATAGAGACGAACTATAAACAATCTGGTATTTTGATCCAGTCCGCTCCCCTATTCTTTACTTTAGCTAAAGGTCATTAATTAGTTAAACATTTGTATTTCAAACATCTCAGTTTTTTAAAACAGAATATAACACAATTTAATATAATACAACTACCTGTTTTTAAGGTGCCGTACCCAAAGGTTAATAACAGGACCCCATTATTATGAATAAGAATAAGATTCTTACTGTTACAAGTCTACATACTTGAGGCATGTAAGTTTATTAAGAAAAACCCAACATATTTTGAAAAATGCACAAGAAGAAATGCAAGAACACGCCAAAAAGATAAACTAACTTTACCGTTCATCAGAATTGAAATGTATACAAAAAGCTCATATATAAATGCAATAAGAATATATAACCAACTGCCACCTAGTATTAGAAATGAAGAAAACCTTAAAATATTTGTTAAAACCCTTAGAAATATGCTAATAAGTAAAAGTTAATATAGCCTCACCAAATATTTTGAAGATAAATTTAACAAAAAATAATTAAGTACACTTATAAGCTGTTTCACATTCAATATACTCATATTATGCCACAAAAATGGTTAATTAATAATTATTTGCTATGCCCAAGTGGGTACCATGAAGTACTTATCTTACTAATTATAAAGAGGAAAGATTTGTACCTATTTTTGTATGTTTGTAATGAATAGGCTCAAAGTACTGGGCCGATTTAAAAAATTCTTTCACCAACAGAATGCTCCATTCTTCCAATTTGACATAGGCTACAAAATTATGGATTTGTCTACCCCATGCGAAGCCGGGACGGGCTGCTAGTATTACATAAATAGCTATTGTAAGACCTGCTGTATACTCATGGATGCAATAAATGATTTGTTTCTTTTCGCTGTCTGTCCGTCCATCTGTCTGTACCTAGATTATATCTCAAGAACCGTGTTAGCTAGCGAGTTATAATGTTCACAGATTTTGTATTTCTGTTGCCGCTATTACAACAAATACCTAAAAATAAAAATAATTATTCTTCAATGTAGGTGCACATGCAGGATACTCCAGGTAGTATAAATTGAATGTAGATTTAGTACCGTTGAACATCTGTGCTGCCTTCCCAATTGTCTCCTGAAACATAAAAAGTAACACTTGAAGTAATATGTCAACACATATACCCAATAGTAGCTACTGGAAACTACAAATATATTAAAATCTTAGTTTCGAGCACTAACCTTCATTATATTGTGAAGAGATGCATGACAAAAACGACATTGGTATTATTATGATTATAGCATCTTCACTGGAATCAGGAATTCGCCAAGAAGTCGGATTTATAGATTTAGGCCTGTTGAGCAACTGTGCTATATTCCCAATCGAGTCCTGAGAAATAAAAATCTAATTAAGTGGGTTATTTTGTGACAGCTAATATTTACAAATGTAAAGCCAACATTACCCAAAATATTGTTTTATATCTTCTGATACTTTTTTCATAGATGATTCTTGACTTTTATTGTGGTTGAATCTTTCCCAAGCCACGTTTTTCCTGAAAAACATGAAAAAATATTACAATAAGCTTCTAAAGTAGTACCGTCGTTATTTCTGATTTCTGTAACACAAGTGCTTTATATGATGTTGTCCAATATAATTAATACTATTTAATATTCAAAAATTAAGTAATGGAAGTAGAAATAATTATTTTAATATAAGCAATGTACAGCTCTTTAGCTTTGCCCCATGGGGTAAAATAAAAAATAAAAAATTATGTATTAATTGATATTTACAATGACCCAATCGGTATGGAAAATTTCAAAATAATATGTAAAATACTGGGAGACTGATATGAAACCAGCTGATGAAACCTTTTATTCAATCAGAACTGTTTGCAAAATATGACTTTACTCTAGTAGTACTACTACTACTAGTACATTTACAAAAATAATTATACCCCAGTGTTAGAGCAAGTAGCCCCCGTAAAATTATGCTAATCAATACTAAAATGTGGGAAAAACAATTAAATGGCTAATTTATGTACTTCGTAATCGTACTGATCTGTAACTTGACCCCTTAGTGACTTTAGTTTTGATCAAATCTTCCATTTCGATTGATTTCGGTCTCGAATCAACTCTATGTATTCTACGATTAAAATTAACACACCATTGTCTAACTTGCATCCGGATTACATAGATATAAAAAGACGCAAAAAAGTCATTTTTGTGAACTGTGCAATGAAACCAAGAAATATCCAGATTACTCTGCAATATGGAAATTAAATCGGCATATATATAAACATTACAAATGTTTGGTAAAGATTTATCTATGAGATAGATACATTGCCAAACAAGGGAACTAAGATTTTTTGATGGATAGTATAAAGTTTGTTTATCCGAACTGTATTCGCGACTCGCTACTAATGAGTGTATAAATAGGACTTCATTAGACAATAGCGCTTCTGTGCATGCATTACATTGACCACATTCCAGTTTAGAAAATAACGCACGACAAATTGCACCACCAATGTATGACACACTTTGAGTCTGTAAAATATTTTCTTGTGGGATACAATCAAATATTTCACAATTCAGAAGCTGTAACTCAGCATCAACAGGAGTTTGTTGACGCCGTTGCGATAAGTTAGTTAATGTTCCTAACATTGTATCATCATCAGTGGCACAGTTTGTGTACAACGACTTTCCAGTGGTAATGTTATTAATTAATAATGTTTTGAATGCAGATACAAAGTGGCTACAATCCGGGTTAGTATTGAAACCACCTTGTGATCTAATTTGCCCAAAGAAATTTTCT
This sequence comes from Glyphodes pyloalis, assembly GCA_037074685.1. Lineage (NCBI taxonomy): Eukaryota > Metazoa > Arthropoda > Insecta > Lepidoptera > Crambidae > Glyphodes > Glyphodes pyloalis. Next base: position 7,196,699 of record JAYKKO010000020.1, read on the forward strand.
AGTGGGTCTTGGTTAAGACGTCTCAGACTCAAGAATTTTACCCAATCAGATTTTTGTAAATCAGTCCAAAGGCACCTGATGGTTTTAATAACAAGTATAAAATTCTTTAAAGAAATTGGGTTCCTCTCCCTTTCATCTGAGGCGTCGAATTTCATTGACTCTAATTTTTTCACAGCTTCACACCAAAAGGTCAAATGTTCTGAATTGGCAGATAATGATTGCTGTAATTTACCGCGAGAGTAACCACTGCTATTTAAACTATCAAATAAATCGTTAATGAATAGCAAAAGATCAGCTGTGAAGAAACCATCCTCAATGTTAACCCCTGGAATATTAAATCCATGTTCTTCTGTCAGTTGGTGCAGCGACTTCATGTAGACTTGTAGGGCAGTAGACACCTGCCTGCTGAACACCTGCGCTGCCAATTTGACCTGAAAAATGAATACAATGCGATTTGAAATAAATTTTCATATTAAAGTAGCAGACATAATGCCTGATTGCTGGAATATAAATCTGACTAAATCCACTTATTAATCTAATAAACCATCCAAGAACCCACTAAAATTAAATAATATTTCATCAAAATCAGTAAATTCTTAGGAACAATTTTATAGACAACAACAAAATAATTATTTTATTTATTTATTTAAAAACTTTATTGCACAAATAGGTACAACAGGTGGACTTAATGCTAGGGGCATTCTCTACCAGTCAACCCTTGGGTCATGCAGATAGTTTGTATATGGGTGCGGTAACATGGGAGAAAAAAAAAAGAAATCATTTTAAACAACAATAAATTAAGCATTAAAAATAACATTACGGCATCTTTAAATATACGATAATAATACACATACTATATAAATTAATTCGAATATGATATATAAAATATGAAGGTATACTTAGATTTACATAATATTAATAATTTATAGATAAAAACAAATATCTACATAACTATAAATTCAGGAGATAAATAAATTGGTTCAGCAATTGACAAATTCATGACTATCATTACCTACTTGTTAGCGAGAGAGAAGAAGTATTCACGAACTTTATTTTTAAAAATTCCCTTAGTCAGGGATTGTCGGATATCAGCGGGCAGAGCGTTCCAAAGCCGAGCGACTTGCACAGTAAAAGACTTAGAGAAGAAGTCACTTTGATGTCGAGGAATGTTTAAGCTTAGGTTGTCTGAGGAGCGAAGAGATCGGTCATGAGATTGACAGAGATATTGAAATTGTTTTGTTAGATAGGATGGGGACAATGGATTGTGAAGAATATTGAAGAATTATGATCATAGTGGCAAATAATTTTATAGAAAATACATATTTAATTTACCCAAAACTATATTATATTCGACGACCTCCGTAGCCGAGAGGCGAGCGGGCCTGACTTTGGCGTCGTGCCATCTCTGAGGTCCCGGGTTCGATCCCCGGTCGGGTCAATATAGAATAGAATAGAATAGAATAAATGTTTATTTAGCACACAAAATAAGACAGTACAAATAAAGGAAAATTAAAAAAAAAAGAAAAAGCAAACAAAATATGTGCTAAAAAGGCTCCCAACTCAGCAATATGTCGGGACACCCATAATAGAGTCTCGCGACGCTGATTTTCAGTGGTCGCCTGTTTAAAAATAAAGTAATTACATAAGACAAATTAAAATTAAAATACGGCACAGTGGTGATAAATACATCTTATAAAGAACAACATCCCATAACCTAACACACTTACATAACATAAAAAACATTAAAAAAGAAACATATACATACACTCAAACAAACCATACTTCTTTAAATTAACAATAAACCCATACATGATACAATGAAAAACAACACAAACAATAGACAATGTACGTCAGAAAGTTATAATATTCAACTACATAATTAAACTAAAAAAAATAAATGGAACTAACGCTAAACACAGACGCTAAGCACAAAGCACACCATCCCTTTGGATGCCTAACAGATAATTTTTATATTTAATTTTGAAGTTACATTTTGTTTTGCAATTCCTAAGTGGTGGAGGTATGTTATTCCAGCATTTCGTGGCTGCATAGCGGAAGCAGCCCCGAAATGCCGCTGTGGTGTGCTTTGTGTAGGATAGCTTATAAGCGCCTAATATGGGAAACTATCTTTTCTATATTATCTCGGGTTTGGGTGTTGTGGTACCGTTGTTGTTTCTGATTGCTGTAACACAAGTGCTTTAGCTACTTACCACAGAATCAGAGCAATGTATGTGATGTTGTCCAATATTTATTTATATTTATATTTATTAGATAGGAACGTACAAAACAAAACTGATCTGTATTTAGAAATATTTCAAGAAGTCTACAAGAAAAAATAATTACCTTCATCTTGTCATATGACTGTGGATTGATATGTTTGTCAGTCAATTTCGTAGAGCGTGCTCGACCCCCACTTCCATCCACTCGGTACAGCATCTCTAAAAATTTCCATTGCGCTCGTTTACCATCATAAATAATGTCTTTTTTATGAAAATTGTTTCTAAAACATTTCAATAAATGGGGGACATCAAAAATATGGTATACCACATCATTATCAACTTTGTAATAAAATATTACATCTGTTAAATCAGAATTACGTAATAGGTCAGCTCGAGTATCAGCTATTAATGACTTTATTGCAGCTACATTTGCTGAGCCTTGGTCACTGACTGTTGCTCTTACAACAAAGCCAGCATTTGATATGGCACGAATTACTTCTTTAATAATGTTTTTTAAAACAAACGTTTTTACCCCGTCTCTTACAAAATAAAAAGCAATAGGAAATTTCCATTCAGAAAATAGACCGCGTAACATGAATACTAATGCTTTGTCTGCAATGTTTGAACTACGTTTACCAGAACCAAGGTCTTCAAAGCCCTCAATTACACCAGAGTGAAAATTAAAATGCAAATTTTTACTAATAGCCATTTCATCAAATAACAAAGTGCATTGCCTTTCGGCTTCCGTTTTACCAATAGCAGCATCAGTTAAATGTTGTATAATAAAATCATTAATACCAGGTCTTAATGGGATATTAGACAGTAATGAATTTAATGAATTTTTGCAAGGTAAAATTAAATATTTTCTTAAAAATGCATAACATTTTGGAGAAAGTTTAAAAAGGGATAAGGCAAAGGCTTTTTCCTCAGTAGTGTATCTGCGGCCCTTTGTTTTAACACCAGTCAACCTTAGTTGAGAATCAATTAAAAGTTTTCCAAATTTGTGTAAACTTTTGTATTTCTTTAAAAAATGTAAAGTTTTTGGACATATTAAATCAAATTTATGCTTTAGATTACTATATTTAAGATTCATAAGGCGACATTGTGCTTTCAAAGAATTATTAAGAAAACGAAGTCTTTGTTTTCTGGGTGTGTTATCATTGCCACAAAATGGTAATCTACGTTTGAAACTATGTTTTCTGGGCACTCTCCTAGTAACTCTATGAACTGGAGTAGTGGTTAAAGCGACTGGTGTTGATGAGGGCATTGCTTGAAAATTTAAACCATCAACTTGATGAATTGTTGTTTGGGATGAATTTTCTGAAGGATCTAAGTTTACTTCACTAAGTGAAGTGGAAGGATTTTGTACAAAGGCAGTGGATATTGGACAGGGACTTGGGGTCGGAATCGGATAAAGACTAGACCCTCTTTTCACAAAAGCAGGTTTATTATAAAAAGTGACCCCCTTTAGCGATACTTCATCTAAATGCCGAGATGGGATGGCGTCATTTGTCAGTCTGTATTGTTGAGTGATATGATCTGGGCGGAAATGAAGAGGGCAAAATCTAGCATTTTGAAGTTGCATTAAATTCAATTTGGTTAAAAAAGGGCAAACTTTACACCATGCTTTCCAACGAGGTTTATCTGTGTAAGGGGCTAAAAAAAGCTTTACATAAGCTACAGAGCTGAGGCAACCGGGTACAGCGCAAAGAGAAGGCATTTTCTTAGAAATAAAAAGTTTTACAATGTTAAAGTTACTTACATCTGGCTCCAAAACAAAGAACTACAAAAACACTACAGGAACTATCTACAAGAGATAAAGTAAAATGTAAAAATGCTTAGCAATATGTGAATCCTCTTCAATTTCAGTAACCCTCGAGCGCGAAACGCGAGAAATAAAGAATAATACCAAAGAAAACTGACGAAATTGCAAAGGGCGGTCGGTATTTTTAAAAATATTATGACATTTAACCCTTTAAAAAAAACTTTCATTAATACCTTTTTTATGAATGAACAATATCAAGTGAAATGGCAGATATAGAAAGAGATGGGGTAGTGCTACTCTTATGTATTTTTCGCTAGTGTGGATGAAATAACTGCGCGACAGAAAATTTTCGCCTGTTGGTAGTGCGTGACTGGCAGGGGGAGACGCGCAAGCGGTCGCCTGCCGCTTCGCAGCGACTTGTATACGCTCTGAGCTTGTGTGAGTGTAACCTTGAGTGTCCGCTACTCTATTTCGTACGTTTTTTGATACTTAGGCCTTATTGCCCGATAGGCCTTATAACCCGCGGGTACCTTAGTGTTCTGTTCTGAACTTGTGTTCCAGAAATAAGAAACACATTTTGACAACCTCGGTGGCGCAGTGGCTAAGGGAGGCGGCTAAAGCGCGAAAGGTCCTGGGTTCGATTCCCGGTCAGATCAATTTGGAAAACGAACTTTTCTAAATTGACTTGGATCTGGGTGTGCTGGGAGGACGCCCCCAGTTAGTAACCGTCGTCTGGTGCTCATAGTACAAGGGGAAACCTTAGTTTGAGACCAGGTCATTGGTGTGGTTGTCAGGTGCATTTATTATAAGAAACAGTGACGGTCAACAACACCCAGACCCGAGAAAATATTGAAAAGTTAGTTTCCCCGTTCGTTTTCCCGTTCGACCCCAATGGATAGGTCGGGTTAATATAGAAACGAACTGAACGAACCCGGTATCTCAGATAAGGATAACACAATAATAGTTTTTACACCTTTAATAAGTAGGTACCTAATTTACATTTTTGGATTGTTAGTAAAGATGAAATAACGTAGCCGAGAGGCGCGCGTGCTGGACTTTGGCGTCGCGCCATCTCTGAGGTCCCGGGTTTGATCCCCGGTCGGGTCAATATGGGAAACGAACTTTTCTGTATTGTCTCGGGTCTGGGTGTTGTGGTACCGTCGTAGTTTCTGATTTCTGTAACACAAGTGCTTTAGCTACTTACCACAGAATCAGAGCAATGTATGTGATGTTGTCCAATATTAAAAAAAAAAAAAACATAGTGTTACTAAGTTATACTAGAGCTTACTAACTGAAAATTAATTGTAAATCGGCCAAGTAGTTTTGATTACGAACAAAAATTCAAATGATTCCACTTAGTACCTAATAATTATTACAAGTGTAGACTAGGATTAATATTAAATAAAACAACTCCTTAGAAGTAAAGTTACTCTTGTTTATAGCGACTCAAAACCTCCACTTTGGTGGCATAGTACGACCACAACGCGGCTTCTTAGCACATGGATCAGGCGGCGGGGGGGGACACAAGTTTAGGTTATCAAACACTTGTTGACAGTTGCCAGGGCAATCTGGTTCCCTGGGAGGGCACTCCTGCACGCAACTCTCGACCTTACGACACCTTGAGCGGAGGGCTGAGCGAAGAATGTCCTTCGTCGGCCCGAGACCGTCTTCCGAGCTTGAAGAACTCTGGTCGGCATCTAGGACATCCTGAAATCGTATCAAGAAACAACGGTAGTCGTAGCAGGTTTGATCCAAGCCAAATCAAATATTTGTAGCTACGAACTTTTGCTACTGTTTTGTTTCTAGGCGTTTATAAATTTACTAGCGGCCTGTTTCATCTCCAAAAAGAGGTTGATAAAAGACTGTAACACCGCAACAACATATTATAAATATTAGATATTAAGTTTTAAGTATTTTGTTTCAAAAACATTTATGTAATACAAACTTCCAACTTCTTTAGGTATATCCCCTAAGGGGTAAAGTAAAATCCGTTCTTAGAGGATGTCTCGCTCAGTACCAGCGACAGTACTACAACAAACAGAACAGAGGCAATACAGAAATTAAGAGAGGTAGGGCATAGCGATTTATCGCTCGAACTGCAGCAGCTCGACTGGTGAAATTCCTCCACCTTACAGAAGACCGCTGCCAAATAACAATCACTTCTGTTTTGTTGTGTTTCTGCGAGTGAGTAGGTAAGGCTTCCAGAGCTCCTGGGGGGTGCAACATTAGTAGCAGGGGTAAGGCCTTCAAGGTTAGGGCGACAAGTCCAGTAACAGATTTATTATGCTGTACTTGTCGCCCTTAAGCTAGGACCTCATTACCACTTAACATCAGGTGGGATGAGGTCAAACTTGAAGTGTAGGTAATAAAAAATATATATATTTATTTTTTGTATTGACATGATCTGGTATCGAACCCGAGATCTCAAATATGGCGTACCGCCAAAAACCGCTCGCCTCTTGCCTAAGGTCATCAGGACCCTAAAATGACATTACCTTCAACAGATGGTACAAGAAGTAAGCATCATTGCTATGCAACAGTCCTCCATGTTTAGGGTCATGTCCTTGCCTATTTCTGCCCTCTTTATACTCATCAGCATCAGGGTCTAACAGTCCATCATCATCACCGACATCATTGAACAGGTCGTCAAAGTCTGACCTAGGCTTACTACCAAGGTTTAAGTAGACCACAAGAGGTTTGGCCGAATGGCGTCCGAGTAGGCTATTTAGAAGGCTTGAGGAATCTGCAGTTTTAGATGAGTAGACAGCCTGAAAGATGGTAGAAAAATTGTACACTTATTCATTTGGTTGGATATCTGGGGGCAGGGCAATGGCCGAGAGAAAAATCTGAACTGAGCTAACCGCAAGTTATTGTAATCTCTGGCTTAGGCGATGTTTATTTTCCCCTCTGCCGAATATGTTTAGAACTACATACTTATGTTGGAAGAGCAGCAAGCGCGATACGTGAAGGTCGCGGGTGCGAGCCCCGCACCAAAAGCGGAGATGATTTTTTTCTGTTTATTTAAAATATTTTAAGACCGCTAGTGCCGCGTAAAGCCCTTTAAAATATACAGAATACAAGTCACGTAATTTTTAGCATACAAACAAAAGATACTAAGATACGAGTACGTTGATATTAAATTTAGCGTAACGTCACTTCTTCGCACAGTTTCTACGAATTAGTAACGTGAACACACCCTTACACTGATTTTCGATGCGCTGTATAATCGTCAATACTGATTTATTTGATGGTGCAAATAATACGTTTTCATTGTATTTTGAAAATCTAATTAAATGGAAGAAATTGAATTTACAGGCGCTAAAGGATTGGGCAAACATAAGTTCACTTTATAAGTGCCTATAAAACCAATTTCTTACATAAATAAATATGTATATTTTGCTCTGAACTGAAGCATTAATTTTATTACCAAGCCAATTTTTTAATTATAAGAATAGGGGTATTACTATACTATTTTTAAAAAGTAACTCAAAAATGGATTAGGGAAAGGTATATTAGTGTGATATTCAAAGAGGTTTTTATTATTGTACAGAGGGGCAACGCCGCCAGCGTACTGGGCACCATGCCGCAAGACGGTGAGCTAGACGACGTGTATATTTTGTAAGTTTTTGATGCTTGTTTTATTTTATTTTATTGAATTTTGTATATTTGTACATATAATGTAGTTTTTATTTAGTTTTAATTATTTCTTTTTTTTTGTAAATTACGTTTAGTTATAATTCATGTAATTTATGACACAATATAAAATATACAAGAGGTTTTTACTTTCATGGAATTGCAAATACACTTACTTTAATAACATATAAGTATAAAAAATTAAGAGCTCCGTGGTGGATTAAACTGGCCTTCATCTTGGCTTCAACTGATTACTTGTTTTGTTTACGCACCAACGTGAAGCTTCGATGCACTTAACGATTTGATTAATTAACTGCATTGTATAAAATTCACTACAAAATCCAAACACAATATGTTTTGAAAATTCTTGTGCTTGATAAATACATTAATTAAAAAAATACATCTTAACTTTCTTTTTAAGTACCTACCTGGCATCCAAATTTACATTTTGGAAACTCATACTCTCTAAGCTCATAACTCATGATTAAATTTAAAGAATTGATTCAATGATGTACCCATTCACCATCTCGAACATTTACATAATAGGGAGTGGACTGGATCGATAAAATCAGATTGTTTATGTACAGCTAAACAAAAAAATAGTCTTCTATTTTCATGTCTACATATTGTATTTTGTAATAAAAAAATACTTAGATAAATGATTCCAAGTTGCGAGGTGGGGTCTCGTTACGTGTAACAAATGTACCATGACGTCATGTGATAATTCCTTTCAATGTACAGTCGCCGTCAGATATATCGGAGCAGACAAAGTGACCAAATACTTCTGAACAGTTAAAATGTCAAAAAGTTCCATACACCACAAGTTACCATTAATATTCATTAGTTCAATAATATCCGAGCAGATGCCAATAACATCTGAACACTCATAACGTCCATATGTGTCACGCACGTCATGTGTCTCATTTAGCTACCTGTATATATGAGTGTTCAGATATTATTGGTAAGTTGTGTGTATAGAAATTATTGACTAACATCTGCTCAGATATTATTGAAGTAATGAATGTTCAGATATTAATGGTAACTTGTGTTGTATGGAACTTTTTGACATTTTAACTGTTCGAGATATTTGGTCACTTTGTCTGCTCCGATATATCTGACGGCGACTGTAACTACCTATCGCCGTTGTTTTTTGAATAGGTGGCATTTGAAAAAACGCGTTTTCCATACTTTTGGATAATATAACAGGCGGACTAATAACCAAATTTTAGTTTGCTTCCCTATTTGCTCCTTTTGAAGGATTTAATGTTAAAGGAAGGAGGAAACACATGAGCCGGCAACGAGTTCCACTTCTTAATGGTGCGGCAAAGATAGGAGTTACCAAATTGGTTTTGTTCGCGATGGAATATTTGTAAAATATTGTACAAGTTCTGTTGAATAAATTATATCACTATTAATATTATAAAGGCGAAAGTTTGTGTGTATGTATCGATGGATGGATGTTTGTTACTCTTTCACTCAAAAACTACTAGATGGATTTTCATGAAACTTTACAATATTATACCCATAGATTTATTTTACTTTCCTTATTCTAAGATTATACCTCATACATCACAATAACACATAGGCTACATTTTACGAAGATTTGATGTGAATTGAAAAAATATGACGATTTGAATACGCGTTGACAAATGAATGCGCGATACGTGATGGCGAACGAAATTTTTAAGTTAGAGATATGAAACTTGAATAAAATTAAAATATGGACCCCATTTCTTTCGAACATCAGGGGAGATAGGGTTAAAATCGACCATGAAAGTATGTAGTCCACGCGAACGAAGTCGCGGGCACAGCTAGTATTTAAAACATAGATATCTGTTTCTGGTCTAGTGGTAACGAGTTTGACACATGATGCAAAGGTCGTGGGTTCGATTCCCGCTAGGCCAACATCTTTGTGTGTTGTTTTTAGATTGATCACTATCTTGTTCTATATGATATAATATTCCATACCGTCAGAAGGGCATGCGTTTAGTCAGTCCTGATCTCTCTCGGGTTGTGATGGTCTACCGTCCCATCGGACTATGAGAGTGAAGGAAGAGAAACTGCACTTGTGTTTGCACAAACGTTCGAGCACTTTAAATTTTGTGCTTTTTTTGTTGATCTCAATGAGATCGGCCGTCTTAGCCTAAATCAGTCAGTATCTATAAACATTTTCTCTCCATACACCTTCACAACCGTTACAAGTGAAAAGAGGCATATATGGATCATATCATAAATATCAGATCATAGGCCAAAGGGCTTAAGTACCCTAACTGAAAACCACGAAAACAACCTTTTTTTATTAAAAATAATAAAATTGATCTTCATATTAATAAATTGTACAAAATTGGCTTCAGTATAATAATACTTAAAGCAATAGCTTTAAGCTAAAAATGATGTGCAAAATAATTATAATGTCTATGATTATGCGACTAAAAGAAATGCTTATTGCAATGGTTTTTAGAATTTAGATAATTATTAGATAGGGATGATAGTGCAACATTTAGTGAGCTAAGAAAAAAAATACAGATTCATTATAAAAGAAAAAGTGTCAAAGGCAAAATAGAAAATTAATTGAAAATAGGTTTAAAATACTGAACACTATAATCAAACCGAGGGACTGACTTCACCACGGGTCTTCCATTACACCATCCTTATGCAAAAACGAAATTTAACCTCAATTTTTTGCGCAGCATCCCATTGGCAAATCAGTAAACAAATAAACAGAAGAAAGCATCCTAATTCGTAGTCAAACACGACCCACGTGTCGGTTCTGTACAAATAACTTCGAATAGACACCGTGCCAGGGGACTGTGACAAAGAATGTGTTTACAGACAGGTCACTTAATACGATACTGTGTGAAAAGGTAGCTTTTCCTTACGAATATAGGGAAGGAGAGGAATTACGTAAAATGAACAAAACGTTTTTTTGTATTTCTGTAAACATAATACGTTAGATAACTAACTTTTGTTCCAGATAGATTACTGTAGAATATAACACACATTTTTTTTATTTTATTTTAACAACAAAAAAGTGATTGTTATTTGGCTGCGGTCTTCTGTTAGGTGGACGTATTTCACCAGTCGGGCTGCTCCAGTTCGAGCGATAAATCGCTATGCCCTACCTCTCTTAAACTTATAACTAATTAGGTAGCTACATGCTATTGAGATACGCAATGGGTTTGGACAATCCATCAATCCATCCATCAGCCTCTTTTTGTCCTCTGCTGGACATAGGCCTCCCCTACAGAACGCCACAACGCGCGGTTCTGCGCTATCTGCATCCAGCGGCTCCCCGCACATCTGACGATGTCGTCAGTCCATCGTGTTGGGGGCCGCCCCACGCTGCGTCGTCCGGTACGTGGTCGCCACTCGAGGACCCTCTTTACCCAACGGTCGTCGGTCCTACGAGCGATGTGGCCTGCCCATTGCCACTTCAGCGTGCTAACTCTTCGGGCTATGTCGGATACACCGGTCCTTCTACGGATCTCCGTATTACGGATCCGATCACGTAGGGAAACGCCGAGCATAGCCCTCTCCATAGCATAGTTTGGACAATATCTAAACAAAATTAGGCTTTTAAGCAGTAAATCCACATTTTACTTTTCGACCCTTCTGATACTGCAAACTCGTGTATTCTATAGCCATGTTTGGAAGTTTACAAAAATATTTAAACATGGATGTCTCGCCAACAAATTAAGAGTGTTTTCCTCAAGTTAGGTGAAATTTTTAAGGTAAATAAGGTAAATGGTAATTCAGAGGTAAGGATACGTTTTGATAAGTATTTAGCTTGTATTTAACATTTTCAATACCTTTTAAATCGTAAAAGCGTTTTTAGGGTTCCGTAGTCAACTAGGAACCCTTATAGTTTCGCCATGTCTGTCTGTCTGTCCGTCCGAGGATAATCTCAGAAACCGTTTGCACTACAAATATGTATATTAAATATATAAATCAACAACGTAAATCACGTCAAAAAAGTGCAAAAATAAAAAATAAAAAACAATGTTTTTTTAGGGTACCAACCCCCTACACGTAAATTGGGGAGTGTTTTTTTTTTTAAATTTTAATCCCAACATGTGATAAATCGTTGGATAGGTATTTAAAAATGAACAGGGGTTTATTAAGATCATTTTTTGATAATTTTAATATTTTGGGAAATAATCGCTCCAAAAGAAAATAAAATAGTGTCCCCCCCCCCCCCCTCTAACTTTTGAACCATAAGTTCAAAAAGAATTAAAAAAATCTAGAATATAGAACTGCATTAAGGCTTTCTAGGAAAATTATTTTGAACCTGATGGGCTTGACAGTTTTTGAAATTTTTGAAAAAATATTTTTTTAATGTATACCTATGTCAAGTCAATGTTACACACAGATAGCCCATTTTTGTAACTTTAAGTGGGGATACTTAAGTATTGTGATGCACTGAAAACTACGGAACCCTACACTGAGCGTGGCCCGACACGCTTTTGGCCGGTTTTTTATTGTTTTGCTTTTATAAAATAAGCGACCTGTTCCGGCTTCGTACGGGTGCATGAGTTCGTCATCTGCACTAAAATATGTATCTATCTATACTAATATAAAGGTAAAGAGTTTTTTTTTATTTTTTGAACGCGCTGATCTTTGAAACTACTCGTTTTAAACATTTAAAATAATTTAACGGGTCAAAACGCGACACCATTTTTATTTAGTAGTTAATACGAACTACTTACTGCCCGACGTTTCGGTTAGGTTGCACCAACCGTGGTCACGAGCTGACTTACGTGTGACCACGGTTGGTGCAACCTAACCGAAACGTCGGGCAGTAAGTAGTTCGTATTAACTACTAAATAAAAATGGTGTCGCGTTTTGACCCGTTAAATTATTTTCAATGTTTAAAATGGAACGCGAAAGTCTTAAAATGTATACTACTGGTTTTAATTGAAAAAATATTTCTTTCTTAGATAGTCCATTGCTTGAGGCAGGCTTCAGACTATATGACATCACGCTGTGACTAATAAGAGCGAATAATCAGTGAAATAAATAAATATAAATATATTGGACAACATCACATACATTGCTCTGATTCTGTAGTAAGTAGCTAAAGCACTTGTGTTACAGAAATCAGAAACAAAGACAGACAGACCCGAAAAAATACAGAAAAATTAGTTTCCCATATTGACCCGACCGGGGAACGAACCCGGAACCTCTGAGATGGCGCGACGCCAAAGTCCGGCACGCTCGCCTCTCGGCCACGGAGGTCGTCAAGAATGGTAGAACAATTTTCAAAACAGTTCAGTAGTTTTAGATCTTCTTAAATACAAACAAACAAACAAGAAATCAATCTTATTTCTTTTAATAATATCATGAGAGAATAGATTTGTTTTATATTGCACTTCAAGATTTGTTTTTGATTGCAATTCAACCTCATCCCACCTAATTTTGAGTGGTAATGAGGTCCTAGCTTAAGGGTGACAAATGCAGCATAAAAATGCTGTTACTGGACTTGCCGCCCTTACCTTGAACTCTGCTACTAATGTATCACCCCCCTCCAGGAGCTCTGAAGGACAGATGAAAACATAACCCTCTTTTATTACTTCGTCGGGTAAAAATAGAGTAGTAGATTATAAACAAATACTGTTTGCTTACATAAGTTCCAATTTCCGTAATTAATCTCGTGTTACTCAAACAGGATGTTAGAAATATAAACTAAAACTAAAATTAATTAATCCCGCATTGCTTATCGGAGCAGAAAGTTAACCTTAGCGACTGAGATTGGTATATTGGGCACTTTTACCGTAGCTCTCAACTGGGTCGGGTAAAATGGCGACTACTGAGCAAAGACTAGGCTCTTTTGTTTTCTTCTGTGCGGTATTTGTCTATGTAAGTAAATGTCTTATAATACTTTTCCATCTTTTTAATGCAAAGGCGTACCGTGCCGGTGCGTTGGTGTAGGTCCCACAAACAAAGACTTTTTTATAGGATTTTTTTTTTATATTACACTTCAAGATTGACCTCATCCCACATGATGTTAAGTGGTAATGAGGTTCTAGCTAAAGGGTGACAAGTACGGCATAATAAATACGTTACTGGACTTGTCGCCCTTACCTTGAAGGCTTGACCCCTGCTACTAATGTAGCAGGGGTCAGGAGCTCTGGAAACCTTACTCACACGCAGGAACACAACAACACAGAACTGATTGTTATTTGGCTGCGGTCTTCTGTAAGATGGGGGTATTTCACCAGTCGGGCTGCTCTAGTTCGAGCGATAAATCCCTATGCCCTACCTCTCTTAAAATTCTATTGAAAATAATCAATAAAAGTTTTATAATTAATTTGATACTTTTATTGAGAGGAATACCACTGATTTTGTTGACGTTATTATACATATATGAGAACACGTAAGTAAATGAAAATTTCTCTACAATCCGAGAAGTTCCAAGAAATCAGCCTCGAGAGTTATCGAGACACGAGAAATTGAGAAGCTCCAGGAATCATGAACCCTAGTTAGGATTAATCACCTCTCGGCTATGGAGGTCGTTTAAAAAGTTCAAACAATTTGGGTATTCCCAAGATTAACAACATTGTTGCTAATAGAGCTGGCCACACATACTAAACCTACTTGATGTAAATTTCTATGATAAGAAAAGAGAAATAAATTACTTGCGATCTTAACAAACATTAATCTGCTCCTTAATTTTCAGTTCATCAACACAACTGCAGCTGACAACGGTCTGCTTGCTCAGCTCTACAAGAGGGCCTCTGAGAAGAACCGACCTCTAGTACTGGTCATCGACAATGGTCAGGGGAAGGTAGACGACCGGGAAAGGTCAGCTGAAGTACAAACCTATAAGAGGCACACATCTCTCCCCTACACATACCACCATCAGGTAACTATAGTTGGAGAAGGTAGGTTAATGAACGCTAATGCTGTGATAAGTCAGGTTTCCCTAATTTCTCACAACATCACTAGTGAGTTCATGAGGTTGGAACCGGGAAGTTTTAAGAGGTAGTTTAGTAAGTCAGGAGACTTTCTCAGCGCAGGTTTCATACACGCCGTCACCTCCATTTGATGACGGAACAGAGCATCAATGGATTTTCTACCGCAAAAGAAAAATAGGTTAATAGCAATCGGCTAACATATTGGTTTGGTTTTACAATTTCTTTAATTAAGTTTTTTACTTAAGCAATCGTCATATCCGATATATATTATAATTGCGGGAGTTTGTAAGAATTAAAAACTATTGTATGAAATTTGGAAGAAAGATAAATGAAATTCAAAATTAACATAATAATAGGATACTTTTGAGTTTTATATAATACGAACAAAAATAAAAAAAAAAGTTAAAAATACTCTAATGAAAAAATGGAATGAAATTGCAAATACTGTATTAATCTTTTTAGACTACACTAGGATTTTTCCATTATATTATCATTTAACCTTGTTTATTTAAAGTAGTATAACACTGAATAATATTTTTTACTTTTGAAAATAGTAATTGTCGAGTTTCTTAGAGGTTCTTTGGTGATGTCATCAACCATCTGAATATGGTGAGGGAGTACCTAATTTGGCAGTGACGATACATAATTGCATTACTTTGACAAAACCTAAATCTCTAAAAAATATGAATAAAGTTATTTTATATTCTTAAGACCAACCGTCTAGGGTTTTGTGATTTACTTTACACTCACCAATATGGCTGAACCTGATTATATTGAAGCTTGTGTCCAGCAATGGAATTACTTATTCTTCTGGCTTTCAAGTTGTTATTTGAATCCGTTGAACCTTTGATACTCTAAAACCCTCTCGTTTTAATGCCAAACAACTATATTACTTTATTTTATGTATAGAATTTCTGGGCCAATAGTTTCACACCCGGTTTTTAATAATAAAATATGTTTACAGGCTTCCCACGAGGTTTCCAATACAAATAGACACAGACAACTAAAACAAAGAAACGAAAAAGGATTCCCCTATAGAGCAAATTCTAACTACAACGACCGCAAGAAGAGAAACCACGAAGTTGACAGACTGTACCAAAGCATACAGAAACTATTCCGATATGAACGCAACGGTAGGCTCAGGTCCAAAGGCAAGTCACCACGTCACGATTACCAGACCAGGCTGAGGAGCAGGGACCAAGATGTGCCTTCAGTTAGGCCGCGCGATAGGGAAGACAGAGAGGAGCAAGAAAGGCGGGACCGTGAAGATAGAGACAGGAGAGATCGAGATAGGCCAGATAGGAGAGATAGGGAGGAGCAAGATAGGCGTGAGCGAGAAGAGAAGGATAGAAGGGACCGCGAAGATAGGGACAGGAGAGAGAGAGATCGGCCAGATAGGAGGGATAAAGAAGTACAGGATAGGCGTGAACGAGAAGATCAAGATAGAAGGGACCGCGAAGATAAGGACAGGAGAGAGCGGGAAAGGTTAGATAGAAGGGACAGAGAGGAGCAGGATAGGCGGGACCGTGAAGATAGAGACAGGAGAGACAGAGAAGAGCAAGATAGGCGAGACCGCGTTGATAGGGACAGACCCGATAGGAGGGATAGGGAAGATCAGGATAGGCGAGAACGCGAAGATAGGGACAGGAGAGATAGGGAAGAGCAAGATAGACGAGACCGAGAAAATAGGGATAGAGGAGACAGACCGGATAAGGACAGGCAGGACAGAGTCGATGTTAAAGACAGTGCAAGTGCCCAGATACCGGTGGTCAAGAAACTGCTCAGGTCCCTGAACTGTGCTGCGAAAGACGAATGCGAAGACTCTTGCAACAACTATTACAATGGGCAGAATCAAAATGAATGCGCGACAACTTGCGAAGAGCAATTCTCCTGTGACGAGGAGGAAGAAGAGTACGAGGACCCTTGCGAGGAATGTAAGAGCGGTGGGTGTGGTGAGCCTCAGTGCGGTGGCAGTACTAAGGGTGAAGTTCTGGTGACAGAGGAACCTGGCTGCAAGAGGTGTTAAATGAATAAATTCCTTCAATGTCGCAACTGTGGTGTTTTATTTGAAAAAATATTCTTCTGTGTTTTATTTGCGGAGTGTATTAAGTACTAGGGTTAGAAAAGACCAATATGAATCAGTTGTCTTTTGTTTCGCATTTAATCTACCTTCTAGTACTTATTATGCAAATAGATCTGATATCCCTACTAATGGTGGTAGCCGGTAGATGATATCAATTAAACGCAAATGTGTATGTAAGTTTGTATTGAAAGGAGGTATTTTAGACCACATAATATCAGTCATAGTATTTTGAAACTTTCTTTCATATTGGCGTCGCGCCATCTATGAGGTCCAGTGTTCGATTCCCTGTTGAGTCAATATAGAAAACGATCATTTCTATACTGTCACGGGTATTGGATTAGATATTGTGGTACCGTCGTTGTTTCTGATTTCTGTAACACAAGTGCCTAACTACTTACCACAGAATCAGAGCCATGTGTGTTTAGTTGTCCTCTATTCTCTTATTTAAAGAAACCGGTCGCTTTTTCATATTTATAATTTTGAAATATCATGTTGGGGGTTATCTGTGGTTGTGCGTTTGAGTTTCAAAAATTGTTTTCTTTAACACGTTTCATAAAACCTTTGACCACTAAAACTTATTTGCTTTATCGAATAAAACAAAAAAGTTTTCACTTGTGACACTTTCACATGTATTTGATATATTTGTTGATAAATAAACAAGCTATTAATCGGGATATTTTATCAAACCTAATTAGTAATAGACCTATTCTGTTATATTTCATCGAGTTGGAAAACTGATTGAACTTAGGATTTTAATTGGGTTATTCTGGAGAATGGCTGAGCAACCTAAGGTAAATAGACAATACTTTTGCATAATAGTAGTAACAATAAAACAGAAAACTGCATTCTTAACAATTAAAATAAAAATTAAATCATGTTTGCATTTTCATACTATGGCAAAAATATGCTAATTTAGCAAATATCACATGAGATTGCAGAGTTAGGTCAAGTCTGAATAAATTTTACCAGGGGAGTGGCAAAAAATCTTTAGATACCCTTATATAGTAAGGAGCGAAACTTTATTTTTTAAATTTTATTGTTACTCAAACAGCAACGATATAAAAACTCAGAGCAGTCATTAAAGTGATTTTGATGATTTTTCTTAGAAAGGCGATATTTCGACGGTTATACCATGATATTAAATATGGGATCTGCAGAAAAATCTGAAGTAGGATTTTTGTGCTAAAAATCATTTTCATAATGTTATGCGCATAAATTTTGGGAATTCATTTTTATATATTGATAAAATATTACAAAACTCTAGACTACAAATTTTTCATACTACAACATGAAACATTGACTACAAATTTTTGTCAATCTATTTACAGAAAGAAAAAGAAGATTCTGAGCTCAATGAGGTAGATATAAAGATAACATTAATTTACCAACCTATAAACTTTTTCCCATATCTATCGACGAAACTATTTTTAATTCCGTAGCTAACTAGGTACCAAAGACAGAAAGAAAGAAAGCGAAGTGTTCTTGGGAAAAGTAGAAACAGTTAAAACTACCCCCAATTGTCATTTCATCTACTGGTGTTATACCCCCCAATGTTACACGACAGCTGCTTACAAATTCTTCAAATACATCCCCTCGCATTTTAACTCCTACAAAAAGTTCCAATTTTAAATACCTATCTGCCAAATTGTACGAAAAGTTTTGGTCGCAAACCTGCGATAGTGAATAAGCCCCAGACATGGGAAAATAGACCAGGTACTCATATCAATATAAATAATAATAATTTTTATTTTTATTATTTCTGGGTCTATGACGTATTTATTTTGCATGATGAGTGAGACACTTTATGATAGCTTGTTTAAGGGTTTTTTTTCAACTCTAAATTATATTCGAATGCGTTTAAATAGTTGTGTGGTGTCGTTTTAAAGTAATATTTGATTTATGTTTTAAAGAGTTAAACTTTTGCAAATTTTTTGCAATTTTTTTGAGGCTTGCACACAAGATTTCGCTGATTTATACCTTAAATTTCAGCAACCTGCACGAAAAGATGCGTCAGTTGAAGTAAGTGTAAGCAAATTGTTATTTTTATAAATTCATCTCCCAAAGTAAATTAGCGTTAAACTTTATGGTTAAAGAACTTTATTTCATGAGAATTACAAGGTATTCACTTACTGAGAAACAGTATTGACAACTTATAACTAGTTTACAATCAGCGTAACGAGCGAATAATATTAGAAGAATGAAGGGTAATTTTATAAACATCGTCTTTGCAATTTACGTAATGAGAAACTAAACGTAAACTTCCCCGAGTTATTTCATTTTAAAAAAGATGTGTCGATAAATGGAGCGCGAATTAAACGATGCCTATATTCGGCAATGAACGTACTAAGGCTGTTGATTAATTGATTGGCTCCAAATGTTATCAATTTTAAGAAGATGAGATACTTCTCCTTCCTCGTACATGTATTTCCCTCACTATCCCCCTTCCGCGTCCCTTATCCTTCCAATCCATGATCTGCAGCCGTGCCGATAAAAATGTAACTAGGAGAAAGCCTTGCTGTAAGCATGCCACATTACCCTGGGACCGAGTGATTAAATAAAAAGTCTAACCTTCTTTCGAGTTGCGGAACTCTATTAGAAGGCTGAATCATTTCCCTTGCTACTAGTGGAATTCGTTCATACAAACATCAAATCAAAATGGTGGCGATGTCTCGCAAACTGTCACGTCAGGTTTTCCGTGTGTGCTGAAAGTGGCCGTGGCCGGTGTGCTACGCTGATTTTTGTGGCAAGCGGATAGATGTAGTCTCTGACTACCCTTCAAGGAGAAAGGCGTGACTGTATGTATGTATGAGATTCTCGTGTAATGCAAATCCTACAGACCTTCGTACTACCTTAGTCAGCGCACCAAAGGTCGTATATGAGCTGCCTTGTTCTTCCAGATGGATGACTTAGACTCCCTCCGTACTCTCAGACCAGAGTTGTCGGATTACATGGACAGACAGGATAGTGCGGACAGGTGGCTCAATGAAGTCTACCCTGGGGTTGAGAGGCTAGAATACGACTTCACGTTGGAGAGACAGCATCTTTACTCCAATAAGTAAGTAATTATGGCTACTTCTGTTTTAGATGGGTTGGATTCTGGCTGACTAAGACTGAACATTCGTAAACCTGCGCGTCAGGGGGGGTCTGCGTCGTCCGCATTGCGGGACCGACCCCCACCACTGGCGCAGAGGACAACCATCCAAGGGTATCAGTCGGTTCGAGTCCGACACGCTACTTTTTGTCAATCCGGCGATTAATTTTAATATAGGTACTGCATATTTATTAATTCAGCCTTTTATGTTCCCTTTTCTGGGCACAGACCTCATCTCATCCATAAAATGGAAAGACCTTAGTCCTCCGCACAAGCCCAATGCATATTGGTGAAAGTTTGTCTATGTAAGACAAATGACCAACCTCATTAGGCTTAACAGATAATATCAAACTAAACGTAGACTTCATAAAATAGGTAATTAATTTGTTGCTTTAAGCATAAAAATGTTCAATAAACTTTCTGAAGTCATTATTGAGTTACCTTTGTATAAATTTCAGACATATGTTAAAAGTTGTCTCTTGAAAAAAGGCTATTACAAAGTAGAAGAGTATATTAATGATAAGAACGCGTGGATCACTAACTAGTCTGCTCGCCTGTACTTGCGCGTTGTATATTATTTAATAAGTTTTCTCAATCAATGTCAGATTAAGACCACACAGAAGCATGTAGGTCAAAATGTATAAAAACGATCTATTTGAATATCACACATGAAGTCCTACAGTTATTTTAATTTAAATGTTTTTATTTTATTTATTTCAATAACTATATTATACTTTTTTTGTTTTTTTTTCCAACTGACAAACTAACTGTATGTCTTGGTGCAAAATTAGTAATAAGTTTAGCTTTTTAATTGTAAAAAAAACTACTGAGTTTCTTGCCGGTATCTTCTCGGTAGTTATAGGTTCCGAGCCGGAGGTAGCTTCATTTGCATTGTATAGAGACGATTCATAAGTATTACAAATGTAATCTACATGAATAAAAAATATTGACTTTTGACTTTTGATCAAGATACCACCCAGGATTATCCGCTTATCGTGCCTTATAAAACACAGAAATGGTTAATTCCATTTTTATCGGTTGACATGGTCATCCATCCAACACTAGACCGTATAATGTTGAGCTTAACTTTTGGTATATTTTTCAAATCGTTGTTCGTATTAAGCCACAAGTTTCTCTTTACCTGTACTTTCCAGTTTGATAGAATCCACGTCCCACCTCATCAAGGGTTGCTTAGGAGCTGGTATCCTAAGCATCCACGAGGGCTACATGCGTGGCGGTATCTGGTCATCCCTGGCGGTGACCTTCATCATCGGCATTCTCGTCCCTTACAACATGTATGTAAGTGTGTTCTTTTACATAGACAAACTTTAATGCTCAAAATAATTTTGAGGTTATTTGAAGAAGATTTAATTCTACTGAATCGTTTTCCAGTTCATTTGACCTTATGTTAGCAATCATATATTTTCTTCCATAACTCACAGTAAACAAGCGATGTATAATTAAAATCAGCAAAAATGAAGAAATTTTCTTTTAACCAGTTTCTGTAAATGCAACGCGAAAATGTAAGTATATCTGTTTACATACAAGTAAACTATTTCAGATGTTGGTAGCATCAGCCCATAAGCTGTATGTCAGGCTCCGCGTACCAAGACTCACATACCCTGACCTGATGGAAGCAGCTGTCGCGACTGGGCCGATGAGGTGGTGCAGGAAGTACAGCAAATTCTTCAGGTATAAAGTAATGTATCAGCAGTGTCCCAAGGAAGGGGTCTTTTTACCCGGGTTACAACCAGGGTGTTCAACTTATCAAGACTCACATACAGCGAAGCGGCTAGCGCAACTGGCCCAATAAGGTAGTGAAAATTCTTCAACTATAAAGTAAAGTATCAGCAGTGTCGTAGGGAGGGGGTCTATTCACCCGGGTTATAACCAGGGTTTTTACTCACCAAGACTCATATACCCTGACCTGATGGAAGTGGATGTCGCGACTGGCCTGATGAGCTGGTGCAGGAACTACAGCAAATTCTTCAGGTATCTATGAAGTGCCAACGGCGCTGTGGCTGCTACAGATAATCTATATTCCCATGGCGCCATCACTAGGCGATAAGAGATGCTCCCCCAACGCAGCGGTACAGTGCGCCAATGCATTTCACCCCCTTCAAAAAAAAGGTATGTATAAAGAAAAGTAAAATATCAGCAGTGGTGAAGCAATAGGTTTTTTTTACCTAGGATATAACCAGGACTCAATATGTTTACGCATTTCATATAAGTTAACAAATTAAAACACGACAACATAATTCGAATATTAAAATTAAGCTATATTCGTAAGTTTTAATAAGAGTAGGTAACTATCGAGTTTCTTGCCGGCTCTTCTCTATAGCATCAACACGGTAGTTTAAATTAATCTGACGACTCATAAATGCTTTTGTAATAGTTTAGTTTTTTTATATTATACTTCAAGATTGACCTCATCCCACCTGATGTTAAGTGGTAAGATCTGGAAATCTTACTCACACGCAGGAACACAACAAAACACAGAAGTGATTTGGCTGCGGCCTTCTGTAAGGTGAAGGTATTTCACCTGCCGGGCTGCTCCAGTTCGAGCGATAAATCGCTATGCCCTACCTCTCTTATAAAGACAATTTCTATTCTAAATATTAGCCTCCCACTAGGTTTGAAGATAATGTAAGTACTTAAACAAAACATCAGCCTCTTGCAGCTACATTAACAATGTTTAATAGGATTATGCAGATAACGAGGCATGTTTTTATAGCGAGGTGAAGTACTTTTAATACGCTGGTCTAATTACGAACGCGTCTAAACAAATATTGTTAAGTTTCAAGCAGACAAGCCACTTCAGTAGGATGGCCATTGTGTTATATAGTACAGGACTTAGTTTTAGTAAGTTAGATCTACTTTCTAGTTTGAATTTTCACTAATTGGAAGATTCGTTGTCCAGTTTCGCACGGGTAGATAGATGTTTCATCTGGTGTTAGATTTTTGTGATTTTAGTAAAGGAATTCTAGTTTTTTTCAATAAAACATAGCCTATGTCACCCAAGGATAGTGTAGCTTTCCAACAGTGAAATAATTATTCAAGTTGGTTTAGTTTTGGAGCCTATTTAATTGTAGTTTGTAAATCTTACAGACAATACTTATTTTTATACCGATTCATCAACTATATTCTCACTTGAATTGGTACGAAAATTCGATGTGCAATTTACATTATTATCAAAATATTTTGTCTTAGGAGCCAATTTTCAGCAGTGTATAAAGTAAAGTGTGTACCGTGACATGATCCCTATTGTTTCAGTTGTCATAGAAACATCAATAAATAAAACATAAAACATTTTTGGATAAGCTACGTTGCTAAGGAATCTTATAATTATTATTACAGACGAATTCTTGATTAATGTATTTAAATATTTTAAAATACCTATATGGTGTTTACATTGATATCAAACAATGAAGGTTTAACAGTTTTAATTACAGGACCAGTCTCGCCTAGTTTGAAAAACATATCCACCCTCCTCGGAACTAAGTTTGAACGCAAGCGGCAGCGTAAGCCCTCAAACTAGTGTAGCTATTAAATTTGAGGCCAACATTATTATACAGGAAAGTCATGTATTGTTAGCAGTTTATAGTCGGTTGTACGCTAACTATGTTACTGGTATGGCCGATATTAAGAGCGCTCTTCGGCAAGTTTGACCGGAACCAGATAATATGACTGACAAATAGAATCTATCTTGATTAAGATAAGTTTAACAATAAAACTACGCTCTGCTATTATGAAAGATTAGTTAACTTTGCATATTTAAATAAAGATGTTTGGTAGTGAAATATTTTGAGTGAAAAACACAGTGGCGCCAACGTTACCTACTTATTTTTGTCTACTACCAACCTCACGAAAAAAAATTTGCATTTACTATATACAAAAATCTTTCAGCATTGCTCGAAGAATGCTTGTTATCACTGAATAAGTTACGATATTTGTTACTCAGGATTTTTTCTTTAATAATAACCAAAATTGTTAAAAGAATATAGGTATAGTGTAGATGTATGTGTGTATAAAGTAGTGGAAAGAAAAGCACAATCTTTTAAGGATAAATCGTAATTTATTGCTTTTTTGTTACCATTAGCGGCTAGCAAAAAAAAAATATAGGTACAATTTGGTCAAGTGCTTCTGTAGGTTCGAAAACTTATTTTATTTGTATAGATAGTATTAATTTGTTGGTATTCTATAAATATTTTAAAATAATGTCCTCAATGTTTTAATAGAGTGCAAGTCTTGTTCCTATGCCCCTTCGCTTACTAAGCCAATTCTAAAAATTTTTTTTTATTTACAGGTATTTTATAGACATCTGCTTGTTTATTGAACTATGTGGGACGTGTTGTGTCTACGAGATTATGATTGCCAAGACTTTAAAACAGGTGAATCTATTGATTAAAGTATTTTTTTTCATTTCCTACACTTGGACAATTTTCATAGAAATCCTACGATAAGATTCGAACGAATCTTCGGAATGTAAATTTTTATGGTTAACAGGCGCTAAAGCCATTACGAAATTTAACAAGGATACCCTCTGTGTTTTAAGCCTTCATATTTTTTTTTCTATCAATTCGCTTATGTTATTCTTTACCTTTATCAATCAGATTATCTGAGACCCTTCCCATTTTAAAATTCAGGGTTAAATCCTGGTGTGCTCAGCGCGCAGCTCTTGTTGCTGTAGTGGGGCCAAATCATGGGGTGGACATGGAATGGGGTAGCCTCCTTCTGCGAAGACGTTATGTCGCCTAGAGGGAGCGGGAAAATGATCCTTCCGCTCCCGCTTGCCGCAAAAGGCGACTTAGGGCGCGGCGTCGTTATGACCGCGCCCAGCTACCGCATGGAGATCGGCCGGCTGATGGTGTGAGGGCACTTCAGTCGGCATTGCACCGGGTTTCACTGCGAGGTGGGGAGGGTCGAGTTGGATCCAACTCGGATCCAACTGGAGAGTGGGGATTGGCGATCGCCAATCCCCACTCTCCCCCCAACCACCATGGGGGGAGGAGACGGAGCTGCATAAGCGACCATTCCGCCGGTGGTGTTGTGGTTGGTTAGGTTGATCCGATTTCCCACAGCACTACCACTTAGGCGATGAGGTCCAACCGGGGGGTTTTAGTGGGTAGTCTTGTCGTTATAAGGGCAGGGAGTCCCACACACGCCGTCACCTCACTCAGGGGACGGCACGGTACGTCAAAGCATTTCACCTCGTCAGAAAAAAAAAGGGTTAAGTCGTACTCCCTCTCACTTAATTAATGTTTATGTCCTCTATCCATAATTCCAGCTGGGCATGTTGGTTGTCAGTAATTTTCATACACTTATCCTACTTATTAACATTACTATTCTTTTTTTTTGAGTCCATGTTTATTTGTGTACATATTATGTTATTTATATATTTATGAGTTTATTTATGTTTATCATGTTATACTATAAATATAATTCTAAAATAAAAACTGTATTTATGTTGAACGGCCGTACCCATTTCTCGCCATCTACTATTTCCTCTACCTTAAGGCTGTCTGGAAGAGATCGCTTTCTAGCGATAAGACCGCCTAAATTGTACTATAATCAATCTTTAAAACTTATTCCTGTAAAGATTTTGTGCAATAAAGTATATCTATCTATTTTTCTCCAATACTTTATCTTAAACCCAATGTTTTTCAATCTATAAATTACATGCATTCAAGATGAATGTTTTTTAATTCATCAAAAATCTCAACAGCCGATCATGGCTACCAGTTCACATAATTCAACATCATAATTCTCGTCTTTATTGCCAGGTCTTAGAAGCGGTTTTTACGACAGTGTCAGGATGGAACTTATCTATACGAATATACATAGTGTTCGTGATGATACCTTTATTCTTACTGTGCATGATACGAAATCTTAAATACTTGGCGCCGTTTTGTTTGATTGCTGACTTGTTTGTTGGTAAGTTTATCAGGTACCTACATACACACAGTTGCCTTTTTTCTGGAGCGATAGGCAGAGATAACCTCTGTAGCCGTGAGGCGATCGGGCCGACGCACACTGGTCCGGATTTTTAATATGGAAGACTTAGGACCCAATGTCAATATTTCGGGCTGAAAAAAATCATGTGGATAGATAAATGAACGTTCATCAACGTTTGTTCTAGCAGTTTTTATGAAATTGGTTATTTTTGCGAAAAAAAAAACATTGAAAAAAAATTTGTATGGAGAAAAAGTGAAATATTTTTTTTTTTCGAAAAGTTCAAAACTGTTAGCAGTGAAACCTTTTGTGTGTTATTGTATTACACTTATTCGTTAATTCCATATTTTTTTTATTTGCATATACTTGCAGCCTTGGCCAAAATATGCATCGGAACTTTCATTGTATTTATTTCAACTATTTGTGACAATTTAATTTTTTTATTGATTTATAGTCACATAATTTACGCATATTTTCAATATAATAAATTTTAAAATCCATTATTTGTTGACTATGAATGATTTTGAAAAATAGATTACAATTTAATTTAAAAAATCAAAATAATATTTTACTTCTCATGGTTAGCTGTTGCTTAAAGCACAGCTAGTGATCGAATGAGGCATTGCCTGCCTGCTAATATTCTCCTATTCCCTAATATAGCTATCACTTTTATTTTCTACTATTGCTGTCTCTTTCATTCTCTTTTGCTCACTCTTTTTCTTCTTAAGACAAGTGGTGTTCCACGCTTATAAATCAGATAAAATAGACAAGAGCTCTACTGGTAATACAAAATATTTACTTGCAGCTTTGGCGTTTATTTCGTTTATCCTAATATATATTTATTTAAAATCAGTACTTTTGCTTCTTTAAGTGGTTTCGGGAAAGTAAATTCGGTACTAAGATAAAATCCATACTAATATTATTAATGTGAAAGTGACTCTGTCTGTCTGTCTCTCTGTCGCTCAATCACGCCTAAACTACTAAATAAATCTAGTGTCCCAAAGAATATCTATACCAAATTTCATCTATATCGGTTCAGTGGTGCAGCGGTAAATTTAATGTAATGTAAACGACCTTCAATTATTTTTTATTGTACTGCGAGAATTGTGCAATAAACTATTTCTGGTTATTTTGTTATACATTTTGAAGTTGATTTATGAATAACTAGTGGCCATCCGCGACTTCGTCCGCATTAATGTCGGTTATCGCGACGCTATTCACGCGGACGAAGTTTTAAGTAGCATAGGGTATGTATGTAAATGTATTACAAAATAACTAAAAATTGTTTATTGCATAATTCTTGCAGTACAATAAAAAATAAATTGAAGGTCGTTTTCATTACATAAAATTTAATACATTTTTTATCAATTTAGTACATAATAAATAATAATAAAATAAGTAATTAAATTAAAAATAAAGTAATTAACTAAAACTATCTATACATAACATACAAATTAATATAAATAACTTAAAACTACAATAGAAAATAATTGAAGGTTGTTTACATTACATTAAATTTAATACATTTTTCATTAATTTAGTAAATAGGAAATAATAATAAAATAACTAAAATGAAATTAAAACTAAAGTTATTGACTAAAACTATCTATATATAACACGCAAAATAATAGTTATAAATAACTTAAAACTTATTCTAAAGGATCTGGCACATTTTCTGGAGCTTCTTCATCAACTTCAATTTCTTCTTCAACTTCTATTAATTCATCTGATAATATCAACTGCGTAGCTTCTGGAAACATCCTTGATGACTTAAAATTGGTGTATTTAGGTTTCAGATGAGATATATATGGATCTGTAGATATCAAAAAATTGTGTATAATGTCTTCATTATTTTGCAGTCTTCCTGTTTTCCTCGTGTGTCGCTCTCTGGTATTTCGAAAGTCCTTATTTCTTGCTTCTCCTGCTTCTTCTGACAAAATTCCGATAGGAAGGCAAGAGAAATGTTTGCATATGTCAGCGCCATGTATCAACATTTTGTGTATGCTGGAAGGCATATTGTACCAGGGGTAGTGATGTACAAAGATCTCAGCAGTCTCCTTGCAGTATTCACGGAAACTATCGATATTGACAGCCTTTCCACAAGATAACACTTGCAATATAACTGCGAAGTGCTTTATCAAATCAGCATCAATCTTCGTTATTTGAGCACTTTTTTTGTATTCCCGAAAAAATCTTCTGGCCGTGTTTCCGTCATTAGTAGTTCCAAAGCCCTGCTTTACAACATCAATCAAAAGTCCCATTTGTTGTTTGAACTCCGATTGCACCATATCCTTCCTTAACTTCTTAAGGTTTTTGTTGTCACCTCGTGCACTCCACATTTTGAAATCTAAATTATATGAAATATGTAAAAGACACTCCATGCTTCGAATCCACATATGGAGTGTTGATAGTCCATATTGATACACATCGTCCCGTACAGGTCTTGAAAACATTTCTGAAAGATTATTCATCTCACTAGGTTTTGCAAGACAAACATTGCACGTAGCTGCAGATGGAGTATCTGTAATAATTGTAGCCACTTTCCCATCAATCATTGTCATGTGCAACTCATGAGTAACTTCCAAGTTTCCGCAACTTGAAATAGTCAAATTTCGTATTTCTTCCTCCATTGCCGCTTGTTCTTGCTTAACAAATTCGGTCGTTTCCTTCGCAAACTGAAATTTAATAGGTCTGCAATAAGATGTTGAAGATGGGTTTGGATTATTCCAAATAACAACATTGCCGCTCTCGAGCTTCAAAGGAACGAGGCTCGTCATGAACACAGAGGAGTCGTCGAATTCTGCCAGTTCACTTCTTTGCTTGTAGTTGCTCTGTGCTGAAGATCCATCGAATCCCCACTTGGAGGTAAGCTTCAAGTTTTCACTGCACATATTTAAATCATCACCAACGACTTGCAGTATTCTTCGAGTTGTCACGTCTAACAGTGCTTGTAGTTTCACCTTCACTAAATGTTCTGATACTTCAATATCTCTGGTATCTGGATAACACCTCTGCTTAGCTTCCAACAACTTGTAGTAAGACGGAAGCTTCAATTGCTGTGACAATGCTGACCGTAAAGTAAGATACTTCCACTTTGACAGATCCAATGATGCAGTAAGGGCCAACGCTTGATCTTCCTGCATAGTGTCCGTCTTCTCGTTTGTTGATAAAAGTGATTCGACAGCTTCAACCTTTTCAGGATTCTTCACAAGGTGATCGATGATGCGAGCAAGACCTTCTTTCCCATTAGACTTTAGCTTCGTGACAAAAGCAAAAGTCAGTTCCTCTTCCGGATAGTCGAGTAATGTACCCGATCGCCTTTTCTTCTGCTTATTCCCCAAGTCTTCAAATGGCTTCCTTGATGCAATGTCTGTAGATGTTCCAATGTCACTAGTCGCCTTCGAAGTAGATGGAATGGGTTGAACAGCTGCTTCTTCTTCTGTAGAACGAGGATCCAAATTTTCGGTCCCTTCAAAAATTTCGGTGAGATTTACTGATTCACATTCAGGCCACTTAATTCTTGTTTCCAACCAGTTCATATGCTTCTTCATGAATGTTTTTTGCACCCTGTGTGCCTCGGTCCATCGACGATTTAAGTTCACAGTAAAAGATCTTGCAAAATTCAATAATTTTTCTGAATCTTCTTGCGAAATTTCAAGCAAAACGCAATCCAAAATTGCTTGATGCAGTCGTTTGTAATCCTTGAGGTCCTCTTGTCGCAGAAACACGTAAATGTCCAGGTTAGTGCCAAATCCAGCCATGATCAAGTTGCTAGATTATTCACGTTAAAATTTCCAGGTATGTTGACTCTTCAAGGGTTGAATGTCTAATGACGCTCCAACATGAGCTCCCGTCTGTTTTATTTGATTCATAAGCGCTCAACTAGCAAGGGTTTCAAGGAGCGAAAGAGAGAGAAGTATGGAATGAAAGAGATAGCGATAGTAGGAAATGAAAGAGATAGCAATATTAGGGAATGGGAGGGGAATATTAGCAGGCAATGCCTCATTCGATCACTAACTGCGCTTTGAGCAACAGCTAACCACTAAGAAGTAAAATATTATTTTGATTTTTAAAATTTAATTGTAATCTATTTTTCAAAATCATTAATGGATTTTAAAATTTATTATATTGAAAATATGCGTAAATTATGTGACTATAAATCAATAAAAAAATTAAATTGTCACAAATAGTTGAAATAAATACAATGAAAGTTCCGATGCATATTTTGGCCAAGGCTGCAAGTATATGCAAATAAAAAAAATATGGAATTAACGAATAAGTGTAATACAATAACACACAAAAGGTTTCACTGCTAACAGTTTTGAACTTTTCGAAAAAAAAAAAAATTTCACTTTTTCTCCATACAAATTTTTTTTCAATGTTTTTTTTTTCGCAAAAATAACCAATTTCATAAAAACTGCTAGAACAAACGTTGATGAACGTTCTTTTATCTATCCACATGATTTTTTTCAGCCCGAAATATTGACATTGGGTCCTAAGTCTTCCATATTAAAAATCCGGACCAGTGTGCGACGCGCCATCTATGAGGAAACGAACTTTTCTATATTGCCCCAGGTCTGGGTGTTGTGGTACCGTCGTTGGTTCTGATTTCTGTAACACAAGTGCTTAAGCTACTTACCACAGAATCAGAGCAATATATGTGATGTTTTCCAATATTTATTTATTTATTTATCACATGTTTTCATTTGCTACGGTATTCAGCGAAGTATACCAGCTCTCAACGATCCAATGTTGGCTCTCGATAATGAAGTGCGTTATTTTCAAGACATTTATGTATAACTAGCAGTGCCCGCGACTTCGTTCGCGTGGACTATAGATTTTTCCCATATATATATAATGTAAAAACCGCAAATGGAAGGATGTGATGCCAACCCTAGGAAAAGATGTGACTAAAAGAGTACATAAACTATTTTACTTTTCAGCCATCTGTGTACTCACTACTATGTACTACAGCCTATCGGAGGCTGGTCACATAAGCGAGAGACCAGCGTACAAAAGTTACACTGGCCTGATGCAATTTTGCGGAGTATTCCTCTACAGCATTGATGGAGTTGGTATTACTTTACCGGTGGAGAATAACATGAAGAAGCCTCAGTACTTCCCTATTGTGCTGCAGTTTGGTGAGATCATCGTTATCATCATCAGCACATTGACATTCAATGCTAGACATACTTTTACTGGAGTGGGCGTGGTCATGCTTTAAAAATTAATGTTCTGTTTAATAACCTTACCTTTAATCCAAAAATGAAGCATTCGCCTGGGACAATACATAGGCTATGTATTCTAGGCGGTTGCTTCCATAGCCCTAACCGTACTCTGTTAACTAAAGAGACCAATTTTCCTTGAAACTGGTGACGTATGCAGACACTGCGAAGAGGAAAAGACAACACATTCACCTCCTATGTGACTGTGGATATTTTGTCCACAAACGACGCATCCACTTGGAATGGCACATGGCCCAACCGGTAGAAATAGAAACTCCAAAAGCCAGGAATGCCAGGAGTTATAGAATCAACCCGGCTAAAGGAGTTACTTTAAATTGGTGGCGAGTCACAATAGATCTGATAGGTCACAATGATCTCAGTTCACTGGAACTGCATAGGCCAAATATTCTAATGCAAATAATAATTGTTTCATGATAAATACCCGTACTATTTTAGTATTATGTTCTTTTGACCTCTGAATTTCCAAAACAATAACGATTTCATATCATATTTTCAGGGATGACCATCGTAGTGGTAGCAGTTACTCTGACCGGCTTCTTTGGATATTGGGGATGGGGTGAAAATTGCCAAAGCCCCATAACAATTCATATGCCACTTGATGCGTAAGTTGTGCTTTTTAGTTAGTTGATATAACACTAAGGCAATTTACCTCTTTACTTACTTACTCCCATGGTTTGATGACCCAAAATGAGTCTTGGTCTCCGATATGAGATCTCGCCACCTTTCGCGATCCTGTGTGCTGGCCCACCAGTCGCCAACTTGCAGCTCCTGAAGATCAGCTCTCTCTACGTCGCTCCAGCGATAACTAGGGCGGCCAACCGGCCAACGCCCAATAGGCCGACCCAGATAAGCTTTCTTGACGCTGTGATCCTCTCCCATTCTCTCTAAGTGTCCAAGCCATCGAAGTCTTTGAGACTTGGTCTGTTCAAGTGATGTTAGGTTCAGTCACAAGCTCTAGGCAATTTAAAACATTATCTAATGCCCAACTAGTTTTGCGTGTTTGAACAAAATATATATGTAGTTACATATGTGATTACAATAAACATCTTTATGATATCAACAATCGAGTAAAGAAAAGTTTGGTTGCCATACTAAATCAACCGAAAATCGAATCTGGTACCTCAAGGATGGTTTTTTCCATATTAATCCAACCGGGATCGAATCCGAGACCTCAGAGTGGATGCGGCGCCTTTGTTTGACACGCTCTCCTCAACTATGAAGGTCTTGAAATAAAAGGTATAACGTGATAAATTTTAAAGCCCGCATCTGCAACGGAACGCGTAAGATTTTAATTTACCGGGCCCACTCGTCGTCTCCCGCCATCCTACTGAACGCGTATGCTAGCCGTAAGGACAGTCCGCCAATGGCCGCGACGCGCGCGCTTATATTTCGAGTGTCAATTCATGTTATTGTTAGTTTTATCTGTTGTCTGTTGTGTTTTTTAAACGGTTTTTTTAGCTCACCCCGTTTGTTTTATTATTTATTCATGGGTCAAATTAAGTAATTCAAATTTCACCCTCTTCCTGTCAACCGATTAATCTGAAATTTTGTATACACTTTGGATTTTTATACCTGTTTTCTACTCAAACCGTGTCTAGAACTCATTTACAAACACACCACCCCCTGAGAGAATGGTCTTAAACAGTTCTTACAAAGGTCAATTCATGCAGTGCAATCCTGCTAACGTTAATTTAATTGAGTTTTTCTTTTTAACAGGTTCCCAATTTTTTTGCAATTCTTATTAATAGGCATTCTAGCAGTCACGTTTGCAGTAAACTTCTGGGTTCCTTTCAGAGTGATCTGGCATTACATTGGAAGGAAAATTATAAGGTTTGTACCAACAAATGAGTTATGATATTATTAGAGAAAAGGAACTCCCGCAGAAAACGTGACATGATGTTTTGCAACTCACATCGCCGCCATTCTGATTTTTTGCTTACTGTAACAAATTCATTGCGTCCCCACAAATACGAAAGAACTGTTCTATATTTTACAGGAACCGTGGCCACTGGGAGAGATTGACTCGAGGTGTTCATGTGATACTTATCACCTGTTTAGCACTAATATACCCGAATCTAATCAAACTGATGATAGTTGTAAGTATTAATGTGATTTCTGACTTTTCATCGAAAGAAAAGAGCCTATCTCTTTTATAAGAACATAGGAATTTATCGCTCGAATTGGAGCAGCCCGACTGGTGGTGAAATACTTCCACCTTACAAAACACCACAGCCAAATAACAATCACCTGTGAGTAAGGTTTCCAGAGCCTAGGGGGGGGGGGGGAGCGACATTAGTACTATATTTGGGGTCAATCCAAGAAAGTCCAGTAACAGCTTTATTATGCTGTACCTACTTGTTGCCTTTGAACTAGGACCTCATTACCCCTTAACATCAGATGGAATGATGTCAATCTCGAAGTGCACCATAAAAAAAGGTCACGGGTTCGAATACTGGTCGTGTCTGGAAACGAACTTCTAGTCTGTCTCAGGTCTAAGTGTTGTGGTACCGTCGTTGTGACTGATTTCTGTAACACAAGTGCTTATGCTACTTACCACAGAATCTAGAGTAATGTATGTGATGTTATCCAATATTTTTATTTATTTATTTATAAGTTATAGTGGTCGCGACTTTGTGCACGTGGAGTCTTTTCTAGCAATAAATATAGCCTATGTTACGCAAGGTGAATGAAGCTTTCCAGAAGTTTTTGAGTTTATTCTTTACAAAAAAACAAGTCTTTCCTATTTATAATTAGTATTATATATTTATTCAAGAGTGTGCTTGAAATATTATTTTGCGAGAATTGTAACTTGTGTTCGGTATCAATGAGTTTGACTAACTCATATCGAATCATGAATTGGGACAATGTTCACTTCAAAATTGTCACAATAACATATTGATATAATAAAGGTTGCTTCATTGGATTTATATAGAGACTGTTCATAAGTTTTACTAATGTAATCTATGTGAATAAAAAAAAATGACTTTGACTTTGAATCCCATTAATCCCATATTTGAACGAAACTATGAGTTGAAGGAAGTAGGTACACAGGATTATTTCTTAAAAAAACTGGAGATAGTGGCTACGGTATAAGTTCTCAAGGCCGACATCTTTATATATTCTTAAAAGTTAAAGAAACCAGATTTAATATTATTTATCATAAATTATTATTCAACCATTTTTTTACCTCGGAAACTACTTTTAAAAGTCATAATTTGGTGTTTCAGCTCGGAAACGTCTTTTTATCGTTCATTGCCTTAATTTTTCCGGCCTTCATAGAAAGTCTAGTGACGTGGAGGGATCCAAGAAAAAAGGTCATCAG
Source organism: Glyphodes pyloalis (assembly GCA_037074685.1). Lineage (NCBI taxonomy): Eukaryota > Metazoa > Arthropoda > Insecta > Lepidoptera > Crambidae > Glyphodes > Glyphodes pyloalis. The sequence continues at coordinate 7,230,924 of JAYKKO010000020.1, forward strand.
GTACAATATATCGAGATTTAATAATGCAATTTTTATCAAGTTTTAAAACTAAAGATATCAGTAAAACCATGTACTAGGTAAATAAGTCGCAATGCAAAATTTACAAAATAATATACAAAAATGAATTGCGGTTGGTTAGTCTCGCTTAAACCTAAGAAGGCTGGACCGACTTATTATCAGCTATCTGCCAGTGAAACTCTTGTCGAAATCGGTCCAGCCCTTTCAGTGATCAGCCGGATCAAACAAAGATACCGCTCATTATATGCAAAACATACGCAATCCCAAAGTCTTTAACAGGACGGCAAAAATAACAAAATAATAAAAAGCAATGGCAAGCTAACTCTGTTTACACCATACCCATAGTAGTTTCTTCAACCGGTGTTGTCCCAAAAATTTTAGTTAAAAATCTAGAAATCCTTAAAGTACCCACCAAAATTTCAATACTGCTACAAAACGCTGTTATCCTAAATACATGCCGACTAACCAGAAAATGTTTGTCTACAGAAACCTCTGTTGTGCTTGGCTGAGGCCCGCACACCAGTTGTAATAAACCCACTTTCAGTAGAGAAAAATTTATAAAAATATAAATAATAATAATAATATGTTTTACTAACGAAATTAAGTTAACAATTTCAATATGACTATAGATACTGCACTAGGCTCACAGGCCTGTATCGTAGTATCTAACTAGTGATGTGTGTATTTGATTAGAGTTAAGCATGTCATACAGGAAGGATTCGTTCGGTCTCTACATACGACAGATCCAACAACCATTTAACATCAAGGCATTTTTAGTAGTTTTTTGAAGGTTATCTATTTGTGTTTATATCATTGAACTGGAACTATCAAAACAATAATAAATAAGTTTTATTTATATTTTTGTTTTCACGTCCTGTAAAATAAAGGTATTTGGGATTGCGCATGTTTTGCATTTAATGAGCGAATACATTTTGTAAAATATGTTATTTTCGTATTTGTGTATAGTCTTTACCTACATACCATTTATTAGAGAGCTTTATTTTAATATTACGAAAATACATTTCAATTCAATTCAATTCAAGAATTGTGTAAATTTATCTAAATTATTCGTGATTAATGTATTTAAATTTGTCCAGAATGGTATTAATAAGGTATAGCAGCGTGAATATTTAAACTTTCCTTTTAAATCATAATTTTTCAATTAATTTTGTTTATTTTCAGGTGGCGTCTCATTAAAAATATTTTCATCATAGCCATAGGACTTGTGTTAACTACTAGTGTTTTCTATATCTAGCATTAATAAAATTTGTAATTATATTGTAAGAATAAATCATGGTAAGTTTTCCTTTCATCGTTTAATTCAACAATTAACTGCAGTTTTATACAACCAATCCTTTTACAGTGCTCTACAAAAACATTAAGTTCGGATGTATCCGAACACACAGAGTACGATCAAAGACACATCAGACACACTTTTGAGTTTGCACCACCCTATGTCCTTAGCACAAGAGCTAATATCGAATCGCAAGTGTTTAACTTGACATTAGTGTACTGTCCTATCGATACATTTCATTTTCAAAGATGGTTCTATCGATATAACTATCAGCAGTTGAATGACAACACTACATAAAGGACATCATTGAAGGGCCCCAATAAATTTCTCCACAAGGCCCATTTAGATCCATCTTCACTGCTTCTCAAACTTAAGCCAGTTTAATATTTACACAACATATCCTATCGCACTCATCGCTCCTTCCTTGCGGCCGCCCCATTTGACAATTCACCCTCATGCCCTGATCGCTCTTATAACTGTTTGGCTTTTAAATGGCATCCCGTTTGTGCCACACTGATGCGATTGGCGGAATAAAGAAAACACTACAATAGGGTAACTGACTATTTTTTTTAATTTTATACTGCACTTTAAGATTGACTGAGGTCAATCAAGGTGGGATGAGTCCCACCATTGATCATTGATGTTAAGTGGTAATGAGGTCCTTTTTTTGAGGGAGTGAAAATGCCCTCGCGCACCATACCGCTGCCATGGGGACGACAGCGACGTGTGTGGGACTCCCCCGCCTAGAAGGGGCGGGGACTACCCGAATTAAAAACCCTTCCCACCTTCTCATCCCATTGACGGCACCATGGGATATCGGGCGACCCATGACTGCCACAGCACCGTCGGCGGAGTGTAATGAGTGTAATGATTACCTTAAAGGCGACAAGTACAGCATAATAATGGCTATTACTGGACTTGTCACCCTTACCTTGAAGACTTGACCCCTGCTACTAATGTAGCACCCCTCTAGGAGCAGACCGGTTTGTTTACATGATAAAAGGAAAAGAAGTGTCTTATATTTTTCGTAATTACTGTTGGGCCAAACATATATCAGTCCCTGTTAATGTAAGCTATATTTTAGTCTCATCTCTGTGGCGACCGTAGCCCATTCCGGCAACAATATGAATACCCCATAAACCGCTCAGAAGTGGGTAGTTACCCCGCACGAGGTACCGCCGCCGCTAACTGCCGGCTGGTAACTGGTAACTCTTCGGCTTGCCTTTGTAATTAATTCGTTTGAATTCCGACCGAAGTTGGTAATGATCTGGACATGTGCTAGACCTCCGCAAGAGGCGAGTAAGCCAGTCTTTGGTAATGCGCAATCTTGAGGTTCCGGTTTTGATTCCCGGTCGGTTCAATCTGGGAAACGCACTTTTCTATATTGTCTCGAGTCTTTTTTTATAAGAGGGGAAATGCATTGGCGCACCATACCGTTGCGTAGGGGAAAGCAGCGGCGTATGGACTCCTCCGCTATTTTTAGAGCGGGGACTACCCACTAAAACCTCCCCGTATCTCTCATCGCCTAGTGACGGCCATGGGAACATAGATTAGCTAAAGCAGCCACGGCAAATTGTCTCGTGTCTGGGTGTTGTGTTATCATCGTTGTTTCTGATTTCTGAAACAGAAGTGCTTAAGATACTTACCAAACAATCAGAGCCATGTATATGATATTGGCCAGTATTTATTTATTTAAAAGGACATTCGGCTTCACGAGGCTATTTCAAATCGGCCCACTTCCTGCACATATCAAAAGTGTGATAGGCAATTAGAGTTTCCCTCTTTGATATCTACTGCACTCTTCATTACTCCCTCCACAGAATGCTGCGAGTCGGTGCTCGGAAGCTGATGCAAGCGTTGGTTTTGCTTTGGTTCTATTTGCCTATGCCTTCAGCCGACACCATATAGTCAAAGCCGTCATTTTTAGGGGTCCACAACAGATATGCGTTCCTATTTTTTGTTTGACGACCTCCGTAGCCAAGAGGCAAGCGTGCCGGACTTAGGCGTCGCGCCATCTCTGAGGTTCCGGGTTCGATCCCCGGTCGGGTCAATATGGGAAACGAACATTTCCATATTGTCTCGGGTCTGGGTGTTGTGGTACCTTCGTTGTTTCTGATTTCTGTAACACAAGTGCTTAAGCTACTTACCACAGAATCAGAGCAATGTATGTGATGTTGTCCAATATTTATTTATTTATTATTTATTTATTTTTCTAAAGCTGGGATTCTGGTCGATACATACAGGTACTTTCAGAGATACGAGCTGAAAAGTGGTCGTCGTTATTTCGACACCTAGTAGAACACGTTCTTGGTAGGAAAATGGGCAAACATAAATATACATAAATATATAAAAAAATGACATTTCACAAATACTACATTTACAATGCGAGTGCTAATTCATTTGTAAACAGCAGCAACTTTCAACAGTGAAACGAAATTGTTACCTAATTTACAAAAGTCAGAAACGAATCCGTTAATGTCCGGTTCCAATATTCTACGATTCGTAATGTGTCAAAAATTACTATCCGTTTTTTCTAATTAAGTAACTAATAAAGTCGTTAATTCTAATTTCAGATTTACTTTCCATATCAACTGTCATCAGTCGTCGGTCGATCGTTTTTAGCTTACGCCTATTAAGTATCATTTATTACTATCCGTTTTAAGAGAGGTATGGCATAGCGATTTATCGCTCGAACTAGAGCAGCCCGACTAGTGAAATACTTCCGCCTTACAGAAGACCGTAGCCAAATAACAATCACTTCTGTGTTGTGTTCCTGCGTGTGAGTAAGGTTTACAGAGCTCCTGCGACGTTAGTAGCAGGGGTCAAGCCTTCAAGGTAAGGGCGACAAGTCCAGTAACAGATTTATTATGCTGTACTTGTCGCCCTTAATCTAGGACCTCATTACCACTTAACATCAGGTGGGATGAGGTCAAACTTGAAGTGCAATATAAAAAAAAAGTCGTTAATTCTAATTTTAAATTTACTTTCCATATCAGCTGTTATCAATCGTCGGGCGGTCGTTTTTACCAGACGCCTGATATCATTTATTACTATTCGTTACTAGAACGGATCGTTTTTCAAATATTGGAACAGGGCATATACCTATTGGCTGCAGAACCCTTAGTATGAAATCCCAACTCGGCGACAATTCTTCCCGTTTTGACGCAAGTTCGTTAGTAGCGCTACAGTTTTTACCTTTTACCTGTAGGTGGCGCATGTAGTTCTCGTTTTACGACGCGACTAGGCCGCACTCATATTGATTCCGAGATACATTCCAACGCAAAAACCGAAGTTTTTCAATAGATTCCGGATTCAGCTCTAAAGGCATGTCAAAAGGAACAAGCAGATTTTTGGAGGTTCGTTTTTGAAACAAAAAGGTTGCTTTCAAAACCCGCAAAATATGATACAGAAGTTACCGCTGTTCAACGTTTTACTTAGGTATACCCGGTACCATTTTTTTAAAAAAGATTCGTTCTACTAACGGGTAGTAGTACCTAAATTCTACGAGGCGTAAGCTAAAAATGACTGACGGACGACTGATGACAGCTGGTATGGAAAGCATCTAAATTATAGGACGGTATTAACGACTCGTAGTCGCTTGGAGAAAAACCGTTAGTCAATTTGGACACAACGATTCGTAAAATATTGGAACTGCGATTACGGTTATCTTTTAAAAACTACAATTACATTCAGTGGGCATTGAAACTATATTCGTTGAATTATCTTTTTTCTAGAGTAAGGTACCTATAAGCGTAGCGTAGTCATCAAAAAGGTATCGGTGTAATGTAAGTATTTTTGTCTATCCATGTTGGTAACTCTAGTAAATATCTAATATGTTTATTATGTCTAGTATGTTTGCTGTAAAACATTTAAGTTTCATTTATCTGTGACAAGATTACTAATACTACTCGTCCCGCGACACAAAATGGCCGCCAATTAAACTGCACAATTATTTCAACAGCGAACAACAATAGTTTACGAATCCGACATCAATTCCGATGGCAAACACTCATTAAACTACACAAGTCTGCCACTCAACGCAGTTGGCAACTGGGCCGAACTGTTGAGCATAGTTATAGAACAAGCGGTACAGAAGTTGGGGTGCGCCTTTCCTGAGCGAGTTAATAAAGAAAGAAGAAAGAAAAAAATTGGCAAACATAGACTTACACATACAGTAGGAGATACATAGATTAAGTACAGCTATGTACCAATACGACCTCAGCCTCAGCATAAGTTGCTGCAGCACAATGCCGCATTAGCAATGGTTTTATGGCGAAGACATTATGGTATATAACAAAACGCTCTTACAAGAAACAGCACTCTCTGTCGTGATTTGCAAACAATAACTGTGAAGTTTCAATGACACAGTCGGTCTACTACCAAAAACGAAATATGTCGAATTCAATGGCAGATAGCAATTTTTAATTCTCATAAACAAAACCAACTCAATACGAATATAGCGAAACCATTCGTTTCGTTTTTGGTAATAGCCTTACAGGATGCTAGTTCTCAAAAAACTGTGAGTAGTTCTAAACAGGATGCTAGTTATAAAAAACAGCACGTTATCCTGAAAATAACCGTTTTCAAGTTAGTGTAGAGCTGGAACCAAAACAGGCTGCAAAAGGAGACGTCACGACTAAGCATGACAGACGGTGAGATGTGTCGCCATCGCAACACTCCTCAACTTACCGCAGAAGTTCTTCGAAAGTTCGCACGTTCTGTTACGAAATGCTGAAGCTTTATTAAACTTTCACCTGCGCAAGCGCCCAAGGTGAGACCGATTCGGATGCGCGTGCCACGAGTGTTCTATACAATTTTAAACTTCCCCCAATCAGAGGCGAGTGAATATGAACTTTGCATTTGTCAGGAAGTATCTGCATACAACATTTTTTTACACATGTCTTAAATTTATCCGATAATTCACATTCATTTTTGTTTTGATAAAAGATACGTGTCGCATATTTTTAATCTGTCAGGTGTCCTGACTTCAATAGCGATTGTTCTATAAGCAGAGTTACGTCGCTATGTCATAATGTTCGACATACAGCTGGCAAGACCATAATTTGCCGGGAACTGTCTTACGAGAGTTCGAAACTATTGTTGCAATTATAATAACGGTGATTACAGTCGAGAGTGTGCGGAAATGAGATGGCAGTCTTCACTTTCAGCGTGCTTAGTACCATTAGATACTAGCTGTTGCCTGCGACTTTACTTGCTATATTTTGGGATGAAAAGTATTTTAGATGCTGATCTATTCCGAACTACTGGGGGCGCCATCCCAGAACACTCAGACCCAAGTCAATTCAGAAAAGATCGTTTTCCAAATTGATCTGAATCGAACCCGGGTCCATTCCGGCCGCCTACCTTAGCCACTGCGCCAGCGAGGTCGTTGAATCTACTCAGTTTCTTACCGGTATCTTCTCGGTAGATATAGGTTTGCATTGTATTCACTGACGATTCAAAAGTACTATGTATAACTTACTTTTTTATTTGCGACATAATGTGTCGTCAGTAATTCAAATAGCCATACAGACCTAGCATGCGCAATACATCAATTATCTATCTCGTATGCGACGACAAAAGTTTCGATACTGCTGATTGGCCAATAAAACATCGCAGTCGTATTTTCAGCCAATTAGCAGCTGACGCACTGAATTCATTCGATTTTGGCATTTTTTTTAATATATTGCACTTCAAGATTGACCTCATCCCATCTGATGTTAAGAAGTAATGAAGTCCTAGCTTCAAAGCGACAAGAACAGCATAATAAGGCTGCTACTAGACTTGTCGCCCTTACCTTGAAGGCTTGACCCCCTGTTATTAATGTAGCACCCCCAGGCGCTCTGGAATCCTTACTCACACGTAGGAACACAACAACACCGATTGTTATTTGGCTGCGATTTTCTGTAAGGTGGATGTATTTCACCAGTCGGGCTGCTCCAGTTCAAGCGATAAATAGCTATGCCCTACATCTCTTGAACGTGACGATGTCGTTTGTTAAAAACGCGATATAATTTTGTCGCGTGGCGTATGCTAGGCCTGATAGGCATGCCAAACTTTACTAGCGTATTTTCCACATAGTGTAGTATGCCATTGGAAGCTGGATTCCTATTCTGCATAATCGAAGCGATTAACAACTACTGCTCAATCTATCCTATTTTTCCCATGAGCGAAATGACAAACATTCAGCTGCAAATGCCACGTTTTAGCACACTCTACTGTCACTATCAGTAATCAGAATTAATTCGTTTGAGCTACAACGAATAATGAATGTTAAAATAATGTTTTGTTTTGGACGCACCGGAAAATAAAATCATTTGTAAGCCGACAAATAACTTAGGGTGCACTGCAAAAATTATGAATCTAAAAATATTTGCATCCAAGTGAGTATCGTCATTTGGTTACTTGATATACCTATGCAGTTAGCAATATCGTTTATAAACTCGGAAATATCACTTCCTGTCTTGATATAATTACGTTCCTTAAATTTGACTCCACGTATACACTTCCGACTCCGATTGGAGCCAAACGGCCAGAAGAAAACACACTGGGACCTTACACTTACAGCAACAAAACCAGAAGCAGGAACGGAGAAAAAATGATGAACTTCACACTAGAAAACAAACTTACCATTTTAAATGCCATATACAAAAGAAATAAAAAAAGGATGTGGACCTGGACCTCGCCAGACGGGAACACAAAAAATGAAATCGACTTCTTCATGACTAATAAAACCAGATATTTCGACAACTTCAACATTATCAACCAATTCAACTTCAACACCAACTATAGATTGATTAGAGCAGAATTAAAAACAATACAACCAAGCAAACCTAGACCAAGACAAGAACCATTAAACTTAAAGCTCGGAAACCACCAAATGGAACAACTAAGAGTTGGACTGGAAGACAAACTCGCAAACTACAGCGAAAACACACATAACCTAACCATACAAGAAAAATACAACTGGATGGAAAATATTATTAAAACTGAAACAAAACTCGCTGCGAATACCAATAGAAAACACAAACAATGGCTTACAACCACCACTATACAATTACTAGAGCAAAGGAGCCATTTAATTTACTCAAAAGGCTCTAAGGATAGAAGGAAACAACTTACCGAAATTAACAAAGAAATAAAGAAGAACTTAAGATTAGATAATTATAGAAATAGAATGGAGACCATTAAAAGACATGTAATGAAAACGGGCGGAGTCAGAAAAGCATACAAAGAACTAACAAAATCTATTGACTGGGTAGTGAAAATGAAAAACAACAGAGGTTGCTGGAACCACATCAGAAAAGATATATTGGAAATTGCAACATCCTATTACAAGGAACTATATGCATACAACCACACCTCACTCGAAGAAACAAATTTAGGAGAGACCTCAGATACTCCTAAATTTCTACACGCAGAAATAGAGAGAGCAATAGACACACAAAGGAAAGATAAAGCACCAGGACCCGATGGTATAAACAATGAGATCTTAATACAAAATACGCAGGTTATTACACCGATCCTCACAGACATTTTTAATAATATCTTAGAGACAGAAGCTATACCACAGCAATGGACAGAATCAAACATCATCCTTCTTTATAAAAAAGGGGACAAACACGACATCGGAAATTATCGCCCAATCAGTCTCATGTCCAATATTTATAAGGTATTCGCAAAGATACTTTTGAAACGGATTGAAGGAACCCTGGACGAACAACAACCCATCGAACAGGCAGGTTTTCGGAAAGGATTCTCGGTGATCGACCACATTCATGTGGTCCGCCAGATCTTAGACAAGTACAAAGCCTATCAGCGCCAGTACTATATTGCTTACATTGATTACACCAAAGCATTTGACTCTTTATACCACGAAAACATATGGAAGTCTCTGAAAGAACAAGGAATCGAACAAAAATATATTCGCCTAATTAAAAATGTATACAACCACAGTACTGCGAGATTACAACTAGAAAAGAAAGGAAACCCATTTAGAATAGGAAAAGGTGTTAGACAAGGCGACCCACTATCCCCAAAACTATTTTCAGCGGTTCTCGAAACATTATTTAGGGGTCTTAACTGGGGAAATCTTGGAATCAATATCGACGGAGCTTCTCTAACACACTTGAGGTTTGCTGACGATATTGTGTTATTTGCTGAAACACCGGAAATCATACAGCAAATGATATACGAACTAGCAAGAGAAAGCGAGAAGACAGGCTTAAAGATGAACCCGGAGAAAACAAAGGTTATGACAAACGGGAAGAAATCCATCATACGTCTAGGAAATAACCAAATCGACTACACTGACGAATACGTATACCTGGGACAGCTGATAACTCAAGAGGACCCCATAGGCAAGGAAGTGGAGAGAAGAATAATAAATAGCTGGAAGAGATACTGGAGTCTGAGGGAGATCATGAAGGACAAGACACTTCACATTAATGTGAAGACAAAATTGTTCAACACCTGCGTACTACCAGTCTTAACGTACGGAAGCCAAACATGGGCTCTAGCACAAAATATGACAAGAAAACTGGAAACCTGCCAACATGCCATAGAAAGGAGTATACTGAACGTAAAAAGATCGGACCGAATAAAAAACCATACCATCAGGAAAAAGACAAATGTTATAGATATAACATCCAAAATCAGAAGACTCAAATGGCAGTGGGCAGGGCATATGATAAGAGGCGAAGAGAAATGGAGCAAAATTGTCACACGATGGTACCCTAGAGCCGATAAAAGAAAAAAAGGTAGACCAGAGAAAAAATGGGATGACGACATCCGACAAGTTGCAGGAGTAACCTGGAATAGGGTGGCCCAAGATAGACGAGAATGGAAAAGGTTGGAGGAGGCCTTTGCCGACTGGCAAACAGACCTACAAAAAGTCATCAAATACTAGCAAATAGATTAAGACTAGATAAAAAAAAAATTGTCAATAGTTATTAAGATGGTCTGAATAAAGGGCTTATTATTATTATTATTATTTATTATTATACACTTCCGACTCTGGCCAGACTTTGCGTCCTGTCTGAGGTCGAAACGATATTGTCTCGGTCGATTTTATTATTTTTATAGTACTATACGCCGTACTAGCCAACTTTAAATATTAGAAACAGAAAAATTTTATCTCCCCTTTCGGTGCGGGAATTGAACCCACGACCTTCACGTATCGCGCGTGCTGCTCTTACCAACTGAGCTAACCGCAAGTTATCGTAGGCGATGAAATTTTATATATTTTTATAATCGATAAGTATGTAGTTCTAGACATATTCGGCAGAGGGCACTTACCGGAAGGCTAACGGTTGATACAGCAGAAAAATTTCATCGCCTACGATAACTTGCGGTTAGCTCAGTTGGTAAGAGGAGCACACGCGATACGTGAAGGTCGTGGGTTCAATTCCCGCACCGCAAGGGGAGATACAACTTTTCTGTTTCTGATATTGTCTCGGGTTTGGTTGTGGTACCGTCGTTATTTCAGATCGTAATGTCGTCCAGATAAATGAGGCTGAGTTTTGTTCACTGTTTATGAACTTTAAACTCAAATATCTCAAAATAAACAGACATAAAATTATAAATATACCCTATCATACGCGTGTGAAAAATCCCCTAAGAAGGCGCGTAAGGTTATTTTTTTTTATTCTAAACTAGCTATGCTCGTCACTTCGTTCACGTGGACTACATACTTGCATCGTCAGTTTTAACCCTATTTCCCTAAAAATTCAAAACAAAAAGTAGTCTATATTTTAATCCAAGTTTTGACCTATATTTGTGCCAAATTTAATATCTGTAACTTAAAAAATCAACATTTTCCCATATGAACTTTCAAGGGCAGTCCAACCCCCATCTCCCCACATTTTCAAAACAAAAAGTAGCCTATGTCAATTCTAGAGGTTCTACATACCTATACCAAATATTATCAAAATCGATTCAGTGGTTTAAGCGTGAAGGCCGGACAGACAAACAGTCATTCAATTACGCATTTATAATTCTTTGAGTACTCTAAAATGATTCTTTCACGCTCATAATAAAGCCACGGCTTCTACAAGATCGAGCGTAGTTCGCAAACAAGAGTTGAGAGATAATTTATTTTGCGGGTGACTTCGCCTGACTTCTATACAACCTTTTCCTGCGGCGTCTCTCAGCAAAACTAATAGCACTCGTCTAGATTTACATTTAATTTACGGCGTGAACGAGAGAGCTAAGCTGCGGTGATTTTGTGGAGAGTAAGCGAGAGAAATTGAGACGTTGCTGGCTGGAAGGATAATAGCATTCATAACAGAAAACGCTAATTCGAAAAGCAAAGGACGTCAAGTATAGTTTACAAGAAATAATGCTTGTTTGAACAACGAGTTCATGTTAGCAATTCGCGTTCCCGCGTAGGGTCCAACCTCAGCTCATAGACATATTACTGTGGATAAGACCCGGAAATCGCTGATTATTAAATAGATTCCTGTTGGAATGTTATTTTGAAAGAAAAATGATTGATTAGTGATGGATTGTTAAAATTTCACAAGATTAAAATTGACAAAGATATATTTAATATCACAAAAAAAAAATGTATTGTATCCTTTACGAGTAAGTTAAAGCTTAGTACGAATAACGATATGTTTCGTTGTATCCTACCACCTAGTATTTACTTGTTTTTAACTATGTTTTTATAAAAATAATAATAAACAAATCCTCAAAAATAAACAACTTTATTTTCAAAAGAATAAACAACATTATTAATTATACTTTCAATGTAAAGTTTAAACATTTATTGAGCATAATTTTCAAAAATATGTTTTCACAGTGATTAATAAATTAAGTAAATCGTTTAAAAATTCGTTTCACAAAACATCATCTTAAAGAGATCATTAAATATTATACCAATCAATTCGTTTTTTTAGGACTATTTTATACCAGTCTAGTCCGCGCATAAAAAATATCAGTCTTAGTAAATGTATTGAACTTGTCTAACATTGGGACTTGAAACAATCCAGGGAGGTAAAGTTATTTACTCCACCTCTTCACACCGTTTCACACCCGTATACCTCAGCAGAACGCCCATACACATGGTGGCTCTACCGATTTACAACCCCGATGCTTACAACCCCATTGTTTCCAACCCTGACGTTTACAGCCCTGATGTTTACATCCCTGATATTGACAAACCTGGCGGTTGCTAGTTTCAAAATGGGCATAAATCATTTTTTTTTATTAACTAAAGTTAAAAAAAGGTTTGTTGTCATAATTGATTTCTTTTGTAAGGCGGTAGCCGAATGAACAACACCGCTGGCAAATAATTGAAACTCTATTAGATCAGGTGATAAAGAAAATGTGTACATAATTGTATTCTAAATACCACTAAACATTTTGTTGCCGGCCCCACAATTGGAAATACTGTAAAAAAGTTTTCCAATGTTTACTTTTGAACGCTTTTTGAACTTTACTTTTCACGTTTTATGCAATAAAACATATCTACCTACTTATATTTTGAAATATTCGTTTATTAAAGACTAAAATAGATGCAAATTACTTTTTGTTCAGTTATCAAGTTTGCTAATCAGTCTGTTTTAAATTGAGAACATTATTTTTACCAGTCTCTTTATTCGAAAACATCAGAAATGATCTCGACCATTTCGTGACATAGTTATAATAAGAAAGTATCAAGACATAGTTTCCGGATTCAAATCCATTTCCGATGTTCTATGATTACGGAGCAGTAATTAATTACAAACACTCACGGAAAAAAAATTCTAACCCTGCTTTTTAACCTTATGTTATTAATCATTCAAACTTTTTAAGCTTTCAACCACCAAAGCTAAATTGGTATCATTAGGTAATTTTGTACTCCGTGGATATGCTATCTGTGGATTAGGGTAATCATGAATTATATTTAAAGCCTTAGACGAGATGAATACAAGGTGTCTAAACCAATGCTCTTATCGAATAAATCGTTTTACATTTAGGCGACTGAAACAGCGCATAGTGTACGTCACGCTAACGTTTTGCACTTTGCACGATGAAAATGCATTACCGTTCAATGAAGGCATGGTATCCGAACCAACTCTAATCTAGATAAAGATTGAGACCAGCGCCTTTACATTAACTATAGAACCGCAGACCCACAAGAAGCCTCCCAAAACAATCATCAAGACACTCCGCCATAGCCTCCATTTAAACCTGCCAAGGCCAGGCCTGTGCCAAATAACAAGGAGATAGATTACGTTCGGCCAGACGAACGCCATATTTGACAAGCAGAAGGTTCCCAGCTGTAATAAAAATACAAATAATCAGAACATAGTCCATAACAGACCCTAATCTTTAAAATGAGGGACATCGCGCGTGAAACACCTGCTAGATGGCATCACATAGGTGACATACTTTCTAGCGGCGAGATGATGTTGTACGAAGTTCATTCTTATATCAATTAAATGTTCGTTATTTGTACGAAATTGTACGCTATACATAAATAAAAATACTTTAAATATATAAAAGAAAACAACATTCAAAATGTCACCGCTAAGAAGTATCCTTCCTAGCGGGCACAATATGTTTCGCTTAGAACCAAAAGACCCTTTGGTTTTGCGGTTAATCAGAAAAAATGTACATTTACTAAAATATGGGGCATTATGTATTTGCAAGTGATTATTTCGAAATAAAACAAATTTGATGTTAAATTATTATTACTACCTCTATAACCTCTATTAATAGAAACTACTATTCTGTTTATTATTATCTAATATTTTTGTTTGAAAAAAAAATAGAGTCGGTTATTTAATCGATTGATAAACAATCGATTAATATTAAAACCGGATCTTTTTCAGCTTCCTGGCTTAGGTTAAATTAGATTGATTATACTTACAAAGCCCATAAGAGCGCTGATATTAGGGAAGATTATCGCCACTATTGCAATGGCGACCACAAACAAAGCTCTATAGAGATACTCCCACAGATCTGGTCTTTTCTTGTGTAGCTTCTGGATGTAGTGGAAGCAGATGTTGAAAGGTGGCCAGAAGTTTAACGCGTGTGTGACGTAGATCATCAGAGCTATCAGAGCTTTAAGGATTAACGGTGCACTGAAACATCAATGAACATCATCCCGACCGATTCCATAGCATCTACATTAGTAGCAGGGGCCAAGTTGTTATAGCGATTAATCGCTCGAACTGGAGCAGCCCGACTGGTGAAATTACTCCACCTTACAGAAGACCGCAGCCAAATAACAATCACTTCTGTGTTGTTGCGTTCCTGCGTGTGAGCAAGGTTTCCAGAGCTCTTGGGGGTGCTACATTAGTAGCAGAGGGCCTTTAAGGTAAGGGCAACAAGTACAGTAGCAGATTTATTATGCTGTACTTGTCGCCCTTAAGCTGGGACCTCGTTACCGTTTAACATCAGGTGGGATGAGGTCATTCTTGAATGGTATTAAAAAAAAGTCCATCAAGGCCAATCTTAGTAAGATCAACCGAGGGTGTTTGCGTAAAAAAATCCACTAGGCTAAACGTAGGTGTGGGTTGCAACTGCTACGTGATTGGTTATAGTTTTCATGACATTGATGGTCATGTTACCATGACATTTAAATTACCAATCAAATAACATTTTTACCCCACGTCTACCTATCGCCATTTAGTGGATTTTTCATGAGCTAACAACCTCGTTACGACTATTATTTGACGACCTCCGTAGCTTTTGGCATCGCACCATTACTCAGGTTCTGGATTCAATCCCCGGTCGGATCAATATGGGAAACGAGCTCTTCTCTATAATCTCGGGTCTAGGTGTTATGATACCGTCGTTCTTTCTGATTTCTATGACACAAGGATTTAACCTACTTACCACAGAATAATTATTTATTTATTATTTACTTTTCCACTGTTACCGCAGACATACATAAATCTGCATGACCCATAGGTGGACTGGTAGAAAATGCCACTAGCGTAAAGTCTACCTGTTTACTATGTTGTGCACTAAAAGTTTTAAAAATGTATTTACCTTAAAGTGTGTTGGCCGCACGTAATGGCTGTTTACCACCTATCTTGGTAAATGTCAACAATATGTTATCGTACACGGTATTTATAGTAACATACTCACATATCCATAGGGAAATTAACGGTGATAGGAGCCTCACTCTTCTCCAGATAACCTGCGTATCCGAAGAACGATACCATCACCGTGCCTGCCACAATGATGGCCATGCCTGAAGCAAAATCAGTTGAAGACTAAATGTATGCAAATAATTAATAGAATTTAAGAAAAAACTAATTTTTAATTTAAATTGAAAAAAAAATCAGAATTTTAGTCGCCTGTATTATATCAGCTGCCAGTGCAAGTCTTATCTATAATGCATTTTATTTAAAAAGATGTCTGTAGCTAGCAATACTTTGAATTATCTACATAATGAAGTAAATATACAACTTAATTTATTATAACATACTTACATACAAGAATAAACATATACATGAAAATATTTAAAAAAGATAATAACTACCTATATACAAAATATTTACAAAAGATAGTCCGCTCCAGTGTTTAGGGTGCCCAGTCAAATATAATATAATCCAAATCGATTTTTAGATTATTTGCGCTATCGATTAATGCACGGTTCCAATATATTACGATTTGTAATGTGTCAAAAATTACTATCAGTTTTTTAACGAGTCGTCAATTCTAATTTCAAATTTAATTTTAACTTACTCCTCGTTACTACAAAGGATCGTTTTTCAAATAGGTAAAATGGATGATTGGCAACACTAATTCAAGCACAATAGCCTGCAATGATTCAGACGATAAAAATCCCTTGCTTACTCCGAGGTGTTTAAAATTGTTGCTTCACAGTTGCGTTTTCGCTTATAATTAAAAACATTTATGATCGGCTCAAATATTTAACGATTCGAAACGTGTAAAAAATGACTAACCGTTTTTTTTCAACAGACTAGATACGTGTCCATAATACTGTTCCATAATTTACTTTCCATACCAGCTGTCACAGTCATCAGTCGGTCGTTTTTAGCTAACGCCTCGTATAATTTAAAACTATCCGTAACTAGAACGTTTCGTTTTCAAACATTGAAACCGGGTATTATAATCGTTGCAAAATCGATGATTGGGCAACACTAATTCAAGCGCAATATGACTTGATGAAGCCTGCAATGATTCAGACGACAAAAAATCCCTTGCATACCGCAGGTGTTCAAAATTGTTGCTTCACAGTTGCATTTTTACTTTTAATCGAAAATCATTAAAATTCATTTCTCCTTACCAATAACCAAAGTCAACGGGAACTTATTCGGTACCCTCATGCTGTTTTCTATGGGTATCACAACTCCAGCGCAAGACATACTGAACACTATGACGCCACAAAACTCCAAAGTACTCGAGAATGTACCATAGTTCTTCATACCCGTGAACGAGGGGTTATTTTCAAAGGCATAGTACACCGTCACAAACAGAGCAATCACTGAAATTTACAATTTATTATTAGATAAGCCTATGTCTTGTTTAAAAAACTCCGGGTAAGAAATTTTATAACATTCTACACTAGCGACCCGCCGCGACTTCGCTTTTCCACGAATTCTCGCTGTTATTGGTTGGAGCGTGATGTTCCAGCCTTTTTTTCGGGGGGATATGCATCGGCCGTACCGTCACCCGAGGGAGGTGACGCGTGTATGGGTCTCCCTGCACTGATAAAGGCAGGAACACCCACTAAAATCCCCCGGTGGACTTCATTTCCTTGTGGGGGTGTTAAGGAAAACCGTGTTAACCTGACCAACTGCAATATAATATTCTGCACTAGCAAACATCATGCGTACAATCCAGTCTATATTTTCCACTGATTCTTCGCTTCTAGAAGGCAAAATTCCTTTATCAAACACCAACAGCCCAGTTTATTCTGCTTTCAAGTACCCCATTGAATAGCTCTAGATTTTTGTTTCTCAAATAAGTGGGTCTTTTCTGTTAATCTAAGGTAAATTTCCCGAATATTAATATATTAAAGACTAATGTCTTACAGTTAATCACTTGTAAGGAGTTGTGTCCAATTACGTAATCTGACATTTTGTGTTGGCGGCCATCTTGGACCGATTTCTTTCAAACTCAGCTAAGAACACTCCCGACTTATTCGTATTTCGAACATGACGATGCGATAGACAGACGCACAAACAGACAGACAGACACGTTAAAAGTATATATCCCCGTAGTTTTGTGTCGGGGGGTTAAAAAGATAGTAAAAATTATGAATTTATATCTTACGGACGACTAAATTGGCAACGATAGAGAGAGGTGCCAAATACTTCAAATGCTTGATCAAGCAGATAAGGATAATGGGCACTATCATAGCTGCCATATACACTCGGAGTCCAGGGTAACCTAAAATAATATATTTTTTTAGATACAGATAGGTAACTAAACAACATCAAATCACATACATTGTTCTGATATTGTGGTAAATATGTAAAGCACTTGTGGTAGAGAAATCAGAAACAAAGACGGTGCCACAACACCCAGCCCCGAGAGAATATGAAAATGTTAGTTTTCCATATTTATATATGCCGATCAGGAATCGAACCCGGGACCTTGAGAGATGCCGCGACGATAAAGTCCGGCCCGCACGCCTCTCGGCTACGGAGCCCGTCGGAATTTATGACATGTAATACCTCTGCTTCTTGGTAAATCCTCCTATCTCGTACTATAAATGACATGGTAAGGATTATGATAATAAAATAAAAAGAGTATTTAAATGACACGTTTGCCTGTTCTTCTCAATCGAACATTTCGAACACGGAAGTAGTTTAACTTCAACCCGACTATTCATAATAAACTTTTGTAAAAATTTTCACGAGTAAAGATATTTTCTATTCAATTCTTATTCCTGGATTCTTTGCTTTAGAGTCGTTAATGATTACACGATTAACAATCAGGTTCTCTCAAGATCTATTATGGCAAGAGACCTGGGAGTTATGTTTGATGATAAACTATCGTTCCGTGCCCATTATCAACATGGAACAAACAAAGCTAATCATTTTCTTGGTTTTGTTCCACGAGAGGTTTTAAGAAACCTCGTTCTCTGTTATACCTGTTCTATACCCTTGTTAGAAGCATCTTAGAATATGGTAGCCCTGTTTGGTCACCTCATTATAAATTACATACTGATGAAATAGAGAAGATACAGAAAAAATGTTTAAGAATGTTATGCTACCGTCTACAGCTAGGTCGTCCGTATCTTAATTATGAGGCTAGATTGACCAAATTTAAGGTTCAAAGGCTGGAATCACGTCGAAAATGCTTTGACTTAGTTTATTTTTACAAAATAATTCACTCTCTTGTAGACACCCCTGATTTATTATCTGAAATATCTTTCAATATTAAATACAGCGCACGTAGGTCCAACGCAACAAATCTTTTTACTTTAAAGACTTACCAAAATAATACTTCGTTTTACAGTCCCCTTGTTAAAATGGCTCGTCAGTATAATGAAATGGCAAGAGACAACCAGGATTTAGATATTTTTACCCCGAAGCTCACACTTTACATTAAAACACTCAAGGATATCCTCTATGCTGCGCCACGTAAAATTAATACGACGTTGTGTTGAGCGGAATACTCTCACTGTTTTCCACATCTGCTCAACGATGTGAATAACTTTTATATAATCGTGTTAATATTTTTATTTTTTGTTTCTCGCACTTTTATGTAAAGCTAAGGTTTTAATTTGCTGCTAAGACACTACACTTTCATGTGTGCACATATTTGTGAATTGCAGTCTGGCTTGAAACTGTATACTTTGATACGTTATTTCTTTGTTGATTGTAATTTGTCATGTGTACTTAAGAAATAAAAATAAAATAAAAATAAAATCCTTCGAATTAAACCTCATAACAAAACTTGCCTGGCCCAATGCCCTCGAGCGAAGATTGCTGCGTAAATTCTACAAGCTGCTTCAAGGACTTGGCAATGATCAGCTGGTAGCATGCGCAGGCGCCAAACAGATCGATGCTGATGGTGGTATCGATGAAATACCTGATAATTTAGGGAAAACAAAATAAATATCCGCCCCTACCCGACTTTCCAAGGTATACCTGGGATTACAGACCATCACTATTATTACAGGTATAAGAAATTATATTAATAGGTTGGCAGTTGATGAAACTTGTGATTAAGGCCTATTCTAGCCCATTTCTCGCCATTTACTATTTCCTCTACCTTAAGGTTGTCTGGAAGAGATCGCTTTCTAGCGATAAGACCGCCTAAATTGTACTATAATCAATCTGTAAAACCTATTTCTGTAAAGTTTTGTGCAATAAAGTATATCTATCTATCTATCTAGCTTGACTTTAGTTTGTTCTTATACCGTTGCTTTTTTTTTGTCTAGGCTTGGATGTTTTGTAGCTCAGTCAGTATTTCTGTCGCCCAAATTAAATAAATAAAATGAATAAATGCGCCAGACAATCACACCAATCACCTGACCTCAAACTAAGGTTTTCCCTTGTACTTTAAGCACGAGACGACGGATACTAATTGGGGGCGTCATCACAGCACACCCAGACCCAAATCGATTTAGAAAAGTTCGTTTTCCAAATTGACCTGACCGAGAATCAAACCCGCGATGAAAAGGCGCCTGTGAAATTATTTCTCTTAAATTAAATTGAAAGAAAGCTTAATACTGTTTGATGCTTGGTTTCACCAGTGCCAATTCTCCAAACTCCTTAACCAAAGCAGATAAAACTTGAATAATAATAAGATATTTGAACTAATTTTCAACCTTAACATCTTACCTGAAAGCTTTTGAAAACCTTGCAACTTTCTTATTGGGAAAACAGGCCACTGCTGCTTCCCCGACATCGGGGTAAGACATAATTGGTACGTGCGTCCGTTTGTAGAGTAACTGAGCAGACCATACCAGCAACTGGAATTTCAAGTAATCCTTGCTTAAATTAAAAATACAAAAGTAAAAATCATGACACATACCGGCATAGGAACAGCATCGCCCCAAGCCAGCATTCAACTTGCCATTCAAATTAGACCAATAAGTTGTGAGTCGTTTAATGTATTTTGCAATATTAATACTAAAAAGCCAACGGTGAGGAATCAGCGCGCTAGCCGCTAGTAGCGACCCGGTACAATACAATCCAACTCGCAGCTCACGTCCTTACAGTAGTGTTGCCGTCGATTCGATTGTATATCGATTATAATCGATTATTCCAAAAGAGGCCTAAATAATCTAATAATCGATATGACAATCGATAGTATCGATACTATCGATATAATCGATTATATCGATACCTATTTTTATTAGATATAATCGATTAATCGATTATAAAATCGTAGTATTATTATATCGATAGTATCGCTTTCAACTTGATATCGATATAATCGATTATATCGATATAATCGATTAATTTGCAATTATTTTTAGATAGTATCGCCATGATGGTACAGTTCAGGTAGGTACCAAGTAACTTAGCTATCACGTTTTATGAATAAAAAGTAGGGTATAAATAACGTTTTCACGGTTTCATTTTGAATGTGTTATGTCTAAGAAGACATTATATGAATGACGATTATAATCGATTATATATAATAAAAATAGGTATCGATATAATCGATTATACAGATAGTATCGATACTATCGATTGTCATATCGATTATTAGATTATTTGAGGGGGGGGATAATCGATTAATCGATAATCGATTATCCGGCAACACTACCTTACAGCGCGCTGACTGCGTGCTTACGCGCCGACTTAGCAAGTCATATGCGTGTTTATATCGATAGTATCGCTTTCAACTTGATATCGATAGTATCGCTTTCAACTTGATATCGATATAATCGATTATATCGATTATATTGCATTTGACTACGATTTTATAATCGATTAATCGATGATAATCGATTATATCTAATAAAAATAGGTATCGATATAATCGATTATATCGATACTATCGATACTATCGATTGTCATATCGATTATTAGATTATTTGAGGGGGGTATAATCGATTAATCGATAATCGATTATCCGGCAACACTACCTTACAGCGCGCTGACTACGTGCTTACGCGCCGACTTAGCAAGTCATAGGCGTGTTTAATCACACACAACACAGGAAGCGTACACCTCACGGCCGGCGTGCAAGCTGTGAGCTTATACCTTGCGGACGACACTAAGCTAGCGTGCTAACGGCTAGCCGTAGCCCAAATCCGTTACGAAAATTTAGGGTACGATGCCAGTATAGTGTGCCATAACCTTAACTATGTCCCGTTTTCACGCCAAAACTACTGAACCTTTTTAATTTGATACTCAGATAATCTGGAACTCGAGAAAAGACATAGGCTACTTTTTAATGCGAAAAAAGGGTTGTTTGGTTTATATGGTATGGCAAAAAGAAGGGACAGAAGCTTAGAGTGACATTTTTTTACCTCATTTTTACTTCTCTGATACTACAGATTAAGGTGATAATGTTTTGCTATGTAAATACGTAAATACTTACGTGAAGACAGTATGCCATGTATATGCCAAAAAAGATATTCAACGGAATGGAAACCAGTATTCCCGCTTTCATATAGGCCACATGACCTCCCAATATTCCTCCACCCAACGCACCTTTAACTATATGGGCTATGGACCCGAGAACTCTAAAAGTAAAATAATATTTACCATTTACTTATTTACTAACAGTGAATTGGTTAATAAATGTATAATATATCAATTCCACCTCAGTACCTTATCACATTAATAATAATAATAATAAATAATAAATAATAAATGCGCCAGACAGACAGACATTAAACCTATCTAATTAAATAAGTATTGTAAGTACAGTCGCCGTCAGATATATCGGAGCAGACAAAGTGACCAAATACTTCTGAACAGTTAAAATGTCAAAAAGTTCCATACACCACAAGTTACTATTAATATCTTAACATTCATTACTTCAATAATATCTGAGCAGATGCTAGTCAATAATTTCTATACACACAACTTACCAATAATATCTGAACACTCATCTATACAGGTAGCTAAATGAGACAAATGACGTGCGTGACACATATTGACGGTATGTTCATGTTATTGGCATCTGCTCAGATATTATTGAAGTAATGAATGTTCAGATATTAATGGTAACTTGTGTTGTATGGAACTTTTGACATTTTTAACTGTTCAGAAGTATTTGGTCACTTTGTCTGCTCCGATATATCTGACGGCGACTGTACGATACAATTTTATAGTCAATTTTAGAGCCCAAAACGACCTATCAGTGAAGTGTCAGCATAGTTTTGCAGTACAGAAAAAGCTTACGCACATTTTATTTTCGTAATGATTAGCATATAAGGTAAAAATCATAAACAGGTTCATTGCATTTTTACATTGCTTCTTCTAGTAGGTGATTTGACTATCATGTATGTATATGTAGGTATTTTTATTATTTATACATATATTTATTTGATAATATTTACAGTAACTGTTGTTTATTTGAATATATGTTGTATGAATTTAAATAACCGTCACAATATTTTCGGCTCAAATGTAGGTACGCCAGGTAATCAATAGTCCGCCTTTTGTACTTTTTATTGCGTGCAACAAGGTTTAAGCAAATAAATAAATAAGATCATCAACTCACCCAGTAGGTTTTGTAAGCTGCCTGGCCTTGACGTAGTCGTAAGCATTCTCCTCCTCTTCAGTGTTGGCTAGCAATTGGAATTTTGTGGCACCACCCTGCGATGGAACTGGAGGATCGGCCTGGTAAACACAAATTATTTAGCTACTCTCAACCATTGGCGTACCCAGGGGCGGCAAGGGAGGGCAGCTCGAGTGTTTTAGTCCTAATTCGATAGACTCGGCTCAATTTTACATGATTCAGTAAACTAATTAATCTCGAACTCTCGGGTCGAACCGAGCTTAAGTCTTTTTTTTTTATAGTAGCTCAGTATATTGGATCCTCCCAGCCTGATGGTAAGCAAGAGAGGAACCCACATCGCGATGACAACGGATTTGATAGATATTGACGGCCCGCAAGATGTTTCTTCACGCTCCTTTTGAAGGAATCCATGTCAAAGGAAGGAGGAAGCACATGAGCCGGCAACGAGTTCCACTTCTTTATGGTCCGGCAAAGATAGGAGTTACCAAACTTTTTTGTTCGTGATGGAATACTACGTAGTTGACAAGGTTCAAGGTTCCCTGTAATGTCTTCATCATTAATTATGCGCACAGCCCGTTGCTGCAACCTATCAAGGGCATTCATGAGGTATTTGGCGGCACCGTTCCAGAGATGCAAGCAGTATTCCAGACAAGACCGGACTTGAGTCTTATATAACAGACAAAGCTGGTCCGGCGTGAAAAACCGACGAACTCTGTTCAGGATCCCCAGTTTTTTGCTGAGAGATGAGACATTCGATGGACTGACCTTGATTAAGATTGCAGCAGATATCCATGCCGAGCATGCTTAGGCTGTTACGCAGGCAAAGTGAAGTGCCCCGAAGAATGGGGAGAGGAAGGAATTGGGACGATTTTGTCGAAAACGCGCACACTTGGGTTTTTTTGGTAACCCCATTGGCTAATAAGTCAACGACGGTCCAGCTCAACGACAAGATTCTCACGCTTCTCTTACGTTACTGCCCTGCCAGCTGAAGGTCTGCCGAGGTATTGACCATGGAGCGTACTATCATCAGCATAACAATGTATATTCCCAATTGATATGAAGAAGAAAGAGGGTGGGCGATAAAACGGAGCCCTGTGGGACTCCGGCGTTAACAGACATGAACCGCGATTCGCATCCGTCACACACGACGCGAATTCTACATTTACATCTCTACTCCCACCCCATCTAGGAATCTTGTGGAAAATGTATGAACTCTATTGATCACTAACCAGTGTAAACGGAGCCTTAAGGGCTATATTTTCGAATAAACTGCACAGTGAACTTAATGTTTAATATAAGTGTCTTTGTGTAGTGTGTATGATAAAACACCCGTGGATGAGCTGACTTAAAATCTGATCTGACCTAAAGCCCTTTTTGCGTTGCCGGCACGAGCTGGGTCGGTTTTCTCCCCAAAAAAGGTACTTACTTAAAAGGTACTGATAATATGAGTTTCCAATAAAAACAAGAGTTGTATTCTACCAGCTGATGTCTTGTAACCCCCAGTCAGAGTGTAGTCGTCACAATTCACGTGTTAATAGCTTTTGAACAAAGGACGTACCTTATCGAAACATACTAAACAATAATAACTGGTAGTCCCAAACTTACCATCAAAGGTAGCAAATCCTGGAAAAAATTTGCTCTAAAATTTCTGTTATTTTAAAACCTCGTAATTTTCTATCAAAACTCATGACATTTGACAACTTAGCTATCAGTGTCTTCCTACCAGTATTATAAAAATGTCAATGGAATGCGCAAACAGAATTATACAAAAACTATAATCGAAACGAAAACTATGTTGACTTATAAACAATTATTTTTGGTTTTACGATTTTAACTAAATAAATATTAGGCGACATCACACGTATAATATATTATACCTACCTAGGTATAATATATGTACATTATTCTGATTCAGTGGCAAGTAAGGCCATAGTAGGTACGCGTACTACGCGTACAAAGCCATGGCAGGCTGCTAGTTACCCCCTCCCTCGCTGAGTCACATCTTGTCGCGATGGTCCACAATCTTTTGGCATTAGAGCTGGCCTTGCCACCATGGATAAATCGGATTGTAAACGCCTGCAGGATGACATAGACCGGGCTGTGAAATGAAGTCAGGACAATAAGTTCCTGTTCATTGGATCCAAGTGCTCGGTGATGACATTCTCACGCGCGAAACCCTTTTTTTTTTTTTTTTTCGGGGGGAAATGCTTGATGCACCGTACCGCCACCCTGAGGGAGGGTGGCGGCGTGTGTGGGACTCCCTTCCAACCAGCCAACCCGGTGTACCCACTAAAACACCCCGGTGGACCTCATCGCCTTAGTGGCGGCGCTGTGGGAAATCGGCTCAGCCTTTACTTCCACAGCGCCCCCGGCGGAAAAGCCGCTTAAGCGGCTCCGTCCGCTCCCCCCACGGTGTTCGGGGGGAGACTGGGGATGGCCGGTCCAACGGGACCATCCCCACCTCGCTGTGGAGACCGGTGCAATGCCAGCTGAGGTGCCCATGTCACACCATCAGCCGGCCGGCCCCCACGCGGTAACTGGGCGCGGTCATACTGCCGCCGCGCCCTCAGCCGCCGTCTTTTGCGGCAGGCGGGAGCGGAAGGGTCGTCCTCCCGCTCTCTCTCTCTGCGGCCTCCTTCTGCGACATGACGTCCTCGCAGAAGGAGGCCATCCCGTCCCATGCCGTCTCACTCCCGAGCATAGCCTCGACTATGCTGGGGAGTGAGAGATTCGGCCCCACTGAAGCGCGCAAAGCCACGCGCTGCGCTTCCCAAGCGGGGCACACTAGCAGTGTGTGCCCCGCTGTGTCCTCCGCCGCGCCGCAATGGTGGCACGACGGAGACCCCTCGCAGCCGATGCGGTGCAGGTACTGCCCAAAACAGCCGTGGCCGGACAGCACCTGCACCAGCCGGAACGAAACAAATCCCGACTTGCGCTCGAGCCAGCGAATTATTGCTGGCCCGAGAAGCGCGAACCCCTGTGGACTTTGAATACACTGTAGAGACGTCACCGATACAACGTGTGTCTCAAATCCGAGATTTAGGGGTGCTAATTTCACCAAATCAAAATTTACGTGACCATATAATAAAGAATATAAATAAAACATAAATGCAAAAGAGCCTACAGAGTTTCGGATACCGCACAGGGTGAAACGGATCCCGAGCTGAGCAGGTGGTTCTCTGCGGCATGCCTGCAAAGGCAGAGGTGGATCGCGGAGGAAGAGGAGGACCTCGACGTTTACTTGTAATCGGAATTTTATTGGTTTACATATTCACCACCTTTTTCTCCGAGTACAATGAAGTACTAACCAAAACAAATGCCTACCATTTGTATATTTTTTTTTTATCTTTTTTATTGGCTTATAAGACCTTCGTCAATGAAATGAAAAGACCGTTCTTGTAGCAGATGTGAATCACAAACAATGCAATGTTCGCAAAATTCAAAACATAAGTTACTCTAACCCATGGGCTTAGTATAGTAAACTATGTATATTAGGTCCATGCTCTACCCCGGCATCAAAGAGTAGGTATTCAAAATAAACAGTAATGACGTGATTCGTTTTCATTTTTAAATAAAACGCCATAAGACACTTGATTTTAAAAACGTGTAAATGTGTGAAGAAGTTAATCTTGAGGAGTTTTTATGCAAACGTTGTGATTCTTTGATCAATGTTTTAAGATAAAACACAAATAAAATATCACCGTGAGCTAAGTCCCTGATAACACAATCAATCTGCAATATTTACCCCATTTTTTGTCTTATCCATTTATTTCGAATCGTACCAACACATGTCTTTCTGAATGGAAAAACTAAATCAAAGTGGTAACCATAACGTAGGTTCTGACTTGTCCAAAGAATTATAGCTTAGCTTATCATACTACATCAGTGCTAACCAAAGATATTTGCATACATTCAATTTCGTTTATAGAAGATAGAGATCAACATCATTGTTGTTGTATGTGGAGTATAATAGGCGTGAATATTAATCAGCATAAAAAGAAACTAAATTAAACTTCTAAGTATTGTTTACGAGAAGTATTAAAGTCAATTCAGTTAATTGATTTCACGCCCCAGTAGGGTTATCAATTCGAAACCTTTTAATGTTTAAATTAACCGAACTTGTTTTAAAAAAAATTACGAACAGTTTGGTGAAGAAGGAATCGAGAAAGGAGCCCGAAGGTTTTTCATTAATCCTTTTTTATGATTTCTCATAGGTATTTAGCTTTCCAAGGAATATGACAAATTAAAGTTTCGACTGACCTTAAAAGTTTGTCAAATAATTCCCGACTGTTGATTACCCTACATTCACATAATCAATGTGAAGAAACTTTTCTGCTTGAGTACTTTTTTACACTTAGTAGCAATGTTGATACCACTTTGAATGCACAATTAAAAATATGCAAAACACATATACAACGATGCAGTTCTCAATTCTAATAACAGTTTTTTTTATCACCCAAGCGACGTCATACGTAGTTGAGGTATGTAGAAAATTAATGTGTGCAATTGAATTTAAAGACGAAAGCCCAACGTCAGTTTAAAAAAAAAATGCTTACCCCACTGTATTTATAGATGTATTGTAGTTTGAGCTATTCATTTAATATAAATACCACTTTTAATACTTCAGTGCCATAATATCATGTTTAAGGCTAAGAAGAAATGGCCCATGTCGACGCTTTTCTTTACATCTCCTATAAATCATTCGCAGAAGTAAATTACCGCCTCTCGCAGCTATGTTAGTGTGCTATTTCGTTTTTTTCCTATCTTCAAATAATTAATATTAAAACTCTTGTTAAATGGCGTCAAAGCTCAAATTATTTATTTTTATCTCTTCAAATGTGTAAAAAATTGTGTGGTTGTTTTTTAGGACGTAGGACTAGAAGGGGCATCAATAGAAAGTGAAGAAGAGATTCCTAAATCTGCAGACGACATTTATAATGAATCAGGAACAGCTCTCACGGAAGAGTTCGACTTTTTTTCACAGAGTGAACTTGCTACTCGAGGAAAACGAGTAGAAAGGTCATCTAACGACCACATTGCGCCAATATTTTCATCTTCTATATTAGCAGACAGTGAATTTACAAACGGTTACGATAACACAAAAGTAGCAAACGTAGAAAGTAGTGGGGACGTGCCTCTGAATGCTGAAAATGAAGCAAAGACCACTGAAACAGATGACGTCTCTTTTAATAGTGCTCACAGTGTAGTAGCTGACAAAGCTGCCCAAGCTGATGCAAACGTAGAAACACCTGCAGAAAGTAACGGAGTTGTGACAAAATCGCACATTCGAAACTTAGAAGATTTTTCAGAAAAATCACTTGCTGAAAAAGAGGCTGTAGGTTTGCGAATGTTTGAGAAAGAATCTGATCGAGGGATCAAAAATGGTGAAGATCATGAGGTCAAGGAATCCATGAATACTGAAGATGTCCAAACTGAACTCAAGGAGACGGAAAGACAAGATGATGATGAAAATTTAAAATTCAATAACGCAGCGCCGGATCAACATATTGGAAGCAATGATGAAGATTTGAGTGAGAGATTCGCTGCTGAGACGGAGGACTTAGCTGTGCGGGCGTTTGAAAAGGAGTCAGACAAAGGGATAAAGAGAACTGGGGAGGCTGGGGACTTGGAACACCTTGAAAGATCTGCCATAACAACAGGACCGCTGGATGCAGCAAATAAATATGGTAAATTCACAGTCAAAGATGCTGTTCAAAATTTGTTAAGCACTGTTAATAAAGTAGTGGGAACAAAAAGTAAACGCATGAATCAAATCATAGACACAAAAGCCAGATCGGGTTTTCCTTCATCATCAGAGGTGGCTGATGATGAAGGGAACAGGTCTGATGAAGACGAAGATTCTGTGGAAGTCCGGTCTGTAATACCTGGGGTCTATTTAGGTATGTACCAGAGAATACCATACCTTAGGATAACCTTTAGGTTACTCCTCAAGTCGTAAATTTTGCAACGTCCGCTATTATTATCGTTTGTCCAATGAATAGGTATGTTTATTTTTTAATATTTTTTTCTAATCAAATTAATATCGACATGGTTTGCTAAAAATATTCAGATTTTTTTAAACCGTCCGTTGTTTTCTTCCACCAGAATACTTATACGGCTTTCACTATATCTCTTAGATCAGCTTTACTCAACAAGATACCCACGCACGGCCCACATTGATTTTATTGGACGGATGTAGAAGCCTAGGATGGTAAATATAGTACTGGAGGACCTACAAAATTGGGCATTATAGACAGCACACATGGTGTACAGCACACTTGTAACATATAATTATCTAGCACATAAAATGTTAAGTGTAGTTCTTTAATACCCGGTTCCAATATTTGAAAAACGATCAGTGATCATTACGTATAGTAATAAATTATACGAGGCGTCACTAAGCCAAAGCCGTTCCAGACTCATATTACCGTCATCAGATCTGACATATTTCGTTTTTGGGACTAGACCTGCTCATACGGCGCGCCGTCTGATAGATCAGGGGTTTTCAAAGTGGGGACGCACTTACTAAGGGAGGGCAGCGGCCTGTAAGGGGAGGGGGACGTGGGTCACTTGTATGGTTAAGTACTTATATACACATTACCTGCGATTACGCACTATGACATTTCATACACTCTTCACTTCCACCCTGTGTATAAAATCAGGCAAAGAAGGCGTGGAGTATTTTTTTATTAAGGGGGCGCATAATTACTCCTTACTTCCACCCTGTATATAATAAAATTATCTAGACCAAGAACGGGTCTTGGAATTATGTATTTTTAGAAAGAGGGAAACGAAGAAATAAATTTGGGAACCCCTGCGAAAGATGGTAAAGTTATTTAGGGGTAAAAGTCTTTCGATCCCCCATAGTTCTGTGAAGACGGTAAACAGCCATCATCTATAGATAGATACATAGGTAGGAATAAAAAAAACTCTAAATGATATTTGATGTTATTGTTTCAGCTAGACGAATGGCTTCTTTGCCGTACACCGTTCCGCAGCTATCGCGGCCACCAATCTTGTCAAATCATGGCTTATCCTTCGTTCCCCCACTCACAAGACCAGTGAACACATTTTTAAAGCCAGTGTATAAAGAAATCTGGCCAGAACTTAGGAATTCTCCCCACCAGCACCAGCGAGAAGGAAAAGACCCTTTCAATTTTAAGCCTTTTCCGGAATTGAACAGCCAGCAGCCGTTTGATTCATATCCTTATCAGCCATTTGTAACTACGACTCTCGCACCGATAACTATGAACCCTTTCAACTCTCTGCAAGCTTTCAACAACTTCCCTAAATTTCTACAAGGGGCAAACGCTGCTTTGCCAACTGGTAACCAGTTTCCGAATCCCCAACAGATTGGGCAGTTGTTTAGAGGATAATTTGTTTAAGGTTCACAAAGGAAAAGAGAAAACAGATAGAAGTGCGATGCGAACATGGTAATAACCTCATTCTTAATCAATCTCAATAGATATTAAACTTTATGCTTTACGATATTGATCAAGTCTCGACTAAATTCTTGAAATCACGAATCGACTTCCAAAATTTCGCAGATTAGGTAAACCGATGTTAAAAGCCTTCTCATAATTTTAAGGCTTCGATTAAATATTTTATAGATGCACATTAGCGATCACGGCAAAATAAGGCTTGAAATTAAGCCTTCTTTAACAAGCATTATCTACCTTTGTTTCCATACTTATCTCAGTCACATAAAGTTTCAGTTAGATTAGACTCTATGACACTTTAGAACTTTTTTGGAATAAGTGTACCTAATAAGCGTGGCACATTCATTTATTTTATTTGTTCATCCTAACAAATTTAATTATGTATGTTCTTCTAAAATAAACATATTTTTGTAATTTTTTTATCAGTTTTTGCCTACCCAATACCCAATTACCATTTTCTCCTTACCTAAGCGAGCAGCTTTATCTTGTAGAGTGCAGGCTGTCTAGACTTTCCGCCGGTGATGCTGTGGTAGGTCTTCTGTTCCCATGGCATCACCATTGAGGCGATGAGGTCCACCGGGGGGGTTTTAGTGGGTATTCTTGCCCGTATAGGGGCAGGGAGTCCCACACACGCCGTCACCTCCCTCAGGTGACGGTACGGTGCGTCAATGCATTTCCCCCCGCTCAAAAAAAAAAAGGGCTGTCTAGACTAATCAAATGATGCCGAGCTAATTCAAAATGCTAGATTGGAGGGCCCGCACAAAAACACTTATTTATAGCTAACTTTACAAGCATGCTGGTGAATAACACGGTAAACACAAATCAGCCCTCACTAATACACAGATCTCGTATTCATATAAATACATAGGTACGCTTTGGATTTATTTTTTAATAAAAATAATCTAATCACACTGCGGAATGCTGGTGACAAAAAAATATACCTACGTAAATAACAAATTCTGATGTTTGTGTTACCTATCTTAAATCCCCAAATCTGCAGTCTAGTGGTAACGAGTTAAAGCACATGATACAGAGGCCGTGGGTTCGATGCCCGTTGAGGCATCATTTTCATGTGTGGTTTCCAGTTTTAATCCATGCTTAAAAACAAAACAAAAGTTTGATATATTTTTTGTGAATTGGTTAGATATTAGGTACTTTAATTTCTTCTTAATGAACATTATATATGTATCGACATAAATAATACATTAAAAGCAAATCATCGTCTCTGTTGAAACCGCATTATAATAATTAAAATGTTTAGTTGTGTGGTTAAACCTAAACAAATGAAATGTGTTACCGTAGGTAAGTACTTATGAGGTACCTACTGAATTAAAATAGTGGGTTTTCTACGTGGATTAATTACTTTGAACCCGACTGTGCCTTAAAAAGAGCTTAAACTTGATTTAATTTGGATCATTGGCATTTATGCGAGAAATATAACGTAGACGTACTTAGGCTTGTACGTCAAATTTTTTCACCCAGCAGTGGTCAATTTACATTAGAGTCATTGCGCCTATACGCGTCGCATGCAGTTGGCAAGTTTGACGGCGATAATAAAAATGTTCTAGCACTAATTTTTACAAAAACATTATGTAATGACGTGGTAATAATGATAGTCTATTTTAAGATTAACTTTCAGTTTTATTTGAAGCATCTTATGTTATTTTTTTAAACAGTTAAACTTCAAAATTTGGCGTTTTACCCAGTTTGCGTCCACAAAATCCAAATTGCGTCCATCCATGGACCAATTAGCGTCCACCAGCTTAGAAAAGAAATATGTAAGGATATTTTTAAGAATTAAGAAAGAAAGATTGTTTTTTAAAAAAATCTAAACTTTTTTAAAAACTATTAAAAGTCAACATAATAATAATAAAAAAAAACACTTTAAAAAATTTTTAACATTCCTGAATTATTTTCTGAACAGCTTCTAAAAATTCTTGCTCTTTCACTGAAAATCCACATTTGGAAATACATAAGAACCCATTCAACTACTTTTCTTTCACCATCAGCTTCTCCTAGCGCTAGTTCTGATCCAGGTTTTTTTACTCCATCCGGCCTGTGCCGACTGATTTTGTCTAATATTTTGGTCTTGGGAATAGAAAATCCTTTACATATTTGTCTTACCGGTTTATTCTTTTCTCAAATTTATTCAACTTTTTTTTTAATTTCTTCTTTTTAAGTTTTATTTTCCTTCTCATTTCCTGTTTCCGAAGAACTATGATTTGTTTACTATGATTAAATAGAAAAAAGATTGAATAAAAGAAATTATATAATAAGTAGGTACTCTTTTCATTTTAAAATAGAACTCTGAACACGAAGCCTTATTAAAAAGGTATAGGTAAAAGTTTAAAAATAAACAATACAATTCAAATTATTTTCAAGCAATTCAATTGTACTTAACGAAAATAGAGGACGCAATTTTGTTTATTTATTATCCCACGTAGTTATAGTTTGCGTCCTCTGTGTACGCAAAATGGAAATTTTCTAAATTCGATGGAGTAATTCGCGTCCACCTTATTTTAATCATTAAATATAAAAAACATAAGCAAATTCATAATTTATATTATTTCTTTCATTATAACACTCTAAAACAGCTGTGTGTCCTTATTTTCACATAAAATAATAAAAAACTTACCATCGAACGCACCGCGCCGCGCACACTATTTTTTACCTAGAAATCGCGCGCATACGCGCTCCTTACTGAATAGCCGAGACTATTTTTCTAAATGGGTTTGGTGTGGCACACTGATCATTTGACTATCTTAACGTGTCTCATATACATTGACTCATTAGTGGTAATGACTTTTCGTTTGATATGCATGTTAGTTTACTTATTTTCGGGGATTTTTAAAGGGAGATCCGCAAAATGGACGCGAATTGGGCGATCGACGCGAACAGGCGAACTTACCCTATATCGTTTTTGACAATTGTCATGAACGCGATAAAATTTGTATCCTGTTTTTTGCGGGTATGACAAAATGACAATCATGACAGTTGAGCAGTCATTCTGACAATCGGTCCAATAGTAAAAAAAAAACCGTTTGCTATTTCCAATTTTCATAAAACTCCCATCGTTCGTTGCGTTGTTTGTTGGTCATTTTCTCTGGTATTTACGAGAGTCGGTTCTTTAACTAAATCGACAATATAAAGCTTCGAAAATGGGAAAACGATATTATTGCGACTATTGTGAAAAAAACATGGTGGACACACCAGCCACAGTTAAAACTCACAACAAAGGTGTTGTCCACCAGAAGTTGGTTCATGAACATTACCAGAAGTTTAAAGGTACGTATTTATGTTAATAATAAGCTAGTGATTTGGTATCTAAACGTACCCCTTTAGCCAAATTAAGCAATCAATCACATCAGAGGGAATATCCTTGAGGCAAACTATAAATGCCTCGGGGCACCAACTTTGATTGGCGGCTAACTCCATTTTAAAGAACAACGAAATGATTTGATGCCCTTCTTCTTTTTGAAAACCTATACACATTGAGAAGGTGCTACCGACTTTTATATGTCTAAGTTAGTAAGATATAAAGTTATCAATTTATTCGGTTTGAGTGTAGCAAAGGGTTTTTCAGTCGTATTTTCCTGCTCCGATCCTGAGTCGAAGAGAAACAATTGTAAAGTATAAAAGAGCTTTAAATAAGCCTATTTACAAGATAGAAACACAAACATTTAAATTATACGAAGTCCCAAACGCCTTGCACACCCTTTGCTACACTCCAAGCATTTTTTCCTTTGCTTAATATTTTAGCATTCCTATTTAATTTACATTTAATGTGTTTTAGATCCGGAGACAATATTAGCTGAAGAAGCAAACAAAAAACCATGCAACTGGTTTTCAAAAGGCAATTGTCAATTTGGGGGCATTTGCAGATTCAGTCATTATACAAGAGAACAGATTGATTATCTAAGAGAAATGGGTAAGTTTAAAAAAAATAGATATGCTGTGTAATTATGTCAAAATAATTCAATTATTAAATTACATCTATAGGGTACTAAAAAGAACATCAACATCCTTGATGCTTAGTATGAGACAAAATGACATAACATGATTAACGGGTCATGCACTTTCCTTATGAGACTCACAACAATTCACATAAGTATTTCGTCAGCAGCAGGCTTGTTTGAGCTTGAACATGAATTTTATAAATAGTAACAAATATGTGAACAGCAAAGTAAAAGCAAACGAAATTAAATTGCATATAGGCATTTATCAGTTCCTTCTAATGCCTGCCTTAAAATGTATTATGATAATTAAAAAAAAACAGAATCAATGGTAGTACCACAATACATCTTTAAATATGTTGATTTATAAACACCTAGTAATCTACAAATTGTTTTAAATGATTAAATACTAGAATAAACTGTGCAGTACAATTTTACCAATCATATTTGTATTGAAAACATTTACAGTTGCATCAAGAAAGTGCATGGACACATTAAAGCCTGCACCATCATTCAGTGATCTATATAAAAAGCTACAAAATGACAAAGCAAAGAGCGAACCAGATGACCATACTACTACTCTCTACGACACTAATGGCATCACACACACGTTACCTTGTACGTATAACAGTATTCTGGATAACTATGCCGACAGCTTGCCTCCAAGTTTGAAGAAAATGAAGTTAGAGGATTTTGAGAATGCTAATATTACTGAGTGGGGTTGACAAAAAGGTATGATATTCATAATTTAAAGAAACAGAAAACATTATCTCCTCTATGGTACTTGAACCCATGCCCTTTACATAGCACAAGTGATAGTCTTCCAACTGAACTAGCTGGAAGTTATAACGTAATTTAAACTCAACCTACTAACTACTACCTCTATGAATATCTACATAGTTAAAAATATGGGAAAAAAACAAACAAGTTTTTTTTCTGCTTTTTTAATGTTTTTAAATGTATAATCATTTTTATGTAAGTCATTTCATATATCAATTTCAATGTAATGCTCAATTTACACGCAAATACATGGGCCACAACCGATAATTGACAAGAATCGATGAATATATATTTTCGAAGGTTAATTTCTCAGATTTGTTTTTGCAAATTTTCTAAATCTCATCTTTCCAGCAGATCTGCAATTCCACTAGCAATTTTCCCTTCCTCTCAATAGATCTCCTGTAATCAATCGCTGCAGGTATGTCTTGTTGATATACAAAATTTTCTGTGTCATCGAAATGTGGGAAGTGAGGGAAACATAAGGTCCTTTCCTTTGGTCCCTTTTGTTCTGAAACAATGTGACTAAAGTTGCAGACTATGTTAGCTAGTTCGGTTTTTCAATTTTCATTTTCACTTAAGAGCAAAATAAGTACGAATTGGTATTAGTGCACAATTAAATTAAATAAAAAAGGTAAAAAAACATATGAATATGCATGACTTGCTCCCTTGCCCCAAGCTAACTTTAATGTTATGGGACGATTTGATGGTTGTCAAAACTGTAATCAATTATTTATATTCATGTTGGTTACAAGTAACACTTATGTATGGTCAAAATGAATATGAATCAAAATAGAAGATACAGCTGGTTTGGAAACTACTTCCTCCCGAGAAGAACCTGGCAAAATTGACAACTGTCGACTTGTTTGTTACTATTATACCTACAATGTTATTGCAACTGTGCTTTGTTTATGTATATGTTTAGCTAAATGTGAAATACTGTATAAATTATTAAAAATACATTTTTGGCTGTCATTCTAAAACTGTTAAACATTTTAGCACTTCATTTTTACTTATTTATTGTGATATATTGTCCAATTATAATCGCTTGGTCCACAATAATTTTATTGGTTTCTTCAATTGATATACCCATCTTTTTGGTAAAAAATACTTATATTCTGGATAATGGATGAATCTAAAATGTGGAGGTATTTCATATCTCAATGTTGTAACCTGGAAGCAAGTTTGCAAAACTTTAATTCTAAAATGCTAAGGTAATAACAGAGGAAAGTTACAATAATATAGTAGTATTTTAAGAAAAGCATTTCCACATTAATTTTGTCCTACAATATAGTACCTCATTTAAACACACCAATATAAGAACTATGTTAAATAAAATTATTCTGAACATGATTCATACTACAAAGAAATTATATAAGTAACAATTATTTCTTTCTTCACTCTTCCAAAAAGCAAATGCATACTAGCATTATGAAACACGCATAAAAGTCATAAAATAGTCTCTATTTCTTTAAAATATTCCTATTTACTATCAATAAACAATAAAAATATGAAAGCAATATTCTGGCAATACCAAAGTAATATTTGAATTAAATTTATTTTTTAATACCTTTTTAATGCCTGACACATTTTGATAAGAGAACAATATGAAAGACAGAAATAATTGAAGAACAAATCTACAGTCAAACTATAGTTTTATAACAATTCTCAGAATTTATGGCTAACATAAACTCAAGCAATGTACTATTCGTTGTTGTTTTATCACATACGTTCGTGACCGTTTCCTTTTGATTAAATTTAGATTAAAATTAAAATGCGTGCGCTTTTCACATTATTAAGATGAAATTATTAATACAATTAAATAATTTCGTTATGGTGAGTAAACCGGTTTCATGTGTGAATTGTTAATTGATTAACGTTGAAGTTAGTTATCATAATTATGTATTAAGCTGTGTACAGACTTGTGGAAAATTTTAGTTTAGATCAAACATGCGTTGCTGCTCTCTCCAGATATAGTTCACCTGAAAAAGTAATATTCATAAGTAATGTGGGATTATGAATATTTCTGAACGAGTAACGAGTGAGAGAGAACAAGTGAGATAGATGAAGTATGACAGGGATTTGAATCTGTTAGGAATGGGATTAGTTTAGACGATGTATTGAACGACGACGGTTTACATTTAAAAGAATAAACGAGATTATTATTGGGAAACCTGTTTGATTTTCGACCTCGCAACTCACAAATTTGTGATTTGTGATTCGTCGTTCAATACATCGTTTAAACTAATCCCATTCCTAACAGATTCAAATGCCTGTCATACTTCATCTATCTCACTTGTTCTCTCTCACTCGTTACTCGTTCAGAAATATTCATAATCCCACAGTAATATCATAACAATCGATTATATAGGTGATGAGCAACAATCAAACCAACCAATAAATGCCCCTAGCATTAAGTCCACCTGTTGTAATTTTTTGTGTAATAAAGTTTTTAAATTAAATTAAATTTTCAGGGTGGAAGACTTAAGAATGAGGTTGTGTAGAATGTTATATTCGTGCACAACTGTAATTTGGCTAAATAATAGTCAGTAAATAGTACTATGGTATTGTTGATAGTAAATAAATACTAAGTTATAGTCTCGAAGTAGTCTTAGTAGTAAGAGCACGTACATTTGAAGGCTGAACTTCAACATTTTAAGCCTTTTTTACCATGGCCAGTTTTACTAACAGCAAGTTTAGGTTTACACTTTCAGTTCGATATTAAAACTAATGCCGATGACATTAAGTTCGGTGCAAAGTCAAAAATGTGTAGTATAGTGTGTGTGTATGTGTGAGTGTGTGTCTGACGTGCTTTGGTTTGTACCCACTTGTGAAACTCTTCCCCCCACACACCCCTGGCCATGTTTAATATTTGCAATTGCATTTTTATGCAATTTATTATAGAAACGAAAGAACATATCTACAAGACAGATTAATTTGGCCCATTTTTTGTACTATTTGCCACCTAATGCTTAGTTACTGCACCCATATCCATATCCAATTATTTATTCTATGAAAATTGTCTTCTCTTGTTACAGATATCAACAATGCTAACAAATGTACTGGCCACAAACCTAGATGCTTTTGAACCACTTGGTGGTAATCCCAAACTCATTATTCTGTTACGTAGCAGGGACCTGAAACCCGCACAAAGAAGTGGAAAGGTGTTTGACCCTGAAGAGGATAGAAAAAAGAAAAAAGATGCGAAGTTAGTTATAGAACAACACAAGCGTAAAATGAAAGAGATAAACGACTTCATGAAAGACCACATGACGAGTACAAACTATATATACGATGAAATGAAACGTATATTAAAAACTAGGACAGTTAAGAACGGATTAAGGAAGATGGTCGAGTATTTGGACAAGCCAGAGAATGCGGAAATAAAGAAAAAAGTGCTCAAATGCTTTTTGCATTGGAGAAAGATAAAGGAAACACATTATGACGTGTTCAATCATCCTACGAACAACTTGGTCATAAATATTGTGAAGGACCCGTATAATGATGGGTTTAATAATTAAGTTGATAACATCAAGCTGTAAGGTTTCAGACATCATAAATATTGACCTGATCCCAAAGTTATGCAAAGACATATGTATCTATTTTAACCATGCTACATTACTTTCGTTTTATTCTTTCTAGTATAAGAAACGTAGCGCCTGAAGCGATGGCTGGCACATACGTAATGCTTGTGAACTAGTACCACCTCTGGGGACTGGTCTGTTCCAGCTTACCTCTCAAAATAAATACTTACTTGAGTACTTAATTGTTTAAACACTCATTAAAACAAAACTATATGACTTAGTCCAAAAGTGTCACACATAGCAATAAGTTAGATACTGCTACTGTAACCAATCTACTGAGTTTCTTACCGGTGTCTTCTCGGTAGATACAAGTTCCTAACTGGCAGTAGAATCGCTTTGCATCGAATTCAATAACGATTCAAAAGTAGTAACCTACTTGAATGAAGAAATTAGGATTTGAGTTTGCTTAGTAATAAATAAATAATAATTTAAAAAAGCTAAAAAACACGTTTTACCTAAATCACAAGATTTTATTTTTGCGTATTCCTGACAGCAAATCCAATCATTTGATCCCCATTTCATGGGGGTGGATTTCAAACAGCCAGTCCGCCATCTTGGGGAGGTCGCCATATTGGATTTGTAATGACGTTTCTTAGCTAAACATGTATTGTCATCAGAACTCAGAGCATTTGCAAATTTTCATTCAAATCGAAGACCAAGAAGTGGGTCAAATTAAGATTCCAAGATTTTCTTAAATACAAGTGAATCTAATAGAAGCATGTTAAAAAAAACCGGCCAAAAGCGTGTCGGGCCACGCTTAGTGTACGATTCCGTAGTTTTCAGTGCATCACAATACTTAAGTATCCCCACTTAAAGTTAATTGAGAATAAAAAAAATATGTAAAGTAAGAAAAAAATATGCTGGCATATACGCTTAATTACAACTTTATATTAATATAATATTTTTTCAAAAATTTCAAAAACTATTAAACCCATCAGGTTCAAAATAATTTTCCTAGAAAGCCTTTATGCAGTTCTATATTCTAGATTTTTTTCATACTTTTTGAACTTATGGTTCAAAAGTTAGAGGGGGGGGGGGGGGGGGACACAATTTTATTTTATTCGATGATTATTTCCCTTGGGGACCTTTACACAGAAAGGGGTTCCTATCAATGGTGTTTATGTAAGCAACGATAGCTAAAAATGTAAATAAAAATACACATATCAATAATGACGTAATTAAATAAAAACAGTGATTAGAAATAAATAGGCTTTATTATTTTTATTAAGAGTAGGTAACAGTAGTAGATTAATAGATGCGGATGTGTCTTTGAACACCTGTATGGTACGAAATCTCGTTAGACGATAACTAAAAACGGTAGGCAAATCTTTATTTAATATTTTTCCTGTTACTGTTATTGATTACGTAGAGAAGTCTTGGTGAGTACGGTTTCAGCACGGACACCAATTGGTAGAGTTTTGATCCTGGCATAATTTTAGCTTTCACTGAGCTCTGGAGAAAAAAGACATTAGGTATTAGTAGGTAATTTATTGTTGTCGAACTAGCCATAGTTTTAGAGGGTCCTATCTACCCCATTTACAATTTGTTGTTCGAGTTATCGATACAATAAACATGACGTCATCTATTGATAAGTAGGTAGGTACATTAACTTTAGTCGACAATCAACCGGCATCACTTGCACATTTTGTCACCGGATCGGATAATGGCGGATCCGGACCTCGGACCTAATTTGTATGGATCTCAATCGAACTTTTTTTTGGCCCTGCACGGGTTTGTGGATTGGCCACTGGCAACTTTAAAA
This sequence comes from Glyphodes pyloalis, assembly GCA_037074685.1. Lineage (NCBI taxonomy): Eukaryota > Metazoa > Arthropoda > Insecta > Lepidoptera > Crambidae > Glyphodes > Glyphodes pyloalis. The sequence goes on from JAYKKO010000020.1 coordinate 7,271,375, forward strand.
GCAAGGGAAATTAGGATATTTGAAAAGGAATAAATTTCAACGGAATTAGTAGGTATACAAAAATTTAAACTTAGATTGCGCCCTATTTTTAAACGACTTCGAAGAAATGGACTTCTCTAATTGGACCGTATATATTTATTCTTATGGAGCTACAATTTAGGAGAAAAATACAAGAGCGTTTTAGTGGGTAGTCTCCGCTTTTTAGAGAAGGTTGAAAGTTCGGTGAGCAGCACATTAAGGTAAACACTGTAATCTGTATTACTCACAACTGATGCACGAAATACCTAAATCCATACTAATATTATAAATGCCAAAGTAACTCTGTCTGTCTGTCCGTCTGTTACTCTTTCACGCCTAAACAGCTGAACGGATTTTGATGAAATTTGGTATAGGTATACGTTGAATGTCAAGAACGGACATAGGCTACTTTTTATTAGAAAATAAGGGGGGATGGGGGTAATACCACCTTTAAAAGTTTATATGGAATTTTTTTTATTTTTGAAGTTAGAGGTATGAAATTTGGCACAAATATAGCTCGAAACTTGGATTAAAATATAGACTACTTTTTGTTTCGAATATTAGGGGAGAAAGGGGTAAAACCGACCATGAAAGGATGTAGTCCACGCGAACGAAGTCGCGGGCACAGCTAGTAAATAAATAAATCTATGACAAGGAACACTTGAAGTTCGATTTGAGTTCTTATGCCCGCCACATAAGAGTGGGACGAAGTCCGAAGTGTGTAGACTGACGTGCCTTCACCGTACCGCCATCAGAGCGTATCCCACCTACCAGTAGGTAATAAATAAATAAATAAATAAATATTGGACAACATCACATACATTGCTCTAATTCTGTGGTAAGTAGCTTAAGCACTTGTGTTACAGAAATCAGAAACAACGACGGTACCACAACACCCAGACCCGAGACAATATGGAAAAGTTCGTTTCCCATATTGACCCGACCGGGGATCGAACCCGGAACCTCAGAGATGGCGCTCGCCAAAGCCAGGCCCGCTCGCCTCTCGGCTACGGAGGTTGTAATATGATAAACGACCATAGTTCAATCGTCTTACCAGTTTTGGTCCATCACTTCGGTACGCTTTGTCCTGCTAAAAGTAATAAGTAGAACAATTACTTAGATAATATTTGAAACCGCATACTTCTTTGGAGCCAGCACCCCATCGACTTAATTATGCCCGGTTCCAATATTTTACGATTCGTTAGTGTCAAAAATGACTATCCGTTTCACTCCAACCGACTACGAGTCGTTAAATAATACTGTAGGTACAGTCAGCGTCATATAGTTCGTGATACTCAGGGTAGATACTCTAATAAATAGACGCAACTAAAAAGTCAATAATATCGGTACGCACAAAGTTTTCTTATTGTTGTCAACAGTTTTGTCGCTCAAAAAGTCGACACACCTAAAATGTCATATAAATCGGCTCAGTCTAACTGCCATAAATATGGTTACAGTCTTCCCGCCAATGGTATCCAAACGTTCTAAGTGTTCAAAAATATGAAACACATTAGAAAAATACGCCAGCATGAAACCTCATTACGCAATCGCGTATTGAGGTTTCATGCTGGCTGATGATTTTCACACTAGATTTAGCATAGATATATACTTTCCTTATTCTAAGAGATTTAGTGTTTGAATGTAATTCTATTATCTGTCAGTGTATGTCAACTAACCATCAACTACCCATCAGTCGTATCAATGTGAAGTGCAATATTAGAGGCAGTGCAGTGAAATAGCCAAAATAGGTTTATTATGCGATTTGGATTTTTTACGTCTTTTGTTACGTTCGAAATCGAAAGTAGCTTTATCAGAACTGCTCAGTTTATCGTTAATACGGAATGTGTTCATTTCAGTTAGGTACACAAGTAAAATTAAATACGAAATATACCTAATAACTCATATTCATTATCATTGAGGTTAACATCTATTTAGCTGTAGCTGTTTATTGCTTATATTTTTTTAACATACCTTGAGACATATCGTCCGTACTGAAAATTCAAGTTTCTAGTTTTGTCTACAAGCCATTTTCGATCCCCTATAGCTTATAGGGGATCGAAAATGGCCTGAAAAGGATGGTACGGCCGTGCCGGTTTTTTTTGCTTGACTTGGTCCTCCCCACTGCCGTGCCCCCAGATATCATAAATGGCTATGCAAGAAATTCTGAAGTTCTATACAAAACAAAAGAGAAGTCTATGACGTCGGGCTTAAAATGAAAAGGACAGCAGTAGTTTCTATCGCTTTCACTTTGTGTTTACATTTTTTGAAACTAATTGATGAGGAAAATAATATTTAAAAAGTATAGCAGTAAGGTTTATTTTTCTAATGTGTTTCATATTTTTGAACACTTAGAATGTTTGGATACCATTGGCGGGAAGACTGAACCATATTTATGGCAGTTTGACTGAGCCGATTTATATGACATTTTGAGTGTGTCGACCTTTTGAGCGACAAAACTGTTGACAACAATAAGAAAACTCTGTGTGTACCGATATTATTGACTTTTTAGTTGCGTCTATTTATTAGAGTATCCTGAGTATCACGAACTATATGACGCTGACTGTACCATACAGCTGGCATCAGTCGTTCGTCGATCTTTTTTAGCTTAGGTACGCCTCGTATAAATTTAACTATCGGTAACTAGAAAGGATCTTTTTTCAAATATTGGAATCGGGCAGTACCCAAATCTCTCAAAATACCTCGTATTATAATGAAGAATAGAATAATGTAGGTATTGCTTTAAACTGTGTTAAGGAACACACGTATATAATATAGTATAATATGGGAATACACGTAGTAACATAGGTAGTTTAAGCTCTTATAAACAGTTTGCCCCGAACCGGCATGCAATGCTGATATTTAATTAATTAATTATATTCAATGAACATACTTTAAAACTAATTATGTGATTTGGTCTCTTAAATTTTGAGTTTTACCTTATACGATTGACATAAGGCTAAAGTTGGAACGCAAAACAATGTAAGTATTTATATAATAAAGTATGTTGTAAATTTTGATTTCTATCTTCGTTGTTCTTTTTTATGACATTAAGCCAGTTAACTTTTGACAGATCAGGGAAGTTTAATAGGTATGTCACCGTCTCTTAGTAAGTACCTATATTGATAGGTACATTTCTTACCACTTCTGGCAATAGCTTTACTCCAGATCTTAAAATGCTGGGATCAACTTCTTCCACCCATACTGAATCCCAATAATCCTGTAAGAATGGTATTTATATTAATATGTGCCCGCGACTTCGTTCCCATGGACTACATCCTTTTTTTACCCCTATCTCCCATAATATTCGAAACAAAAAGTAGTTTATATTTTAATAGAGCTATATTTGTGCCGAGTTTCATTTATCTCTAACTTAAAAAATAAACATTTTCCCATATAAACTTTCAAAGGTGGCATTACCTATGCCAAATTTCATCAAAATCGGTTGAGAGAAACCTCTCCGCTTAAACAAGCGGGAAAGCGTAACAGACAGACAGACAGATTTACTTTCGAATTTATAATATTAGTAGGGATGCAATAATAATTGTAACGTGTGTTACGATTAGTGATGTCATGATGTATGATGTATGACTTAACGTCATGATATTTACTTCGTCGACTTCAACTCGGAGTCCCTCTACGTCATCCTCGTCGTCCTATGGGCCTGTTTAGTGTTCCTTTTAGAAGAACAGTTAAGGGTGCAAACTCTCCTATCCCCAGAATATGTAGGCAATATAACTCTTTGAGCCAATCCTCAGATGTCGACCTATGTTCCATGTCGCTAGTCAGATTCCGCAGGTCTCTTTTTGAATTGTTATAGCTTTAGTTCTTTATTTATGATTTTTTAATGTTTTTAGAATTTTAGCACTTATTTTTTGTTGCTGACTTTTGTTTTTTATTTAGTGTTTAAATGACTTTTCTTTTGTGCATGCTATGTTCGCCTGTAAGAGACTGTACATTTAGCATAATTTATTTTGTGTTAATCATTTGTCTTGTATGTGTCAATGTACTAGTTGTAGGTGAACCTTATTAAATAAATAAAATAAAATAAAAAATATCTTTTGAATGGAGTGTTCAACTTATATTATTGAAAAGTATTACAAAATATTATGACGTACCTAGTTAAATATTTGACGATCTCCGTAAACGAAAGGCGAACTGGCCGTACTTACTTTGGCGTCGCGCCATCTCAGATCCCGGGTACGATCCCAGGTAGGGTCAATATCGAAAACAAACTTTTCTGTATTGTCTCGGGTCTGGGTGTTGTGGTATTGTCAATGTTTCTGGTTTCTGTATCACAAGTACTTAAGCTAGTTACCACAGAATCAGAACAATGTATTTGATGTTGTCCTATATTTATTTATTTAATAAGTAATATAGCATTAATAAGAAGCTATTCTAGCAGCGGCAATACGCCACATGAATTGTGATGAGCAACTGACCATAATAGTTAGACGTATCCTGTCGCGATATTTTTTGTGTTCTACTTAAGATATAATTTTATTCTATTATCAATAATTTTCTCAGCATAAGGGATTTGAAGAATATTGTAGGTATTTTTTTACATCTTGAATTATTACACTATATAGTTTTATAGCCTGTAAGAGCCTGACCTTCATTCCGTTTGTAATTAAGAAGTTCTTCCATTTGTGTCTCTAACACAGGTAAGAATGATCACCACCCGTAATACATGGATCGTGGTTCGTTTGGCAGGTAACAGGTGTACAAAACTGTATCGAAAAATCGTTAATTTTAATAATAGGTGTGTACGAAATCTCAAACTTGTTAACTTACCTACTTACCTATCAAACGCATTTTTTTTTCGGGAAAGCGTTAAAACTCGGTAGGTAGGTATGCTTATTGGCAGACGCATAGTCTGGTTACAACCCTTAGCCTGACAAGCCCGACCTATATTATTTTGTAAATATACTTGCTTACCTTATGGTGATTAATAAAAGCTGAATTTCAAGAAGTATACTAGGAAGATATTTACCCCAGTCCTCAATAATTTCTTCTGCACTGATTCGTCTATACTATTGCCGTTGTGGTCTTCTTTTGCTTCTGCTATTGCAGACTGCATCGCGACTGCTAAAACTTTTTCAGGGCTCGCCTAAAACAAGTAATAATCTAGTTATCATTACCTTAGTACTCGATAAAATAGGACGGCAAAATTGGTGGTATGAAATCTTTTAAGAATTGCTGTAAAAGCAACCGTAGAGGCCAACCGGAAGTGCAACCCCGGAGCTTCCTCAATACAGGGCCCCCACAATAGAGAATTCGGAAAAAATCACTTATAAACTTTACCTACAGTATTTTGTGATGATTACCTATATTTAATGATTGTATTCAGTTAACTCTTGTTCCCCATTATAATAATTAAATTACTTGTTAAATAATATTTATCTTGCTTTCACAATAAATTACCTAGTTGTTGGAAACCCTGACGTAAGATTTTGTTTCATTTTTTTTTATATTACACTTCAAGATTGACCTCATCCCACCTGATGTTAAGTGGTAATGAGGTCCTAGCTTAAGGGCGACAAGTACAGCATAATAAATCAGTTACTGAACTTGTCGCCCTTAGCTTGAAGGCTTGACCCATGCCACTAATGTAGCACCCCAGTCTTCTGTAAGGTGGAGGTATTTCACCAGTCGGGCTGCTCCAGTTCGAGCGATAAATCGCTATGCCCTACCTCTCTCAAAAATATTCATTCATTTTAGTTAGATAATTATTTGGAATCATTCAGGGGCTTCCACTTTTTAATGGCCCGAGGCCTCCAGATTTTTGGCGCTGGCTGCAATGGTATTGGAAACATCTCCAAATTACAAGTTAAAAAACATCTTAAGGACCAAAAAAAATCAAAACCTTTTGGGTCAACAATTCCGGATAAATATTTCGGAGTTTTTTATTTGAACAATGTAATTGATTTAGAATATTCAATCTTAAGCCCATGTCATAAAAGCTCAAGCGGTACAAAGTCCAAAATGTACAACCGAACATCGACCGTAGATTTATACCTTCCTTATTGTTAGCTTTTTACTGTGTGTAGGTACGAAAATGACACTTAGTTTACAATAACTGTTGATGTACATTAATTGTAGGTACTTTACCTTCACTGGGACTAATTCTCGGTTTTCATGCACGTTCTGAAATTATGATGCATTTAAAATAAAATGTTCTTTGTATGTAGGTAGGTTAGGTAATAAACCGTACCGTATTTTACCGCAATACGAAATAAATAACTCATACAAACCTTTTTATCGACATCTAACTCAGTACTTTTGGACGGATTTTTCAGAAGAAAAATAATAATTATGTTGGATTTTCCAAACAGTAGGTAATCTTTTTCATTTAGAATATTAGTAAGGGTATAGACAAATAAACCATCCGAAAATAAGATAAATTATCCCAATTTTGTGGTACATCTTAACTTGGCTATCGTCCCCTTTTTGGAAATTGGGTAGAAACAGGTTAGTTGGTATGATTGAGCGTTGGTGAGATGGGCTACCTGGTCTTTTTTTACTATAGGTACTAGCGGTCCCGGCGAACTTCGTTTCGCCTTAGAGGACTTTCCCGCTTTTGCATTTTTTCCTAAATTTTCTTTTCCTGAAGCCCGAGACCTTTCCAACGAATGCAAAACCGTGGAAATCGGTTCGTGCCTTCTGGAGTTATAGCGTCAGGAAGGAAAACCCGACTTATTTTTATATAGTAGATAGCACTTTGAGATTAACTTCATCCCACCTGACCTGATATTAAGTGGTAATTGTCGCCGTTAGTAGAATTGTCGCCATTAACTTATGCTTAACGCCTGCTACTAACGTAGTAACCCCTCAGGAGCTCTGGAAACCTTACCTACTCACACGCAGGAACATAACAACACCTACGTGATTGATTTCATTATTTTTATAGTAAGTACTATACGCCGTACTAGCGAACTTCAAATATTAGAAACAGAAACATTTTGCTAGGTTAGCTCAGTTGGTAAGAGCAGCACGCGCGATACGTGAAGGTCGTGGGTTCAATTCCCGCACCGCAAGGGGAGATAAAAAAATAATCTGTTTCTAATACCTGCGTGATTGTTATTTGGCTGCGGTCTTCCGTAAGGTGGAGGTATTTCACCAGTACAAGGATAAATCGCTATGCCCTACAACTGTTACCTGGCTATCGACGCCTTTTTGGAAATTGGGTAGAAACAGTTGGTATGATTGAGTTGAGCGTTGGTGAGGTGTGATGTCTGGTCAGAGAAGAAAGAGATATAAACCACTAACCAACACTTCAAAGTAGGGGTATTGGGGCACGAACCGCCTCCCGAAGTCGTGGAACTCCGAGGGGTAGCTGTGGTGAACATTCGACAGCATATCAGCCACGTCCGCTCCCTTCTTCTCCGCGTCGTATTCTCCGGATTCGTTAATGGTTTGCTATGGGCATAGCTGGGCATTAACTCGTTAATCCGTTAATCGTTAATTAACGAAGCTAACATTTTGAGTGACGGATTAACTTTTAAGTTAACTTTAAAAACTGTTAACGGACTCATTAACTTCCGTTAATAATCCAGAAGTCCGTTAATCGTTAATCCAATGCCTAATTTTCACCGCACGGCACCGCGAGTGCCAAGCGAGAAAGCTGCGAATAGATTCAAGTCAAGTCAGTTCATTTATTTATGTAGGTTACAAGTAAGACTTATACATCGTCGAAACCAAAATTAAAGCTACAGCCGGTTCGGAATCTAATTCTACCGAGAAGAATCCGACAAGAAACTCAGTTGTTATCCTAATCTTTACAAAATTTCGAGCTAGAGAACTTAAAACTATGTAACTATGTATGTAAGCGAGCAGACAATCATGTCCATATATGTTAATCGTTTAAATATTCATCAAGTTTGTAGTATCCTTTTGGCATTAAAAATGATTTAATATGAACCTTAAATCTATGCATAGGTAAGTCAATAATACATTGCTGTAACTTGTTGAATATTTTTATACTTAATCTCACGAATGTTCTACTGGTTTTACGAAGCCTATGGTTTGAGATAGCGAGCTTATGTTTATTTCTTGTATTGAAACAATGTATATCGCATTTCTTATAGAACAAATGAAGATTTTTAACGTACATACATAATGCAGTAAAAGATGAATTGGGAGGCTACGGATAAAATATTAATGTCTTAAATAATTCTTTAAGTGAATTACGCGATCTAAGGCTGTATATAGATCGAATAGCTCTCTTCTGTAATACAAATATGGTTTGTATGTCAGAAGCTGACCCCACAGCAATAGCATTGAAAAGAGTAAGTGGCGAGTTTCTTGCCGGTTCTTCTCGATATGATCAACATTCCGAACACGGCGGTGGAATACTTAATTTGTACTGACTATTCATAAGTGCTTTTGTAAAGTTTACATGAATAAAGATGATTTCTATTCTATTCTATTCTATTCTAATAGACCGTATGACATTAAACTATGAAAATAGCCATTCATTTTGTTCATTTGATATCAACATGTCAATAATTACTTAGATCCGGTGTTTAGTTACAATTACAAGCGCTGTATTTGTTTTAAAAAAGGGAGCGTTCAAGTATTACGTAGCGCAAATTTTTAAGATTTTTGACACCCATGTAATGCATCGTAATGTTTTTCTGTACTCCCCCTCCCACTTTCTTTAAAAAAAGACGACCACACTAATACAATCGAGGGATTCCCCGCAAACCGTAGGGAAACAAAACGGGAGTTTCATTTCTTAAAGTTTTATTAGACCGCATCGTAACGTTTTACATAGACTCCCTCCCCCCCCCCCCCCTTCTCCCCACTCCGCCAATATGCGTTACGTAATACTTAAACGCTCCCTAAATTACTGTCAGTGAACACTTGCGTGTGCATAAGGAAGTGTGTACGTAATATTTGGCAAATTAAAAAAGTGTACTTTGCAGTGCAGTAATCAAGACCCTATCATAGAAGAATCCATGACCTAAACTCACAAGGACCTGGAACCATTTTGATTACCGATTAACGGATTAACGATTAACGTTAACTTGCGTGAATTCTTCAGAAATGTAACGCTTTAACGTTTAACGAAGCTAACTTTTTTATTAGCGGATTAACGAACGAACGAAGTTAACTGTTTGAATAACGGTGCCCAGCTATGGCTATGGGTATAGTCAAAAGATGCCTCGATAGTTTAGTGGTTTAACTATAGCCTCGGGATAGGTACCTGGGTTGGATTCGCGGGTCGAGTATGTTTGGCTAGCGTGGTGATTGGGTACCTATTGTTAAAACGATGACTTATTGAGTACAGTATAGATTAAAAACAAATTGACTTTTTTGAATACTTGAGGCCTTAGCCCTGTAGTAGTATTAAATTAATAGGCTAAAGATTAATTACTAATTTGCTGATGATATGTATATTGGTGATCAAAACCCGAACTATATTCGAAAAGTCAAAAACATGCTTGATCCGGAAATCGAACTCCAATATCATAATACGGTATTTAAACTATAGATATAGACTATGTTGTTTAGGACGTCGGAAATGAAGAGATAGAATGCTAAAAAGGGTACTGTGCCTTTACGGCACGTGTCGAACTTCTTTTCTCTCAGAAGTTAATCGCTCACTAGTAGCGCCACGAAAATATTGTGTAATAGGGAAGCGGACTAAAAAAAGGTTTTTAGAGACACGTATTTTTGTATTTCACAGCTAATTATTAATAACATTGAATTGAATCATCCGTGGGTACATGTATATCATATCCCAACAGCGACATAAATAATAAGCGCTCCCCCGCAATATGCATGCAGGCCTTGCATGCGCAATACGTCAAATTTATCGCATGAGACCACAAAAGTTTCGATACTATTCATTGGCTAATAGCACACCGCACTCTTTTCAGCTAATAAGCAGCTGACGCACTGACTTCAATCAATTTTTGACGTTTGTTAAGAGCGCGATAAAATTTAGTCGCATGGCTCATGCTAAGCCTGTGGGTAACGTTTGATCTAAGTATTTTTTTTATTTAGAGAATGAAAAAATACGTATTTTAATTAGGTAATTAGGTACTTTTTAACGAACAAAAACATTCTAGGATTTTTGATCCAATCCGCTTTCCTATTGTAATGGTTAGGAAAAAAGTCGAAAGACCCTGGCTTACCCCACCGTTCAGTTTATGCTTTAACGTCATAAGGAAATCTTTGTCTCCTTCATCAAAATACTTTTCCCTTCTCATTCTAATTCTTGCCATCCGCTCGGGCCTATACGAGTAACAATTCTGTGAACAATTTAGAAGTTACTTAATTCTAATTATTACTAGGGCTCCTAGCCAAAGGGTCCAATCCCTCCTGGGATCCTGTTATTAAGAGAATTTGACAGCTGACAAAACTATCTTTATCCCTTTTGCAATTTAATAACCGTTTAGTCGTAAGTTACTATTACAGTTCAGTTGGTGCAACTGACCCTTGAATCGCGATATTATTTTACCTATCTATTAATTGTCAATAAAAAATAAAAGTTAAAGATTTAGATACCCCAGAGATTAATTGATGAAGGAACCAAAAATTAAAAACGGTCCATGATAACTCCATTCTGACTCACAAACTGAGTGAAATACCTTCTTACTACGTACTATTCGATGTAGGTACTTAATTACAAAAGTTGATTGCTGTGACTTTATTGCAATCAAGAAATATACGTAAGTAGAATTAACAATTTAAGGTTTAAATATATACCTACTTATACTAGTTAGAAATAAACTTACCTACTTGTTTATAGATTTTTATTTGCTCTAGAGATATGCACCGACCTACATAAATTAATTACGAATGTAAGATAGACTTCACCTCTAATTAACAAGCCTGCGCCTCCCTATTTTTTTTTTGCGGATTTATTAAAAAAAATTTTTATTCATAATCATTTAGCAAAAACGCGGGAATAACGACCCTTAACGACTTATTACTTAATTTTAAACATGAGGATAAACGTAAAATTTAGCAACCACCATCCATTTGACTTAAGTAATTATTTAGTTTAGTACGCACCAAAACCAATTTATAAATCGGATCGACCTTGCTTTTTTTTTCAGTACATTACACAGTATCATCAAAAATCCTTACATGTAGGTACAGACAAAAGCACACTAGACTACACACACTATGGACTTTGCATGGTCCTTATCTTGTGCGCAAAAGATATTAATATCGAATGATGTATTTACCTTGACGTGCTATTGGCTGTTGACCATACATACATTTAGTAAATACAATATTACCCTCAATTATTGAGTCTCAAGTCTAGTCTAACTAAAGCTGACTGTCGTACATTTATGACATTTTTTTGACAGATAGATGTGAAGTTTATTTTCCATCGTTGACTGAGTACGATTCTGTGGTACGATTTCCCTTCGGTTTTTCCATTTTCAGTGTAACTTTTGTGATGTTTTGTTACTTAATTATTTTCTTTCACAATTTATATTGTAACTAACACATTAAAGACACACAACCCATAAAAGGTGTATGCCTTAAGCAATGGCTTCCCAACTTAGTGCCGTTCTCGATAATCTATTGAGTCGACACAAACATTTCTGCTGCTTGTGTCTGAGCATCATCAGTGAGGAAGAGGAGCCTATAAATGTTGATGACGAAGTTGTTATCAACGTAAACCATGTGGAAAGAAATGTGGCGGTTTCTGAGATTTTGACTGCTCTTGTAGACAATGAGGTGAATGTTAAAACAAAAATACGGTGCTAATTTTACGATGTTACTACAACAACCAGTTGTTATCCGTTGTCAGCATTATTTCTTGATATAAAGTGTCCCATATGAACTCTAGCAGCTTGTTTATCTATACAAAATTATATGCAAATCCACTCTGTAAGTAGGTACCACTTATTAAAGCCTGGAGCTGAACACATACATTTCAGCAATTGGGATGCTAACTGGCTAGTCAACTTATATACTTTTAAAATCCTGTTGATCCATGATAAGTTTCTGTCACAAATTTAACTTATCAACACACTATCTAATTTATAGTTTTGGTATATTTTAAAATTGTTTGAAGATAAAGTACATATAAAGGTAACTAGTGTAAATGGTGTTACCATCCCAATCATTATCTGCGTTCTGCAACCCTTACAAGAGAAACCAGAGAGTGTTTGATTTATAAAATGGCTTCAATGGAACACATTATTGTTATTTCCGTGGGACCATTGGGTGTTGCTTAGCCCAGCATATCTTGAATGAATAGGGAAACATCTTTCTGTCTAAAAATGTACATCAATATTACAGAGACTCAATAGTGAATACCATATTGAAAAAATGAGAATCATAAATAATATTATTTTTTCTTTTACAGATCATAGACTATTTGTCCACATTCCAGAACATATGTTCCCATTGTATGCAGATTGCAATAAACAGCTATGTATTTGCAAATCTCATAAAAATGAATTCAGAACTATTGACAAATGCCTTGAATGGACTGTTTTACAGCTTAGAGAATACAGAAGAAAGTCCAGACAACTGCAAATCGTTGTTTGTATCGTTAAATACTGAAGATTTCACCAGCAAACAATTTTATGACACCAAAAGACCTGTAAATAACGTCACTGCTGCTTATCGAAGATTCCAATCAATGGTCAACCCTCCACAAATGAAACCCAAACTAGAAGTAGAAGTATATCCAGCCAACGTAAAGAAAGAAAAGAAAAAGAAACTCCCTGGTAGATGCCTGATACCGATCAGAACTACAGACATGATGTTTGATGTGAATGACTCAATAATAAGGTGTAAAGAATGTTTTAAAGTATACCCTACAAAATTGGGACTGAGAAATCATTACATTAGAGTTCACGCCCCAAAATCTTACAAATGCCCTGATTGCCCAAAAAAGTTTGGTTCTCCAGCATATTTAGAAGCTCACAAAGCAGAAAGTCATTGTCTTTTCGTATGTAGCGAATGTGGTAAGACATTCAATAGTAAGCATACATTTAAAATGCATGAAATGGGGCATTACTTAAGGCTCGTTTGCCAAGATTGCGGACGTATGTATAAAAACCAAACCACATTCAACAAGCACATTGAATTTAACGTTTGCGGTCAGAAAACTAGAGCCTCTCCAGCTAATGCCAAGTTCACATGCGATTATTGTAATAAGAAATACACGCAAAAGGTATCCTTACGTGTTCACATTCAATATGAACACGGTAACTATAAAGCACATGTTTGCGAATTTTGTAACAAGAAGTTTTGGGCTCAAAGTAGGCTGAAAGCTCACATGGTCAAACACACAAAAGAAAGAAAGTTCGAGTGCGAATTGTGTAATGGGAAATTTGTAACAAGAGAATCGTTATTGTATCATACTCGCATACACACGGGTGAAAAGCCATATGAATGTCCGCATTGCGATGCTAGATTTCTGTCTGCTTCAAGAAGATCTGAGCATGTGAAACGTCAGCACACAAACGCTTCTCTGGAATGTGATGTTTGCAATTGTAAGTTTACGTCACAAACTTATTTGTACAAACACAAAAAGACACATTTTAAGCAAAATGCAGATCCAGAAGAAAAGAAAATGGCTGTCACTGAAAAAGTTAATGAAGTGGACTTTAGACAACTGACTCAAGAATTAAAAAGAATAGATAGTCAAGAGTATAACTTAGATTCACAGCATCTTGCTGAAGATAAAATGTACCTTGAATTTATGGATGGGGAACGGTATACAATACAAATTGGTGATGTATCATCTTGATAAATGTAAGATGTTAAATTTGGATTGTAGCAAATGGCTGTTGCTTGATCGTTTTAATAATATTTCGACAACTAATTTTGCTGTGTGGTTGATGATTTAGCTTCCTACCTATGGATCCAGTAGTTGAGGTTTGAATCCCTGATAAACTAAAACCGAGAGTTACCAGGGCCCCTGTTTTCACAAATAGCCTCTTTTTACAGCTTTGGACTGAAGTAAGAAAACATCTGGTTTTTTTACCTGCCTAGAGACTTTTTACCCTCTCCCAACAACGGCCCGAGCCGAGGTCTTCCTTCCGAGGCCGAGCCTTCCGCTCCCCCGCAAGCCCGGTGAAGATGAAAAGGCCATCTGCGGGCATCATCTATAGTCAGTTAGGAATTAAAAAAAAATGCCTAGAGACTCCAGTTCCGGTATTCTGGCATACTTAAACCCTACCTAATAATGTATTATTAATATTTATGTAAGATTATATAACTATATTGGTAACTTGATATAACTAGCTAATTATTTAAATAGTGGCTGTAAATCCTTTTTTGTCAAATAATATTATATTTGAACAATTTAACAATCAAAATGTATAATAATATAAATTTTAAAGTAAGGCTGTTTAGTGCTTTTATATTTAATGCACTTAGTTCTAATAAAACATAATAACATCGTGTTGTTAAAAAAATGTATAACAACATTCCTGCAATTGTTAAAAAGTTCTCGTGAATTAGGATGCCGTCCCTAATGCTCTGATAATTTACAACGTAAGTTATAAAATGACCGAATGTAAAGTTCAACACACATAAGTTCATGATTAGGAATGTTAGTTATTGCACCAAGATTCTAAATCGAATGTCTGTATTTCGTGCTATGTACTGGTTTACGTTTGTAATGTTTAACTTATTTATTATGTACTTTGTGATTATATTAAATCCAATAAAGATTTAATTGAAACCACCATTTTATTTTTGCTCTGCCATTCAAATTTAAATATATTCAAAGCAATGGTGGTTGTTGCTTGCGATTAGTTTGCATTATTTGGAGGTAATTCCCAGGGAGAACTAATCACTAACTAAAGTGTAAACAGAGTGCTAAAAAAAGAGCACACAGAGTTATTAATGATTACTTCCTCCGGGCTAGGAGCTCGGGGGGGGGGGGGGGAGGTTCAGAGGTCAGAAGGTTGCGTAATAACTTGCGTGTTCAGATTAGGATGTTGGAAATGAATTTAATTTCAAAACTTACGATTATATGTATACAAATTGTAAAAATAAATAAATACAAATCCTTACAAAATATTAACAACAAACTGAAACTACGTTATTGTAATAATTATTTACAATGAAATTAACAAATAACAGGGCCTAAGGTGATAAATAATTTATGCACCGAGAGGGTCGAGATGCAATCTCCCATAATTCATTCAATAATTTTTAGCAAACACCAGTTACTGTATTCACGATCACAAGCCCAATCCAGACTACGCCTTTTGGACTTTACTCCGCCCGGCCCTTACGTCGAGCGTATATTATTATGAACTAATATTTTCTCGCAAGTGTTTGCCCTAACCCAATCCCCCCCCCCCCCCCTTTACACCAAGATCCCACTCCTCCAACGACACGTTCCCCTTCCCTTTCCTGCGTCCCGCCATACTCCTCGTTCCCCACGGTAAGCACTCTCTCTCTATAGGTCTAATAATTTCTTATCTCACAAAACTATCACCAAAACCTTATACATTTCAATACCAACTTCTCCCCTTGTTTTATATTATCCCCTTGGACGTGCATGCCTACAACTTTTTCAAACTTTACAAAAAAAAACATCTAAAGCCACCAAGCCACTGACTTAAAAATTAAAATACTATATTAATAGATCTAACTGTGTCTAAAAATACTATATTAATAGATCTAACTGTGTCTAAAAATACTATATTAATAGATCTAACTGTGTCTATAAATACTATATTAATAGATCTAAGTGTGTCTAAAGCCAATGAGAATGACCAATGCAAATTTTCACATGCACACATCCGTATCGTCCGTATCAGGATAAACATTCACATTAAATTTAAAACTGCAAATATTAATTAACGATACGAATACCCGCAACATCTTTATGGTGTCTTGTTGTCTGAACTTCTGATCTGAATTCCTTTGACATAAAAACCGCCTGTTATCAACTGGTTGTCAATGTCAATAATTTTATGAAAGCGGGCAATAATCTAAATGTTTAGAAATCTGATGATATCATCATTAAATGGAAATTATTAGTCAAAATGACTTTTTGGGAAGATACTCTAATTATTCTCATATCTCAGGTTAGTCAGTAAACTTATATTATGTAAAAAAAATTGTTGATCGTATAGGTTATGTTTTGTAAATAAGTCTTTATTTTTTTATTTCTGCTTTTCGACAACCTCATTATTTGAATTGATAAACTTTTTAAGAAACATTAGCTTCACACAACTTCTAATTTAGATCGAGTTCTTAAAATGGAAGTTTCAATTTTATAACCAGTGTACGAAAGCATATTTGTACGAACACAAACTATTTTCAGACGGTTTTCTTCGTTGGTGGTTGGATTTTCTTCGTAAAGCAGCTATTCCGAGATTATGAGGTCCACCACACGCTGGTCCAGCTTATTTTTTCGGTTACATTCGCTCTCAGTTGCACAATGTTTGAACTCATCATTTTTGAGATCATTGGATATTTAGATTCCAGGTAATTTTAACGGAACATATTTATCATACAGGTGAAGTAAACTGCCTACCTATTAGACTGATTTAATTTACACTGGGCGAAGGCCTCAATAATTAAAATCAAGTCATTGTTACATCAATTGGTTCTAGTATAATATATCAATATTGTACAAAGATTAACTACATATGTACCTATCTACAATTAATTTAAATTTATTAATTGTGGTAAGTGCATATATGTTTTCTTTAAACAGGCATTCGTTTCAAATATTGTTTAATCACCAACAATCATTTCCACTGTAATTTTTTTATATTAACCTATCAATGTTATATACATAAAAAAAAGAGTTTTAAAGTGTCACGCATTTCAAAATTATGGAAATCATATCTACCATACCATTAAAAGGATATAATTTATTAACACTTCATTAGATTTGACAAATCTGTTGATATCATATTAAATACTAGCGACCCGCCCTGGCTTTGCACGGATGTAATGTAAATATTTAAAAAAATTGGCTTTTCTATTATTTTTGCAAATAAAAACCTTCCTCATGAATCACTCTATCTAATTAATAAACCGCATCAAAATTCATTGCGTAGTTTTAAAGATTTAAGCATACAAAGGGATATAGGGACAGAAAAAGCGACTTTGTTTTATACTATGTAGTGATATACCTTAGTAATTACAAAGCCTGAAGCCAGAATGTGGTTCAACCATTACATTAAGCAATTTGTATTTGTGAAAGTGAATTGGTTGAAGCATGTGTGATCATAATATTTTATTTTTTTTCAGCTCAAGATATTTTCATTGGAACTTGGGTTTATACTCTTTACTTTTCATGGTGATTGCTCTTATACCATTCTACATTGCATATTTTTGCATCAGTAATGTTAGGTTTGGTGAGTACTTCATGAGTATTATGTATATGTATATAAAAATAAATTCACTAGGGCCTACTGATAAATATTATCTGGAATAATTCAATGTTTCACTTAAGTTTGCATTTGATATAAAATATAAGTACTTGTACCATTTGTTTAAGGTGTAAAGTCAGTTATGCTGTATGCGTAATTAATAATGCAACAATTTCCTCAAAATCCTACACTATAAACAGTGGTGAAGAATTATGCTACAGAGATTGCTATAAGTCTATTTATCAAAATTTAAGTATTTCTCGAGATATTTTTTATAAGGGCTGCAAATAATGGAATAATTTGTGAAAGTTAAATATTCAACTACATACTTATACTGTAAAGAATACAGTTTAAGAACAAATCAGAATTTTGTCCTTTAGATTTCATTTCAATATTTTAAGTGCTTTTGCACTGATAATTTTTTTTTTCTTATTGTCACTTACTGTTTTATCTTACAATGTGCTACAGTACATTATTATTTCTCTTTCAGTTTCACAGAATATGATAAGGCCACTGACCATGTTTGTGTGGTTCATATATTTATATTTCTTCTGGAAGATTGGAGATCCATTTCCAATTTTAAGTCCAAAACAGGTAAGTCTTTTTTGTTAATTCAATGCATTCAGAAACTTTAGATTCAATTGCTGTGTCTTCCACTTTATTTCGGGATAAAAAGTATCCTATATACTATTCTAGTATCTAATCTATCTACATGACTTTAATCCGAATCCCTTCTCTAATTTTGAGGTAACTTTTTTTTATATTACACTTCAAGATTGACCTCATCCCACCAGTCATGTTAAGTCCTAGCTTAAAGGTGACAAAGTACAGCACAATAAAGATGTTACAGGACTTGTCGCCCTTACCTCTTACCCCCAGAAGCTCTGAAAACCTTACTCACATGCAGTAATACAATAACAGTAAAGTGATTGTTATTTGGTTGCAGTCTTCTGTAATGTGGTAATATTTAAGGGCGGTGCAACTCTCCAAATGTGTAGCCTTACATACTTTAGACTGTGCTTATAAATAAATAAATAAAGTATTTGTAAACTGTTTGTCCTAGGGTATATTCTCCATAGAGCAGGGCGTGTCTCGTATCGGCGTCATCGGCGTTACAGTAATGGCTCTGCTCTCAGGGTTTGGTGCTGTCAACTATCCGTACACGTCCATGGCTATTTTCATCAGGTAAACAGATTTACCGTTGTCTTTCTGACATTTGTAAATCAAAATCCATAGGTTTCTGCCAAATCTGCTTTATGTGATTTAATATTTATTTATATACTCACATACACATATATATACTTTTATTTTATATGTATTTTTGAGTTTCTATACGTTTCTTACATGAATATATTATGAAAATTTATGTTTCTTTTTAAATATCAAGTTTGTACTATATTTATTTAGTACCACAACAAAGAAAAATGAAGAAAGAAAACTTTAAGTTGCCTCCAGATAAATAGATTGATAAACATTTTACAAAAGCTTTACAGGAATTGGTTTTACAAACAAATTATAGTACAATTTAGAAGGTCTTTTCGCTAGGAAGCGATCGCTTCCAGACAACTTTAAGGTAGAGGAATTACTAGATAATGAGAAATTGGTATGGCCATGCAAACATAATTGAATTTTTTGTTAACTATGCAGAAAACTTACATCAGAAAAAAGTAAATTCCTAAACAAATTCAAGTGATATTTGTATTTCTTTTTTATTTTGCAGGCCAGTAACACAATCAGATGTGCTATCGATTGAGAAGAAGTTACTCCAAACAATGGATATGATACTAGTTAAAAAGAAAAGGATAGCATTAGCTGAAGCTAACAGCGTGGGAGGGAGACAGAACTACAGCATGTTGGACCAGTCGAACGTAAAGAACAGGGGTGGTTTTTGGACTAATATACTGTCCAGTGTAGGAAGCATAGCGAATCCTCTTGGGCATAATGCGGAAAGTAAGTAAGCTTTGAATAAATTGATTCTAAGTATTTGCGTAAAAAAATAGAGCACTAGAAATAGCAATTCGTAGGTCACATAGCTATGCACATGCACATATCTGTGTCAAATTCTTAGTGCAATGCTTCTGCTCAGTAAGGTAACCAAAAGTAAATATATAAAATCATTTACAAATGCACATACTCTCCTATTATTAAAAAATCGGTCAAGTGCGAGTTGGACTCGCGAACGAAGGGTTTCGTTCCATTATCTATTGAACATTAGAGACAAACAAAACAAACAGACAAATCATTTATTTGCACGAAGCATGGTAAACATAAGTACAGATGGTTTCAAAAACAATAGAACAATCATGCTTCACCTGGTCGGTATACAAATATTACTAATTATATGAAGCTATACATGTCAATTATTAATTTATACAATTTTATTTAGTTAAAACGATTATTATTATGTCCAAATTAAAATAAATACAATAATCTCTATTTTTATTATGTCATTTTATATTACAATAATATTGGTAAATTACAATAAATTACAATAAAGAAGACATAATTACAGTTGGTCAGTTAAAAACAATTATTAATTTTTGAAGTAATTATACAACAAATATTATGTGAATATTTCAAACGTCTACCTGTTGCTGATATTGAATGTCGAGCAATAAATTTGTTGTATGGGAGCCCCCTTGAATATTTATTTAATTATTTATTTTTGAAGTAAATATAAATCTGAATATTCTGTGAATATCTAACAATTGTTATTATTAATATCGAGCAAAAAACAGCAAAAAAAAAATCCCCACTTTAATAATTATTTTATTTTGTTTTTAGTAGATATTTGTAGCTAAAGCGGCAACAGAAATACATAATCTGTGAAAATTGTAACTCTCTAGCTATCACGGTTCTTAACACGTACAGCCTGGTGACAGATAAGCGAACGGTCGGACGGACAGACAAACAGACAAGGAAGTCCTAGTAATAGGGTTCCGTTTTCACCCTTCGGGTACAGAATCCCAAATATATACCATTCGTTTGTTGATTTCGTTTTTGGTAGATCTACTGTTCTTTTGCAGATATTAGCCAGCTCCGGCAAGAGATATCAGGTCTTGAAGAACTCAGCCGGCAGCTGTTCCTCGAGGCTCACGACGCTCGCTCCGTGAGGGAGAAGATAGAGTGGTCACGCACCTTCCAGGGGAGGTACTTCAACTGCTTGGGGTACTTCTTCAGCCTGTACTGTATCTGGAAGATATTCATTGTGAGTTTTTCTTATAATGCACTTCAAGATTGACCTCATCCCGCTTGATGTTAAGTGGTGATGTAGTAAATAAAAAGAATAGTATGCAGCCAAATAACAATCACTTCTGAGGTGGTGTTTTTCTGCGTGTGTGTAAGGTTTCCAGAGCTCCTGGGGGGTGCTACATTAGTAGCAGGGGTCAAGCCTTCAAGGTAAGGGCGACAAGTCCAGTAACAGATTTATTATGCTGTACTTATCACACTTAAGCTAGGACCTCATTACCACTTAACATCAGGGAGGTCAATCTTGAAATGTAATATAAAAAGAAAATAGATAAAGCTAACATTACTGACAAATATAAAATATAGGTACAAAGCTGTTTTTTTTAATTCCAGTCGACGATAAACATAGTGTTTGACCGAGTCGGTAAGAAGGACCCAGTGACTCGCGGGCTCGAGATCGTGGTCCACTGGCTGGGGCTGAACATCGACGTGGCATTCTGGTCCCAGCACGTCTCCTTCATACTGGTCGGGTGCATCGTACTCACCAGTATCAGGGGGCTGCTGCTCACGCTTACTAAGGTGAGTATTATAATAACAGGCCGAACGAAATATTTGTTGACCTTAGCTATCCATACTAATATTATAAATGCGAAAGTAACTCTGCTTGTCTGTCTGTTTGTTTGTCCGGCTTTCACGCCTAAACCATTGAACCGATTTTGATGACATTTGGTATACGTTGAACCTCTAGAACGGACATAGGCAAATTTTTGTTGTGAAAGTAAGGGGGGATGAGGGTAATACCGCCTATGAAAGTTTATATGGAAAAATGTTTATTTCGTAAGTTTAAGATATTAAATTTGGCACAAAAATAGCTCGAATTTGGATTATAATAAGAACTACTTTTTGTTTTGAATATAAGGAGAGTTAGGGGTAAAACCGACCTAGAAAGTACTTATACATGGTAAACATCTGTAGTCCACGCGATCAAAGTCGCGGGCACAGCTAGTGACAATATAAAAACGACTTTCTCTCAACTTGCGGTTAGCTCAGTTGGAAGAGCAGCACGCGCGATACGTGAAGGTCGTGGTTTCGATTCCCGCACCGCAAGGGAGATGATTTTTTTCCTATCTCTTTAAAATATTTAAAACTCATAAATTATTAAAATCTATTAATCTCTCTTCCAGTTCTTCAACAAGATCTCCTCATCAAAATCATCTAACATAATCGTCTTAATACTAGCTCAGATAATGGGCATGTACTTCTGTTCGTCCGTACTGCTGATGCGTATGAACATGCCGGCTGAGTACCGCACCATAATCACACAAGTGCTCGGTGACCTGCAGTTCAACTTCTACCATAGATGGTTTGATGTGATATTTCTTGTAAGCGCCTTAACTAGCATATTTACTTTGTATCTCGCACATAAGCAACCTTCAGTTAGTTAGATCATTAAGTTTGACTAGGTTATCTAATATAAATGAAAACTACACTACTGCATACGGTATGTATATAGCCCTTGGTCGTGAATTTAGGAGACAGGGCAAAAAATTAAAAAACAATGACGTCACACGCATATTTCGAAAATGAGCGCAGCCCCCTTTTTTGCCTCAATTATGCGTACGACGTGTAAATAGCCTTGGATCTATATATTTTTTTCAGTAGATCCAAAACTGAAAAATGTCATCGTTGACGTCACACGCGTATGTCGAAAATGAGATTGGTTCCTTTTGTAAACAAAACGTCGGAAACGTATTCGAATTAAGAAACTGTTTTTATATTTTCCGGGCCTGATTTTGGTGTCACGCTATCTTCGAGGCTCCGAGTTCGATTCCCGGTCAGTATTGAAAATGAACTTTTCTATATTGTCTCGGGACTGGGGTTCTGATTTCTGTATCACATGTGCTTTAGCTACTTATCACGGAGACAGAGCAATGTATGTGATGTTGTTCAATATTTATTTATATCTATTTCCAATTTGGAAACGTTAAGGACGCTTCTGATTAAGATAACCAAGTAGCTGTCCAGTTTCTACGACGTGAGCCAACCACAGGATTTATTGCAGAAAAAACGCTTAGGCCAATGGGAACAAGCCCTTTTTTAAAACTAGCCGCAAGCGCTCCTGTTTAGTTCATTTGGCGAATACCGTATAATTGGGATGTTTACATCATTCATAAATAATTATAAGATATCAATGCTATAAAAGAGGGCATTATGTTGTATCAGCCATGTTTTTTTTCAAATCACCTTTAAAATGTGATTTTAAAACGGCGCGAAACTATTTAACCCCTCGGCTGCGTTAGCACTGATCAGTATTCAGATGACCTGCGACACTTTCAACTCGATTTTAAAATATATACACTTGAAATACGTCAGTGTGTTGATTAGTGAAATTATGACGTCATAGTTTTACATCGAATATGTGTGGAGAAATGTTGTTTTGATACCTATCAAAACAACATTTCTCCACATACACCGTGACTTTTTAGTGGTTGTTTTCCCGCAGTAAAATCATTATATCTGAGTAGTACAATAGATTTGTGCAGGTTTTTTTTATGCAGATCAAAAAATAGCAATTTTATGATAGTGATAAACTAAACTCGAAAGCAACCTCGAACCAATAGTAGGAGCCGCGCCGCAGCTGATCGCCGGCCGGCCGGGTCATTGCCTCTCGCGCTTATCAATTCGCTGAAAACTCACTATTCACTAACAAGTGATTTCCATTTTCCCTTCATACTTTAACGGGCTTAGGACCGTCGTTAATACTTTTATCCATACTTAACTAAACACGACATAATTTTTTTATTTTGTAATCAAGATTATTGCCTGAAAATAATAATTTATTACTGAATTAGGCAATAAAGTATTTAAGGCGTATTTAAAAAATAGAAATCAACCTATTTACAATGATTTTAATTACCTAACCTAATATCCCTATTTACAAATGTACAAACAAATACTTACACTTCCCGGTAACGGAGTAATTGTTCAAAGTGTAAACCACTGCGTTCTACACACAATCGTGCACGTTTTAATTGATTTGCTTTCAATTTCAATAATGTGTCTCTATCACGTCTAACCACATCAAAAGCGTCCACTATTGCACTTTTTAAGGCGTCCCGAGTTTGGTACTCTTCCCGATACACAATCCGCTTAACCTCAGACCACAAATAAAAGTCCAACGGAGTAAGATCCGGGCTTCGTGGTGGCCACGGCACTGGCCCGCCACGACGGTTATGATGTATTCGTCAAGCTCCAAAGAATAAATGGCCGGGTGACCTCTGCCTTGGGCATGAGCTGGCGTCTGGAACTGCCCGTGATCGAGTAATCGCTGGGTTGCGGCTACGATCGTCCGAGCCTGTGGTACTTGCGGGTTCAGAACACCGCGAAGACAAAGGGACTCCATGTGCTGCGGCTGCGTAAAGCCGACGAGCAGCATGCGAATCATAATTCGCTCTCGCGTACAATTGCACCATAGCGACGTAGGTACTCCACGACGTAGGTAGGTTGAAAAAACGTAATGGCGATCCATTTTGGCGGCAACAATTATAGCGCACTGGGGTTGAGTAGTTGCGCGGGCGGCGTTCGCGGTGCACTGGAGTAGAAATGAGTGAGTGAGACAGTCGCATGAGCGCTGCGAGCGGTGCCTTTGTGTCTGTGTCGTTTGTCACGAGGCGGTTCGTTTCGCGGAGCGCGTGCGTTGCAGTTTATGCTGTATTGCTTAGAACTTAAGAGTTTTTTTTTGTTTAAAGAAGGTTTTCGTGCAGAAAGAAGTACCTTCGTACGTCAGAATCTCGGAATATAACTATTCGTTTCTCACGCTTTCGAGTTGATGATTATTTTTTTGATTAATTGAAAACTAAAATATTATTATTTAAAAAAAAAACTCGCACTATTCGATAGTGCTACTAAAGGTTAATCGTTCTGCTGCGGGAAAACAACCACTAAAATGTCACGGTGTATATTCGATGTTGACAGGTAAGTCAAATGAGAAACATAAATAGGTATTTATGTTTCCCTATAATAAAGAGATTATGTCAAAATTGTCAGTTATTTTTGCTGGTCAGAAACTATGACAGTGTGTTTTTTAGAAAGATCGCTTTGTAAATAAGAAAATGGTATTGTTAAGGATTGTTGACTATTTTTAAGACTGAAAACTATATATAAATCATGCATTTCACGGTCCTACTGATTCAGTACTGAACAATATGTTTATTAATAATGTTTAATTAAACAAGACACGATTTTATTATTTCTGATAAACTATGTAACTGATTTTATTGGTTGTTTATTTACTTGAAGTACATTTCACTTGAGGTACCTTTTTTGATGTACCTACATACATTTATTACCGGTTCCAATAATGAAAATCGATTCATTCTACTTACGGATAGTAATAAATTATATGAGGGCTAAGCTAAAAACGACTGACGGACGACTGATGATAGCAGATATGGAAAGTAAATTTTGGAACGGTATTAACGACTCATAGTCGGATAGAAAAACGTATAGTAATTTTTGACACATACAAATCGTAAAATATTGGAACCCGGCATTAATGTGTGCTTATTATTTAATAAAATATAATAGAGCACCCGCCACCTCGATGTCCATATGGCGAGTGTATTTTAATTTCGAAATCGAAGAAGTTCCAGATTTTTAGAGCGGGGTACATAAAAGTACATTAACGGTAAATTTTTTTGGTGACCGGTATAATTTAATTGCTCATGATACACCCGCTATTTTGGCTCTCTTTATTTTATTAAGACAATCGATTAAATTGTGTTTGGTAACCACACTATAATTGTCAGTTATGAACTGTCGGTGATATCATCTTATGTCAAAACAAGTCTAAGAGGTGGGATACCATGAAATGCATGAAAAATTAGGATTTAACGTAATTATTGTTTAAGAAATCGGTATCTATCTCTAAACGAACGCACAATCTTATGTTTGGATATTTTTCACATTCCATCGGATTGATTTATAGCGAAAATCAGTTTCAGTATTTTTTTTAAGCAACGAAATTATATTTATAAGCTGCACGACAGTGCTGTGAATTTTAATCAATAAAATCTGCAATACAGTGGAGTTCTTTCATTTGGAAATACACCCATGAAGATATATATATGTCGCAGTCATCTGGTTTAATCAGCTATTTGATTGGATCACTAGCGCGTTCATTGAATGACGACGTTTAATTGAATGACTAAAGGACAACACGTCAAATTGTTTAATAGATCGTTCAACTTCTTGACTGAACGTCATTTAGCATAGTCGTTGAATGGGATATAGCTGACTTTGTAATATTTGATTAGGGTGACCATAAGTTCGCAACTTAAAAGATAACTAACTTTAGATAAAAAAAAGAGGACATGACATAACACACCCAATAAGAATTTTTGTTATATTTTAACAATTTTAAGTCTTAAGACACTTAGGCTAAAAAAATATCATCTTTTTTCAAAAGTACCAACTGTATTAAAAATTGGGGGGAGAGGTTTTCCTCTTTATTTATCCAACCAAAAGGTTGTAATCTCAATTTCCCTCAAAAAATATCAACACAGTGCTATTCGATTAGATCTGTACCAGCTGTTTGACGCCATCTTTGTTTTGATGAGCACTAACGCCGCAGTGGAAAAGAAATGAACTAAATTACAATCACCTGACTGATTTTACGTCCGCTATGTTCAAAGGGCTATGTTACAATCCGCTAACTTGTTGGACGTTGAGTGAGGCTTGTTCATTCAACGTTTGGCCTAGTCATTCAATTAAACGTCGTCATTCAATGAACGCACTAGTGATCCAATCAAACAGCTGATACAACCAGATGACTGCGACATATATACCCAAATAAGTTTTCGATTTAGGTAGATACCTAAAAGTACAGTCGCCGTCAGATATATCGGAGCAGTCAAAGTGACCAAATACTTCTGAACAATTTAAAATGTCAATAAGTTCCATACACCACAAGTTACCATTAATATCTATTATTTGTTCCGTTCCGATATCCGGAATCCATCTTGAATCAAGCACCTTCCTTTTTGTGACGTTTCCGGTCAAAATATCACCTTCCATCGTATTTTCGCCGCGCTGGTACTGCCATCTACTTTTGGTGGGAAGAAAACTAACGATATCGATGGCGCGAGCTCTTACCCTCATTATAGCGTCGTCTTTCGTGGCATACGTACCGGTATAAAAATAGACTACGCGAAGTAGTAGTGATAGTGAAAGTTATCCACCCGTCGTGATCGTGATGGAGTAACAAGTCAACGAGGGCAGTGGCGACGGCGAGGCGTCGCGGGCACGGAGGCGTCGACTGTCGACGTCGAGTTCATCGGATGGCGTTACTGGCCAGAGAGGTAGCAAGGTACCAAAAAGACAGGAAAAAACTGTAAGTGACCTAAAATTTTAATATCTTGCACACCGAGTGTTCTATTTAATTAATTTTATAACGCAAAATCAGACTCTTGCGAAATATAAATGAACTCCTACACCTTTTCTCCATTGCCCGTAACGGAAAATAATATAATGGGTACGTCTGCTACTGGTGATTGTTTTCTTTGTCTACCTTCACTCTTGGTAGAAACGGAGAAAAACAAGTTCAAATTTCAGATTTTTCGACTAACGTTTTAGATTCTTGTTATGTTAAATCAGATGTGGCGTATTTGGCAAAATTTAACGAAATTCAACGTTTTTATAAATATTAATTGGAATTCAATTCGTTATTTCGAAGCTCAAAAATGTGACGTCACCAGGCTTTATACAGCTTAGTATAAATGATAAATTTAGGCGTTTCGGGCAAAATATATCTAATGAATAGTCACGTTTGTTGCTTTTTTTTTTTGAGCGTTCTTTTGCTGTTTTGACAAACGCTTTTCTTACTCAAAAGGAGAGGACCTCCATAGCCGAGAGGCTAGCGGGCCTAACTTAGTTGTCGCGCCCTCTCCGAGATCCCAGGTTCGATTCCCGGTCGGATCAATATGGGAAACCAACCTTTCTATATTGTCTCGGGTCTGGATGTTGTGGTACCGTTGTTGTTTCTGATATCTGTAACACAAGTGCTACAGCTATTTACCATATAATCAGAACAATATATGTGATGTTGTCCAATATTTCAAATTAAGAACAAGCCTCCAACAAATAACAAATTATATTATTGATTGTTCTGCTGATAAAAGTACCAATTTTTACACCTAAGACTTTGTTTGAAAAAATGAATCAGCTTCAAAGATTTTTTATATATTGCACTACAAGGTTGACTCCTGATGATGGTCCTTGGTTACCTTGAAGGCTTGACCCCTGCTACTAATGTAGCAAACTACCTTCGCCAGTAAAAAAAAAATAAATAAAGGAAAGTCCGCACAGCACCTTGTCAACCTTCTTTCTGATTCCGAAAACCGACGGTACATTTCGGCTGATATTCAACTTAAACAAAAAACTTGAAACAAAATCAATTTGTAAAATATCGCCAACTATGATTGGAGATTCTTGGGACTCTGTTACGACAGCGAACTACTACATATGAGGTGCCTCCCATTCGGACACATCAGCACCGAGAATCTTTGCTTTACGAACGAACTGGGTAGCCGAATAACTACGCTGCCACAACATCTGGTACTAAATCCCGACGATTTTTAATCGCCAACCAGTCGAGTTTTCAGTCTTCGCGACCAGATTGCGTTCACCGCGGGTTTCCTACAGTGCTTACGCTGGACACTCCATGTACAGGAATCTGTGCTGGTCCCCACACAGTGCATACAATTTCTCGGCGTTGTATGGAACACAGAAAGGGATATGAAGTTCCTATCGGAACCGAAATGCCTCGCACTCCGCATGGCACTTCAAAGCTAGATTTTGGTAGGTTTGGTAAGAAGGCAGTTGGTCCCTCAAACAGGCCCAGCCCCTACTGGGGAGCTCAACTTTGCCTCTTTCGTGGTCTGCAGAGGGAGACTACACTGTCTGACACTGCAACACTACAGTCGACAGTTGCCCAAAGACCACTGTTACCACCCAGTCGCTCTACCGGACCCAGTCCTGGACGACATGAGGTGGTGGTTGACTGCTACACCGGGATCTCTCCCAATGCACACAGCCCAGGTGTGTCCCTACTTGACGACAGACGCCTCGGGGAGCTTAACTCGAGGAGATAAACATATGCGAAAGTGTGGCATGTCAACATGGAAGAATTGTTTTCATGTGGCGGTTACTCACGAAAGGTACCGTTTGCAGAATGCACAATTATTGCTTTTGTCTCTTATATAAGCAAGGAAGGTGGGACGAAGTCAAAGATACTCTTTGAGCTAGCACGGCAGATCCTACAAGTCATGGACCTTCTGCACATTTATCTGATGGCTTAGATTTTTCCGGGCAGGTACAATTGTGAAGTAGATGCACTGTCCAGGATGAAACCTGTCCAAAATGGCACCTGAGTCCAGAAGCCACAGGCTTGGATTTCGATTTTTCAAATGTTGGGGATGGCTGAAGACGACGTGTTTGCTTCAAAAACAGCTCATGTCGTTCGCAGGTGCATAACTACGGAATCAACGGAAGATGAAGCATTGGACCACTACGCACTTCGTCTTCCGTGGTAATACAAGTGCCATGGATGTTCCCACCTCCAAACCTGATACCCCAAGTACTTTCCAAGCTGAACTATCCGAAAGGCAAGTACAATTTTATAGTTCCTAAATGGGTCAAATTCTTTTGGCTGGCCAGTTTGAGACAACGATCCTTGTAAGAACCATTACTGATCCTACATATTCTACAAGTATCAAATATGGCTGGTTTTTGGGTGGACAGACATGATTGAAAGTTGGAGTGAGAAGTCGATGTTAATGTCTGGTGGGCATAAATGTAATCTAAATACTAATCAATCGGCTTAGAAAAAGTGAATAAGTTGGTGTGATAATTATGGTGTCAATCATAAATGTCCTGTCCCAAGCGAAGTAGCTCGATGCTTGGCATTGGATCCGTCATCATCAGGCGACCACTGAAAACCAGCGACGTGGTGCCATGCAGTGGTATCACGGCATAATGCTGAGGTAGTTGCCTTTTTAGCACACTATTAGGGTAAGCAGAATTAGATGTAAGCTAGTTACCTGTTTAGTTTAATTTGTAGCTCTAAAATAATTCCTTGTAACATTGTTTTGTTTTTTTTTTTATATCTTTTTTTGTGTGCTGAATAAATACTTTCACTTTCACTTTGCATATCTTCACAACCTCATAGGTTTGGCATACAAAACAATCCTAGTGCCTAAATCGGTAATAGCAACTTTTACTAACGTCTCTGGCAATAACGTCATTTTTTCAATATTTTTTTTCGTTCGCCATATTTTAAAAGCTTTATCGGTTTCTAAAGTGAGGACTGAGGTACCTCCCAAAAGGGGATCCTCAAATCATAATAAATTACCTAAAAGATAATATCCCAAATGAAAATATTTTTACCAAGGCTCCCTAAGGCTATTGTTATTATTGCTATATTGTCAATAATATATCGATCGGGTTCACGATTTAACTGTCTTGACCAATGAAACGGGAAGCTTTATTGTAGATGAAAGCAAATACCTCGCCTTTTCCTTCGTTTTGGACCAAAACAGATAGTGCAATCTATAGACAATCGCGAAGTTAATGGAGTATCCTAACAAATCTTTAGATTGCTTGTTCTGAATACGGCAGTTGATTTCTCTTTCAGGAGAACGTAAAAATGATACTAATTTAGCGGATTTATTTAAAACTGTTAAGTTCCTAAGGCAGCGTCGAGAACCCTAATCACAGGTTAGGTAAAGTCTGTGCTTAGAGACGCAGGAGTGGAAGCTTCTCCCGGCTCCGTACGCTCTGCAGTGGCAACTTTAAATTAGTGCGAACAATTTCCAATTGACAAGATTCTGGAAACTGGAAACTGGCGCCAAGAGCACTCTTTTAGAAGATATTATCATTAAATTATTAATCAAACTAATAGAGAGCGTTCTCTATGAAATGTTTTTTTTTATTCTGTTCGATAATGTTTGATTTTGAATACCCTATCAACAACTTGTAGGTTGCTAGGTACCGTATGTTTGATTTTAATATAATTATTTAATTGGATTCTGTCTTTTCTTGTCAGATCTAATATAACATTCACCTGCAACACATTATAGCATCATCATAGGCGAGTGCCTATGGTGCCTGGTGAGTACCAGGAGATAACAAACACATCACTCAAGATGGATTCCGGATATCGGAACGGAACAAATAATAGAGTTTTAACTACCAATAAAACTTACCTATTATTTTTCCTAAAGATATCCGGAATCCAGGTAAGTTCTACCTGGTGCATCTCGAGTACGTATAATGAGGGTAAGAGCTCGCGCCATCGATATCGTTAGTTTTCTTCCCGCCAAAAGTATATGGCAGCACCAGCGCGGCGAAAATACGATGGGAGGTGATATTTTGACCGGAAACGTCACAAAAAGGAAGGTGCTTGACTCAAGATGGATTCCGGATATCTTTAGGAAAAATAATAGGTAAGTTTTATTGGTAGTTAAAACTCTCTATTATAGAAATGTTTTTACACTAAGGTTGAAATCGTTTAATCATACCGTCACAATTGAGCGCAGTCTTTTAACGTTGTTTTCATAAATCTTTACAAAGAGGCTATATATTATTTGTTATTTTAGATGTACAGCATGTTAACTTTATAATAAATATGGGTATTATAATATTTACGTTTAAATAAAGAAAAAAATATATATAAATGAAACATTGCACTGAATTAAATATATTTAATTAACATTTTATATTATCTTACATAAACTATATCGAAATAGTTAAAATAGAAAAGTTTACTTGGAAAGGCCACCTTACATTCATACTTAACATTACAAGAAAATAGAAAAATTCTTAGTTTTTCTTTTACATTTACCGTAAAAGTCTAAGACATAAATTTTTATTTGAAAAGCTTTTTATTAATTCATTTTTATACTACCCGACTAAGAGAGGAGTTAAAAAAATTACAGTTATAATTTGTTGTTAATTGTGCACTAATTTGGTATATCTTTATGACGTTAGGATTATATTTTGTACTAATTAGTTGAGTGTTTTGAAGGAAATAATTATTTTTTACTATATGTATATCTTTTAGGTTGTATAACAAGGGTGTTTAAGAAATAAGAAACTCCTTTCTATAGACGGGTAAATATATTTATAAATATAAATAAAATATATGAATTTTTGCTTTGAAACTTTTTATTACCAAAATTGGATTTACCAAATCTGTTAGATATGTTATGAAAACTTGACTATAAAACTATTTTTTGACGAGTTCAAATAAAGTTTTGAGAAATTATTTTCGCATATCCGTGACTTTTTATATTTATCCGCTCGAATTGCTCATTCTAAATTCCTTACTTACTAATATAAAACATATTATACATTTGCTTTTGGTGTTAATTTTGAGCAATATATTCTAAGATAAGAACAAGCGACAGATTTATGTAGGTCTCTACTTATCGTCGTTATCATTTTGAGTGGTGAATACGGAGGGCTTATTAAAATATTTAGATGATATTCATTTTATGCGAAACAAAATGTTTCAAAATTTGTTGATTCTAGAACTGTTACGGTTTTTCTAGAAAATACCGCAACGCAGAATAGACTTTCTGACAATGGACTAACGAAAGCCCATATCCCAGATAGATAACACAAAAAAATAGGACATTTCGTTGATACTAGTGACCGCCATCTAGCGTCTCTAATAGTTTCAAACCAAGGCGATTACATTGTAAGTCCAGATTTAAGAAATAAGAAGCCCTCATGACATTAAAAAAAAACGATAATTTTAATTTCCTTACCTAGGTATGTCTGACCACTAATGTAAGAAAATACGTAGTACTTTGCCCATCCCAAACAGCATTGGCAGATATTTTGAATCTGTTGATTTTCAGTTTCAAAAAATCCATTGAATAGTTATTGAAAACCAAAATTCAACACAAAACTAGAATCTTTTGAATCGAATTTTGAATTTTCATTGAAACAGATCTGAGACCAATAAGATGTATACGTACAAAATCTTCATACGACTATGAACCTTATTACAATCTCACAATAACAGTGTATCCATCTTATTAACCTTTATTCACCATTATATCACGTCTAATTAATAGAACGTGTC
Organism: Glyphodes pyloalis; assembly: GCA_037074685.1. Taxonomy (NCBI): domain Eukaryota; kingdom Metazoa; phylum Arthropoda; class Insecta; order Lepidoptera; family Crambidae; genus Glyphodes; species Glyphodes pyloalis. The sequence continues at coordinate 7,304,057 of JAYKKO010000020.1, forward strand.
GAACCTCATTCAACAAAGAACCTTAAGGCAATGAAACAAGACTACATTTTACTGAATGTGAGTATCAGTATTTACAGTAGACGGTTTATTTAGCACTCTGTTCTCCCGTATCCTCATACTGCTTCCTGAAGCAGTCTCCTACCGGGAAGAAGTCCCAACATCTCTGAGTATACATGTTCCACACGTAAGTCTCTTGACCTGAAACAAAATACATACATAGTTTAAAATATGTAACCTATAGAAAGCATATTACATGCTTCTTCGTACATGAAGCTATACAATCCTAGATACCTGACTATTTAAAAATCCTGAATGATATGTCAACAAAGTGATACCGAACATTGCATAATTTCGGTTTAAAGTTGCAGGAAAAAACCAGCTTGACGACCCTTTTGAAGCACGGAGTCATTATTATAATCGGGCAATTGGACGTTGCAAGCTTGACCTATCAGTTGCAATCAATACCCTATCCAGACTGGTAAATACTTAAAAGTGAAACTGTTCCCTGCAGGATTTGAACCTACGACCCTAATGTTTGAGCCTAACGTTCTTAAAAATTAAACCACGGGGCATGTTATTAATGTGTCACCCATTTACTCCTGGCAACTTGAAAAAGGGGGGGGGGGCATACCCCCTTTCAAAGTTGATGGCCATAAGTTGTTGGCCTACATTTTCAATTCATTCTTTAAAAGGTGTTACTACTTCTCGGGTCTTTGAATCTGAAAGGTTAGAATCCTGTGCATTCAATATTTTCTAATTACCCGTGTACTCCGTGTCTGGTTTATTGATGAGATGCATAAGGAAGAACATGTAGTTCGCTAAATTATGCTCTCGTTGGACGTGTGTGTCGAACCCGTGCGGAACCTGGAAAAACAAACAAAATGAACTTTTAATAAACCCCGATAGTTGTATTTTAGCGGTTATGCTTACGACATAAGAGTTATTAAAGTCCAAACAGTTACCCCTAACGTTGGCGTTGACTATATTATCCAACTCGCAATTTTTTGATAGCAGCCATCTTTGATTTGAAATTTGTCAAAGCTTTTGGTACTACTCAAACCCTATGTCAAAGTGAAATATTTTTAAGTCATATAGATTACATTAGTAATACTTATGAAAAGTCTCTATATAAAACAAATAAAGCTACCTCCGGCTCGGAACCTACCGGAAGCTACGATGCAACAGACACATCAATCTTATAACACACCGTTGTTCTTGCATCTGGGCATAAACAATGTGTCATTCATAACATTTAAAACCTACAAATAAATTGTTCTTTCACGCAAAATCTTGAATCTTGAATTGATTTGGATGGACCAGACAAATCAGATACTAGAATAACAGGATACGTATATCCCGGAATAATTTCACGCAAAATCTTGAATTGATTTGGATGGAATTTGGTAACTAGACAAATCAGATACTAGAATACGTTTTATCCCGGAATAACGTGAACCAAGTCCAATCTAGGCAACGTCTTATCTATATTATATAAAGCTAAATTATCTTATATATAAAAATGAATCGCTGTTCGTTAGTCTCGCTAAAACTCGAACAGCTAGACCGATTTGGCCAATCTTGGTTCTGAAATAATTGAGGAGTTCCAGGGAAGGTTTAAAAGGTTAGAAATTAAAAAAATAGGCGTTACGAAGTTCGCCGGGACAGCTAGTTTTCAATAAAAATGTTGGTCCGATCCTCTATTCAATTCCTGTTCGACAACTCACCGCATCAAAGAAGTCTTTATTGATGCCGCATATGAAGCAGTTGGACTCCATGTCCTCCTTGACGGACTCCAGCTGGTCACGGAGCTCACCGAACGCGTCGATGATAAGACCTGCAACACCGTGCCATTGAAGAAGACGGTGAACAGCACACCAAGGTAAACAATTGCAGTGCGATTTAAAACCTTATGCCCGTGACGTAAGGGCCGAACAAAGTCCAATGTGTGTAGTCCAGTGGTTCTTAACCAGTGGTCGCCGGACCACTGGTGGATCGCCGTCAGGTACAATATAGTAAGTTAAAAGTATGGCAGGCAAACACTTCTGCTAGGAAATTGTGTAGTTCTAGACGCATACAACACAAGTTATTTACCGAAGGCTGAAAATAGGTACAATAGAAAAAAATCGCCTGTTAACAGTGTTAGCAGTAAGCTTAGTTTCAAGAGCATCACGCGCGATACGTGAAGGTCGTGGATTCGAATGTGACACTGCAAAGTGAGGTGAAATTGTTCTGTTTCTATAAACATATGGCAGGCGCGGTTCTAAACTCACCCTGCAAGATGGCCAGCAGGATGATGATGAAGAAGAAGAAGGTGATGTCGAAGATGATCCGGTAGACCTTGGAGTCATCGCCGTCGGGTACAGTATAATATAGTAAGTTAAAATTGTCCGGTACTAGCACACATTTTTGCTAGGACCGGACCACGGGCTGATAATAAGTGTGTAGTTCAAGACTCATACATCAGAAGTTACTTACCGAAGCCTAAGAAGTTAATACAACAGAAAAATGCATCGCCTGCGATAACTTGCCGTCAGCTTAGTTGGAAGAGCATCAAGCGTGGTTTCGAATTTGACACGGCAAAGTTAGGTGATTTTTTTAAAATAAGTATAAAGAGGGCACGGTTCTAGACTCACCCTGCAAGATGGCGAGCAGGATGACGATGATGAAGAAAAAGAAGGTGATGTCGAAGATGATCCGGTAGACCTCGGAGTCATCGCCGTCGGGCGGCTCCAGCTCGTCGCCGATGCCGCCGCCCGCGCGCACGCCCTTGTACAGGTTGAACACGAAGCACTGCCGGGGGACACGGTAATGTTATCTGTTGTGCTTAGTGTAGCTAGAAATGATACAATATAGCTCATATGATACAATCACTGTCGCCATGACAACAGCCGAACAACTCGCGTCACAATCTAACACAACACGCCGTCCGCTATGCCGCCCCCGCCGGCGGGCAGCCCTCCCTTAGCAGCAGGGTCCTTTTCACGCTACCGGCACGTGATGGGGCATTTTTCTCTCCAAACGTACATGTTACATACCAGTAGCAACTCGAGCCCGAGAGGGGGTGATTGACTTGATTGGCAATGCCATCTGCAGACGAATCTGTCTACGTGAAGAGGAGGCATAACGGACACGTAACCCATGACATTTAAATCATCAATCAATTGACAGTTGGACCCCGCGTCATTGTATCGCCATCTAGCGGATTTTCGAAGCGGGAACACCCTAATCATTATTAATCTTAAATATGTAACTCACTGTAAGCATGTCGTGGCAGTTCTTGTTGACCTCGTCGTCTTCTTCTTGTACATAGAACTTGCGGAAGAAGTTGAACGCGATCACAGTGTAGATGTACACGATGATCGTGAGCAACATCACCGTTAACACCAGCTGGGGATAAATAATAATAAATATAAATAAATAAATAAAACAATACAATAGGTGTCTATACACGCTACCCTGAAAAGATGCAATACTACCTCGCAAAGTTCGGTATGACTACAATGAAATACTAGTAAAGTCATAAACATCATTTTATTTTGTATTGAGATACAAATTAAATTATACCTGCCTTAGCCACTGATGAATTAAAATAAATCGTCTATCATTGGTGTATCGACCTCAAATGCAGCCTAAAGCCTAAAATGTCGCTAAAGTAATTAAAATGTTTATTTACAATTTTAATTTTGCTACACGCCGAATAATTATCCAACGTTAAATATTAAAAAAAAAACGAAAAAAAATCATATCATTCCTATCAAATTATCATATTTTTTTAAATAATAAATTATAAATAAATATAGGACAACATCACATACATTGCTCTGATTCTGTGATACTAATCATCATCATCATCAATCATAATCTTTGAAGTTAATTCTATTTTTTAACAAAGTCTTAAATCAAAGTAAAATTTGTACTTTTATTAGCAGACCAATCAATAATTTGTTATTTGTTGGAGGCTTGTTCTTAAATTGAAATATTGGACAACATCACATACATTGTGCTGATTCTATGGTAAATAGCTGTAGCACTTGTGTTACAGATATCAGAAACAAAGATGGTGGCACAACACTCATACCCGAGACAATATCGAACCCAGGACCCCAAAGATGGCGCGTCGCCAAACTTAGGGCCGCTCGCCTCTCAGCTACGGAGGCCATCGAATTAAAATGACTTTGAAGATATTTCATCTCACCTGCTTCCCGTTATGCGTGACTGACTGCAAAATGGTCCTGAGGGTCTTGAAGCCGACGGCCACGTCCAGCAAGTGAGCGGCGAAGAAGAAATTATTGAAGTTGCCCATCACGCTGAACGAGAAGTACCAGAGAGAGTAGAGGAACGAGTTGTCGGTGATAGTGACACCCGCCTTCCAGACTTGGTAGCGCCAGTCGATGTTCATGATGCTGTAAATTAATAATAATAATAATTATTAATAAATAGTCTTAGAAAATTGCAAATTAACAAAAAATAAATCGAATAAGCCTAATAAATTGTAATAATTAATTAATTAACAGTAAAACAAAATAACAAATAAAAAAAATAAAAAATTAAATATTTTTTATAAATATTAATGATAAATTAAAAATAATTAATAAAAAAATAACCTTAATTAATAAATAATAATCAATTCATAAATCAGACATTACAGTCCCACTGAACATTTGTGAGCAATAAAGTATTAAATAAAAAATATGCCTTCCAAAGCATGGGGTTGCTCGTGTTATTTTTTAAGTTAGAATTTCGCACAAATATAGCTCGAAACTTGCACTACTTTTTGTTTCAAATATAAGGGGAGACAGGGGTAAAACCTACCATGAATGTATGTAGTCCACGCGAACGAAGTCGCGGGCACAGCTAGTACAAAATCAATAATAATAAATAAAACACATGAGCATCAAAAAATACTTACCCAACATTAATAATAGATTGTAGCTGTCTGTATATCTGTCGCCCAAAAAGGTGCCTGTGAAATTATTTTTACTTAAATAAGTATACTCACTAGTGGACCAGTCCCTTGCTCGCCTCTTCTTCCTGGGCGGAAAAGGAAGTCTTCTCCATGCCCAGCATGTTGGAGATGGAATCGAAGTCGTAAGTCTCCGAATACTTGGCGCGAACCTTCTTTTTGACAAACTTGTCCCAATAGTTCACGGGGAAAGATCTGTGGGATAAAAATTGCGATATAATAATCGTTTATAGTAAAAAAATTCGATTCCCATCGATTTCTCTGTGATATTATAAGTATATATAATAGGTACGGTCGGTCAGTATCTATCATACGATAATTTTACTAATTTATTTAAAATACGTGGTTGTTACTCCTATTTTATTCAATTCCAATCTTTATTGCATGTCACATGGGGTAGAAGTTAACATTCTCAAAACGTATATTTAAGCAGACTAACATTACTGTTTTATTAATTTTATTTATAGAAGGTAGTATATATTTATTATATCATATATATTGCACACATACATTAACGATTAGGGAACCCAAGGACTGTCCTTCAAATCATATTATGATCGAAAAACTCTGAAATAGTATATTAGCTTTTGTTATGAGTAATTTCATCAGCTTGTCTTTAACCATACCTAGTCATAGCTTTTTTATTAATTTTAATGTAAGATCGGAGAAAATATTCATTGTAAAGAAATCACCAATAAGTTATATATAAGAGAGGTAGGGCATAGCGATTTATCGCTCGAACTGGAGCAGCCCGACTGGTGAAATACCTCCACCTTACAGAAGACCGCAGCCAAATAACAATCACTTCTGTGTTGTTGTGTTCCTGCGTGTGAGTAAGGTTTCCAGAGCTCCTGGGGGGTGCTACATTAGTAGCAGGGGCCAAGCCTTCAAGGTAAGGGCGATAAGTCCAGTAACAGATTTATTATGCTGTACTTGTCACCCTTAAGCTAGGACCTCATTACCACTTAACATCAGATGGGATGAGGTCAATCTTGAAGTGCAATATAAAAAAAAAAGTTATATAAAACTTTTTTTGTGTCAACAATATAAATTACCCACTTATTAAGTCAATGTGATTAACAAACATAAAAACTAATACTTTGAATGTGGAATCAGACATAGACCCTTCAAGTAATGTACTCACTTGGCGGAAATGACGAGTTTGTCCCAATGACTCTTGAGGTCGTCGTCTTCCGGTTGCTCGGCGATGTAAAGACCATCGAACTCCAGTTTACGCGCTATCTCTTTCTCACGCTTGAAGATGGCTAGAGGTACCTGGAAGACAATAAATTATAAATTAAAATATTAATTTTCTTCCTTTTAAATTAGTCCCACAAGAAGAAGTCCAACGGAGTGAGGTCTGGTGACCGAGCTGGCCATGTGATACGACCTCCTCGCCCAATCCACAGATGGAAACGAGCGTTTTGATGGTTTCGTAAATCTCTTTCTCTAGCTCTCAGTCGGCCATCACGCTGCCGTCGGTTGCTCCGACACAGAGAATCATCTCGAATATTCTTGATTGCTCAAAGACATCACGAAATATCACTAGGCTATCCGTAGTAAGTAGGTAATCCAGAAAGGCAAAAACACAAGATGTTGTCACGGCGACGACAACTCAATGACTTAACTGAATTGTCAAAATGAGAAATGCTAAACCAACAAATTTTAGATGTGATTCAGTAAACACTAAAAGATGAACCACCATTGTGATATTTAAATTAATAGCATAATAGGTAGGTACATCCAAGTCTTTCGACGATTCCAACAATAGTGTTGTGCAAGCGTGACTTAGTCAAAATTTTTACTTGTATTTGACTGATATTTCAAAAAAAAATATTGAATCAATAAATGCGTGTACACAGCTACAAATGGTCCCATACAGTTTGTAACCGTTAACTGCTTTGGTATTTTTGATATTGTTATACCCTTTCCGTTACACGTTGTATATTAATACTATTCCAATTTTTTTCGTTATGTTAGATATGGACGTATCGGATAGTATTTAGTGTAAGATTTCTGTATTAATATCCGAATACTGACATTAAATGAGATTTTTATTTCTGCTCATTACCTACTGCTAGCTTCTGCTAGTAAATTTACAATAAATTCTTTTGCACGTCAGTTATTTTTACCTACTAGTGTATTATATACATTTTTTTTAAATTGTGACGTCATAGTTCGACATTTTAGCGGTATGTATCATAGTAGATTGTCTAGGGAATTAAAATTGGTTAAACTTCTAAATACCTACTTGTCAAAGCACGATTCGTTCATAGATTTATCTATGGAGACAACAATCTATGACTTCACAATATAACTTATCAACACACCAAATATAAAGAGTTTCGGCGCATTAAAAATCGAATAGAAAAGATAATTTGCATTTGAAAAATATATGACAGATATGATATAAACACAAGTCCTTATTTACGGCCTTTTATATAACTTAAAGTCTTCATTTACGACATTGGAACCTAATAAATAATTGTGGATGATGTCAACATACCAATTGACCTGACAGAAAATGAAACTCGGGACCTTTCGCCACTGCGTCACTGAGCACGCCAATAATGGATGCAACTAGTAATGATAGTTTAAATGTGTTATACCTTTAGATGGTAGTAACCAATGAGGATGGCAAGAGATACAATAGAATGTAACACAGCTGCCGCTTTTATCACGTGCTCCATATAGAAGAAGTCTTCGTCTATGTGGACCACTTCTAACGCATCATCATCCTCGCCAGATTCACCACTGCCACCTGGAGATTTACAAAAATATAAATAAATAAATAAATATAAGACAACATTACATAAATTGCTCTGATTCTGTGGTAAGCTAAAGCACTTATGTTACAGAAATCAGAAACAACGACGGTACCACAACACCCAGACCCGAGACAATACAGAAAAGTTTAGTTACCATATTGACCCGACCGGGATCGAACCCGGAACCTCAGAGATGGCGCGACGCCAAAATCCGGCACGCTCGCCTCTCGGCTACGGAGGACAAAAACAGTCTTGAACCACGCCATGTATCACCAAGGAGGAGGGCGGGTTAAACATACCCAAAAAACATCACATGATTTCCATAAGGAAAACCCTTTAAGTGCATGCTCGCCCGTCTCTTCCGCCTCGGAGCATGCTGGCTGGGCTATCAGTTTGTCCTATATTGTAGAGGTGTTTATTGAAGTATAGACTGACCATCACCGCTTCCAGAACCAGAACCGGATCCAGAACCTCCGATTATATCACCCAGGCCGGACCCTTCGCCGCCTTCAGTCTCCAAAGTCGACACCTATAGCGAGAATGGCAGTCAATTAAGCAGTCATAAATTTTTCACTTTATTTCAAGGACTTCTTTTTGAAATGGTAAATATATCTATAGGTGCAACTATATAAAAGAAAAATGTTGACTGAATTAATTATAAGTTAATCACGATATTTCAGAAATCACAAATATGAAATTTAGCAGGTTCCTTAAAGGGTATAGACAACCACTATAACGGATTCGACAAAACTCTATCCTTATGAGTGTAACAAATGAGTTGTATATTTGTATAAAAGTCCTATTTTTGAAATAAGAAACTAATTAATATCAAATGTATCTATGCTCTATAGGAGAGATTCTAAATAGATGGTCCCGGAACCAACAAACCATCCTAAATAAATAAGATCGTTCGTTTGGTAGAATTTGTTGATGGCACGCAATGAAATCTTTAAGAAATTACCGAAAACATCGAGCCAGCAAATTGAACATTTCTCGTAAATTCTCCCACTCACCTTATAGAACAGCAGTACGAAGTTGATGCAGAAGGCGAGCACGAGCGCGACGTACTTCAGGTTGTAGAAGTTGCGCGCCAGGAAGGAGACGGCGCGCCGCGTGTACTGCGACAGGTCGACCTGCGCCAGCGCAGAGGGAGCCGGCCCTTGCACCGCCTGCTGGGAGGCGGGATACAATTAGACCTAATGGTGCATTCGCACATGCCGCCGGCTTTTCTACTAGGTACATACGTGTCGAAGCCGCATGCCGCCGGTATTTGAAAAGCCGCAAAAATCTTAAAAAAATGCGTTAGGTAATACTTTAATGCTCCCTAAAGTGGAATTATTATTAGTGATTGTGTTCAGCTAGCTCTAATGATAATTGTACTTAAAACTTCATGCAAGACAGATTATGTACAGTCGCCATCAGATATATCGGAGCAGACAAAGTGACCATTTGGTCAGAAGTATTTACTTCTGAACAGTTAAAATGTCAAAAAGTTCCATACACTACAAGTTACCATTAATATCTCAACACTCATTACTTCAATAATATCTTAACTATGTGTAGTAACTTGTGGTGTATGGATCTTTTTAAAATTTTAATTGTTCAGAAGTTTGGTCACTTTGTCTGCTCCGATATATCTGACGGCGACTGTACATATAGAGATGACATTGTCGGTTAATTTGAAATGATGTCAAAATGTCTTATGGACGATTTACCTTTTTCCTTGTAAAGGGATGCTGCATGTAAAATATGCGATACAATAGTGATTAGAAGCTCATTAGCGATGGTTACATCTATGGTCAAAATTACATGAATTATGGCGATGAATTAAGCGTGTAAACAGTTTATCTACACAGTTTTTTTTAACCTCCACATATTACATTTCAATCAAATTACATTGTCTGAGTTCAGAGTCCAATTTAAGAAACCTGTTATCAACTAGTTTTGAGATAACGTAGGGTACATATTAAATTACAAAAAGGGTACAATTATTTAAAAAAAACCGGTCAAGTGTGAGTAGGACTAGCGGGCGAAGGCTTCCAAACTATTGAGTGGAATACCGAGCAATAAGGCCAAAATTATATGTTTTTCTTTATATTTGAGTGAAATGAAAGGCTAGTTTTTTTTTAAATAAGACGGGATAGGGTTAAAACCTCCCTCAAAGTTTATATGGGAATTTTTTTTGTTAGACATATGAAATTTGGCCCAAAAATAGGTCAAAACTTGGATTAATGTATGGACTACTTGCGATTTCGAATATTAGTGAAGATAGGGGTAAACCGATCATGAAAGTATGTAGTTCACGCGAAGGAAGTTGTGGGTACAATTAGGTAATTATTATTTAGTTACCTTTTTGCTTTCAGCTTCGATGGCAGACATGGCCGCTTGCTGTGCCGCCTGCGCCTCCATTCGCTCTTGAGCTTGTTTCTTTGCTTGTTCACCACTGTGGAAGAAAATAATAGGGCTAATTTTCTTACCATCTATTTAGGATAAAGTATATATGAGCATAACAATTATTTACAAAACATTATGCGTGTTTAACCTGCCAAGTAGTTAGAAATCAAACTGAAATCTGGTTGAATTGCAGATTATATTGTAATTGTACATATAGATCTACCGAAGGTGCTATCACCTTCGGTAGAACCAGGGCACAAATTGTCAACTGCCTTGAAAGCAAAAATAATAAAAAAAAATTGAAAATTCTTAGTTCTTGTGAATCACATGTCTAATAAGAATATAGAATATAATTTTTACCTTGTAAAGTAGCACAACTTTAGAGTAATTATAACAGAGCTTGACCAAATTAAAAGCAAAAAATATCTTAAAATGACTCCTGTAAAATTGCAAAAAACGAAGGTGCGATAGGTGTTAATACCTACTCTTTATTGTTGTTGATAGGAATAAATGTCGCTTTTGATTCTGACTAAAGAAGGAGTACTCATCGAGTATAGGTAGTACCCGATGTTGAGGCAAATTATTACAAATATAGACAACATCACATACATTGCTTTGATTCTGTGGTAAGTAGCTAAAGCACTTGTATTACAGAAACAACTACAGTATTATAACACCCGAGATAAACTATATATTTTTTTAAATAATGTTACTTGCGGCCACATTTTGATAGGAGACCTTTATAAATAAATTCGTGATAATATGCGTGCTAATTTGGTTTTAGCAAACACTCGTTATATACACTCATTCTGCAGCCAAAACTCATATTATTGTAACAGAGTAATGATAATAATAAATAAATAAATAAATATTGATAGACTTAAAAATATTGACTGACAGGATACATTTTTTAACAAATTTTTATTTATACACTAAAAAAACTTTATCTATCTGTACTGTATTTGTACTCACCCCAAAAGGTCAATCAAAGATGGCGGTCTTTGTTCCTCCGGATGCTCAGCGCCTTCGTCTAAAGAGACTTCCGCTTCTTCGCCAGATGATGGACTTGATGTGCTAGGTGATTCGTGCGGTTTTACTTGAATTCTGTGATGGAAACAAGGCGGATTTCATTATACGAACATCATGAACTAATATGTTTCACTGAATGAAATAGTAGAATTAAGTACATATTTTTTTTAAGTACATTAGCTGCCACTGCAGCTTCACCTACTATCCTCATTTCTTCCACATTTTCCAGATTCTTCGTTTTTATTAGCCGCAAAATAATATTTTATAGCCTACTAGCTGTGCCCGCGACTTCGTTCGCGTGGACTGCTTGTTTTCAAAACAAAAAGTAGCCTATGTCCGTTCTTGAGGTTCAACGTATACCTATACCAAATTTCATCAAAATCGGTTGAGACGTTTAAGCAGGAAAACGTAACAGACAGACAGTTACTTTTAAATCCCTACTAATATTATAAATGCGAAAGTAACTCTGTCTGTCTGTCTGTCTGTGTGTCTGTTACGCTTTCCTGCTTAAACCTCTCAACCGATTTTGATGAAATTTGGTATAGGTATACGTTGAATCTAAAGAACGGACATAGGCTACTTTTTATTTGAAAATAAGGGGGGAGGGGGGTAATACCACCTTTGGAAGTTTATATGGAAAAGTGTTTATTTTTGAAGTTAGAGATATGAAATTTGGCACAAATATAGCTCGAAACTTGGATTAAAATATAGATTACTTTTTGTTTCGAATATTAGGGGAGAAAGGGGTAAAACCGACCATAAAAGGATGTAGTCCACGCGAACGAAGTCGCGGGCACAGCTAGTTTATAATATTAGTAGGGATATAAATGGACTATACAACACAAAAGTATTTTTTCAATTCGAACCAGTAGTTTTTGAGATTATTAGCGCGTTCAAAGAAACAAAATAAAAAAATGTTATTACTCACTGGCCATTGTCTTCTTTAGTGATATCCAAACCGAATGCTTGAACCTGCATTTGTCCTGTGTCGTCAGCCGGGGGCAATGCAGGGAGATGTCTAGATGGACCTGTTACATTATAATGATTTAAACTGTTTCTTTGCCTTTCATCGTTGACGACGACCTCAGTAGCCAAGAGGCGAGTGAGCTCAAGTTTGTCGCGCCACATCTTAGGTTCTGGGTTCGATCCCCGGTCGAGTCAATATGGAAAACGAACTTTTCTATATTGTTTCGTATCTGGGTGTGGTGCCGCCGTTCTTTCCTGTAATACAAGTGCTTGCGCTACTTACTATAGAATCATAGCAATGTATGTGATGATGTTCAATATTTCTTTATAAAACCAAAAACACCATCAACACATTGTAGCTATTAAATAATTTTGGTTGGTTTTAAAATATATTTTTAAAGCTGATTTGTAAACGATAAATATGGTTGCTTTACATAAGTCCTCTTTACGGCAATATAGTCAAGCCGTTGAGTACCTAATTACCGATTTGACATATCGGTATTGGTAATGTCAAAGTTATTTGGAAACGCCGTTGAGCTATTACCCATTTGACATATCGGTAATAATAATGTCAAAGTAAGTAGGTTACGCTGCTGAGTAATTACAGATTTGACAAGGTCTTGACTTTAATACCTTGAAATATATTTGTGAATTGTGTCCACATCTCAATTATGCGTACTTTGTTTCTATATAAAACAAGAAACAATAAAAAATCAATTGTGTCTGGATTTTAAAGGACATTCGCTTTTACCAATAAAAAGCGCTAAAATACTAGGGATTTTAAGTTTATTTTTGTATCATCAAAAACATATTAAACATTCTCCAACTAGTTTAGTCACCATATCCAATATTTTTGTATTTTAGTAAACGTATTTTTGTTTTGTTCATCAAGACATTTCAAATTGTTAATTTTTAACTATGACGAGACAACATAAATATCAACTCAAAAAATATTTTACAGAATGTGAGTAAAAAATATTATTAATTATGATTTAATTCATTATGAGCGTATCATATTTCGCAAATGTTAACATCCAAAAGCAGTATCTTGTTACAAAAGTGTTACAAATAAACTTGTTACAAGTTACACAAAAAAATTCAAATCCAATAATTTTGAAAAAGTTTCTTGTTATTTGTAGTGTTAACCTGCATTTTGCGGTTAAGTGTAATTTGTTTGTAAATCATGTTAGCATTCGGTCACATTTAGGTGTTTCTATACTGTATTCCTCATTTCTGAAACAGTAAAGACAATTTGTAAGAATCCCCAATATATGTTACTATATTTCAATACGTATGGGTGAAATCTAATAAAATGATTGGGTATTTTTGAGTTGACATTGACAGATATGTCACTGTGACATGTAAGTCACCAATCACTTGGCAGTTTACTCCTACGTTTAGCGATTTAGGGGATTATTTATATGCGGTAGTCCTTATTGGTCGTCATCTTGTTCTGTCGCAAGTGTATTGTATTCTACAGTCAACAATTTGACAAACGAACATGTCACCTTGAACCCACATAGCTTCACTTCATTGTAAGTCATCTCAAGTGTTAATAAGTAATATATATTTTGTCTAGGTCTCTTTTCCAACAGTCACATAATAAATATTCAAGCGTCTTCTAAGTCATGTCAATTCGTCATCTAATATGTCCAAGCGTCATATAATTCATGTCTGAGCGTCATCTAACTGAAGTTCGAACGTCATCTATCTTATGTCTGAGCGTAATATAACTCATGTAGGAACGTCTTCTATCTTATGTCTGAGAGTCATGTAACTAATGTTGAAACGTTAACTATCACATGTCCGAACGTCATCTAACACATGTTGGAACGTCATTTAACTCATACGACGAACATGACTAGGAGTGTAATCTAGGTATTCTAGGTTATGTTAGAGCGCCATGTAACTTCATACCCAGCGTCACCTAACGTGTCCCACCCAGCGACCGAACGCGTAAGGCGAAGCGTCACACGGATACTTGCGTGTCGCGTCTTACTTTGGTTGGCGAGTAACCTGTGCCTCAACTGACCGATTTTCTCCTCTTCCGTTGGCTCGGGCGGCGGCTCCTCGGTCTGAGGGCCGCGCATGAGCCCTAGGAGAACGCCGAATATGTACCTGGGTAGAAAATACCATATTAATATGAAATTTGGTCCTTTAAATGTCACGCTTGATTTAGGCGAAAATACACAAAAGGGATTTTGACTGCTTTTAGAAAAGTGTTTTAAATCGTAACTCATGTTGCAATTTTTGGTTAATAAACCTGTTTTTATTAATTCTCTACCAAAACTTATTTGCAGCGAGACCGTTCTTTGACATCAATTCTAGTTCGCAAACACTAAAGCTTACAGAAATGTTGCCATAATATACCAATTACATTAACTAATATAACATTGTATTGACGACCTCCGTAGCCGAGAGGCGAGCGGGCCTGACTTTGGCGGGCGCCATCTCTGAGGTTCCGGGTTCGATCCCCGGTTGGGTCAATATGGGAAACGAACTTTTCCATATTGTCTCGGGTCTGGGTGTTGTGGTGCTTAAGCTACTTACCACAAAATCAGAGCAACGTATGTGAGGTTGTCCAATTGTATGAGTAGAAAATGTAGAAATACAATCAAGAACCACACTTTTCATAAGATTCATAATAACCGCCTGATATATGAAGCAATATTATAGATAAGTGTATTTTCGCCTTTGTCATATGGATTTATCAATAAAATATCTTATGACGTAATAACACCCTTTTTGTGCATCTTGTTAAAATAAAACTGACGAAAAATGCAATAGTATAAGGTGAAAGCTAAGTTTAAAGTGTGTGATTAAAACATTTTTTATGGTGAAAATACAAAAAAGGTGCAAAAATAATCAAATGTGTGTTTAAAAGAATTGATGGGAGTACCGACATTCAAACATAATACATGTATATCATGAAACAAAATTCAAATTTCATTATATTTCTTTGGTACATCTTTATTCATCACCATTTGTTATTTACTTATTGATTATAATTTATTTGCATTTAAAAAATAAAATAAATGCGCCAGACAATCACACAAATCTTCTGGTCTCAAACTAAGGTTTTCCCTTGTACTATGAGTACCAGATGACGGAAACTAACTGGGGGCGTCATCCCAGCACACCCAGACTCAATGGCAATAGATTTGGGCAAATGGCATTTTTAATTTTGCAAATGGTTTTTTTTTTCATTGCATTGTAATGGTGATATAATTTTTAAATGCGGTTTAGTAGTTTTTAAAACTACATGTTTTAAAAACATAGAAAAATACAAATGCTACTTAATAGTGGAGCTGAATATGTCAGATGTAAATTAATAATAAATTTATGAAAAAAATAAAAATATGGTTTTGAATATCATAGTACGTAGGGTAAATTTAAATGTGTTTTAAATAAGTACTAACTACGACACCCAAAAACACAAACCTACCTACTTATTACTAATTTTAATTGAATGATAAATTTAATATAAATACATTTTTATTTGATCATTCACCGAGGCGTGAAAATTTTTCAATTTCAAAAAATTTTATAATTCTGTTTTACAAGGAACTAGAATAATAAACAAAAAGACAGACAGATTTACATTTTCTAAAAGAAATTATTAGTTAAGCATGCTTCATCCAATGCTATTTTTTAAAAGCACACCTTTTTAAATATTTATTCATCAATTTTCGATTTATCATAATGTATTTTAAAATAATGCTACTTTTAACTCATTAAATTCTATACACTACAATTGTTTATATAGTTTAGATATCTAAACCTCTAAAGCAATATTACTTAGATACACAATGACGTTCAATGTACAGATAATATAATATGAAGCAATTACCAATGACTGTGCACCGATGCATTGCGTGAAATACATAAGAAAATTAAACGTAAGATATTAAAATCTCTTACATTCAAATATACACCTTTTAGAAATGGAAATATGATTAGTATTTTAACGTCAAATCATCTTTAGTTCTTGCTACACCTGTCATCTAAAATTAATTGGCGAACCCAATTATTGTATTCGTATTAAAAAAATCATAAACTCAAAGCCTCTTATCTTTTATAGCCTTTATTTATGTATTATTGGGTCTAGCACTACTACTTGTTCTACTCCATATTGACTTGAAGCACGAGAAATTTTACACCTAATAGATATATTCCTGATGTAGCTTATTATTAAATATTAATCGTATTATTTAATATCGAAAAGGTAAAATAATACATGAAATTAAAATCAGGAACATTTTCACCAACTTAGCGAACAAGCTATCACTCATTCATTCATTTCTTATTGTAGGTACACCTATTAAAACGACATTGGACTTTAAATTTTTCGGTGTAAAGGTCAAACTCACCTGACAACGACCAATCCTCCATATCCCATATAATAGAACAAGTAGAAGAACATCTTGAAGAATCCCACAGCAAGTTCAGCCGGCGGCATCTGTTGGAGATCTGCGATTTTCTGTTTTATGTTGGCGGGGGATAAGGACGAGAATGCCGTGGCTAGACCGTCTTTGACCGACTGTAATCCTCGGCGGAATGGGTCCTTGCCAGCTCTGGAATAAAGAATAGAAGAATGGATTTTTTGTGCAAGATATCGCACTCCCTAGGTGAAAACTCCAGGAGCTCAAAACATCTATTTTTGCATAAATTAAGAAAAAAATATTTTAAGAATATACAGCACAGATATTAAAAGTCCAGTGAAACTTTCTCAAGGGTAACGCTTTCATCAGGTTGGGCAATTAGCTTATTCGTGGGATAATCTAAGTGAAGGTATTCGAAAGAGGAATTCGGAAACGAGACTAAATCGAAACTCATACTTTTGAGTTCCTGTATTATTCATCTAGGGGTGTGACATGTACAACTGAAATTATAATTTCTTAATATACTCTGGCGCAATCGAAATGAGACGTAAATGCTTACATTACTGTACATGTTGTTGAAGTAACTTCTATGGGACTAGGTAATTATTAATATATTATCTGGCCGATAGACTGTAGAAGTACGCAAACTTCTCTATCTGATCTCGTCGTCTTTCCAAAAGCTTTACTGTTAAAGTAGTTACCATTTGTATATACCATAGGTATAGTGCCAAATATGTTTCCCAGAATAACAGATACCTAATTATAACAAGGACGTAAGACGACTCAAATCCATATAAAATATACAGTATTGATTAATTTGTATTGACATAGGCGTATTAACTGCAACCAATCCTATAGAACCGTAGTATTTCAGCTTTCTAAAGCGTGTCTTGATTCATGGCATTCGTAATATACTTTTTAGGTGTTTGAACTAATTACCTAATTGTTTTCGTATAGTCACCTCTCATCATCGTCGTCTCCCAGGTACATGTAAGCCGCCTCTCTGTTCTTGGGCCCGCCAGCCGAGTCCTCGGACGCAGCCATGAGGCTCGACGCGTGAGTCATCTCAAAGATGGCGTCCTCACAGAAGTTCACGAATGCTTCGAGCTTCTCTTTGTCGCCACCTTCTGTTACAATGCTGTAGAAGAACGCGCGTTTGGATTCCTGGAATAATATTTCTTTAGTTTATTAATTAGAACGAATGAAAAATATAAATTTCGTGTATTAAAAAGTACTTATTTACGGCATTGATACCTTATAATTATTTATGAATTGTATCAACCAGATCGGGGTCAAAGTTATCCATGAACACTCATATATATATATTTTTTATTTTGACGACTTCCGTAGCCAAGAGGCAAGCGTGCCGGACTTTGGCGTCGCGCCATCTCTGAGGTTCCGGGTTCGACCCCCGGTCGGGTCAATATGGGAAACGAACTTTTCCATATTGTCTCGGGTCTGGGTGTTGTGGTACCTTCGTTGTTTCTGATTTCTGTAACACAAGTGCTTTAGCTACTTACCACAGAATCAGAGCAATGTATGTGATCTTGTCCAATATTTATTTATTTATCTACATATATTATACGTTTAACCTCGTCCTTTTTATGAAGTCCATTAAAAACAATCGTCTTATGACCAGTTCCAATATTTTACGATTCACAATGTGTCAAAAATAACTATCCGCTTTTCTCCAATTGAATACGAGTCGTTAATAGTTTCATAACTTACTTTCCATATTAGCTGTTACTTTCCATATTAGCTGTTACTTTCCATATTAGCTGTTACTTTCCATATTAGCTTTTACTTTCCATATTAGCTGTTACTTTCCATATTAGCTGTTACTTTCCATATTAGCTGTTACTTTCCATATTAGCTGTTATCAGTCGTCCGTAAGTCGTTTTTAGCTTACACTTCGTATAATTTATTACTATCCGTAACTGGAAAGGATCGTTTGTCAAATATTGGAACCGGGCATTAATCAGTGACCTACGTCTCGATATTCTAACCTTAATCTGCGGCTTCTCCCACTGCTCAATGTTGGACTCCTTGATCTCAAAGTAGACTCGCTCAATACGCTTGGAGCCGCCCATGATCTCGATGCGGCCCAGGAAAGGCTCGAAGTAGTTCAGGACAGAACCAGCTGTCTCTAGGAAACGGGCCAGCCTGCAAAGTGTTATAAAGTTAGTTAAATATTTTCAAATTAGTTAACAGGGATAGGGCATAGCGATAAATCGCGAACCGGAGCAGCCTGACTGGTGAAATACCTTACAGACGACCGCAGCAAAATAACAATCACTTCAGTGTTGTTGTGTTCCTGCCTATGTGTAAGGTTTCCAGAGCTCCTGGGGGGTGCTCAAAAACTTCGGAATGGATCAGATTCGACATAGTAATAGGCTAAATACCAGAATTACCTATATAGAAATAGTTATTCAGTGTAAACATAAAATTAGTTACATGAGAAAACAAAATAAAGTTAACAATCGGTATAAAATACAGTAGCATGTGTCAGGACTCTGAGTATGTTCCTTTTCAGTAGGTTCAGACAGGTTTGTGAGCAGTACAGTACATGGGCACATGCAGTCTTTGTTTTAAACTATAAAGTGATAATATTAACCACATACTAACCTCGGCTCATTGGGCATGTGTTCAGACAGGTTTGTGAGCAGTACAGCAAGATTGAAGCCGATCTCCTTGGCCGGTTCGTGGAAACGGTCGCAGAAACCGATGTAGTCAAGCTTGCCGTCGTGGTTCGTTTCACAGCAAGCTAGCAGGAACTCTATTTCCTCCCTGGGGACAAAGCATTCAATCGATTAAAGGAAACTCGATATAAAGAAAGATAAAGAAAGAAAAAAATTAATTGACAATAATTTGTTTGTATTTCTAAGCCCAACGCTTAAACAAATGGACGTACATACACGACGTAATTATATACATCCGCTTTATAATAGGTATCAAATAAAAAAAATTGACTAGTACCGCACATTATAATAAATTCCATACTTACTAAACTAGTACTTGATACTTTTTCTAAACATAATGTCTTTTTTAAAAAAAGAGTAGCCTAAATTACTATATCTTACATCAGCTACACGCCCATAAAAGTCCCGTCAAAATCGGTCCGACTATTTCAGAGATTAGCCAGAACAGACAGACAGACAGACAAAAATTGGAAAAATATATTTTGATGTATGTACTTACCGTATAAATATTCATATACATGTAGTAAAAAGCTGTTATTTCGATATAACAAACAGATACTTTAATAGATTTAAAAAAAATAAGTTTCACGCCACACTAAATAAAAAAAAACCTTAAATACTTTAAAAAACAGTATAATTTTATTATCTCCTTGTTGTGGTCAGTTCAAGCCCAACACCGCAAGGGGAAATGAAATGTTTCTGTTACTTTACAATTGATAAAAATTGTACAATTTTATTTATTTGTATAGATTTACACAGAAAAACAGTTAAAATACTTACGGAGTATAACTTTTCTGCTGTTCCATCTTCTCCTTGAAGTCCTTGGGCAGAACCCAGCCGTCGTTGTTGGCGTCTATCTCCTGGAAGCTGGCGCTTGACGTCAGGTCTTTCAACTTGAGGAACATGTCGAAGTATTTAAGGATCAGCTCCACGTTGGACGCAGACTCGACGAGAGTGTCTACCATCTGCTTACCGATCGTTCCTGTGGGGGAAAGAAGTATGGTCTATTGATAACGCTTTACAGGCAGAGTATGATAAAATTAAAATAATTTAACGGGTCAAAACGCGACACCATTTTTATTTAGTAGTTAATACGAACTACTTACTGCCCGACGTTTCGGTTAGGTTGCACCAACCGTGTTCACGAGCTGACTCGTCACGAAACGAAAGGGCAGTAAGTAGTTCGTATTAACTACTAAATAAAAATGGTGTCGCGTTTTGACCCGTTAAATAATTTTAAATGTTTAAAATGGAACGCGAAAGTCTTAAAATTTATATGATACAATTAATCATAGGTTTTGGACCTTAATTAAAGGCAGTAAGGCTTTTATTACGGTGGTTATTTTTGAGGATAAGCAATTTTTCATAGGTTTTGGACCTAAATTCAAGGGACCTTTTAATACAATGGTAGTTTCAAGATTTCCAAAAGATCCCACCTGATGTTAAGTGGTAATGAGGTCCTAGCTTAAGGATACCAGTGCAGCATAATAAATCTGTTACTGGACTTGTCGCCCTTACCTTGAAGGCTTGACCCCTGCTACTAATTTAGTTCTAA
Source organism: Glyphodes pyloalis (assembly GCA_037074685.1). Classification (NCBI taxonomy): domain Eukaryota; kingdom Metazoa; phylum Arthropoda; class Insecta; order Lepidoptera; family Crambidae; genus Glyphodes; species Glyphodes pyloalis. Next base: position 7,324,813 of record JAYKKO010000020.1, read on the forward strand.
ATTTGCCAGAAATATTTGTAAGAGATCAAAACGCTAAGGCTGCTCCCCCCTTGTTGGTCGATGGTAGAGACTCACCATTAACAACATTCCCCTCAAGCATAGACAGCATCATGGTAATCATGTCCTTCTGCAGATTGAGGAGTTCCTTCAGCAAGTCTACTTGAGAAGAGTGCTTCGATAGCTTGTCTTGCATGTGAGAAAACAGGAAGAGGAAACCTCCGACCGCGTCCCACAATCTGGAATGGAGATTGCAATGTTAGAAGATGACGGTCAATTCGGATACCTTTTTTATTTTATTAGGGGACAAATGCATTGGCGCACCGTACCGCTGTATTGGGGGAGGCAGAGGCGTGTGTGGGACTCCTCCACTCTGAGAAGAGCGGAGCCTACCCACTAAAACCCCCCTGCACCTCTCATCGCCTAGTGAAGGCGCCATGGGTATATAGATTATCTATAGCAGCCAACAATTCGGATACCTAAGGCGGTCGCAAAAAAAGTCTTAATGTTACATATATTATATTGAATTAAAAATTTTAATGGTAATGTCAAAGTAACTAGGTTAGGTTAGGTTATATCAAATCGGTAATTACTCAACGGCTCAAATATAGTAGTTGACGTGTTGATGAGTAAAATCTGTTTCAAATTATGTTTCGACAGGTATTTAAAAAGGTATCTCAGATGACAAGTCAAATATTCAAATCATGTTATGACATGTATTTAAAAAAAAATCAGTTGAATTTAGCCGCTCTACAAACCGGGAAAAAAAATCATGTATTGACAGGAATTAAAAAAAAATCAGTTTACTTTAGTTAGTCTACAAATCTGAAGAAAAATCCTGTTTTGATAGGTATTTAAGAAAGTTTCTTAGGTATCCCTATTTAGAAAATATGACTTGTCCCAGCAAAATAAACTAAGGTGAAAAGAACCATAGTTGTAGCTGTACCTGGAATGTGCCAAAGCCTGCTGATTCTGCGTACAGGGACCCTGGATGACCTCAGTGAGTGTGTTGAACACCTGCGACGCTACGCCGATGGCCTTGAAGAAGTTCGCTTTACCGGCTGGGTCGATTAGTTCCTGGCAACATATTTCATGTTAATATTGAAAGACTAGGTACTTTCAATCGCTAGTTAGCGAGGCAATGCTGCCAGCATTTTGGAAACATTTTCACAGGAATCAGCATAAAATAATTTATAATAATTGACGAAAACTTCTGTTTAAATTACAAAAACTATAGGACATTTTTTTTTGTTTTATGATGTAAGTACAAGCGGCCCGTACGGTTTCGCACGAATATTTATTTATTACAAAATGTGATAAATGAAGAAAAGAGCTCGACCGCGTTTTGTGCAAACTTCACATAAACCATCTTTTAAATAGTCCGAACAAAGCCTCAGCATTTGATTTGGATAGGTGAGCCCGCTCTTGAGTTATAAAATTATACCGAAAAGTGACATTGATTTTGAGCCCACACGTATTGGTTTGAAGAAAAAATACTATCCGAGTTTCTGTTTTAAGTAGGTATAAGGAGTCCCTAAAATTTTTAGTTTTTTTTTTGTTTTTGTAAAACATCTTAATGCTTAATACAGATGTATTCTGTGAACATACCCAGTTAAACAGTCTTATAATTTCGGAAAAAAGTGGCTGTGACAGACGGACAGACGGACAGACAGACAGACAGACAGACATGACGAATCCATAAGGGTTCCGTATTTCGCCATTTGGCTACGGCACCCTAAAAACGGGTCACTTATATGGTACAGTCAGTAGCTTTAGTTCATGAACAACTCTGTACTTTGTCACATTAAGTCACTGTCTATCTGACTTGCTTAGTTACGCGGAGATTTGGTATGACAAGGTACTGACTGCTGATTTGGTATGCTGGCTATAGTACATTGTTACCTTGCTAGAGTAATGCCAGTAGAAGTCCATTATAGACTCCTGCAGCCTCAGCAAGTAATCGACGGTACAGATGACCACGTTCACAGTCGTCGTGTTACCAGCTTGTGTTCGGAGGTAGTTCTGCCACTCTGGAAATAAATTTATTTATTTATTTAAAAACTTTATTGCACAAATAGGTACAAAAGGTGGACTTAATGCTAGGGGCATTCTCTACCATTCAACCCTTGGGTCATGCAGATAGTTTGTATATGGGTGCGGTCACAGGGGAGAAAAAAAAATTATCATTTTAAACAACAATAAATTAAGCATTTAAAATAACATTAATAAATAAATATTCTCGCTTTACCGCTAATCGGGCACTAGGAAAATAGTAACCACCCCAAATTGAACATTCTGATCTAGACTTACGGGAGAAACCAATGAACTAATTTAGTACTCCATGCTTGTTTCGATGTCAAGAGAAAACCACCAGATGGTTGTAGATGGGAAAAAGTAATCGTCGATAAATTGTTATTTTTTATTACAATTCCTCTACTAATTAATCGAAAGAAACTTCGTTCCATCCGGGTTTATTCTCTTAAGATTGAACTCATTCCACTTGATGTTACGAAAGTGGTAATGAGGTCTTAGCTTAAGGCCGACAAGTACAGCATAATAAATCTGTTACTGGACTTGTCGCCCTTACCTTGAAGGCTTGACCCCTGCTACTAATGCAGCACCCCCCAGGAGCTCTGGAAACCTTACTCACACGCAGGAACACAACAACACAGAAGGCATTGTTTGATTTGGCGGTCTTCTGTAAGGTGGAGGTATTTCACCAGTCGGGCTGCTCCAGTTCGAGCGATATATCACTATGCCTCTCGTTAAACTTCCACGATCCCTTGACGGTTACTCGGTTGGTTTTTTTAATATATTTACCTAAGTTGTGCCCTTCACACGTGAGCTGTATAAACCTAAACAGGGCGCACGTAAACTCTGCATCATGCATGTTCTTTTCACCAGCGGCACCTTCCAAACCCACTCCAAGACCTGAAACAGAAGATAAATAATTCAATGTTGGTATAACAGGAGTGTATTTGACTACTACTTACCGATAGTAGCACGTATCACGCAATCAGATAGCTAGCCAATGTTTGGGAGAAACTTGATGCATAAGCGTATCCAGATAGATAGATACACTTTATTGCACAGTAAAATTTTACAGAAATTGGTTTTACAGACATAATCAAGTACAATTAAGCCGGTCTTATTGCTAGAAAGCAATCTATTCCAGACCACCTTTAGGTAGAGGAAATTGTAGATATCGAGAAACTAGCCTAGGGGGGATCAGATTTTTTTTGGGTCAGCCCATCCAAGGCTGTTTTACCATACATACTACACAAAGACACAACCACGCAAATTTTGCGATATTTTAAGGGGAGCAGGTGTGTAACTACCCTCCCCTGACCCCTTGAGTACGCCCAAGAATAGATATCTATCTATTCTTCATAATTTTTTGTAAATTATTTAGATTGATTTAGATAATAATTAGATAATTTACAAAAAATGATTTTACAGACACATTACTGACTATTTGACGACCTCGGTGGCGCAGTGGTTAAGGTAGGCGGCCAAAGCGTGAAAGGTCCCGGGTTCGATTCCCGGTCGGGTCAATTTGGAAAACGAACTTTTCTAAATTGACTTGGGCCTGGGTGTGCTGGGATGACGCCCCCAGTTAGTATCCGTCGTCTGGTACTCATAGTACAAGGGAAAACCTTAATTTGAGATCAGGTGATTGGTGTGATTGTCTGGCGCATTCGTTCATTCATTTATTACTGCGCAATTAAAGCCCGGTTCCAATAATTTAAAAACGATCCGTTTTAGTTACGGATGGTTATAATTCCACATAACCTTTATGTACAGGAAATAGTAGGTAACAAGAAAAAGCCTACGGCAATGCAAAATATAAGTTAAGAAAATATACTAAATACCATATATACAACGTGTAACGGAAAGGGTATAACAATATCAAACAAACCAAAGCAGTTAACGGTTACAAACTGTATGGGACCATTTGTAGCTGTGTAGGTACACGCATTTATTGCTTCAATATTTTTTTTGAAATATCAGTCAAATACAAGTCAAAATTTTGACTAAGTCACGCTTGCACAACACTATCACAGTATTCACGGTGTAACAGCTGTGGGGTCAACAACAACAATCAGCTCACACTGCACTCCTGGTATTCAATTAAATAATCTTATATGGGTTCCAGATATTTATTTTCATACATTGTTCAATTTCTTATGATTGGGGATTATAATCTGTATTATTATTTCCCTACATTTTAACAAACAAAAAAAACGAACAGTAACTAAGCTAAACTAGTATCTCCTAACTTTTATAAATTTTTGTAAACATGTGCAAATGTAAGATGACAAACAGTGATCAATGTAGTTTCAACATATTTTGTCATGAGGGCGTACAAAAAGAAAAGTTATTTGAATATCGAATGCCGTGCAGATCGTAAAAGTGAGTCAAGGAAAAGTAGATATTGATTGTAACTCTGAATCGAAAACTAGGCGTTTTCGGTTTCACATTTCCAACTTGCTATAACAACACCTTTCTCGTAAGAAATAAAGAGGTTATGAGCGAGCTAGTTGACATTAAGGATTGTGAAATGTAACTTCTTCAGTTCTAACAGTTACAAAATGATATCAACAAATCTGTCGTATCAAGAACTATCTTATCCCAGTGATTCCGGCTAAATAGTATTTTTTAAATATTTATCAAAAATATTTAAATCAAAAAAATAAGCGGTGCAATATTTAATAAACAAAACTATTCCACTAAATGAGTTAACTTATTTTTTAAATGAACCCTAAAAATGGGCGGGTCTCGTGGCTATGATACTTTACTATGGCCCTGGTACAAAAATAGTGCTAATTTTAAAAATGGGTTCTGCATTTTAATTTATTTCGTTCCTACAATTTCAACAATAATAAAATTATGTTATTAATGATGCGATTCTAATACCAACATTTAAATTATGTTCATGACCCTTCAGTATTAAGATTTTTCTCAAATTGTATTAAATAGGTACTTGGTAACATTATGTTACAACTGTGTGCCCCATACTGTAAAACTATCAGGCGTTTTCTTTATTTATTTAGAACAGTTCGTAATTGCATTAAAGGCTTTTCAAGCAAAAATACGATAAATCTTATCGTATACGTTATGTCCAAAAAATTAGGAATAAAGAGGTTATGAGCAAGCTAGTTGACATTAAGGATTGTGAAATGTAACTTCTTCAGTTCTAACCGTTACAAAATGATATCAACAAATTTGTCGTATCAAGAACTATCTTATCCCAGTGATTCCGGCTAAATAGTATTTTTTAAATATTTATCAAAAATATTTAAATCAAAAAAATAAGCGGTGAAATATTTAATAAACAAAACTATTCCACTAAATGAGTTAACTTATTTTTTAAATGAACCCTAAAAATGGGCGGGTCTCGTGGCTATGATACTTTACTATGGCCCTGGTACAAAAATAGTGCTAATTTTAAAAATGGGTTCTGCATTTTAATTTATTTCGTTCCTACAATTTCAACAATAATAAAATTATGTTATTAATGATGCGATTCTAACACCAACATTTAAATTATGTTCATGACCCATCAGTGTTAAGATTTTTCGCAAATTGTATTAAATAGGTAATAGGTACTTTATTTAGAACAGTTCGTAATTGCATTAAAGGCTTTTCAAGCAAAAATACGATAAATCTTATCGTATACGTTATGTCCAAAAAATTGGTTGTCTGTAAAATCGGTTTACAGACGATAATTTTACGTAAGAACGCCGAAAAAACATAATAAAGAAAAAGTATTAATTGAAAATTACATTTTAAATCCTCAAACTTGACCATGCAAAGTAACGGAGCTACCAGGAATCCATGAGTATGAAAGATTTTTTTTGTTGCTAGTTTTAGTAAAATAATCTTGAACCCTAATATTGATTGTCACAACTTTGTAGTTGGAATCTCACAGTAAGAGAGAGACAGAGATTAGAATAGAGAGAGTGCTAAAAATGTGATTCAGAAATGACTACTTGTACTGTTTTCTCAAGGATGGAATAGTCATAAGAGAAAAAGAGACAGATGACGTTCAGTACGTACACTCTTTCGCAGCCGTACACACTTTTAAAACGTCAGTGAATCTATTGTAATGCTACAAAATTCAATAATCAATATTTAGACGCAAGTTCATACTAATTCTGAAACCTATTAAATTTTGTCTATTAATATTTTCCTTACTCTAAGGTTGGAATCGTCGAAAGAGTTGGATGTACCTATTATGCTATTAATTGAAATATCACAATGGTGGTTCATCTTTTAGTGTTTACTGAATCACATCTGAAATTTGTTGGTTTAGCGTTTCTCATTTTGACACTTCAGTTACGTCGTTGTGTTGTCGTCGCCGTGACAACATCTCGTGTGCCTTTCTGGATTACCTACTTCCTACGGATAGCCTAGTGATATTTCGTGATGTCTTTGAGCAATCAAGAATATTCGAGATGATTCTCTGTGTCGGAGCAACCGACGGCAGCCTGATGGCCGACCGAGAGCTAGAGAAAGAGATTTACGAAACCATTGGATTGGGCGAGGAGGTCGTATCACATGGCCAGCGCGGTCACCAGACCTCACTCCGTTGGACTTCTTCTTGTGGGACTACGTTAAAAGGAAGATGTACGCTGTAGCATGCTCGTCAAGGGAAGAGATGATAGAAAGCATCAAAGCCGCGTTCTGTACAGTGACACCACAAATGTTGCATAATGTTCGCGCATCTTCATATCGGCGAGCTGGTTTATGCATCCAGCTTCAAGGACAATACGTCCTTATTTTGAACCGTTTCTCTGAAAAGTAAGTAGATAACTTTGTTCTAAATCCTAAATTTATCAATTAGAATTTGGTTTTCAAGAAATAAAATAAACTATGTATGTAAAAAATTTTACTTACGTAATTAATAATAACAAATTGGTCTTTATGCCACGTTAATAAGTCCTCATTTCGTTTGTTCCAGGTGTTTCCATAAACGTTCGCTACAATGTACCTACCTAGTGACAACGCCGATTCCTCTGTGCTAAGCCGCCCAAGCAAGCCGACACGCGCTCACGCCGAAAAGTACTAGGCGCGCATGTCGAGGAAGGAGGTGGAGAAATTCAGGATCGCAGTGATTGTAGTGAAGTGATAACGTGATTTGGGGTCGCTGACCTCAATAGTATTGTGATGCGTTTGTTTACGTTTTAGTCAGTCATTATAGTTAATCATTTTTTATTTCATAAAAACAATAAAGTGTTTATTTTAACTCGGGATTTCGTATATAGAATCTATACAAGGTATAGTATCCACCTAATTTACATTGTTACCCCCTTTCCGTTACAGGTTGTATATATGTCACAGGCATTTTGAATAAATTCGCCGTTTACATAGGGCGTCGTCAGTTTAAAAACGCTCGCTGATATGTAATATGCCGAATGCAAAATCAGGCAAAATGACAACAGTTTGTTGTAGTTTTGGGGTGACCATGAATAAAACACTGTTTGGACAAATTAGACCTACTTCATTAAAATATTCAAGTAACAAAAATGACTTTTATTGAATATCAATTACTTAACCGAAAGTTAATTGAAGTAATTAACTATTCCATTGGTTAGGTTAGGTTAGGTTAGTGAATAAAGTGAAGCGCAAGCCGAGCGAGCGTAGCGAGCGTGCCGCGGCAGCGGCCGGCGAAGCGCCATGTCTAGCTCATTTGTAATAATATTATAATCATTAAAAAACAAAACAGTAGGAAAGTCATTTACTAGGGACTTCACATATATTTGAAACATTACATATTTTTAACACTATTAAATTTACAGTTCTTTAGTTTTATAAATTTCAATAATACTGTCCTTTGCCAACCAAATTGTATGGTCACCCTAGCTTTGTCAAGCTATACTTCAATTTGCCGCGTCATTACACATTATTACATTTTGTCCTCGGCATTTTACAAACCAGCATTCGTTTTTAAACTGACGACGCCGTATGTAAACGGCGGATTTACTCAATATGCCTGCGACATATATACTAGAACGTGATGAGATGCAATGCAATGGATCACCAGATGTATATTAATTACTACACTAGTTGTTTAAACGTTACCTTCAGCCTTAGTATTCCTCTCGAAGGCGTCCAAGTCGAGCACGGAACATGAGTTCATGAGACCAGCAATTGATGTGAAGAAGCCGACGTCCTTCTTGTCTTTTAGATGGTTTAGCATTCCCTGAAAAGGAAACCAGAGAGCTCATAAATAGGAAAGGAAGCCATAAAAACTGCTTGGTCCAACATTTAGATTACAAATAAAAATTGTTCAAAATTGTTATAATTCACGACCAAATTGAGAAAGTTCCACCTTTTTAAGTCGTTTATAAGTGTAAGACATATTTTTCTTTTATCGTGTGACAAAAATTAATATAAATATAAAGAAATAAATAAATATTGGACAACATCACATACATTGCACTGATTCTGCGGTAAGTAGCTTAAGCACTTGTGTTACAGAAATCAGAAGCAACGACGGTACCACAACACCCTGACCCGAGACAATATGGAAAAGTTCGTTTCCCATATTGACCCGACCGGGGATCGAACCCGGAACCTCAGAGATGGCGCTCGCCAAAGTCAGGCCCGCTCGCCTCTCGGCTACGGAGGTCGTCAATATAAATTATACAACAGACATTGCGTTAAAATTAAGCGCAACGTAACTTCTTCCTTTTTTTAAGAAATACTCCCACACTGATGAACTGTTTCATCATCAATTTTTATTTATTTGTTGAAGCAAAAAATACGTTTGTTTGTATTTTTAAAATGTTACTGAGGGGCTTAATGAAATTGTTGTTTTTTTACAAAGGCATCAGTTCTATTAACTTTACTTAGTTATATACTCAGTTCTAGCGGATCGGTCACCAATCCAATACCGGCCAAGCAAATTCAGCTTAACTTATGAAAACGACTCCGAACCGTTATCGCTATCGCGCCATGAGGGTCTTCTACATTTAATCGAATTCTCCATCTATTAGTAGATCGATTTTAATAACTAGCTGTGCTTGCGACTTCCTTCGCGTGGAATACATCCTTCCATGGTCGGTTTTACCCCTATCTTCCCTAATATTCGAAACAAAAAGTAGTCTAGCTTTTAGATATACTTTATTGCACAAAAACTTTACAGAAATAGGTTTTACAGATTGATTATAGTACAATTTAGGCGGTCTTATCGCTAGAAAGCGATCTCTTCCAGACAACCTCTATATTTTAATCCAAGTTTCGAGCTGTATTTGTGCCAAATTTCATATCTCTAACTTAAAAATAAACATTTTCCATACAAACTTTCAAAGGTGGTATTACCCCTATTCCCCCCTCCCTTATTTTCTAACAAAAAGTAGTCTATGTCCGTTCTTGAGGTTCAATGTATATCTATACCAAATTTCATCAAAATCGGTTGAGAGGTTTAAGCCGGAAAGCGTGACAAACAGACAGAGTTACTTTCGCATTTGTAATATTAGTAGGGATATCGACTTACCATCTGGATGTCGATGTTGCCCCCCCTCAGTATAGAGATGCCAAGTTCGAGAGTCTTCATCACCATCTCGCTGGGTACACCCTTAGAAGCTGATATGTGAAGTAGAACCATCTCAGCAACACCCCTGTCCGCTAGTCGCGCTTGGTGGAATAACAGCTTTTGCTTTTCCATTTCTTGCTCCTAAAGTATAGCAAATACATTTTAGATTTATGAAACTTTAAATTATTTTATTTATTTATACAACATGAATCACCATAGAATCAGAGCAATGTATCTGTGGTAAGTAGCTTAAGCACTTGTGTTACAGATATTAGAAACAACGATGGTACCACAAAATCCAGACCCGAGACAATATAGAAAAGTTCGTTTCCCATATTGACCCGACCGGGGATCGAACCCGGGACCTCAGAGATGGCGCTTGACAAAGTCAGGCCCGCTCGCCTCTCGGCTACGGAGATCGTCGTCGAAAAAAAATCAGAGATTAACATAACACATTCAGCTCAAATAAAATGATTAAATTGCTTAAGGCCCAATACGAAGAGAATTAGCGAAACTTCATGTATTTCTGTTCACTACAACGATGACCTCAAGTAATTCTAAGCATTAAATCACTTTTTGTACGTTTATTCAGATATTTTACAAGGTCGCCGCCTTCTTGAAATTTTAAAATAAATGAATATATAAAAATTATACCGTTTTTAAAAAATGTTCAAAAATGATTTCTTCAAATTATTTTTCTTCCAAAACTCTGTAAATATATATTTAGAAAAAAATATTTTTACTAAAAAATTTTAGGATTGTGATTCCAAAGGTCGCCGCCTTCTTCGTTTTTTATACAATCTATTAGTTATTAAAATAATTCATTTTAAACACAAACGCCTGATTAAATTGCATAATTGTTAGATATGAAAGTTTGCCGTTCAGGTGCTTCGATGTGTAGTGTTGACAGGTGACGGCAGTTAGTTGTCTGTTTTGAAAATAGTAAATAAATTGGTTTACACGCGTAGTCTTTACGCAGCTCGAATTGCGCAAATTCCATTTTGAGATTATATTTTTTGTAAAATACTTTTTTGTTGGGAGGCTGCTTAGGCTGCATTTTTAGGGTTCCGTAGTCGACTAGGAACCCTTATAGTTTCGCCATGTCTGTCTATCTGTCTGTCCGTCCGAGGATAATCTCAGAAACCGTTTGCACTAGAAAGATGAAATTTGGTACAAATATGTATATTAATCACGTCATCAAAGTGCAAAAATAAAAAATAAAAAAATGTTTTTTAGGGTACCCCCTCTACACGTAAATTGGGGTGTGATTTTTTTTTATTTCAATCCCAACATGTGATATATCGTTGGACAGGTATTTAAAAATGAACAGGGGTTTACTAAGATATTTTTTTTATATTTTGGGAAATAATCGCTGCAAAAGAAAATAAAATTGTGTCCCCCCCCCCTCTAACTTTTGAACCATAAGTCAAAAAGTATGAAAAAAATCTGGAATATAGAACTGCATAAAGGCTTTCTAGGAAAATTATTTTGAAACTGATGGGTTTAATCGTTTTTGAAATTTTTGAAAAAAAAATTTTTTATCTAAAGTTGTAATTTAAGGATACTTAAGTATTGTGATGCTTTGAAAACTACGGAACCCTACACTGAGCGTGGACCGACACACTTTTGGCCGGTTTTACTTATTTACAATAGCCAAACTGATCATTTATACGTTTCTAGGCAAGTGAGAAACTCAAAAATGCAAATCGTCGACGCGCGTGCAATACCGCGTATGTAGCATTTGCCATAAAGATTAAAGTGGTCTGTTATTTCATATTATTTCAATCTAAATTAGAACTTACGGGAAAATGTCATTACGCGGTATTGAACGCGCGTTGACGAAATATCACAACCGAATCGGAAAATAATGAACAGAGTAAGTGCAAACACAGAGACGGCAAATAATGTCATACATTGTCATAGGGGTATGATTGACCGCTTGGAGTCTAGTAAGAATTAATACACTCAGGACCTTACCCCCACTATGGAGAAAACAGAATAAAGTTTTTAATTTTTAATTTTTGCAATTTTTACAACGACATTTTGTAAGACTCACAAGTACAATCATTTCAAAGTATGTACGTGAAGTTATTTTTCGTACGATGCACCTATTAAGAAAATGTGGTCGCATGTGGCTAAAAGCCAATCATAATCTTTAGTAGGCATCTGAGATGGAATTGACCGATCATGATCGCCATGTATACCTGACGGTAGCAAGTTTGATGTCTTGAGAGCAGAAGACCTCTGAATTTAGCTTACTGAATGCCGCGACTGCAGCACTAATTCTGCTTATTATTTCAGCATCGAGGTTGCACTTGGGTGTTATTGTACTCCCAGGTAGCGGAATTTGTCAACCCGCTTCAACTAGTCCTCACCAAGTCTTCATTTCAGTGTCTCGCGACCATTAACGTCCTTCGACAGCCATTACTCTTTTTGATACTTATATTTAGACCAAATTTTTGGCAAGACGGTGAAAATCCGACATGATTTGCTGCAGGGTTTTGGGGATTCTGCCACGAAACAAAGGTCATCTACGTACAAGATCTCATTAATCATAGCGTGTGTAACACGTTCGTGCAAGCCCTGAGTGCGGAACCGGATGCGAAAACCTTTCGAAGAAGTCCTTGAGACATCCCTGACATCCAATGCAAAATACAGCGCGGATAGTATAGGCTAGTAAATACCCTTGCTTCATACCACAGGTGACGGGGAAAAAAGTCAGACTATTCGTCGTTGACAGAACTGCTCCGTGCATCATAGCTTCCCTAGCACCATCTAGAGAGCTTTCCGGGGCACGCCATCGAGAGCCTTCTCGAGGTCAACTCTTTTCTTGAAGATGACGCACTGAAAAAATAGCTTTGCACGTGCCCCGATCAGGCCAAAATCCAAATTGGGTTTCAGGCAGGTGCTCTTCGGTGTGTTTTAGGAGTACTCTGGCAAAGATTTTCCCAGGGGTTGATAATAGTAAAATACCCCGGTAAGAGGTGCAATCAATCAATGCGAGAAACTGTAAAAATGCTAGGACTTGGTCTTTTTCCCACAAAGTACAAAAAGGCTCCATATAGCCGAATGAAACCCGTCACCACCGGATTTAAGTAGTTGCTCTCCCGGTATCAAGTTGATACCAACCACGCGCTATTTTAGTTGTTAACTGACCGCAAGAACAATCTCAGCAAGTGTCAGCGGCTTATCCAGCTTAGCTAGAGTGGGGAGTTCAGATATCAACAGAACATATTCAAAGTCAAGAGACCAGCGCACGTTGAGTAGAGCGTTGAATCCATTACTCGAGCACTTTCTCCTTTGTTTTGAGAAGTCCTTCACCGATGGTTTCAAAGGAGCTTTTGAAAAGGGGATCGTGCTAATCAACTTTCGAACCTCACTGTAAAACACCCCAAGCTAGTTTGTGTCAGGAAACCACTGCATGTAGTGAGCTTTGTCTTGCCACCACCGATCCTTTCCCAAGATAGTCGACGAAACTTCAGGTTACTCTCGTCGTATTTCCACAACACTTTCAGGGTGAATTGCTCTGATTTGTCGATTGCGCTAACTATGACTTTATCGTTTTCAACAAACCAATTTTCATGTTTTTGGTTGTTAGCCCTTGAGTGAATTTAGCCGTGTCTAAGATATAGCCAACCAGCTCTTTTCGATATCACTGCTCTCAGGGCTTACAGACGGTTAACTGATTGTTAGCGCTTCAGCATATGTCTTCATTGTCTCATGATTCATAAGCCTAATACCGTTTAAACATGCAGACTTGGATGGACGGGATCTGCGAGGACGCCGGAAGCAAAGACGTAGTTTTATAACGTCAAGTCTGTGGTCAGTCTAGCAGTGACCACCACGCATCCCGCGGGTGATTAGGACTTGGGAAACGTCTCTTTGCCGTACTTTCGCATAGTCTATTAGATACTAATATTTGGGCCTTGGGTGCTCCATGTAGTTTTATGCTTCGCGGGGAGGCTGAACAAAGTGTTTGTAATAGCAAGAATTTGTGCACATAAATTGAGCAGTAGCTGACCATTCTAGTTCATGTTACCCACTCCGTTTCTGCCTAAGATTTTAAGCCAGCCTTCATAGTCTTGAGCCATTTTGGCGCCCAACAAGAGTACCAGCTCGATTGGACGTACACTCTTGATACTGCGCGCTAATTCTTCGGAGAATTGCTAAGTTCCCGAGAACAATTGCGGTTTTCCGTTCTGGATAGGTGTTGGAGTTGTGATCAAGTAGGGTTAGCACGTTCTACGCGCCTGAAGTCATATTAGGTGATTTTAAAAACCGTATTTTATTGTATCGTCGACTGCGAGTGAAACGATGCGGAGGCAGCCGCGGTTACTACCATCCGTGTGGGTTAGGGTGAACATTTCTTTAGGGCATCTTTTCTAGCCCCCTCCCCGGCTGAGCAGGCAAAGCAGTACCCCCCTAAACAGGCCACCTTTGTCACTAAGGTGCTGCCGAATCCTCTTTATCTTTATCTCTTTTGTAGAGTGAAAGCGACCACGATGTACCAACTACACCCCCAGAGCCGTCCAAGTGCAAGCCTCGGACATAGCCCAGTCTGTATGAAACTGGACCTCTGCCCTATCAGCTTGCCCTATGCTTATCAGCGTGGACTGCCTTTACCGCCGAGTTAGACTTTGTACACAAAGCAGGAGGTTCCACCGCAAGACCTGCCAACCGAAGCACGAACGAAGCAGTAATGAAGCATGCAGGATTCCTCATCGGGTTTAGCTCATAAGCCGACGTAATAAGCCGGGGTGTGATCGTTGTGTGTACCACAGCTACTTGGAGCCACCGATGTGGATGCGTGTACCGTCTGCAGTTCTGCACTTCATGTACACAACCTTTTGAAAGGTCGGTTAGCATACACGCTGCAAACGCTCAATTACACCCCATATATCGATAGCCCCAACGAATAAACGTGCAAGAGCTCTTGCCCAAAAATTTTTTTTCGTTTTTATGGCATAGAATACGCCTACACATTTTTTTTTTGTAAATTTTGGACTTAAAATAAGACTTTTATAGCACAAAATTCGTTTATTGTAGGGAAATTAAATTTCTTCATATAACATGAATAACAAAACATGCCTCTACTGAATCTAATTGTTTCTTTGAGTACACCAAAATAAACGTATTAAATCAATCTGCCGCTTGTGTCTAACCTTTCCTTTGGGTAATAACTCCTACACAAAAAAAAGACACGATTATTCGTGTAAAAATGGAAGCTACTTTTATTAGTCATGCTTCATTACAGACCGCAAAAATTTTAATACAGCTATCCTAATGTAGAATTTTTATCTTTTACTAATTTGTAGAATCGTGTATCGTTTTACTACACTTGTTTATGCTTCATTTATGACACGAATAAACGTGCAGTGATACATTTCTGTTAACAAGTCACATATTATTCATTAGAATAATAAAATTATATGTTTTTTCTTGAATACTGAGATAATCGATAGTTTTATTTTCTTAAAAAATATATGATCTGAAATATTTTTAACCTTTAATATAATTATACATTAAATATATCTATTCATTACGACATTAAAGTAATGTGATTTCAAACGTTTTTATGGTTTCCTGAAAAGTAGTAGTTTTTCGTTTGAACGTTTATTCGTTGGGACCATCGATATGTTTGTATGTATGTAACGAATAAAATACAAAATTGATAATCTATTGGTACTTACTAATATTACAAAGTAGTAAGATTTAATAAATTATACGTACGCAATGCTGTCTCTAAATCAAAATTACTCTGCACAGCATGACATGTATGTATTAGTACTACATGGCATTAGCTCGTACTAGCACCGCACACTCGTGCTGCGCTAGCACGAGCTAATGCCAAATGCGTTCAATAGATGGCGCGCGGTTCGCCGCGAAACGGGTAATGTCAATTGCTTCGTATTGGGCCTTAAGTTTTTTGGTTCCTACCAATGACACGCTAAAAAAAAGTCTGTTTCTGAGTTGTCTTGAAGATAGTTATTAGCAAGCACTTACCATAAAAGTTTCCATAGTTTTCTGCATGCAACAATCAAATTCACAAAGAGTTTTATTTTAATTTATTATTTAGAACTAAAACTTTCTTTCTCCTAACCTGTATTCCGATTGTACAGTCAACATCTCTGATAAAAGCTTACTTTTGTAAAAGTTTGCTTTTGCGAAATTTTTATTTAAAAAAAAAATATATTTTGTAAAAGTTTAATTTGTACAACTTCACTTTTGTAAAACGAATAGATTTATATTTCCTATCTATTTCTTTCTATTGGATTCCATTCAAAGTAACTCACGTGTATACTAGCGCGGCCTTCTTCCTCGCCCTCCGCTTCCCCCCCACCCTCCTCTTCCTCACCACCGCCTTCTTCTTCTTCTTCACCACACGACTTTGCGATTATGTTCGCGTAAGACATGTACAGAAGATCCTCCTGTGAGTAAAAAACATTAAGTTATTATTATTACATATGTATATTGCACTTTAAGATTGACATCATCCCGCCTGATGTTAGGGGGTAATAAGGCCTTAGATAAAGAGCAAGAAGTACAACATAATAATAGCTGTTACATGACTTGTTGCCAGGCTTGACGCCGGCTAATGTACCACCAATATAATTTAAACCTTATGTAACAGAAGATAAATAACTTTGACGCAATGTCACACGTGAAAGAAAGGTTCAAGCGTTGTTTTGCCGGTGCCATTTTTCAAGTCGCAATTTTGAATAGTAAATCTTTGAGCGTTAGCCAGAAGGCGACAAGAGGAGCTATGAGGGGCCATGCTGAGCCAAAAGGAGCCATGAGGAGCCATGGGGAGCTATGAAGAGCTAAAAGGAACCATGAGGAGCCAGCCACATTTAAAAATAAGGTGATTTCTTTACCTGCAATGCGCCAGAACGTTCAGTCATGGCACCTCTACAGAAGGTGGTCACCAGCTGTGTGAGGGGGTCGGGTTTACCCTCTTCTTCTACTACGTCACTCTTCTTCAGCTCGGCGTCTTCAAATGATTGCTGGAAAGAATTCGATTTTATTACAAAGACTATAGATGTGAGAATTCATGAGTGTTGAATAGTGGTGTTGTGTAGATTTTACACTAGTCTCATATTGAGTGAAGCGATGGCTGGCACATAGGTCATGCTTGTGAGCAGGTGCCACTATTGGAACTGGTCTATTGCAGCCAACCTCTCAAATATATGTACTTAATTGTTTCTTCACTCATCAAATAAAATTATATGTCTAGGTCTAAAATCATATACACATAGCAATAAGTTAGATACTGCTACGGTAACAAATCTACTGAGTTTAGATAACCGGTAGTAGGGTCACTTTGCATTGTGTTCAATGATGATTCACATGTCTTATATGTAACCTACTTTAATATATTACAGTTCAAGATTGACCTCATCCCACCTGATGTTAAGTGGTAATGAGGTCCAAGCTTAAGCACCTACAAATGCACCCCCTCCCCCCCCCTCCGAGGAGCTCTGGAAACCTTACTTACACGCAGGAACACAACAACACCGAAGTGATTGTTATTTTGCTGCGGTCTTCTGTAAAATGGAGGTATTTCACCAGTCGGGCTGCTCCAGTTCGAGCCATAAATCGCTATGCCCTACCTCTTTTTTTTTCTTTGATACGATATGTTTAAGAGAGTAATATAAATCATACGTCATGCTTGTGAACAGGTGCCACCTTTGGGGACTGGTCTGCTCCAGCTTACCTCTCGAAAGTAAAAACTTACTTGAGTATTTATTTGTTTCATCACTCATCAAAACCAAAACTATATGACTTGGTCCAAAGTGAGCTAGACATAGCAATAAGTTAGATACTGATACTGTAAATGATCTGCTGAGTTTCTTACCGGTGTCTTCTCGATAGATATAGGTTCCGAACCGGAAGTAGAATCACTTTGCATTGTATTCAATGACGATTCAAAAGTGTTATATGTAACCTACTTTAATAAAGAAATATTTGAGTTTGAGTTTGAATAACACAGTACTGCAAGTAATTTTCAGCCAATCAGCAGTGATATAGTCCATTTAGAGATTTGTTAAGAGCGCGATAAAATGTACATGGGTGGCGCATCCTAAATTCATAAGCGGTTTCATTCGTCATGAAATAGTGCTGTCATTCAACTTACCGTCAGATCTTCTATCATAACTTCTTGGCCTACGTTCTCTTCTTCGAGCCACAGTTCGTAGTACGTCCGAGCGAATATGTTGCATGCTCGGTGCCTAGAAAGTGAAGAAAAAAGTTGTTATATACAAATGAGTATGTATTCGATAAAGATTTAAAGAAATAAACGTGGATAAGTACCTACCATTCAAGAAGGTTAAGGTAAGTATTCCAGTAATAAAACGTAACAATTAAATAAGCAAGACTACCACACATTTTACTGTCTTTGAAGATCAGAAATCATACTTAGTTAGGTTAGCAAGAAATATATTTACTTTAATATTTGTGAACGTTTATATAAATAAAAAAATCTTGAACTGATAAACACGAACAGTTATACATTTTCCGATGCACACTTTTTTTTAATTTTACTTTTATTTGATATTATTGTGTTTTGTGAAAGATTATTTTCTTTAAGAGATAACTAACCGGTTTTCGATTTGTTAGAAATTTCTGGGTTAAATTGTGTCAGTAGATTCATAGATAATATTTAATTTCAAAATATGTCATCCATTATAATAGGTACTTTCAGTGCCAATTTAGAAAACCATTTATTGTTTTAAGACAGTTTTTACTAATGATTCACAATTATATTTCGTTCTGTGCGCAACACAAACTTACCGACTGATTTTATACAAATGCACAGATCTCAAGCAAGCCATAGCAGCTCGCTTCCTTGCGGCACACAGTACTCTCTTCCAGTTGTTAGATCGTTGTTTAGGCTTAGTCGCCTAGTTGGTCCAAAGCAGCGTGCACAATTGTGTTAGTCAGATAAGAAAACAACAACAAATATAGTTATTCATACACATCATCATCTCAATTTGATTATTCATACACATCATCATCTCAATTGACGACTTCCGTAGCCGTGAGGCGAGCGGGCCGGACATTGGTTTCGCGCCATCTCTGAGGTCCCGGGTTCGATCCCCGGTTGAGTCAATATGGGAAACGAACTTTTCTATATTGTCTCGGGTCTGGGTGTTGTGGTACCGTCGTTGTTTCTGATTTCTTAACACAAGTGCTTAAGCTACTTATAACAGAATCAGAGCAATGTATGTGATGTAGTACAATATTAAATTAAATTATTTATTTATTGAAAAAAAAAAATATGACCTAGGACGGGTATTACCAATAGTAGAAGGGATAGGGAGACATGTTTAAGGGAAGTCAATAACTCTTACTGTCACATCTTCTTAAGCCATTAAATGCCCTCTGCCTTTACATATAGAAATCAGCCTGGAGATTTTTGTGTGTGTGGGAGGGGGAGGGGGTAATGCATCTGACTTGAGCCAAATTTATTTGAATCTGTGGCACAAGGTTTGGAAGTAGAATAAATAATTGTTATCAACATAACCAAATTAAAATGTTGATACTGTTTTCCACGAAAAGACAGTTTTTTGACCATTACAAATAGGGCAGGGATAAGTTTAGAACTGTAGAAAAAATATCTTTGTTTAGAACATTTTTTTTCTGAATTGTGGTTTTAACAGGCTTTATTTTATGAGGACTCATACATACAATTGACATGACTGTTTATAATTACTTTTGAGCAACGTTCGCTTCATAGACGCACAAACACGTAGGCAACACCTAAATGTCCTGTATTTGTATAGATTAATTTTAATTGAAATTGAAACCAAAAGATTGAAATATTGAGTAACTTTGCATAGTTAATTATACATTATAAATGCATAAATAGCAATACAGTAGGAATACAAAAAACTACATTAATCTTGCAAGAGGCGCTTTTTTAAAAACCTTTCTTTGTTAACAGGAAACACACAACATAAAACAACAACATAGTTTTGCTTGCACTAAGGTAATATTAGTAGCAACACAACAAAATTAGTCCTTGCCACACTAGTCACACAGACCAAACTAGCTTGAACCTTGTAAGGGAGTGAAGGGACAGTTGCCTGAAGCAAGCTATGACGGCTCGCTTCCTCTGGATGGACACCACGGACCGGTAGACATTCTTACTCATTTGTTGAGGGTGATCGATCTATGGTATTATCAATTAAATAAATAAATAACATAAGTAAGTAATTTAAGACCATGTGACGGTTGTAGGATACGAATAAATTCGTCATGTAATGTCTATTTTGAAATTCCATACACACACTGAAATGAATTTAATAAAATTGTATATATTTTTTTAATTCAAATTGAAACAAAGATACTGAAATATTGAGTAACAAATATGTAGTTGGTTAACTGTATTGCTATGTATATGTCGCAGGCATATTGAGTAAATCCGCCGTTTACATACGGCGTAGTCAGTTTAAAAACGAATGCTATCTATACTAATATTATAAAGAGGAAAGATGTGTTTGTTTGTAATCTATAGGCTCCAAAACTACTGGACCGATTTCAAAAATGATTTCACCGTTGGTAAGCTACATTTAATTTTACCTTGAGTACATAGGCTATATTCATTTCTAGAAAATACTAAGTCTACGCGAACAAAATCGCCGGCACAGCTAGTGTTAAATGAACAAAATGTCACATGAACTCACCATATGCAGCCCGAACAAGACTTTGCTCATAGCGACGATCCTTTCTACGGTGTCGTCTATAATCTTCGCCTTATTCTCAGCCGTCTCCACTGTGATGTTGGTCTTACTCTTGGAGCCGAGCTTGCTGTACAGGTAATGCTGCCATGACATCTCGTCAGCCGGGTCTATCTTGTCCGGGAGGGTTAGTTGAGTCTTCGCGAACTCTGCTACGTCTTGTTCGGACATTTTCTGTGTGGAGAAATTATGTTACAGAAGTAACTAATATTGTGATAGCTTTGTGTGAATAAATTAATCAACTTATCAATTCCGGATTTTACAAATTGCTTTTACAATGAGCGGCGGCGAAAACACTTCTAAACATATGTTTAAGTATTGAAGTAATGGTAGGAGAAGGACAAAGAAGATTACTAAGTGCTCATGCCCGGTTCCAATATTTGAAACGGATTAGTTACGGATAGTCATAAATAATACGAGGCGTAAGCTAAAAACGACTGACGGACAACTGATGACAGCTGATTTGGAAATTAACAACTCGTAGTCGGTTGGAGAAAAGCGAATTGTCATTTTTGTCACATTACGAATCGTATTATATTAGAACCGGGCATAAGTTGATTAGTTAGTATTGCCAGATTAAATAGCGAAACAATTAGGTAATTAGGTAATAAGAGAAGTAGGGCATAGCGATTTATCGCTCGAACTGGAGCAGCCCGACTGGTGAAATACCTCCACCTTACAGAAGACCGCAGCCAAATAACAATCACTTCTGTGTTGTTGTGTTCCTGCGTGTGAGTAAGGTTTCCAGAGCTCCTGGGGGGTGCTACATTAGTAGCAGGGGCCAAGCCTTCAAGGTAAGGGCGATAAGTCCAGTAACATATTTATTATGCTGTACTTGTCACCCTTAAGCTAGGACCTCATTACCACTTAACATCAGGTGGGATGAGGCCAATCTTGAAGTGCAATATAAAAAAAAAATAGCCAATCAAAATGAATACATTGTTAAAGCAGTCTACAGCGGTATATATTTAGCAGATCCACCATTGAAATTTGAGATTTGTGGACTAGCAAGTAACCTTAGTGTCATAAATTTATAAGCACCTATGTGGCCTTAGAGTAGGCTCAACTCATAATAAGATATTATCTGTTTACCTTTCTAACCAGTAGAATAAAAAATATTTGTCATTGGGTTTGGGCCTTATCTTCCGTAAACAAAATTCAAATTATGGTAGCAATATATAATCCACTTCCGGTTAACGGGTTAAAGTACTTCTAAAGGGATTGAACCTTTACGATGTTGGTTCTGATCGGAAATAGATTTCAAAAACGTGTTTCGATTAATAAAATTTCGTTTGCTCAATTGATTTGCTTTATTTGTTCACTTGTTTCCATATATTTATATATGTATATTATTTTGTTTTATTTATATATATATATATATATTGTTTAATTATTATATTTATTTATCATTAACCTATGTATGAATATTCTATTCTCGTGTGTAATTTTCTGCTATTTATGATTATTAATTTTGTTGTTGTTATCCATACTCACATTTTTACTGTTACCGCACCCATAAACGTACTATTTGCATGACCCAACGGTTGACTGGTAGAGAATGCTCCTAGCATTAAGTCCACCTTTTGTACTTTTTTTGGTGCAATAAAGTTTTTAAATAAAAATAAATTAAGACGATATGATGATTTACCTTCAAAAACCGGTCCTTGCAGTGTTGCACCAACTCCTGTTCTCTACCCGCGAAGAGGTTGAGTCCAACAGGCAGCAACCTCTTCAGACAGGCCACCATCAGCGATGCCTGGACCTCTTTGTCTTTGTCACGCTTTTTGTCGCGGTGTTTTTTCTTTTTCTGTAACACGAGTTAGGTATAGGTATAAGTTAGCGGAGATTTAAATTGTTCAGCATTTTTACCATCAGCTTATGTTTTGATTGCATTGTAAGATTGCTTTCATACAATTAAAACGTTTAATTAACTTTTTAGCTTACTTTTAAAGAAGGATAAATGTAAATAAATAAATGACACGCCAAATAAATAAATAACCAGTTAATTTGATCTCGAACTAAGGTTTTCTCAATAATATGAGTACTATGACGATGAATACTCATTAGGGGTGTGAACAAAAGCCCATTTTTTAAAGTTTGTTTCTTAAATTATCCCCGAAAATTGAACAAAGGACCGTTTGCGCTTCGGGCGTCACTGGGCCAGCCGCTGCGCCACTGGGGTCATTAAAAATGTTATTAGCAGGTAAATTAATTTTATTCAAGAGGTAACTTTTATCAGAGAATCACATCATGACCTATCGTTACACTAATGAGACTTGAGAAACTTGTTAACCATATACATATTTTATATTATCTATCATGAAGCTACAAGTATTAAAGTTTCTCAAAAACAGATGTTATTAATCTAAAGATGCTAGCATTATGTTACTATTATATTACTATTTATAACAATAAATCGCTGTTCGTTTGTCTCGCTAAAACTTGACAACTGCTATACTGATTTGGCTTATCTTGGTCTTGAAATAATTGTGGAGGTCCAGGGAAGGTTTAAAAGGTTAGAAATTAAAAAAATAGGCGTTACGAAGTTCGCCGGGACAGCTAGTATTACTATATATTTGACCTTAGACTTTAGGACTCGTTAAAAACTGGGGTATTTGACTACTTCATGTAATCTTTTCCTTTTTACACAAAAATACCTCACTTATTTGTCATATTAGTGGATAAACAGACAATATGTTAGTCAAGCATATTTCGCTTTCTATTTACTTAAATATTACAAGTTAGAATGAGATAAAAATAAAGTTTAAGAATTAAGGCTGATTTTTAATTGTCAGTTGAAAATAAACAAGCCGATTCTCTATCTATAAGTTCGAATTAAGAAAGTCATTAAGTAATTTTGTTAAGGGATATGTTAACATTTGAAATAAGTCGCACTGTACTTTATTTCACGGTTACTTTTTATCTGACAATTGTAAAATAGAATTTTAGTTAATTAGTTGATCTTGTAGATTATGTTCTCATTTGAATCGTTAAAGTTAATTGTTATCATAGTGATTATTGAATGAAGTCGGAATATAGTTAAAGATAAATGTATAATTATTAAAATTAAATTAATAATATTAGTACATAAGTGTATTATTTGCAAGAACTCGCTTAACTTGATATAATATATTAAAATAATGGTCCTACTCTTACATGTCACATATTTGTGCTCAATAAATGTGTACTGTAATGAAAATGTAGTGAGTTACTGTAACAGCTAAAACGAACATGCACACAAGTTTAATGTTTTGACCACACTTTGAAAATAGACAATTTCACATAAACACAATTTCATAATAACGGTTTGGATTTTATAAAACCGCACATTGAAATATAAATATTAATTACTGGACGTCACAAAACAACACAAATAAAGGGACATAAACAAATACTAAATCGAGATCATGAAAATGAAACAAGTAATGATTTAAATAAACTACACTCTGGCAAAATTTTACCTAAATTAAAATATTGCTCTTTGATAATGATGGGAACTTTATAAACGCAATTCAGTTTGACTCATATTTGGTTTGTTTAAAAGAACAAAGTACTCAATTCAATCTAGTACTCAAATCGAAATGGTATTTTTGTATTAATCTTCAGACGGAAAATATAGCAAAGTGTTTTTTTTATATCCAGTCTTCCGTGGAACGTCGGTCCTAAAAGGCGATAAAAGTCATAAACATTTGATGTGGCCAAATCATCGCACTTAAAAAAATTTTTAAAATCAAAAACCAAATTAATTGAAGCATTTCTCAACAACAATTTCCTTGTTCTCACCTTACCGCCACCTTGCGGCGCACCGTCCACAACTGTGGTCACTCGCCTCGTGGCCGTAGGCATTATCAGCACCTATGGACGCAAAGTAAATGAAAACGAACTAGTGGACACAGCACAATGGATCTGATTGGACCGTGCTTGTGATCCTGTTGTGTGGACAAAACATTGGAGGTTAAAGTTCAGTCAGTTACATAATGAATCTATTAATACTATTAAATCACGAATTTGAACCAAAATTATTGAACTGCAATAGTTTTGGACAGAAAATATATCCCTGAGGAAGCCCTAATTAACAGTTTAGCAGGCCAAAAGTTAAACAGATATTTTGTATTTTATATTCATCTGGACAAGCTTTTATTGTAATTCGTAAAAGCTTATAAGTAATCCCATTTGTAATAAATGACTTTGAATAATGAATACTCAGGAAGTGAGACTCGAAAGCTTATAACAAAATTACCACGGCTTGGTGTTATTAAAATGTCTATCGGTTTAATTCACGAACAAAGAATTGAACTTAAATTGAAAATACAGTTTTTGACTGAAATTTTAGAGCAACTTAAACTTTAATAAGTACAAAAGGCGGACTTAAAATCTAGTGGCATTAGATAATATCAGTCAACTCCATAAAGTCGCGGCAAAATAGAGAAGAGAATGTCAAGATAGATAGTTTTACAAAATTAAATCGAAGTACGAAACTCAACTCTAATCTCAAATGTTTTAATTTCAACCGCTTAGCGTCGCTTCTGTGCGCTCTACAGTGGTTACATACAACACACGGTCCCAAGTGCTCATGAAACATATATTATCACTGACGACAGACGACATAGATACTTTAGCTTTCAACATTAAGGTAGATTGTGCATCTCACCATGTTGTCTATCTCATTTGCCGAAATGAAGTTCTGTTCTTCCTTGAGGAAGTACTGACTCTTCGACCAAATGTTGAATATTTCGGCAACATGGTTGTACAATTCTTCTGCCTCTGCAATATAAAAACAATTTGTTAAATAATTTTGTTCCTTCTTATATACCGATAATCTTTTCTTTAATGTCATATATTTTAGATACAATATATATAGACGATTCGTTTGGAAACTATTTGAAAATAAAATAAAACTTACATAATGCTGTTTTTACAAACCACCATATCTCATAATAGGTATTGTATTCTTGTGTGTAAAATTAGAGGTGTACAGAAGGTAATCATCTCAAAATTGTTAAAAAAGGAACAAAACCCAGATAACAAATACATCAGTCTCAATTATGAACATTACTTTTTATTTGGAACTTGTAAGGCGTTCATGAACATCCGCCTAACCTCAACCTTGAAGAGTTGGACCTTTAGAAATAATATAGTTTATGTACTTTATTTATTAAATAATATTTAAAGCAATAATATCTAAACATGCAAATATTTAATCCGTTATGTGTACACAAACTTTTTCAGGAGTTATTTAAAAAAGTATCTTTTGTGTGCTAACCTGGTACATTATTCCGCAGCCAATGATTCCTCTGGAGATCAACGTATTTGATGAGCAGTGGATAAAACGAGTAGATGTCTCTCACAAGCAGCTGCCAGTCTTCTTGTATCTGCGACTCCACTTGGGACGTGTCGTCAGTAGACGACTGAAACAAATAATAAATTGATAATTTCCTTTATTCCACGTCATTAAATTAATATAGGAATAAATACAGAAGCCAGTGCTCTAGATCCAAGATCAAAGTGTAAGATGTCAATATTAATTTACTTAGGAATAAGTACAAGATCCAGTGCTCTACTATTAAAGGCGTATAAAATTGCGATCTTTTCCAGACATCATAAGGTCTGAAGTTAAATGTTCGTAAAAAACGGGATCTTGCTAATAAAATCGAGTTCAGAAGATCAGTATTTTGAACCTTGTGGAAATATTCTACGTCATTAAAATTGACTTAGGAATTAGTAAAGAATTCAGTGCCTTAGCAAAAGGGCGTATCATATCACGATCTGTAATCGAGTTTCGAAGATCTTTATTCTGAACCTTGTGAAACCACTCATGAATGTTTTGAACACCCAGCTGTATCCCGTATGAGCATCCTAAACATATTCGGCAGAAGGCACTTACCGAAAGGCTAACGGTTGATATACAGCAGAAAAATTTCATCGCCTACAATAACTTGCGGTTAGCTCAGTTGGTAAGAGCAGCACGCGCGATACGTGAAGGTTGTGGGTTCAATCCCCGCACCGCAAAAGGAGATAAAATTTTTCTGTTTCTAATATTTAAAGTTCGCTAGTACGGCGTATAGTACTATAAAAATAATAAAAACATTTAGTTCGTTCAATAGTAGGTAATTAAAAATATTAGGCACGTATTTTTTAAAATGTTTAAGTATTAAATAAAAATGCTCAGATCATACGATACCAAGTTGGGTGGTCGTAACGTTACTGGTGGGTAAAAAAATGTATCCACTAATGACGTCACGCGACAATTCAATTTTCAAAGTATATCGTCGTGATTTTTTGATTAGGTGAAAAATGCAAAAGTACTTGTCACATAATTTTGAATAATCTAACAAAGGGACTGAAAACCAATTTTTAGTCCGCTTCCATCCTACTACTATTATAAAGGCGAAAGTTTGTAAGTATGGATGTATGGATGTTTGTTACTCTTTCACGTAAAAACTACTGAATGGATTTGAATGAAACTTTACCACAATATAGCTTATACATCAGAATAACACATAATTTTTGAGGTTTCTATTGTGAGGTCGTAAAAAACACACTTTTTTAGGGATCCTTGGTAAAATTTGAAAAATTTCAACAGTTAAGCGGGAAAAATTATCTAAGGCGAAACGAAGTTCGCCGGGACCGCTAGTATATTATATATATTTTGTGGTTGAAGTATGTCACCTTGATGAACCCTCGCAAGCTCTCCTCCTTGTGGAACATGTTGTCGGTCCTCTTGCGGACCCTCTCCGCCAGCGGCAAGAAGGAATCCCTCAGCAGCTCCTCGGAGCTGTTAATGATGATCTGCTGCGTGTAGGTGGCGATGCGCGTCATCCAGGGCGCGTTCTCGTTACCGATGTTCTTCTTGATCAGCTTCAGAACATTCTTCAGCAGTTGGTTCATGTGTTCCGCTGTCACCATTGTCACGTGGTTCCTGTGTGAACGTTGTGAATTATTAATCACCATCGTTTTCATCACCAGGAGGACTGGTATTCTGAGTATACTTCGGAGTCTAGTCGTCCACGATTTGCTTTAAGACTTTAATTACTATAACAACTGTAGACATGTAATTTTGGTGGGAAAATAAATCGTTGTTTCAGTTTAAGGACATTTCATAAAATCCCCTAAATATTGGACAACATCATTATTTGAACTTTACTTTCTAGAATTCACGTCCAAAACCAATGAAAAATTGAAACATGCTCTGCCTTATTATGGGTTAAGTTTTAAGAGAGGTAGGGCATAGCGGTTTTTCGATCGAACTGGAGCAGCCCGACTGGTGAAATACCTCCACCTTACAGAAGACCGCAGCCAAATAACAATCACTTCGGTGTTGGTGTGTTCCTCCGTGTGAGTTAGGTTTCCAGAGCTCCTGGGGGATGCTACATTACTAGCAGGGGTCAAGCTATCAAGGTAAGGGCGACAAGTCCAGTAACAGATTTATTATGCTGTACTTGTCGCCAAGCTAGGACCTTAACATTACCATTACCACTTAACATCAGGTGGGAGGTCAATCTTGAAGTGAAATATAAAAAAAGCGTGTTGTCTCGTCAACTTCCTGGGCACCGAGACACGTTAAGCGGTTGGTCCTTTCAACCTCAGTGGAAAATATATAGGCAAGTATGTCCAAGCCCTTACCCTCCAGTAGGAGTCACGTTGTCAGGTCCCTGCGCCCACCAGAAGGGCAGGTACGAGCAGAGCAGCGGCAGCACCACGTCGATGATGTGCGGCGCCTCGCTGTACGTCTTGTCCGACTCCACGAACTGGTCAACCTCGCTCAGTATCGTCTCTAGGGTCGGCATCGACTGCTCCATCTTTGCCATGATGTCTGCGGAAGAAGAACTGGTTAGGGGAATTGGGGACAAACTTCCCAGGCCTATTTTCTACCTCCACCTTACAGAAGACCGCAGCCAAATAACAATAATTTGGGTGTCGTTGCGTGTGAGTATGGTTCCCAGAGCTTCTGAAGGGTGCTACACTAGTAACAGACGTCAAGCCGGGCGACACGGAACTTGACAACTTAATTATGCTGTACTTGTCGCCTTTAAGCTAGAAACTTATACTATTTAATATCAGGCAGGATGAGTTCAATCTCGAAGAGCACTATAATTAAATATTTACGTCAACTGCTGGACATAGGATAAAGTTCTGTCTTCAGCTTGACGTTACCAGCATCCTTCACAAATCGTTATCCCACTTAGTTGAAGCTAGTCCTTTATTAAATTTATCAAGTCACGGTCGGTAATAAAAAAAATATGTAAATAAGCGCATAATTTCAGAAGTACTGGACAAAATTGGATAATCTTTTTTTAATTTTTATAGTAGCTCAGTATATTGGCTGCTACCTGCCTGATGGTAAGCAAGAGAGGAACCCACATCTCGATGATAAAAGATATGATACCGTAGTATCGTATCCGCTGCCACCGTCGTACTGGAAAGATGTTTCTTCTCGCTTCTATAATTATCAGAACAAGGTGAGTAAACAAAAAAAGTTTCTAGCTAACAATTGTTTTAGATTATTCCATACATTTATCCTATAAAATAAAAATAACATTACCCTGTGCCTCCAGAGAGTGATCAGCGATCCTGTTCAGAAGAGAGAACTGATTGTGCTTGTTGAGATGTGGCTCCAGGAATGCCACGGGGAATGTTGAGCTGAACGCTCCCAAGCACGAACCCTGGATACAAATAAACGTGTAAATATTAAAATTTACACATTTTAAATTTATAAAACAAGAAAAAGTTAATCTCGTCTCTTAATCCTTACAGGATTCTTTGATATTCAAGACTACTAAATATAAGTATCCAACTATATTTTACAGCTGTTTTGTGCGTTAAGTCAGGAAATACCACAAGTAAAACAAAGGTAAAGGAAAGTTTGTAATTTCATGTGATTTTTTTTCGAAATTTAAAGAGGGGAAAAATATATCCATTGATCGTGAAAGAGTTAAAGTGCGACGTGAAGCCACGATCTTCTCGCATCCCTGTTCATAACTAAGCTAGCCGCAAGTTATTGTAGCTGTTATTAAAACCTCAAAGCCCTCATAAGAGAGGTAGGGCATAGCGATTTACCGTTCGAACTGGGGCAGCTCGACTGGTAAAATACCTCCACCTTACAGAAGACCGCAGCCAAATAACAATCACTTCGATGTTGTTGTATTCCTGCGTGTAAAGAAGGTTTCCAGAGCTCCTGGGGGGCGCTAGTGCTACATTAGTAGCAGGGGTCAAGCCTTCAAGGTAAGGGCGACAAGTTCAGTAACAGATTTATTATACTGTACTTGTCACCTTTAAGCTAGAACCTCATTACCACTTAACATCAGGTGGGATAGAAAAATGTTTATCATGATAAAATACCAGTGCAGGTTTGTTCCTCTCGATCTCAGTCTTCAGATATTTCCTGTCATGCGTGAGGGTTGCGTCCGTGCCCAGAGAGTAAAGGGAGCCCAGCATCTTGTACGACGCCACTTGGATCTCGTCCACTGAAAAGACAATAGCTTTGTCATTCTTCTGAAACATATAACCAATAGCATGACACGAACTTGTAATTCCTTATTGGTTCTTATAGATTTTAGGCTTTATACTGCGCTTATTATATACCTATAGCCAGACGTACTTTTGACTGTAACAATAGGAAATTTTACTTATTTTTTATTTAGTTTATTATTAAAAGTCTTACTATTTTATTCCCGAAAATATCGATGAATGAGTGTTTCTGGAAAGAAGAATAGAGGAAGACCAAAAAAGAATGAACGAACTGGACAAATGGAAAAGGCACACATACTACACCGAACGTAAATAAATTTGGGTACAGAATAACTTCTTCAGGAGAAAGAGGATGATAATGATATTCCTATTCTCGGTATATATCTGTCACTCTATAACAGGAATAAATATTTGGTAACTTATTAAACTAAAACCTTACCTACATTAGGACTTATTAAAGAAGATACAATTAAATAAAATCTCGTGCCTGTATTAGTAGTCTCATTCTATTATATAAAGTCATAAGGTCATATCTTAAATATCTTTGGTTTGAATCCAGTGCAAAAATTAATATCTACCTAACAAAACAATGTACTTACTAAAATTTTAAAGTAAAAGCCACATTAAGACCCTACCTAATTTTAAGCATTTTAATCAAAATACAAAATTAAGTAAAAAGTACAAATAAGATATTTATTTTATAATTTATATTTTTACGATTACTCGCAGTTACGATGTTAATGTATATAACATTTATTTTTACTAAAAGCGTTTGATGCATCATAAAGTATCGTAATGTCAAAAACATACTGATACGAAAAATAATAGTAAGTATATATAAAAACAATAAAAGGAAATATATTTGCTATGAATTGCTCCAGAATCATAAGAGGGCTATAAAACCAGAATATCGATTTATTTTATCAGCAAAACTACAAATGCTGTTAAAAAATTTAAATGTGGTCACGCTCCTGTTATTACCATGTGCTTTTGCTGCTAACTAGTATTCCTCTGGTAATAATAATTTCATTTTAGTAAATAATCCAAATCAATGTACTCATAACTACTTAGATTTATCGATAATTACAATGCAAAGATAATTTTAGGACGTGAAACCACCCAATTAATTTTATTTTTGTATTAAACTATTACCATTGAGAAAAATTTACTTTGCAGGTTATAAATAATGTTGACTTTAATCAAAAGAAACAAGAGAACCCACTTTTCACTGACGTCATCAAGAATATATCAAGAGTCAATAATGTGTTACAAGATTTAATAAACAATTATCAAAAATTACAAAAAATATACAAAACGGACAGCTTCGAAACAACAGACGTTTCTTCAGATTCTGAATTGGATAATTTTTTTAAAAAGTCCGAGAAAAAGAACAAAAAAAAAGGTAAAGGCAATGAAACGCGAAAGGAAATATTGTTGTCTACTAAAAGATCATTTGCTGCAACAGCGATTCTGATGTCCGACGACAATAATGACGAAGAAGAAGAAATAGAAACTACTACTAAGAAGACAAATCCCGATGACATTGAAATCGACAATGTAACACCATTTAAAAGGTTACAATCTCCAGAAGACGATACTGATAAAGAAGAAGTAGATAATGTCACAGAACAGTCGTACAACACTGACCAAGAAAATAAAGGAACTCCACTAATAGACAAACTATCCAACAAAACTGATACTGCTATTTTTAACAGTGTCGATTCGGTAGAATCAAATGAATATGTGACTCAGGCTAAAACAGTAGCGGCGAGAGATCATAAACATAGCGACGAAATAAGAGTCCCTGATAATGTTTTCTACGATAACGCAGCCAAAAAATTAGAATCCACAACTGCTTATTCGAATCAAATACGCCCGAGATATAAAAAACATAAGTACAGAGACCTACAACCGATTTCGGAGGAAAACGAAGAAGAAACGATTGTTGACGTAATTTCTAATTCAAAAGTGGGAGGGTTGCTTTCTACGAACAAGTTCATAGAAACCCTTCCTGCGACGAAAAATATTATTCCAGAGAATGCCAAAAATGTTAAGCAGATATTGCATTTAGAGTCTTTTAATGGTGCAAAAATATGGGCTGATATAGCTAAAAAGAAACCTATCAAACTTAGAGCACTCAAAATGGCAAAGGTTCAATCTAAGAGAGGTATGGGATTTAGTTATTCTGATTTTAATAACGAAGAACCAATGAAAAATCTGTCATTAATCATCATTGCTAAAAGAAAAGTAAGTACACGCAAATGAAGGATACGATATGAAACTGTTCAGTTTGCGTTTTATTTTGAGTAATTAATATACTTTTTAATAACTCACACAAGTTACACAATTTATAATATTATCAGCCATTAATGCCCCATATTTTAAATCGTTGCAACCACTTTTGTTACCAACGTAGGATCTTAGGGTTTTAAGTTTGATTCCCGGGTCGAGCAAAGTATATTTCACATGAAATTGAGTGACTCTCACATCTGCAGATACTGCGATGTGGATTTTATCAGTAGCTCGCCTATAAGATCTATCTTGCTAAGTGTAGTAATTATGTTAATGTCTACCAATTGTTGCGAATATGCCTTGATTTTAATGATGGTGGACTCATCTCTGCAGTAAGATATCAAAAAGGCTGATGCATTTGTTCCACAGAAACAAGATTCAATGGAGGAAGACAAAGATTTAAGCAAGCAGCTACACAAGACTCAAGTACTGAGACAAGCTTACGGTGATGCCTGTATGAAAGTGGTCGTGAAGAAATGTTACAAAGTGAGATTTTAAAAACATCGTTTTTAAAATACATGCTACAGAAACATCTTTAGGAATGCAATGACGCCCAAAGCCCGTTATGTACCAAGTACTCGGCCAGGTCAATTGGGTAACAACCTTAAATAAAATTGGCTAGAATACAGTGAAAACCTTATTCATATTCATATTATTAATTGCCCTTCATAAGTAATGATGTTACATGTAGTTTTATAAAATCTTAAAGTTAAAGTTATTGACCCTGGTGAGCACGACAATGATAAGAGGGGGAAGGCGGAGGACTTTTTTATCTTAGTGAGCAATTAATTAATTAAGGATAAATTGATTGGAGTGACTGACTGGCGCATTTTTAGTAATATATGTATCTCATCTTCTTTGATTATATTTTATTCAAATTTCTAGGCGTTGAAAGCGGTTGGTAAAGTAGTCTGCACATTGTACAAGTGCAAAAGAGAAAAGAAAGACAATTTCATCAAACACAGTAAAACTGGATGTATTCAGAATTTTACACCAAAACAAGAAGATGGAAACAAAAATAAAAGTATTGACGAAAATGACGGTAAGGAAATTTATACTAATATAAAAATGGATCCTCGATATGAAAATCAATAAAGTTTTTCATAGAAAGTTAATTATAATACTTTGAAATCTTCATTGCACATAATTCAAAGTGATTTACATCGTTTCGGAACCTATTTTTACCCAGAAGATACTGGCAAGAGACTACCGGTTCGGAACTTATTCCTTACCTAGCAATCGCATCTCGGATTAATATCATTTACGATATTGCCACTGTGCAAGACCTCCTTACCTAGTAGTGTTGCTGGATAATCGATTATCGATTAATCGATTATCCCCCCCCCTCAAATAATCTAATAATCGATATGACAATCGATAGTATCGATACTATAATCGATAGTATCGATACTATCCTACCTACCTATTTTTATTAGATATAATCGATTATATCGATAGTATCGATTGTCATATCGATTATTAGATTATTTAGGCCTCTTTTAGAATATCGAATCGATATACAATCGAATCGACGGCAACACTATTACCTAGAATATACTGGCAAGAAACTCACTAGAAATATTACAGCTGTAACAGTAGCGTAAAATAGTACTTTATTAAATCGGTCATTTTGATGTTTTGTAACTTATCTTTAAAATGGTAACTTGAAGTGGCCTGAAACTATTTCACAGTCTGTGTGTTGATAAGTAATAATTGTGACGTCATAGATGGCAATCTTCATAAAAATCTATGTAGAAATTGCATCTTGACAGCTATTCCAAAGTATTCAGCAACCATAATGCCCTTTAACTTTTCAGGCCTTTTTGACGACATAACCAGATCTGGAAGATCACCACTCTTCGAAAACTGTTACCCATTCATGGAACCTGTAAGTAACTTTATTTAATTCACCGTCTTATATAACAAAAGTATTTCTCTATGCTGTTGTATGACGTCCAACATGAATTAAAAAAAGTAGCATTAAGAGTTTATTAATTGATAAAGAAAAATAAATATATATTTTTTTTAATCTATTCGTATCCTATTTTTAAATCAGTTTTAAGTATATTTAATACGCTCTGTTTTTCAATGATCTTAGTCATATTAGCATCAGACTTCAGATAAACTAAACTTACGTTTTTTTTAGACATTAAATTTATATTCTGTCTAAGAACTGACCGTAATTATTTAAATCTTTATTGTACTGTCTATACAACATCAAGGTTCTTAAGTTTCTTCAGCTAAGAAGCTCATCTATTACTGTTTCCTCTGTTGCTTATCTGGAAGATATTGCTTTCTAGCGATGAGACCACCTGCATTGTACTAAAATGTAACTGTTAGACCAATTTTAAGGGTTCTGTACCCAAATGGCGAAAAACGGAACAGTTATGGATTTATCTGGCCTTTGTTTGGTTCATGGGCCAGTACAACTCACACTTGGCCGGTTTTTGCAAATGTTCTGTACAATAAATTAGGTACCTACATATTTAATATCAAAAATTACAGGTCCACACGCAAAACTCACCTGTACCACTCAAAGACTTAAGATTGAATATCTTACGCGACCGCTATGAAAGAGAATGCCAGAGAGCTTCAGCGTCTAAATGCCAGAAAGCTTGCAAATACGCGTACGAGACTACTTGCGAAACTCACTTGTGTGACAAAAAACAACTCAAATCGTACCAGAAGGAATGCCCAAGACAATGCAAAAACTCTTTCGTGGTGAAGAAAGAGAAGCCGAAGAAGACATCGAAGAGCGAGAGCAGTAGCTTGAGCAGCGATAGCGATAGTGACAGCGATAGCAGCACGGATAGCGAAGATGATGGGGATTCGTCTTTGTAGGCGTGTTAGGGTTTATCTTCAGACGTAAGCGTTCTATACTCGGTACAAATTAAACGATATTCCTCCTTGCAGTTTGTTTATATCTAAAACCATTGGCGTATTCCGACTCACGGAGAACAAATTATTTTTTAATGCACCCAATACAATAAATAAAAATATTTAAAATAATTTAACGGGTCAAAACGCGACACCCTAACCTAACCGAAACGTCGGGCAGTAAGTAGTTAGTATTAACTACTAAATAAAAATTGTGTCGCGTTTTGACCCGTTAAATTATTTTAAATGTTTAAAATAGAACGCGAAAGCCTAAAAATTTAAATTAAAAATAGATAAAATTTCGTCGGCTACGGAGGTCGTCAAATAAATAGAGATATCGTGAACAATAATTGTTCTATTATTAAAATTAATAAGTTTCGCGCGCTTTATAACTTTTGAATGAATCTGTATCAAATTAGATAACTAGCAAATAGAATAACATATAAGATATTTTTTCCAAGAAGTAGCGTAAATAAAGTTGCGATCAAACGTAAATCACTTATATATTTTGTAACATTGCGAGCTCACGATTTAAGGCTTAAAAAAAGTTTAAAAAAAAATGTACTTACGTAGCAAATCCGCGCCATACTCGCAGTTGGCGAGATGGTCGTACATCGAAGTTAGAACTGGCAGCAGGACCCCGTTGATGTAACCCAGCGATGTTGAGGTTTTCAGGTGAGTACCACGTAGGTGGGAATATTTGCCCTGGCAATGAAAAGTTGGTTAACCCCTTATACGGCAGAGCATGTTTAAATTTTTCATTGGTTTTGGACCTTAACTCTAGGAAGTAAGGTTCAAACTATGGTGGGCATATGAACGACAGAGCCTCATAAGGGGTTAAAGCTCTATACCACATAATATCAGGCACGGAAGTAAGTTTTATCGCAGTCTTATCGAATGTCAAAATCGGTAAAAATTCAGTGTGTGTAGGCTGCTGATTGGTTAAAAATGCCAGTGCGGTGTGCTATCAGGCAATTAACGGTATCTAGACTTTGGTCGCTTTTTATTTCTTGTTTTACTTTTCTTATATTTTTAACACGCTTTTACAAGCTCGGGTTGTAACTAACTAAGTATATAACGGAATCTTTGAACACGATTTTCACCGTTTTATAAACGTGTGATCAACTTGAAACATTGCATACGTCTTAAGGACCGATTACAATACAATAAAAATATTTTTTCACTATTTAATTAACTATATTCATAGACAATATACTTCATTCAATAGTGAAAATTCAATTAAGTGTACAAGAATAGTGAAAAAAAAATTTTCTACCTTTTAGCTTTTTTTAAACAATTTTTAATGTATTGTTTATTATTATTGTTGTAACTGTATGCGGTTAATAAATGTATTCTTTTCTCTCTAGCACGGATTGAACTGGTCATACCTCATAGTTGAAATGAGGCCTATACATTCAAAATGGAGTAATAAAATCTTCTTTACTACTTTAAAAAAACCGGTCTGCGAAAAATTAAAAACATTTTTAGCAAGATTTACCTCTTGCAAGTTAAGTATAGTATGCCCAAGATCATCAGCTACGTTGTTGAAGAAAGTCAGCATAGAGGTCCTAATGAACTCGGGGCAGTTCTTCACGAGGGATTTTGCATCGATGCCCTTCACCAGAACTTGGAGACAGCGGACTGTGATCCTCACGTCGGGGCCAAAGGCTGCGAGACTGGGGGGAAAGAGATAAAATAACAAACAAAATCCAGTATTGTATTTAAGGGATTTTATCATGGTCTGTTGTGAGGTTTACTCTGAAAACAGAAAATACACATCGACGGTGAAGTACAAATACCACCTTACTTCATTTTTATGAGGAAATGATTTAGGACCTTATTGTTTATTGAATAAATATGGTTTTAATAATTTGAGCACTGATAGTTAGACGGTATTCGCACTTCACCAACGATACGTCAGATCTGATGACGGATAGATTTTTTCGTATTTTAAAAACAAAAGAACTCCTTTTGCTAAAATCACCAAAATCCTCTCGTTTTGAGTTTCAAGCGTGTTACATTAGTAGCAGGGGTCAAGCCTTCAAGGTAAGGGCGACAAGTCCAGTAACAGCTTTTTTATGCTGTACTTGTCGCCCGTAAGCTAGGACCTCATTACCACTTAACATCAGGTGGGATGAGGTCAATCTTCAAGTGCAATATAAAAAGACGCTGCCACAGATAGTCCACTCACCGTGATCTCAGCAAGCTTGCCAACTTGCAGAACAGTGCTGCCACCATCTCTTTCTCCTTCAAACTAGCCGCACCAACGTTGTTAGTTGCCGTAGCAACCGCTATGAAGTAGTTTCGATGTGTTGAGAAGTATTTCTCCATTAGGGGCAGGACCACCTGCGCACGAGTTTTGACTTTAGCCACTGGATATATGAATTGATTTTGCTTGTATATGCAAAGGTGACAGGTCTTAAGCATATTGAGAAATGGTCTGATTTTGGATCGTGTGTTTTATGAATGACTGGCGAAATGCGAGCAAGTTTAAACCTAAGGCTCACGACGTATGGTCTAGTTTTGGTAGTTATGTTAAATAGTGAATGTTGATATATGCATTTCGAGAAATTATGTGCTTTAAGCTAGTGTTTTCATCTGTTAGCATGACTTTAGTGTTTGACTTTCCAAATTTAACCTACCGAATAAGCTAAACCATGGTTTTATTTTGATTAATCCCGGGAAGGTTACATCATACGACATAATACTTTTTTTTGTATATAAAGTATTCTGAAATAACGATACATGCTCTCAGTTGCCGCTCCAATTTGGCAGCGATGCAAATAAGCTTGGATTAAATATCACAAGTCTGTGGAGGGGGACTGTCACCCCTGTTACTGTTTACATGTGTATTTTAAGACTGTTTTTCAGAAAATCGATAAGAAACAAAACAGTTAAATATCCCCTAATAAAATGCCATCAGCCTGTATCCCTTCAACACAGTCCAGAAAGTCTCAATTGCAGATTAAATCTGATTTTTTTATTATTAATCAATAATTGTTCCTTCTTATATATCTTTTATCTTTGCCAAATACCAATAGCAATGTAAAATTTAGTTACAATTTTGTGTAATGTAACACTAAAACTAATTCAATGTAATTTTCTAAATAGATCTTGTTTTATTTCCGTATTAAATAAATGAGAGGACCCAGCTACCTAAATGAGCATGCTAAAATTATGTTACCTTCCTAAGGTTAATCATTTTTGCGTTTCCAAATCTATGACGACTAATAAAACAATATTAGCACATATTAATATTTTAAATTAATGAGAACGATAAATGATATTATCAAAGCTCGTTCAGTACGACGATTTAAATGAGTTTTGCAAATAACATTAATATGTAGTCAACAAACAAACTAAGTTTTATTATCCTATTATTCTAAATGCCTCATAGTATGCTAAAGTTTGTCTATGATAACACACATACAACTAAGCGTAAAATAAAATAACTTTGGTTGCATAATGGTTCACTGAACGAATGATGTCATTCACTAAGTCTTCTATGTGATCTATATGTTTAATGATAGCTAAACGATCATTATTGGCGGTATCATATACCTTCTTAATTAACTTTAGCTCAGCCTTGAATTGCTTGAAAGGGAAATTAAACACAAGTAGCATTACATGTAAAGAGTAAAATACTAAAAAGTCGTAACGAACTGAAATGTAACTACAAGGGAAAATAAAAACAAGGACATAATTGGCTACTTGACAGTTTTTGAAAAAGTATTGTAAAATGTGCGCCCGTTCATCCCAAGCAATTCGATTTATCTGGAAATAATCTAAATAACCAGAAAAAAATAAAATTTTGTGTAACACATTTAAAAAGCGCGCGAAAACGCCAAGTCGCGTCACTGTTGCAATTATGACGTCAACGTCCTAGACAACGAACCGATACGCATAGGAACGACTTAATTAAGATAAACGGAAAATGTTTCAATAAATTCTTCATACGATTAGAGACACAATAATTCAATTTAATCGGTAAAATAATCATTGTTTCGCCACATTAAAATAAATAATTTTCGCCGACAGCTGTCATTTCCGAATTGGAATGGTGGTTTCCGTTTCGGCTCTTTTGTTCCACAGATAAAAACAGTAAAGTTTATTTTGTAAAAATGAAATACTAACTATGCTTTTAATTGAAAAATGTAAATGTAAACACTGTCAAGTAGCCAATTATTTATAAGGGCTCCAAACCTTAAAATATTCACAACATTATTAAATATTTGACGGCACAGTGGTACGACAGCGTGACTCACGCCGGCAGCACGTGCACCAAGACGTCATCGCCTTCCCACTTTGCTTTAATCCCCACTACTTACCTATAAAAGGGCACGGCAGCGCTCAATCGGCACGCATTTCGAATGGATGCGTCTTGGTGTACGTGGTTACTGATATTATTTATTAACCTGTAAGTCTGCATTTACTTCTGATGTCTACCCCCTTTTTCCGACATATTTTCTTTCCTAACTGACTGACTGAATAGATGATGGCTGCAGATGACATTTTCATCTTCACCGAACTTGCGGGAAAGCTGAGGGCTCTCAGTTAGTGATTTTGCTGGCAAAAAATGTAACTATATTTTTGACTGTTATGTATGCAAGGACTATGGCCATCAATCTCAAAAGGTCCACTTGATTCACACAATAAAATCGGGACAAATAAAATGAAACGGAAAGAAAACGAAAAAAAAATCTACTTTTATACTTTGTCTTTGGTTTGAGTGTTGTGGTACCGTCGTTTTTTCTTATCTCTATAACACAAGTTCTTCAGCTACTTGCCACAGAATCAGAGCAACATAATATGTGTACATACGTTGTCGAATTATTTTAGATATCATGATATTTGATAGCTAGTCAGATTAGATACCCTAACTCATACCGGCCTAGCATACGCAACGCGACTAAATTTCATCGCGCTATTTACAAACGTCAAAATCGATTGAATTCAGTGCGTCAGCTACTGATTGGCTGAAAATACGAGTGCGGTGTGCTATTAGCCAATCAACAGTATCGAATCTTTTGTCGTGTCATGCGATAAATTTGACGTATTGCGCATACTAGGCCTAATAGAATACTTTTTATCCCGAATTAACTACTAACTAGCATGGCATTACCTTGGAGAAGAACTTAATATCTCTCGTACTGGTCTTAAAGCTGGTCCGCCTACTGAAGGTGGTGGAAGGTTTCAGCAGCTTCATGTTGATGGTAGCTCTGTCAATATACTGGATCAGCTTCTCGAGCAGCGAGTAAGCAAATCTGAGCTCTATTGCCACGCCCGTAGTGGTCTGTTCTGTATCACCGGCGGTTGCTTTGCTTGGCCTGTACAGGAATAAACGTTTTAAAAAACACTGTTACGGACTCATTTGTAAGGAGCCTTTTTATAGTTTTTATATTACTTTTAATATGTCATTGCTATTGCTTTGTTTTTTGATTTATACTTGTCATTATACGTTTCGACCAAAAAGCGACCTTTTCATTATTACAGTCGACATAAATAATTATTTAATTAAAAAAAAAACACGTTACGCACTTTTAAATATTAGCGTACAATCCGCATTCTTTTCCCATTTTCCATCGGTCCTCTCTCATTATTATGCCCGATTTCAATATTTTACGATTCGTAATGTGTCAAAAATTACTATTCGTCTTTCTACGAGTCGTTAATTCTAATTTCAAATTTACTTTCCATATCAGCTCGCATCAGTCGCCCGTCGTTCGTTTTTAGCTTACGCATCGTATAATTTATTACAATCGGTGACAAGAACGATTCGTTTATCAAATACTGGAACCGCGCTTTAGTCGTTGCATAATGTCATCAAAATAAACACGCCAGACAACCACACCAGTCACCTGGTCTCCAACTAAGGTTTCCCTTGTACTATGAGCACCAGACGACGGATACTAACTGTCAGTTAGTAACTGAGGGCGTCATCCCAGCACACCCAGACCCAAGTCAATTTAGAAAAGATCGTTTTCCAATTTGACCTGACCGGATATCGGACCGGACCGGAACCCGGGAACTTTCGCGCTTTGGCTGCCTACATTAGCCACTGCGCCACTGAGGTCGTCAAATATAATATAGTCTATATATTTCCTCAATAAAGGACTATCCAGCACGAACATATGTTTTTATTCGAACCAATAGTTCCTGAGATTAAGTGGTTCGAACAAACAAACTCTTCAGCTTTATAATGCTAGTATAAATATTGATTGAGAAACATAATTCGTGTCTTACCTATGTAATTTATAGCCCTGGTACTGGAGGTACTTCAAGAACTCCTGGGAGCGTTCTCTGTCTTTCTTCTTCTCTTTGTCGGTCAAGAGGTCATACGGCACCAATTGTGGGTGGATGCCGCCTGGGGAGAAAAACCATCAAGTGAAAAACTTTTAAGTGTAATTAACTACTGTAACAATTAATTTATTAAAAAACAATCTTTAAAACAATACTTAAATTGTTTTGCTAATATAAAATCGAATATCTAAGTTTTTACAACCATTAAATGTAGATTTAGCCTCCATGACTTGAAATAAGTAGTGTGTTAATATGCTTTTTTTATAATGGTCACACTAATATTTTGTATTCAAAAGTTTGCACCTATACGAGTAGATAGAAGTGTATGTATTACTTTTTTAGCAAAAATATGTAATTTAATTTGGATAGATTTCTAAAGGTAGTTAAAATAACTTTACCTTTAGATATTTATAAGAATTTTACTTGTTAAAAAAATGGCAAGCAGGAACTCGTATAATTCGGCTGCTGTTAGACGTACCATTACGAATGGTCGCTCTAAATACTTTATCACCATCATCATAAAGCATGCAAAGAACTAAGCTACATTCATCTAACTCACCCCCATTAGTAACCAGCTCTTCCTTCTTCTTCTTCGCCCAGATGTCGTGCGCATTCTCAGCTAGCCTCTCAGCCATATTCTGCATCTCTCTTGACAGCGTGAGGTTGGTCATATCCACTGGATGAGGGTTGTAGTTGAACGGAGTTGCAGAGTCCGTCTGTATACACGTCAAAGGTGTTAGAGGAGCGTTTAAACATTACGTAACGCAATTGGGGGGAGGGGGGTGATTTGTACGATGCGTTACAATAAAAAATTAAGAAATGAAAATCCCAAATTGACAACCTTTTTGGTTTCCCTATGGTTTCCGGTGAATCCCTCGATTGTATTAGTGTGGTCATCTTTTTTTAAAGAAAGGGGGAGGGTGAGCACAGAAAATCTTTAGTAACATCAACATTTAATAAAATAAAGCAAAATCAGACATTACAGTGACCAGATCTTAACGTAAGTAGCTTAGGCACTTGTCTTATGGAAACCAGAACCATAAAATTCTGTGTTAAGAAGCTAAAACACTAGTGTAACAGAAATCAGATACAACGACGATATCACAACACACAGACTCGAGAAAATAAAGATATTTTTTTTCCGATTTGACCCAACCGTGAATCGGACCCAAATGATACATACCTAAATACATTGATAAACAAACAGACACAAAACAAACATAAATGTTTATCACGCGAATGTTTGTTCTGGATTTGAACCCACAACCCTTAATTCAACTCATTACTGAATAATATAAGTTCTAACACATTTTAGTAAGACGTTAATTGTTACAACAAAATTTGTTAATAACAGAGCAGAAAGTTCAGTTAAATGGCGGTAGATTTGGCTGTATCATATATTATACTAAACTATTTTGAAAAGGTAAGCGAAGCGTTTCGAGTTCAAGAGGAAATAAATGTTCATAAGTAGGTACTATTTCAAATGCAAATAGATGAACAATAGTGAAGGGTTATGAATAAAAACAGCCCTTTTTAGCAATGAATTTCTTTATAATAATCAAATATATTGGGAGACAATCTTATGTGCTCAGAGCTCGGATCGCGACAGCGCACACGTATAGAAGTTTTATAGTACACATAATTAAACATAGGTGGAGCTTACGACATCGCATTGTATTATTTTAACACCTCCCCTCGAAGTCGTAAGCGAGTATTGTCTTACATCTTCACATACTCTCATCCATCATACCTAGGTTACGCAGACAATGATGATGTTTTGATCCACTCAAACCTTTCGTCAAAACGTCAGCAGGCATCTCATCAGTACTTAGGTATTTCAAATTAATTACACCTTGTTCGCACAAATCTCGAATAAAGTGGTGTCTCACTGCTATGTGTTTTGTGCGAGAATGAAAGTTTCTGCTCTGAGCAAGTTTTATGGCACCCTGATTATCGTTGAATAACGTCACACACTCACTTTCAACACCAACGTT
Organism: Glyphodes pyloalis; assembly: GCA_037074685.1. Lineage (NCBI taxonomy): Eukaryota > Metazoa > Arthropoda > Insecta > Lepidoptera > Crambidae > Glyphodes > Glyphodes pyloalis. The sequence goes on from JAYKKO010000020.1 coordinate 7,368,021, forward strand.
ACCCAAAATATCACGTAAATACATGGCTTCCTTTGTAGCTTCGGATAGTGCCATGTATTCAGCTTCGGTACTCGATAGCGCAACACTACGTTGCTTACGTGCCTCCCAACTGATCGGGGCACCGGCTAAAATAAATGCAAATCCGGAATATGATCTACGATCTATGGCATTTGCTCCCCAGTCCGCATCGACCACACCAAACAAAGGCAGCCCGGTTCTTTCATAAACTAAACCGTAGTCGGATGTACCTTTTAAATATCTCATAATACGTTTAGCCGCCTTCCAATGCTCGACGTGATAATTGGTATTAAATTGGCTCAAATAATTTACGGCAAACGCTATGTCTGGTCTAGTCGATACAGCCAGATAAAGTAACGCTCCTATCAAGCTTTGATATGGATACTGTTTCATTATGTCCTCATTCACACTTACAGGTTTTTCTAATTTTACATTAACATCTAAAGGCGTTACTGCAGGTTTACACTCACTCATATGGAATCGTTCTAACACTTTCTCTATATAAACCCGTTGATTAAGAAACACTCTGTTTTCATCATCACGACTAAATTCAATACCCAAACAATTACTTATCTTTCCTAAATCTTTCATTTCAAACTCACTTGATAACTGTCTTTTTATATTTTTCATCCATACATCATCATTTCCTGCCAAAATAATGTCATCAACATATACAGCAATCAACATCAGTCGCTCACCTTTCTGTGCTATGAATACACAAGGATCTTGTGGTAGCGCTTCAAATCCTATTTTCATCAGCATTCTCACTAATTCTTTATGCCACTGTAACCCTGACTGACGCAAACCATACAGAGATTTCTTTAAAACACACACACAATCACTACATTCACTTAACGCTATGTTCCAGCGTTTAGCTGTTTCAATTATATCCTTATCTATAATAACTTTTCTTTGGGAACCAATCTTTTGGTTTGCTAGTAATCTATTCAAAACATCGCTAAGGTGTTCCGGCATTTCCATGTAAACCTCTTCATCAAGTGTACCATTCAGGTATGCAGTTACCACATCCATTTGATGGATACTTAATCCTAACTCGGCTGATACGGCAGCTATCAATCTTATTGATGAAGATCTCACGACAGGAGACGATGTCTCATGGAAATCCTCCCCTGGCCGTTGCGAACAACCCTTTGCGACAAGGCGTACTTTCTTCCTAGTAGTTTTAGTGCTAAATACAAATCGATTTCCAATCACTTTCCGTTGTTTTGGCCTTGTAACTATTTCCCATGTCTTATTCTTTATTTGTGCTAAGTACTCGTCCTCCAAGGCTCTTTTCCATGCATCAACATCATTACTCTTTTCTATTTCATGCCATGTAATCGGTTCTACAATAGTTATCCCAGCTATCATCTGTGCATTAGTCTCTTCAACATCTGATTCATTTTCACTTTCAGTATTATCTCTTACTAAATTGTACTCCTTTCGCGGTCTTCCCACTGTACCGGTACGTATTAAACGTGGTCTTCCTCGCCCTCTTTTTGATGGTTCTATTAATCTTTCCCATGAGACTGTTGATTTTCTTTTTCTATGTAATAGTCCAGTTTCTCTACTCTCACTTGCTTCCATTACAGGCTTTCGATTGTTTTCTCTTATTTCACCATTTATAATAGGTTCATTCAATTCTATATTTACTTGTTCATAGTCAGTATCTTCTTCTTCGTCGAGTATTTCTTTGTACTCATCCTTGAATGCCGTTTCATTTATGAATTTTACATCACGAGTTACAACGATTTTTCTCGTCTTAGGGTCATGTATTCTATAAGCTTTAGATTGATTATCATAGCCGACAAAAACTCCTAATTGTGACCTTGAATCAAACTTGCTTTTTGGAGTTCCTTTATCTTTATAATATGCTTTAGATCCAAACACGTGCATGTGAATTACTGTAGGCTTTTTCTTGTTCCATTGTGTATATGGTAAATTGCCATTTAAAGGTGTAGTTGGGCACCTGTTTCTCACATAATTAGCAGTGTTCACTGCTTCCGCCCAAAAAGAAGGAGGGCTTCCTGCTTGCCGCATCATACAACGCGCCATCTCGACCAGAGTACGGTTTTTCCTCTCTGCAGTCCCATTTTGTTGAGGCGTATAAGGCGCTGTCAATCTCCTTCTGATTCCTTCTTTTCTCAAGTACTCGTCGAAGGCATTGTTGACGTATTCTCGCCCATTATCTGATTGAAGATATTTTATTTTTTTCCCAGTAAAATTTTCTGCAAAAGCCTTGTACGTTTTGAACACGCTTAACACGTCGCTTTTGTTAGCTATAAAGTAGACTTCGCACCATCTAGACTTGTCATCGATAAAAGTAACAAAGTACTTCTTACCGCCATAAGACTCATGACTCATCGGACCACACACGTCCGAATGCACTATTTCTAGTAACTCATTTGTGCGATTTTCACTTCCTTTAGTAAAAGGCGTGCATGTCTGCTTCTCACTTATACAAATCTCACACTGAGACAATTTTTCACTGTCTTTGATGTTTAGCCCATATACTAAGTTACTCTTTGCCATGGCTTTCAAATCACGCTCATTGAGATGTCCGAGACGCTGGTGCCACATATCTATAAGTGTCTCTGGGGTCGCAGCTACATTGACAGCATTTTCACTCATCCGAACATTGTACAAATTACCAACACGGTCAGCGCGCATGTGAATTTTGTCATTTTTATCAATCACGATTGCGTCATTTTTCCTGAATCGAACTTCGAACCCATAATCCGTAATTTTCGACACCGATAATAGATTAGTGCGTAGATCCGATACATAGAACACTTTTTCTATATCTATTTGGCGTTCTTCACTACCCGTGTCCACTGAGATGCTGACTTTACCTGTACCCGTGATTTGTGTTTTTTCATTATTAGTGGCTAAATTAAGTTCTGAGTCTATCTGTGTGAAATTCTTAATCACTTTCTTTTGGTTGCACATATGACTAGTGCACCCGCTGTCAATACACCAAATAGGATTAATTTGCTCGCCTAACATCACCTCTTCGGTGATGCTTAATAACATTGTTGTTTTCCGCTCATCATTGCTATTGCGTTCCAACTGTTGTGCACTCTGTTTATACTTATTGCCGCTGATATTTTTGATCTTGCACTCTCTTGATAAATGCCCACGACGACCACAACGGTAACACTTAATGTAATTCTTATTATCGCGGTGCTCATGATTCTTCTCCTGAAAGGTGTTTTTGTTGATACGTTTGACGAACATAGCCCCTTGGTCAACAATTTTAGATTGACGACCCTCAAAATCTTCGATAATCTTTATCTTCAACGTTTCCGTTGATGGCAATTCATCACGAGATTCAATTGCCGTTCTAAACATGGCGAAAGAATCCGGCAAACTATACAACAATAATATGGCCAAAAGTTCATCAATAACGATCAATCCGATTTCTTTAAGTTTTTTGACAACATCAAAAAAATCCGCTATGTGTTTACGTAGGTCGCTTTCTTCCTGCATACGAGTCAAAACCAGTTTTTTCAACAAAGAGGCCTTCCTGGCGGGTCCACTCGACTGATACATGGATTTTAACTTGTCCCATATGGCCTTAGACGTTTCTAAGCCATCCAATGCAGCTAACTCACTAGGACTAACCGCTAATAATATATCTGATTCGGCCTTTCCGTCCATTTTAATCCATTCTGCATACTTAGGGTCCATTGATGTCGGTTTAGGTAATGACCCCGATACGTACTCCCACAAATCATTTTTCTTTAGGATAGCACGCATATGTATTTTCCAGGTATCATAGTTATTCGCAGTTAATTGATCAATTCTGATAGATGCAGCCATTTCGAAGCTTCTTCAACTCCAAAACAGTGAACGTATTCGCATTCCAACGATGTAAACAATACGGAACGTAACTTCCAAGTCCGCGTCACTATAACTTGCTCACTTACGTTAAAGCGCGTTTATTACTTTGTTTACGCAAACCTGTTCTCGGTTAAAACACTGCAAATCCAAATAATTGATCACGAAATTGTTTATATTTCACTCACTGAGCCCATAACCTGAAGGGTTATGAATAAAAACAGTCCTTTTTAGCAATGAATTTCTTTATAATAATCAAATATATTGGGAGACAATCTTATGTGCTCAGAGCTCGGATCGCGACAGCGCACACGTATAGAAGTTTTATAGTACACATAATTAAACATAGGTGGAGCTTACGACATCGCATTGTATTATTTTAAAAGGCAGAAAAGATTTCAATTACACTTGCAAAAAAAAACGAAAAATCCTTCTTTATTTAAACCTGTAAAGCTCCTGAAATGTAGATGAAATAATATTGAGGATAGTAGGTACTTCATATCTTTTATGACCGGTTTCAATATATTACGATTATCGAAATGTTTATCGAAATGTGTCATGACTATCCATTTTTCTACGAACCGTTAATTCTAATTTTAAATTTACTTCTCATATCAGCTATCATCAGTCGTCTGTCGGTCGTTTTTAGCTTACGCGTCGTATAATTTATTACTATCCGTAACTAGAACGGATCGTTATCCGAATATTGGAACCGAGTATAAAATACCATTAACTACTATAATTTGAATTTAATAATCTAAATTAATGAAGTTATCAACCCGAAAAAGATTCCACATACCGCAGGAGGGTTAACCTTTAATCAAGCCTGGAGTATCGAAAATTTTAATTGGTTGGATAAGTTTTAAGACTTTCGCTTGACTGGACTGGTCTGCTCCAGCTTACCTCTCGAAAGTAAAAACTTACTTGAGTACTTATTTGTTTCATCACTCATCAAAACCAAAACTATATGACTTGATCCAAAGTGAGCTACACATAGCAATAAGTTAGATCCTGATACTGTAAATGATCTGCTGAGTTTCTTACCGGTGTCTTCTCGGTAGATATAGGTTCCGAACCGGAAGTAGAATCACTTTGCATTGTATTCAATGACGATTCAAAAGTGTTATATGTAACCTACTTGAATAAAGAAATATTTGAGTTTGAGTTTGAGTTCGCGTTCCATTTTAAACTTTAAAATAATTTAACGGAAAACGAAACGTCGGGCAGTTAGTTCGTATTAACTACTAAATAAAAATGGTGTCGCGTTTTGACCCGTTAAATTATTTTAAATGGTTGGATAAGGTTCAATTTGTGGTGGTAACTATTTTCTCATTGCCTGTTTAAGGTTAAAGCAAAGTTATCAGTGTACGAGTGTAGGGGTACGGGGTACACTTACCACTATGTCTGGTGGTCGCTGGAGGGGCGGGTGCGGGGATATGGAAACAATGCATTACATTAGGGTAAAAGTATACTTTACATACATTGATTGTATTTTTCCCATCTTTTTTTTTGGTGAAATTTATGAGACAACACGGCAACACATTATCATATATTTATACTTATATTTGTAATCAGAAAGTTTGTGAGAATGTAGGTATGCAAAGACTACCGAATGTGCTTGCATGAAATTTGACAGAAATATAAATGACATACTAGATTAACAAAGAGGATACTTTTTAAATCCAAAAATACTTACTTTTTTTAATACGAGCGAAAACGCTGAAAATAACTACTATTTAAATCGGAAAATTAAATTTTTTTCTTATTTTCTCCTTCAAATTTAGCGCTCAAAATATATTTTGCCGATCAATGTCTTGATCGGACGATTGTCAATATGACACCATTGGATTATGGTCACAATCACTAAAGATGGCGATTGAATACTATGGAAAAAAAAAATGTTAGAGATCTTGCATTCTTGTGTTGTTCTACATAAGAAAAAGGTGGGAAAAATAAAAGCAATGTAGATCACTACCTATGCAAAAACATTATATTAAAAGGTAAAAGGATCATACACGTCTTTATTGTTTTTTCATGCGTAAGTAAAATATTAAAAACTGATTTTTCAACAGCCTAACCTAACCTATTATTAAATATCGAAAAACATATTCTTACTTAAAGGGATTAATGGTCGCAATATTAATATATTTAAAAAAAACAACCATTTTCGTTCAAAAAGTCACGAGAAACAAAATCTATACATTCCACATACAAAAATAACTTCGCATAAACTCGAACGTAACTATGTAACAGAGATCAAAGTTTTTATCTGACCATTGAAAAATCAGCCTTTAGTATTAAGTAAAAAAGGACTAGGGCAAAACTGACATAAACATTATTGACATTAGTCACTAAAAAGTAAAGGAAAAACATATAAATAGCCATACATTTCACCTACATCAAATGATTGTAATAAAAAAATATATGAAAAATAGTATTTAAAAATATTAAAAATTTCAATACCGTTTCCTTATCCACTTCTTCCTGAATGCAAGAATATGCAACATATAAACATTAGTTTATGTTCATTTATTTATTATCAATAGATTTTTTCATTATCTTAGAAAGTGTTGTTGAACCAACGTGACAATATTTAGAATTTATTTGTTTAGATGTAAACTAAGTCATTAACATCTGTCAAGATACAATGTATAACGCCTCTACGATTTTGATAGGGTTTGACTTTATATAATCGTTAAATATTTAAAGTAGACCAAGAAAATTATTTACACAAGTTCCATAAATTTACATCGTATTACAAACGATACAAAACCAAGCAGTTCCCATGTATCCTTTAATTCAGTTTATTTTATTATTTAAAACTATTTCAAATCGCACCACGTCTTCACTCGACGCTGGTCCGTCAACGACTGACGTGACCACGCGGTATATCTCCCCCACTTAACCGGTAGTGGTAAGTCAGATACAGTCGGATATACCTAGGTTCCAAACCGGAGGTAACATTTGGTTTATATAGAAATATTAGGTACTGTTGTAATTAACATGAATAAGACGATTTCCGATAAAGACGACGCGATTAAATATCAACTATTGAACTTTTACCACACAAAGACAAAATGATACTTACGCCTCCCGACTTGGACTGCCTTCTCATAGAACTGCGGTTGGTAGTCGGAATGTCGACTTCGGAATGCTCGACAGACCAGCCAATAGCAAGAAGCGCTTTGAGAGATTCGCGTACAGGTTCTTTGTAGCGCTCTTTCTCCTGCAAAAATAAAAATTGAATAATTACCAGACAACTGACTTTGTAATCTGGGGCGTAAATACGCTCTTTTCAAAATAAGAGTGATGGGAAACAGCCACGTACAAGGCTACAAATACAAATAAATATATATCTTATATTAAATGCGAAAGTTTATAAGAATGTATATATTTATAAGGATGTCTGGATGGTATGGGTGTTTTAACGGGAAAAAGTGACAAAACCTACTACTAAAAAGAACTTTATGAAATTTGGTTGAAAGATAGATAAATCACTTAATTAACATAAGGATAGTTTTAATCTCGAAAAAACTAAAAAAGAAAAAGAGAGAGTGAATATGTGGAAAAAATTAATGGTTATTCAAAATACATCTCTTGTTGTCTCCTTTCCTCTTTCTTCTGATGGAAACTAGACCTTACTCACATAGTCATTGAGCATATTGTACGGCTTCAGGCGAGGATGACTCTTCTGGCTGTCGGACCATGACTCGCTGTACACCCATCCGTTCTCAATTTTTCTATAAAGGAAATTAAAAAACACTAAAATCACCCATCTTTAAAACGCGCAAGTCATATTTAGCAGTGCACTATACATTTGCATCAAAATTTAAACATGTTAGCATGGGGTATTACCATATTATTATGGTAATACCCCATGCCTATTATAGTTATATATCTATATATATATATATATATATATAGTTATCTATCTGCTGACAAATATATAAACATATAATTAAGGGGTGAGAGCCAACTGCGCTCCCCCGAAAACTCGGTGAACATGAAAAGGCTAGTTATGCCTAGTTTCAATATTTAACGATACGTAATTTAAAAAAAAATGAATATCCATCTTTCTCGAACCGACTACGAGTCGTTAATACCGTTGCATAACTTAGTTTCCATACCAGCTGTCATCTGTCGTCTGTCAGCCGTTTTTAGCTTACGCCTCGTATAATTTATTACCTACTATCCGTAAGTAGAACGGATTTTCAAATATTAGAACCGGGCATTAGCCAGTTAGATAAAAAGCAATTTGAGCAGCGCCCGCGCCCTCATCTACCATCAACCTCGCATCGGGGCGTTGCGGCCCACAGTTTGAGAACTTGTGACCTAGTTGATACAACTTACCTAGATGCCCAAGCGTCGTGGTAATGTTCAGAGAATTTCTGGACAATGGTGTTAAGGTCGTTGTTGAGGGCAACCGAAGACGTGTTGATGGGTTGCGGGTTGTATTGGGGATTGTCAGGACCACCTAAAAAGAAGGTGTGTTTTTTTATAAATGCTTAATAAAAAAATATTGGAAAAATGTATGCTCACGTATTACTTCAGAACGACTGCACGAAATATAAGACACAAATTTTTCTTTTTAAATATAGGGTGACGTCACTTCTTTGCACAGTTCTTACGAAATAGTGATGCAATCATCTTTTGTAATGAATGGTTTACCTGGGGGTGGAGACCTGGTGGTCTGTAACACAAGTACTTTTTTACTTATCACGGGTCACCAGTCTCCATGAACAAGTAATTTGCCAACATTAATGTGTGTCTTGTCTTTGCATAAATTACTATTATCTTGTTTATGGAGAAAATAAAAAAACATTATTATATTATTATTATATTTGCTCTATATATCTATATGTATGCTTAGTCTTAGGATTTAAACAATAGATTAACTACTGAGTTTTTTGACGGATTCTTCACGTTAGGATTGTGGTTCCAAGCCGGTGGTGGTTTCTAAATAACTTTTTATCCTCTTTGATTCCATCAGTCATCAAAATGGGCTGATTTATGCATATGATTTGAATGAACTTCAGATTTAAGCCGCCCAAAACCTCCATACGACCTCCGTAGCCTATAGGCAAGCGTGCCGGACTTTGGCGTCGCGCCATCTCTGAGGTTCCGGGTTCGATCCCCGGTGGGGTCAATATGGGAAACGAACTTTTCTATATTGTCTTGGTGTTGTGGTACAGTCGTTGTTTCTGATTTCTTTAATACAAGTGCTTTAGCTTCTTACCACAGAATCAGAGCAATGTATGTGATGTTGTCCAATATTTATATATTTATTTATAAAACCATAACCAGCGGCTCGTTTAATAGGATGCATTATAAATAGTAAAGTGCCGCTATATTTTTCCAATGGAATATGTTTCGCGGGGAATGCATTCACTCCTTACCGCCACTCGAGAGAGTAACAATTAAACGATACTGTACTAGATCATTTTTCATAGACTCACCTGAAGACTGAGTTTCTTTTCCATAGAATTCATCGTCGTAGTTCTTAGACAAAGAATAATCAGGAGGCAACGCGCATCCTGTGAACAAAATGGTAATATTGAGAATTTATGTAAACAATGAAAAGAACGGTTTACAAATATTATAGATTTAGTAATATTAAAGTTTTTTAATGTAGTAAAACGTTGTACGTTTGAAATTTGTATTGACAGCATTGAGTGCCTTATTAATGGTTGGAAACTCATTACTAAAGTAAAATGAATGTACTTTGCGATGTTTAACACACGAATCGAATTTAGTCCGGTCAAATTAGATCAAAGAATAAGAGTAAAGTTACCAAAATTCCCACCAAGCTAAAAAACGGGAAGATTCTTTAAAATATCATTAAAAACTAAATTTCAAAGGTCCCCATCCAAACGGTAAGATTATCATAAAATTTCCTCAGACATAATTGTAGATCATAAAATTATCTACAAAAAAGTTATTAACAGATACTTTTTATGAGCCACCGTTTTTGAGATATAACGATTCAAAAATTTGTAATTTCGGCCTCGAGGCAGATACCGAGACAGAATGGTATGGTCACGTTAATTATGACATTTCTCCGAGATGGTTGCGTAGGCGATTTTAAACGATATTTTTACAATAAAACTATAGACTCACCAATAGCAATGAGACAAGGCAGCGCTTTGCCGAACAGTTCAGGCTCGTAGTCCATCTTGCTAAGGGAGTCGAAGATATTCGAAAAGAGCATCATGGTCAGCCGCTTCTCCTCATCAGAGGACGCTCCATACACGCCTTGCCCTCCGGTACTCCCGTAGTACTTGGCGCATCTCTCGTAGTGGAGGGTTAGGAGCTGGAGACATAATAAAACAATAAATATAAAGAAGCAGGGCATAGCGATTTATCACTCGAATTGGAGCAGCCCGACTGGTGAAATACGTTCACCTTACAGAAGACCGCACCCAAATAACAATCACTTTTGTGTTGTTGTGTTCATGCGTGTGAGAAAGGTTTCCAGAGCTCTTGGAGTGTTCTACATTAGTAGCAGGGGTCAAAACTTCAAGGTAAGGGCGACAAGTCCAGTAACAGATTAATTATGCTGTACTTGTCGCCCTTAAGCTAGGACCTCATTACATCATTATTATGGGTCGCCCGGTATCCTATGGCGCCGTCAATAGGCGATGAGAAGGTGGTGGGAGTTTTTAGTTCGGGTAGTCCCCGCCCCTAGTTCTATTTCTGGGCAGGGGAGTCCCACACACGTCGCTGCCTCTGCTGCTGCAATGCGAAAGTAACTCTGTCTGTCTGTCTGTTTGTCTGTCGGGCTTTCAGGCCTAAACCACTGAACTGATTTGATGAATTTTGGTATAAGTATACGTAGAACCTCAAGACCGTTCTAGAGCACAAAAAGTAGCCTGTGTCCATACACAGGCTTTTTAGTTTAAGAAAATAAGGGGTACCTAATACCGCCGTTAAAAGATTATATGGGTAATGTTTATTTTTAAAATTAGAAATATAAAATTTGACACAAATATAGTTCAAAACTTGGATTTAAATATGGAATACTTTTTGTCACACTAAGTCCCTGTCTATCTGACTTGCTTAGTTACGCGGAGATTTGGTATGACAAGGTACTGAGGTGTATATGAATGATGCTGGGTGTACATTTGAGAGACCATACCCTGAGAGCGACTGTGGTGTACTCCGAGAGCTGTGACACGTCCACTGTCAGCTTCCTCAGCAGCTTGAGCAGCATGCTCGGCTGCATCGCCGAAGTCAGCGCCACGAGGAAGTCCGAGACGGCTTCACGCTGGCCCTTGGTCAACATGCGGTTCTTGGACAACCTGGGAATAGAAATAAAAACTTAGTTGACGACCTGTCACTGGTATACGAAATGGGAGGGCTAAAACTGACCATGAAAGCACGTAGTCTACGCGCACGAAGCCGTTTATATCGCACGGCTTGTTAAAAATATATATTTTATTTTAAACTTTATAACACAAAAGGAAGTACAAAAGGCGGACTTAATACAAGAAGCATTCTCTATCAGTCAACCATTGGGTCATGCAGATAGATCATAGGTTACAGTACAAATGTGATTTTAAGGGTGGGTAATAAGTAATAAATGTCGTTACCGGTATACAGTATGAAGAGTGGCGTCGAGCAGACTGGCGTAGTTCTCGGCCTCGTTGTAGAAGTTGGCGTGCTTGATGAGGAGAGGCAGGATCGAGTTGCCGATGTAACGGTTCATCGACAACGCCATGTCTGATTCGCAGCCGTCGTTCTGAAAAATTAAGATTTAATGAAATCAAATGATTTATATACATTTTTATCAATTCTAATCTATATTATACCAGCTGACCCGGCGAACTTCGTACCGCCTTATCGTAGTTTTAATGCACTTTTTTATTTTGTATATTATCTAGAAATAACTATTCCGTGACGAGTTACTTTCCAGAATTAATACAGAACTTGGTTTTACAGACATATTCAAGTACAATTTAGGCGGTCTTATTGCTAAAGAGTAATCTCTTTCAGACAACCTTTAGGTAGAGGAAAAAGTAAATTCGAGAAACAAGTACGGCCGTGCAAAATGTTCATTGAATATACTAACATAAAACATACATACCATACCGTGATTAATGCAAAAAAATACATAAAATAAAACTAAACTAAATAAAGATATTATTACCTAGTTATAAATTCTAGATCTGTATGAATAACATGTCATTTGTGTGTATTGTTTTTTAATTATTTATTTATCCATACATCTCCAGAAGGTAAGGCCTTATTTAATTTTTAAGACTTTCGCGTTCCATTTTAAACAATTAAAATAATTTAACGGGTCAAAACTTAAGTTAGGGGGTTAGTCAGCTCGTGACCACGGTTGGTGCAACCTAACCGAAACGTCGGGCAGTAAGTAGTTTGTATTAACTACTAAATAAAAATAGTAAGGCCTAATTGTGTATATATACAACGTGTAACGGAAAGGGTATAACAATATCAAAAATACCAAAGCAGTTAACGGTTACAAACTGTATGGGAAAAGTACTAGGCGCGCATGTCGAGGAAGGAGGTGGAGAAATTCAGGATCGCAGTGATTGTAGTGAAGTGATAACGTGATTTGGGGTCGCTGATCTCAATAGTGTTGTGATGCGTTTGTTTACGTTTTAGTCAGTCATTATAGTTAATCATTTTTTATTTCATAAAAACAATAAAGTGTTTATTTTAACTCGGGATTTCGTATATAGAATCTATACAAGGTATAGTATCCACCTACTTTACATTGTTACCCCCTTTCCGTTACAGGTTGTATATACTAATGCAAATGATTGTAACATAGAAAACTTACCCTATCCAACATAGTAGCCGCCCTCAAGTCGGGCAAGAAAGCCTCTTCTAGCAGCCTGTAGAACAGTTCTTGGGTCTCGATGCCGTATACTCTCTCGAGGAAGAGGCCTACGCTCTGCTTGTGACCAGGGATGAGGCCGGAGGGCATGTCTGAAACAATTTGATAGCTCTTAGAAGTGTCGATAAAGTATATGAAGAGGATGGGGTAAAATATGAGACATTACTACCGCATATGCAACACTTAATCGGGTGATTTGTTTTGAAATAGGGATGTTAACTAGTTACATAAAACATGACGTTTCGCATTTAATATGAAGATAGCAATCTGTGACGTCACAATTTTATTTATAAACACAATGAATATTAAATAGGGTCAGAGCATTTTAAAGAAAATAATATTAATACAAAAAATCAATATGTTTGATGAAACGATACATTGTCTTTCACTGTGCACGTTAGAATTATTTGTGTATAGTGTCCAAAAACCTGTAGAGGAACATTTTTTTTTTCAAGTTTGTGTTGTAAGATTTGAAAAAAAATATGTTATTTACATATGAACATTGTATAGTTAAGCAATAACTTAAAACGAATAAGACAAATTAAGGTTGGTTTACCAAAAAAGTATATCTATTTAAGTAGCATTTTTAACTACAACACGTAGGAAACGGATTTCACGGATTCGAATTCGGAAACCACGTTTTGTCTCCTTCAAAATAAGGTATAAAGGCACAGATGACGTTCAATTATGATGAGTGAAAATAAAACAAAGCATAATTACAAACACGTACCTGATTTGGGGCGCTCTTCACCCGCCGCCGGGTTGTTTAAAGTGAATCGGAGACTGAGCACTCCTTGGAGGTCCTCTAATGGCACCAAGGACCGCAAGATGGCTCTCGCTCGCAACGACTCATTTTTGCCCTGAGAAAGGTAAGATTAGATAAGGTTTTGTAAGGATTTAAATAAAAGTCATGAGGAAAAAAATCGAGTATCATTAGGTATGCTTGCAGAGATAATAAAAAAAGCTAAAAATCTGGCTTGCAGAGGCGTTTTTACCCATCAAGAGGCGGTTTGATTTTAAATCTTATAAAATAAATGATAAATGCGATATTGAGTTGTACACCTTTATCTGAAAAATTGTGATATTTTTTATTTTAACTTTTAACTTTTTTTTTATTCCTTCCGATACGAATGAAAACAAAAATTCCTTCTTTGAATTAGCATAGTTCGAGAACTGTTCCACACACCAAGCCTTAAGACTTGGCTATTACCCTTTTGCCAGATAGTATAAAGAGTACAATAAAATCTTGAATAAGATTTTTAATTTTATTTTTTTATTATTTATTAAGGGAAAAAAGCAACATCAATGTATTAAAGATAGAAGGAGTAAACTTTACGATTTACAAATCATCATTGATTATCTTAAGGCCTTCGAGAAAAAACCTCAAATCCTAGTTTCAGTCTCTCAATATAAGATGATTGGGCTCACATGACATTAACGCATTCAAACAAACAAATACAATCTTCAGCTTCTATGAGTATAGATATGAATACTTACCAAGGCTATAACAGCAGCATCAGGCGCACATCGACCAAGCAGGTCCACCAGCGTACAGTAGAAGTTGAGGATGGCAGCACCAGTGTCGATGTAGTCTTCGTCGTCATCAGACTCGGGGAGGGGGTGGCTGAACTGAGGAAGAAAGATGCATTACGCTTGAATCTATTTTGCGTTCGCGTCTAGATGGCGATACGTAGGCGTGGGATCCAACTGCTACGTGATTGGTTATGGTTTATATGACATTGATGGACATGTCACCATGACATTAAAATCACCAATCAAATAACAGTTGGACCACACGCCTACGTATCGCTATCTAGGGGATTTTTCATGCGCGAACACCTTCGTTAAAAGGATTTTCCGAAATGTACATAATTAGTACGCGCACAACCTCAAAAATACTGGTCTTAAATTGGATAAATCTTTTTTGTTTGTATTTGTCAGGACGAGGTTCGTAAAAAAAGTTTTAAATTTACCGAGATTGTACATGTGCGAATTCAAGATGGTTTGCTAGTGTTAAATAATTATGAAAGTTAAATTTGTTCTATACGAGAAAGAAAGTCAGATCCAGCAGTAAGTGTAGTAAGCAGGCTGAAGGTCTCCATAATTGGATTCAAGTCTTGGTTTCAACAAGATTTTTTAGTTTTTTTTTTCTTGAACAAATTTCAAATCTAAGATTCGCTAATATTGAACTGCCGATGGTTTTTAAAATAATATATTTAAATGTAAAAAAAGTAAATAAATAAATATTGGCCAAAATCACATACAATCCACTTATTCTATGGTATGTAGCTTAAGCACTTGTGTTACAGAAATCAGAATCAACGACGGTACCACAACACACAGACCCGAGATAATATAGAAAAGTTCGTTTTCCTTTCCATATTGACCGGGGATCGAACCTGGGACCTCAGAGATGGCGCGACGCCAAAATCTGGCCCGCTCGACTTTCGGCTATGGAGGTTGTCATATGTGTACAATAAAGTTTCAATAAATAAATAGCATATAATCTCACAGTAACGTCGCCCTCCTGTTCCATCTCCCTCAGCTTTCTTCTGTCGGCGATCCTCTCACTCATCTTGTTGGCGTCCACGATGGCCTTCAGCAGGCCCTCGCCTTCCCCCCTCAGCGCCGGCCCGAGGCACTCCGGCCGGCGGATGAGGAGACGAATCACCAGATTCGCGTTCTCTTCTACGCTTTCACCGTTCACCTGTCGTCGAAGAGTGGTTAAGTATTGCTCAATGCGCACGCGCAATACGGTAGTGGATTCTAGCCCCACACCGCAAGGGGAGATGAAATTTTTCTGTTTCTTTAAAATACTAAGTACTCAATGTTTGCTCGCGCCTTTATAGAAATATTTCCAGATAAAAAAATCCCTAGTTACTCTACTATTAAATCTATTAACCTACTAAATTTTATCGAAATTCATTCAGTAGTTTTCGAAACGAATACCTACGAATGGATGGGTTTAAACCTCCCACTTAAAATGTTTTAATTGGCTACTTGACAGTTTTTGAAAAAGATATGTAAAATGTGCGCCCGTTCATTTTATATCCCAAGCAATTCGATTTATCTGGAAAAAATGTAAATAACCAGAGAAAAATAAGATTTTGTGTAACACATTTAAAAAGCGCGCGAAAACGCCAAGTCTCGTCAATGTTTCAATTATGACGTCAACGTCCTAGACAACGAACCGATACGCATAGGAACGACTTAATTTAGATAAACGGAAAATGTTTCAATAAATTCTTAATACGATTAGAGACACAATAATTCAATTAAATCGGTAAAATAAGCATTGTTTCGCCACATTAAAATAAATAATTTTCACCGACAGCTGTCATTTCCGAATTGCAATGGTGGTTTCCGTTTCGGTTCTTTTGTTCCACAGATAAAAAAATGAAAATTTATTTTGCAAAAATAAAATACTAACTATGCTTTTAATTAAAAAATAAAAATGTAAAATTATTACTTAACTAATAAGCTAACGTATCTAATACTTTTCATATTTTATTGTTAACACTGTCAAGTAGCCAATTGTAACTGTCAAATAATTAAACAGGAAAAATTATCAAACATTGTAAGTTTTTGTTACATTTTTATTAAAAAGTAGCCTTACAGACGTTATCCTAAGGTTGAAACCACCTTAAATGGTATCATCTATCTATTTACACCACACAGATAATGGGAATGGGTTGAAAAGGATGACAAAGCATCTATCTAGGATCTACCACATTTTCAACCAATTCAGTGTCCTTCTTAAAAATGCACAATTATCAGTCCAAAATCAGTTTAAGCGAAATTAGGTCTTATATACTCGCACAGAAGATTTGTATATTACAAATCTAGAAGATTGATGACGTAAAAGCTACTCACCCAGACGCAGAACCTAAGGAAGTCCAGATAGCGTTCACCCTCGACTGGGTCCCAGCCTAAATCGGGATATCCCTTCTCCACCAGTTCAGAGTTGCTCTGCAGACCACAGCGGGACAGATACACAGCAATCTTCTCTAGGTAGTGTTCTCTGTAATATAAATATTGGACAACATTACATACATTGCTTTGATTTTAGTACATGAAGCACTTGTGTTACGGAAGTCAGAAACAACGACGGTACTACACACAGAACAGAGACAATAAAGAAAATTTTACAGAATTGGTATTACAGACATAATCAAGTACAATTTAGGCGGTCTTATTGCTAGAAAGCAATCTCTTCCAGACAACCTTTAGGTAGACGACTTTTTTTAGTAGTTAATTACTTTCTGCCCGACCGTTGACTTTTACTTTTTTTGACACGTTAACTAAATATATTGTTATGTTGAAAGTGGAACGCAAGAATCTTAAATCCAAGCTACCGCAATGGAATGTTATATTATTACTTTACGTGGGCAACAAAATCAGGTCTATTTTTGATCATGCATAATCACGGCTCGGTAAAAGACAGATAATTGCAATCAGTCAGCCAGTTAGATTTTCAAAATACGATGAAAACTAGTTTTTTAATTGGCTATTTGACAGTTTTTGAAAAAGTATTGTAAAATATGCGCCCGTTCATTTTATATCCCAAGCAATTCGATTTATCTGGAAATAATCTAAATAACCTGAGAAAAATAAGATTTTGTGTAACACATGTAAAAAGCGCGCGAAAACGCCAAGTCACGTCATTGTTGAAATTATGACGTTAACGTCCTAGACAACGAACCGATACGCATAGGAACGACGTAATTTAGATAAACGGAAAATGTTTTAATAAATTCTTAATACGATTAGAGACACAATAATTCAATTTCATAGGTAAAATAATGATTGTTTCGCACATTAAAATAAATAATTTTCGCTGACAGCTGTCATTTCCGAATTGCAGTGGTAGTTTCCGTTTCGGTTCTTTTGTTCCACAGATAAAAAAACTAAAATTTATTTTGCAAAAATAAAATACTAACTATGCTTTTATTAAAAAGTAAAAATGTAAAATGATTACTTAGCTAATAAGCTAACATATCTAACACTTTTCATATTTTTATTGTTAACACTGTCAAGTAGCCAATTCAACAGATTAATAAAAAATATGATGATAGAGGGCATCAAAGTTTAAAAATTTAAAAGTCAGGGGTGTAGTTACGTCACTGTTTCGTAAAATCTGTATGTAGAAGTTACGACGCAGTAAATTGTAACACAATATACTTAGGAGAATCATCGTTTACACGATAAAAAAAAATACGTATTAACCAGTATATTTCCAACAAATTTGTAAAATATATAACTGCTAAAAATATATGAGCATGATTGTCTGCACACGACAACAATGATAATCAATCTACGAAAATGATGTGGCAACAATCCATGACAGTAGGTATATCTTACCTCAACGCCAAAGCCAGCTCAGTATTCTCCATAAGACTGGAATACGCGACGTCCAATGGCGTGGACCCTCTCAAAGAAGGCCTGGATAGTAGAATATTGGAGTTCTCCAGAAGGAAGTCGAAGTGGTCAAACATAGCCTTCTGGTTCTGACGGCCGGTTCTGCAGAAGTAGCAGAGGAAGCGGCAGCAGGCTACCACCATCTCGTGCGATGTGTCCTGTGGATGATGGTGATGAAACATTAGATATATTGGAAATAGCTACACTAGCGCCACCAAATGGCTAATGTAAGCAACGGAACGCCAGCGCCACCTACAGGACGTTTGATGGGGTCTACGGCGTAGCGTGAACACGTCGTCAGAAACTGTCGCGAACTTTGTACATCTTTCCTAGCTATTCAGATATTGTGATTTGTGTATCGTGCAGTAAAAACGATATAGAGTACAAGTGTTTCAATTATTTTTGAGATAACGTCACGCGTGCAGCCACGAATTAAATGATAGTGAAATAAGGTTAATATTGTGTGAATCCTACAAAATCTTTAATCACAGATTGATGCCTACTTTAAAAAAAACTGGTCAAGTACGAGTCGAACTCTCACTCGAAGATACGATTATCTATAAAAATGGCACAAAAATCACTTCATTCGTATGAAACCGCGTTCCATATTAATATTTTATAGTCAAGACGTTGAGTAATGATTTGACATCTCAGCGGCGTAATCTAGTTACTTTGACATAACCATTAGAGTAGTAGAGTAATTATCGGTTTGACATATGTCAAATCCGTAAATAGTTACCAAACGGATTTACTCTAGTACTTGTTCTTAAAGCGGCAACCGATATTCATCATTCTTGAACATTTTAACAGAGCAAGCTGTTGGCTTGAAGAACAGCAGGTACGCGCGATACGTAAAGAGCGAGTGTCCGGTGAGATAAAAAAAATATGTTTCTTGAAGGTTGTATGACCTAGAAAACCGCAATCTATCTTGTATCTGGCTATTAAAAGAACATTTGCTCTAACGAGGTTAAAATATACAAGCGTTCGTTGTTATACATAATAGCTTCTTCGGTGCAACAAAGGCACAACTCGGCAAAATTACGAAAAAATATTAAGTATGCACAATTGGCTACTTGACAGTTTTTGAAAATGTATTGTAAAATGTGCGCCCGTTCATTTTATATTCCAAGATATTCGATTTATCGTAAAAAACGTAAATAACCAGAGAAAAATAAGATTTTGTGTAACACATTTAAAAAGTGCGCGAAAACGCCAAGTCTCGTCACTGTTGCAATTATGACGTCAACGTCCTAGACAACGAACTGATACGCATAGGAACGACTTAATTTAGATAAACGGAAAATGTTTCAATAAATTCTTAATACGATTAGAGACACAATAATTCAATTTAATCGGTAAAATAATCATTGTTTCGCCACATTAAAATAAATAATTTTCGCCGACAGCTGTCATTTCCGAATTGCAATGGTGGTTTCCGTTTCGGTTCTTTTGTTCCACAGATAAAAAAAGTAAAATTTATTTTGCAAAAATAAAATATTTAATATGCTTTTAATAAAAAAATAAAAAAGTAAAATTATTACTTAACTAATAAGCTAACATATCTAAGACTTTTCATATTTTATTGTTAACACTGTCAAGTAGCCAATTGTCTACAAGTCGTACCTACGTTTGGATAAACAAAGCCGTGAAAGTAATTCAATATCCTAATCGTGTAGTAATGATAAAAAGAGTAAGAAAAAGAAACTTAAAAGTATTCTCATGTAAACTTAGAAATTGTCTAGTTGTAGCTTTGTTGCATCGAAGAAGCGATATGACGAGTGTACGGTAAACAGCACATTAAGATAAACACTTCTATTTTAGTACTTATGCCCACGTCATAAGGTCGTCACTAGCGTACCTTCTCCTTGGCGTCCTCGGCGGCGGGCGGCGAGGCGGGCGCGGCGTCTGACTGCGCCTGCGCGCGCCGGCCGAGCGTGTTCATCATCACCGCCATCACGTTCTCGTGCACGCGCAACACTCTGCGCACGCGCATATACAACAATCATTTAAAGTCAAAGTCAAATATTTGTTTATTCTCTTTAAAGGCATATTTATTCAATTTAAATGTGTCTTCAAACAAAAACCTTAAAAAATACTTTTGTAGTGTAATATCGCAACTCACCTTATTAAATCGGGATGCTGGAAGAACGTGTGATTGTTCACGAGTTTCCTGCGAAAAGAAAACGATAATTAATTTTAACGCGATTTCAAACTGAAAAATATTGTCAACATCATGAATTGCTTCAAACTTATAATCCTTCGTTAAGCTTACATACTCAGAAAGGACAGTAAATAAGTATTTGACAAGGTGTCTTATTTTTTTTATCATCATATGCCATCAAATGCCTCAGACCATCACATGGATTAACTAGTCTCAAACTTAGGTTTCGCTTTTCCGTCGTACTCAGACTCAAACCAACTTAGAAAAAATCTTTTCCCAAATTGGCCTGACTAAGAATCGAATCCAGGTCCTATCATGCTTTGCTATTTCACCAACGAGGACGGGACCAACGGCTTAACATATCACCATTCTGATCGGTAAATTTGATAATTCGAACCTTAGGTTCTAACCAAAATGGAACCTTACACAATCAAAAATATTCACGGCAGGATTCGAATCGACGATCTCCTTGTTTTGGAGTTCTACGTTCTTGATCCACCTGACGATGGGACCTCAAGATTTTAAATTGTAAAGTATCAGATTTGCAGCAAATACCAGGAACACATAAATCACTTAGAAGTAACCATCACAGTAAAAATGTTTACCACAGGTTTCGAATCCACTACCATCGTTTCGGAGTCTGAAGCTGTAACCACTACATCACAAGGACTGACTCCATTTTATGGTAACAATAAAAAATAGCTGAATCTACCAGGAGCACATAAGCCGCCTGGAAGCAACCTCGAGGTACATCACAGGGACAAACTAAATTTGTGGTAACCATCATCAAACAATTTTGCTGAATCTACCAGGAGCGCATAAGCCGCCTGGAAGCAACCTCTAGGTACATCATAGGGACAAACTAAATTTGTGGTGACCATCATCAAAAAATCACTGATTCTACCAGGAGCGCATAAACCGTCTAAAAGTAAAAAAAGGTGATCAGCATAAAAATATGTGAATCTACCAGGAGCACATAAACCGCCTGGAAGCAGGCAGACTCACCATAGCCTCTTCCTCATCAATTCCTCCTCCTCCTGGCTCATCTGCACAGGCAGTAAGGCTCGTATCTGGCTGAGGCCGACCCACATCTCAGCCACGTCGAGTTTCGTCTTCGCATTGATGACGTAAGTCTTCTCTAGGGCGCGGATCAACTCGCCTACTGCATCGTATTGACGGACGAGAAGACTGCGAAACAAATATAAGTATAAATATCAAATTACATCACATATAATATATGCCTTGTCCTAAAGAAAAAAATCATTTATTCAGCAAACAAAACTTTACTAAAAACGACATTAAAGAAAGTAAATTATAGAATAAAGCAATACAGAAGATTATTGCAATGTATCACTGACACAGAGCAATCAACATGTGCCTGCAAGTATTAAGCAAGTACCATATTATCTCGTGTGTGAAAACAGTTTCAACAAGTACCAAAATAGGGATGTTGTCTGGCTATCAACATACACGACAGATTGTTTTGTGAAGACGGCAGTTTTACCAACATAAATTTTAAGACTTTCGCGTTCCATTTTAAGCATTTAAAATGAGAATGTGAGGGTGGATGAAGATTTGCAAGCTCCCCCGAACAGACGAAGGCGAGCAAGACCAGTCAGCTCGTGACCACGGTTGGTGCAACCTAACCGAAACGTCGGACAATAAGTAGTTCGTATTAACTACTAAATAAAAATGGTGTCGCGTTTTGATCCGTTAAATTATTTTAAAAGTTTTACCAAAACACCGACTTTGGTCTACCCTAATATTCGAAACAAAAAGTAGTCCATATTTGAATCCAAGTCTCAAGCTTTATTTGAGCCAAATTTCATATTCCTAACTTAAAAAATAATAATTTTCTCATAAACTTTTAAGGGTGGTATTACCCCGATCCCACGTTTTTTTTTCAAAATAAAAAGTAGCCTATGTCCGTTCTGGAGGTTCAATGTATACCTATACCACATTTTATCCAAATCGGTTCAATGGTTTAGGCGTAAAAGCCGCACAGGCAAACAGACAGACAGACAGGCAGATAGACAGACTGACAGAGTTACTTTCGGATTTATAATATTAGTATGAATTAAACAGTTTTTTATATACCTAAACATCTCTCTGACGAGCTTTGGCGTCTCGATCTGTGATTCTTCAGCCCAACTCACGATCGTTTGGATCAACACTTTACGGAATTTCTCCTCCGGAGTTTTCTTGGCTGGTTCTTCGATAGCCTAGACAAAATATACTGTGTGTAGTTTATGATTAAATACAATTTAGTTCAGACATCGACCTTTCATTGACGACCTCCATATCCGAGAGGCGAGCGGGCCTGACTTTGGCGTCGCTCTGACGGCCCGGGCTCGATGACCGGTCGGGTCAATATGGTTTTTTTTTAATTTTCTCGAGTTTGTGTTTTGTTATTAAGGTATACAATAAGACTTGTACTAACTGGGGCGTCAACCAACATTTAGATCAAAATGAATTTACAAAAAAGATCTAGCCAGGCATCGGAACATTCAACGTCTACTATATATGTGGTACCGTCGTTGTTTCTGATTTCTGTAACACAAGCGCTGAAGCTATTTACCACAGAATCAGAGTAATGTACTTGAATCACTGCCCCAGATTATATATTTTTCATATGTTCAAGGGCTAGCTCACAAACGTTAGCAGTGATACTGATTTGGTACATTTTTGTCTTTGTCCAACCGTTTATGTCGAGAAAGATATAAAACATAGTTTCCGAATACGCTATTGAGTCACTTATGATATCGTTCTAACTCACCTTTGGCTCTTCTTCCAACTCCTTGACGGTGTTTATGATGTTATATAACTTGCCGAATGCTCCAGGTTTCGTTTCGGGCTCAGCTGATTCCTGGATGAAACAAAATAACCATTAGCACGGGTTTTAGTTGAAAGTTTAGTATGGGTAGATTTTTCCAAAGGAGATATTCTTTAACAGAAGATGAAATACATTTTCAAATACTTGGCAATGTGATTTTGTACGTTTATTATCAGATGGGAGAGAACATTGATAGAAAAATGCTAACATATGGAAAATAGCATAAACAACTACTCGTATTAAGCCTCTTAGCATTATTTTTCTGTTTGTTTGAAATATTAAAAGTTCGTTATTATGGAGTGAAGGTCTACAAATAATTTAACCAACGTCGTAAAGTCAAAGCTGATTTTTCTGCCTCTTGTTTCATGTTTATATTTTCACCAGTAGAATAAAACAAAAACGAAAAATTCCATCTAATTTTGCAGTGTAAGACTTAAAAAGAAAAATAAAATTAACCGCAAAATGTCAAATGTGATTTTTCAGTCGCCGACGAATGTTTCTAAGATAGCCTTATTTTTCCATGGCACACCAATTAACGACCATAGAACACTAGTGTTCCGCGGTACACACTTGGCGAAATACAATTCTAAAGAATATACTCCGATTTTTTAAATTTGAACATGGGAACTTTTTTATAATTTTCCACGTCAAATCTAGCCGCAAATCCAGACTGACCTCAAAAACTTACAGTTCGACTAAATCTTGAACAGATATTTCCAAACTAACCTGAGGATCAGGCTCCTGCAAGGCGTTGAGCGATACGTGGACCATCAGACCCTCGTGGAACTCGTTCATCCTGGCGATGAGGTCCTCGCCACAGGGACAGTTCTCTGGGTCTTCGTCTTCCATGTGTTTGAAGCCTGAGGACAAATGCGAGGTATAATTTCGGTGCAGTTGCTAAGTTAAGCGCCAGAAGCGTAGAAGGTTGGTTTTAGTTTTTTTTTTCTATATTGCACTTAAAGATTGATCCCACCTGATGTTAAGTGATAATGAGGTCCTAGCTTTCCTTTTTTCATGTTGATGGTAGCACGGCTTCTTTTCAAAGAATTTTTGAAGTGCAATGTAAAAAAAAAACTTACTGAGAATGGCGTTCATTTGCTCTCTTGGAGGGCAACGGAATTCTCTCGTCTTCTTAGCCGCGACGGCACTAGGCAAGTCTGACTGCTTGATCTCTGTGTAACGTCTGCAACAAATAGAAACTCCTTTAATAAAGTGTCGAAGTCTGCTTACAGTTTCACATTATGAAAACATATCTAAATAACTAAAAGCGCAACTAGCCGATAGAAACGTAGTTTCACCGGTCCACTAAATACCAACGTCAAGGCCTGTGGGCCATGTCTCGTGCTGAATGAGGCCCTTTTATTGTAAACATCCCACTTGTCATTGTCTGCATCGCCCGGTTACGAAGAGAACGCTGATTTTGCATTCGACTTCGTTCGCGTGGACTACACCTTTTTATGGTCGGTTTTACCCCTTTCTCCCCTAATATTCGAAACAAAAAGGAGTCTATATTTTATTCAAAGGTATTACCCCCCTCCCCCCTTATTTTCTAATAAAAAGTAGCCTATGTCCGTTCTTGAGATTCAACGTATACCTATACCAAATTTCATCAAAATCGGTTGAGAGGTTTAAGCAGGAAAGCGTAACAGACGGACAGACAGACAGACAGAGTTACTTTCGCATTTTTAATATTAGTTGGGATTTATTTTCTGTTGTTTTTTCATTCTGTCTCCATTCCTATATTGTTATATGGTTGTATTTTGATGTCTATAAGTAATAAATATTTCTTGCTCCTGATCTAGTTCTAAAGTAACACGGCAGAGGGCACTTACCGAAGGCTAAGAGGTTATAAATAACAGAAAAATGAATCGCCTACGATGATTTGCGGTTAATTCAGTTGGAAGAGCAGCATGCGCGATAG
Organism: Glyphodes pyloalis; assembly: GCA_037074685.1. Lineage (NCBI taxonomy): Eukaryota > Metazoa > Arthropoda > Insecta > Lepidoptera > Crambidae > Glyphodes > Glyphodes pyloalis. The sequence goes on from JAYKKO010000020.1 coordinate 7,393,075, forward strand.
GATTGTTGTTTCCACCAACACAGAATTAGAGCAATGTATGTGATGTTGTCCAATATTTATTATTAGTAAGGATGATTACCAATATTATAAATGCGAATGTAACTCTGTCTGTTACGCTTTCCCGCTTAAACCTCTCAACCGATTTGATGAAATTTGGTATAGGTATACGTCGAACTTCAAGAACGGACATAGGCTACTTTTTGTTAGAAAATAAGGGGGTGGGGGGGAATGGGGGCAATACCACCTTTGAATGTTTATATGGGAAAATGTTTATTTTTTAAGTTAGAGATATGATATTTGACACAAATATAACTCGTAACTTGGATTAAAATATAGAATTCTTCTTGTTTCGAATATAAGGGGATATACGGGTAAAACCGACCATAAAAGGATGTAGTCCACGCGAACGAAGTCGCGGGCACAGCTAGTCTTCTATTATATAAAAATAAGTTGGGTTTTCCTCCCTGACGCTATAACTCCAGAACGCACGAACCGATTTCCACGGTTTTGCATTCGTTGGAGAGGTCTTGGGCACCGTGAGGTTTATAGCAAAGAAAATTCAGGAAAAAATTCAACAGAAAAGCGGAAAAATCCTCTTAAGGCGAAACGAAGTTCGCCGGGACCGCTAGTTATTTATAAATAGTATTAGTATAAACGTCAGAAATGCTGTTTTTTTCGTTAGCTGGATGAACAACTTTGCATTAGACAAACATTAAACAGAATGAGACTAGATCAGTTTACCTGAGCTGATCCGTCTGCAAATCGCCTACAAAATCGTGTGCGAAGGCGATTATTGACTCGACGCGGTGCCGTAACTGGATATCGTTGAGATGATGTAGAAGATAACACATCTGCAGCTTAGCACCTTCAGCCATCTTCATGTGCAGAAGCCCTTTGCGATGCTCGTCTTTGCCCTCTGCAAACGAAAACCTTTTTTAATTTACACTTCAACATTTGCACGCACAGCGACGATATACAATCTTGTAACATTACTCTTATCTTTGCCGCACCATTAAGAAGTGGAACTCGTTGCCGGCTCTGTTTCCTCCTTCCTTTGACAAGGATTCCTTCAAAAGGAGCGTGAAGAAACATCTTGCGGGCCAGTAAGGCGATGCTAACGGATTGGATATTACGGTATCAAATTCGTTTTCATCGCGATGTGCGTTCCTCTCTTGCTTACTATCAGGCTAGGAGGAGCCAATAAACTGTGCCTTTATAAAAAACATTGTTTTTTTATACCTATTGCACTTCAAGATTGACCTCATCCTACCTGATGTTAAGTGGTGATGAGGTTCTAGCTTAGGGCGACAAGCATAATAAATCTGTTACTGGACTTGTCGCCATTACCTTGAAGGCTTGACCCCTGCTACTAATGTAGCACCCCCCAGGAGCTTTGTAAACCTTACTCACACGCAGGAACACAACAACACCGAAGTGACTTTTATGTGTCTGCGGTCTTATACCACTGACTGATGCACCACGGAATCGCTAAAACTACAACCCCAACAAACTTGGAATTTGGCAGGGACATTGGTTTTCTGATTTGAGGTAGTAACAATTTTCCCATTGCCTGTTTATAGGCTTACTTAATAATATTAGAGATAACTTAAATGAAATACAGGATGTACTTCACATTAATTTCCGGCTTCATAATAATGCGAGGAACATTTGCGCTTCTCCGTGTTTCAATATTTACATAGATATATCTTTAATTTTTGATCCACATTCTCAAAACTAAGTGATAAGATGTCTCTCACCTTTATCGAAGGTGGGGTCCCAAGTTTCGGGGTTTGTCATGATGAGCAGTTTCTCCACGTCTTCATCACGCATCATACCGACTAGCAGTAAGCGATCCACAAGTTTTATCAGGGGTCTGAAAAGATAATAGATGAAATGCATATCATTGGTACGAATAATAAGTTGTTTGGCTTGAATAACTGGAGATCTTGATTAGATTCTAATGATTTTTTTTTTAATTTAAAAACTTTATTGCACAAAAAAAAGTACAACAGGTGGACTTAATGCTATGGGCATTCTCTACCAGTCAACCTTTGGGTCATGCGGAGAGTTAGTTTATGGGTGCGGTAATAGTGACAAATTATGGAAGACTAGCTATTTCATGCTACTTTGCCTGTTCTTTCGCATAAAAAATACGTTAATCCAGCGCGTCATCTCTCTTCCTACAAAATTTAATTTTTAAAAAAATTGTGTGAAAGAGCAAATATATACTTACAACATAAAAACTTTCACGTTAACAATAATAATAGTAGGTTTTTTAAAAATATCTCCCTTACCACCGCTTAAGGTGATGAGATCTACCGGGTTTTAGTGTCTCCGTGGATTTTACCCCGTAAAAAGTCGTTTGGTAGATCACCGACTTGTTGGTCGGATGACATCGTCCGAGCTTCGTCGGCTTTGGACAAAACTGGCACAGCACTGACAGAAGTGCCACATATAGGGCTCTACCTTCGCAGAGCAATAAACGATGTATTTAGTACTCACAAGAACAGGTTCTCATTGCTGCCCCCTACTGGATCTCTATTGTGGACCTGATTTGTCTCCACGGCTTCAGCTAAAGCTTGCATCACGAACTCACGGACCACCTCCAGAGGGAAGTAAGGAGAGTAGAGGTTGCTGATGTCTGATATGTTTTCTCTGAAGAAGAAAAAAGCTTAATTCTAATAAGCAGTCCTTGCTGGCGGTTCCGTTTACTTATTTTGGGTACAAAGATTACAATTCATCCAAAGCCCACAATTTTCGCGTGAAATAGGAACAAGGACAAGGGCATACATCCCTTTTTCCATACTTTCGGGAATCGCAAAAAGAACCATTAAGTTTGTCAGTGTTTTTTAAGCATCTGGATGAGGGATGAACTGAAACTGGGCGACCATCAGCCGAGAGGCTAGCGGGCCGAATTTTGATGTCACGCTATCTCTGGGGCCCCGGTCCGATTCTTTGTCGGGCCAATATGGAAAATTAACCTTTCCATATTGCCTCGGGTCTGGGTGTTGTGGTATTGGCGTTGTTTCTGATTTCTATAGAACAGAAGCTTAAGCTACTTATCATAGAGTCAGAGCAATGTATGTGATGATATTCAATATTTATTAAGTAAAATCTAAGTACACTAATCTATATTCTATAAATCCCTACTAATATTATAAATGCGAAAGTAACTCTGTCTGTCTGTCTGTGTGTCTGTTACGCTTTCCTGCTTAAACCTCTCAACCGATTTTGATGGTATTTGGTATAGGTATACGTTGAATCTCAAGAACGGACATAGGCTACTTTTTATTAGAAAATAAGGGGGGAGAGGTAATACCACCTTTGGAAGTTTATATGGAAAAATGTTTATTTTTGAAGTTAGAGATATGAAATTTGGCACAAATATAGCTCGAAACTTGGATTAAAATATAGACTACTTTTTGTTTCGAATATTAGGGGAAAGAGGGGTAAAACCGACCATAAAAGCTTGTAGTCCACGCGAACGAAGATTATTATAAATCTGAAGAAATCGTTTGTTTGAGCGCGCTAATCTCAGTAACGACTGGTTTGAATTGGAAAATGATTTTTGTGTTCTATAGTCCATTTATCGAAGAAGACTTCAGGATATAACATCACGCTGCCGCCAATAGGACTGGAGAACCAGTCGAAAATGTGGAAAGAATGAAGATAGTATGCGTACGAAGCTGCTTTTTAAAAAAGCCACGTGTCTCCATGCACGTTTGGGGGTACAAAAGGAAGTAAGTAGACTTACGCGATGTCAGTCATCTTCATCTGCGGGCGCACGGACTCAGTCTGCAGCGAGCGTAGACTGTGCCCCATCTCCGGCTCTTCATACAGACCCTTCAGCTCTGGGCCCAGAGGAATCACGAACTCGTTTTTACATGTCTCCCTGCAAACATTAAAAATTAGTTAACGTTTTATCTCATCCCATCTGATGTTAAGTGGTAATGAGGACCTTGCTTAGGGGCGACAAGTACAGCATAATAAAGGTGATACTGGACTTGTCGCCCGGTTTGACCCCTGCTACACAGATTTGGCTGAAAATTGGTGGGTAGTTTAGGACCAGGACGAGGACATAGAATACTTTTTATATATTTATTTTTTCTTTTTTTTAAGCTTTCTCATTTATTGCCTCGAAAGAGCGAAGAATCAGAAGCAAATGTTTTTTTTTTATAATGCACTCCAAGATTGACCTCATCCCACCTAATGTTAAGTGGTAATGAGTTCCTAGCTTAGGGGCGAAAAGTATAGCATAGTAAAACTGTTACTAGACTTGTCGCCCTTACCTTGAAGGCTTGACCCCTGCTACTAATGTAGCACCCCCCAAGAGCTCTGGAAACCTTACTCACACGCAGGAACACAACAACACCGGAGTGATTGTTATTTGGCTGCGGTCTTCTGTAAGGTGGAGGTATTTCACCAGTCGGGCTGCTCCAGTTCGAGCTATAAATCGCTTTGCCCTGCCTCTCTTAAATGTGGACAAAAAGCTGTGGCAAGCCGCTAGAGTGCAATCAAAAGTATAAATAAATATGTGTGTATTGTATCAATATATACTTACATAGTGGTGGCGTGTGACTCGAGATGCAAGGCTATGAGCAAATCGTAGAAGCCCTGCCGCAGAGGGCCGGACATGTACTGGGACTTGATCGCGTATAGAAGCTGCTTTTGATCCACGTGCTGACATAGAGCATGGGCAGCCCTAGAACATGAACAAACAATGAAAAAACGTTTATGGTATTTATGTTTTAGTATGTTTTTCGTCTATTCCTCGTTGTCTACTATTTCCTTTCCTGAAAGTTGTTAGGAAGAGAGTTCTTTAACACCGTAAATTGTAGTATAATGTGTCTATGAAATTAATATCTGTGAATATTCTGTGCAATAATATTTCAATCTATTAAATAGTTTATTTAGACTACTAAGTTCCGTTTTAAATATATCAATCTATCTAAAGTTTTAATATCAACAAGGTTAGCGGTCACGCCATAGGAAGATTGAAAATTAATGTTTGGTCCATCAGTTCGATTACAAAAAAATCAGATAAATATCATATAAACAAAAATGTACCAACACCCAGTGCATTAAAATTTTGCACGTATCACTTCTTCATACAATTTTTACTAAACAGTGACGTAAACACCTGTACACAAGCCGTCTATTAAACTTTAATGCGCTGTATTTATTATTACAATATTTATTTATTTGACTTAGCAAAAAGTAGGTTTTCATTTTATTTTGCAAATCTAACTCACGCACTAAATGGAATCATTGTTTTTTTACCTACTCATCAATCTCTATTGCAAACTACTTACTCAATTCAATTAGCAACTAAAAATGATAACGTGTATTACATTTTAAATGTTGAAAATGTAATACAATGTTTTTTCTAATGCTATAAAAAACCTGTATTCGTACCTGTAATTGCTCTGATAGCATAACGCTGCGTACAATGTCAGAGTGTGAGAATGGAAACTAAGCAGTTTGTCCATCTCTATCAACTCTAGGATGTCTATGCAACGGTCTTCCTCTGAAAAAGATTAATTAAATTCAACAAAATTGGTCCTAAGGTATCTCCTTGCAGACCTCCTTACTGATAAGGAATACAACACAGTCTAATGGTCTACGTTTTCCCAGAGGAGTACCTCGGAGTACAAAGGTACCTTGGATATAGTATATATCCAAGGTACCTTTGTACCTATTACCACATAAATGGAGGTAATAATGTAATTGCAACGTACAACGTAAGTTTTGTGACATCATTTAGCGAAACTTCCAACTCTAATATTGAGACACCTTGCTGATATTACTTACCAGGAATGTGAAGCGCCAGCATGGACACGGCATCTTCACAAAGCATGGACCAACCACGGATATCTGATAGCTTCAGGGCATGTACTTGCAGCGATTGGTTCGGTACCTGAAACGAATGAGTAAGTGATATCATTACATGCATCTGTTTACAGTAAAGCAAATGACTAAAAAAATTTGAATGGTCCGGTAGTTGACTACTAAAAGTTAAAAGAGAAATATTATTTCTTAGTTTCCAAATGATTGTAAAAATTTCGCGCGACGCACTCCTTTGCATATTTTTTACGAATGAATAACGTGACCAGTGGAAAAGCTACTGTACTATCTTCGTTTCTTCCACATTTTCAACAGATTCTTTGCTCCTATTTGTCACAATTGGCTACTTGACAGTTTTTGAAAAAGTATTGTAAAATGTGCGCCCGTTCATTTTATATCCCAAGCAATGCGATTTATCTGGAAATAATCTAAATAACCAGAGAAAAATAACACATTTAAAAAGCGCGCGAAAACGCCTAGTCGCGTCACTGTTGCAATTATGACGTCAACGTCCTAAACAACGAACCGATACGCATAGGAACAACTTAATTAAGATAAACGAAAAATGTTTCAATAAATTCTTTATACGATTAGAGACACAATAATTCAATTAAAACGGTAAAATAATCATTGTTTCGCCACATTAAAATAAATAATTTTCGCCGACAGCTGTCATTTCCGAACTGCAATGGTGGTTTCCGTTTCGGTTCTTTTGTTCCACAGATAAAAAAACTAAAATTTATTTTGCAAAAATTAAATACTAACTATGCTTTTATTAAAAAGTAAAAATGTAAAATGATTACTTAAGTAATAAGCTAACATATCTAACACTTTTCATATTTTATTGTTAACACTGTCAAGTAGCCAATTCGAAGTTATATAGCCTAAAGCCTCACTCGATAAATGGACTATCGAAAAATATATTTTCAATTCTAACTAATAATTCCCGAGATTGGCGAGTTAAAACAAACAAACAAAATCTTCAATTTTATAATATTAGTATAGATGTCTTACCCTCGCCCACTGGTGTGGTTTCAAGCACTGGACTTTCAATCTTGGAGGGAATTGCGGGATGACGTGCTTGTCACTCGTTGGGAGAACTGCAGCACTCAGCGGGAGGCTGGTGGTTGAACGGCCGAGTTCGATCTGAAGGATCTCCTTCGAGGTAGCTTCGACAAAAATGGCTGGGAAGAGCTTGGTTTCTGGTTCCATCTGCAAGTTGAATAAACATGATATATTGCTATAATACCCGGTTCCAATATTTGTAAAACGATCCGATTCTAATTAATTTATATAGTATGTGTATTATTATCGTATATTTACAAGATAACGTAATGTTATTTTTAATGCTTAATTTATTGTTGTTTAAAATGATTTCTTTTTTTTTCTCCCATGTTACCGCACCCATATACAAACTATCTGCATGACCCAAGGGTTGACTGGTAGAGAATGCCCCTAGCATTAAGTCCACCTGTTGTACCTATTTGTGCAATAATGTTTTTAAATAAATAAAAATCCGATCTAGCTACGGATAGCAGTAGATTATACGAGGCGTAAGCTAAAAACGACCGACGGACTACTGATGACAGCTGATATGGAAAATAAATTATGGAACGGTATTAACGGCTCGATATTTTTTGACACATTACGAATCTTAAAATATTGGAAGCGGGCATAAATGGTGGTTTTAGGAAATCATGGCTGGAAACGGTTAGGTAACTTATTTCGTTTTGAGGAAACCTTAAATGGTTCGGAGAGCTTGCAATAGTAAGGTTACTATGTCAATTATTCTTTCAAAAATCATCCCCCAAGGGAGTATAACGGGGATCCAGAGTTTGTATGAGTTCTCTGGTTTTCAAAGTTATTTCAAAATTTTGCAATTGAAAGTCATAAAACATGAATTAAATAAACTTTAATACTTTCGCGAACCATTTTGAACATTTAAAGTAAGTAGTTCCTATTAACTACTAAATAAAATAAAAAAAATATTATACATACAGACGCATTGAGAACCTCCTCCTTTTCTGAAGTCGGTTAAAAATGGGGTCGCATTTTGACCCGTTAACTTATTTTGCATGAGTTAAATATTTTTTTCGAAAATCAAGCGTTGCAAGCAGAAATGCTGCATATTTGTTTGAAACTATTTTGTCAAGATGCTTTTAAAAATGAATGAATTCTTTTCCCCAGAACTTAGTTATGGGCGTAACGTAATGTATATGGACACAAACCTTAAACTTGATGGTAGTGTCCTTCCCCTCACAGGTAAAGGCCACAGTACCAGTGGAGGTGTCCACAGAACAGCCGATGAACATCCCCTGGGAAGCACCCTTCGCACCAGCCGCCTCCGCCATCACTTCGTTGTAGAGCTCATCAGCTCTCACCATGTAGCAGGATTGGCGGTTCACGCTGTAATAACATACAGTCTTCTATACTGAATGGAATACTGGACGTATAGAAATTGACGAACATACTCAATCTCCAATATTTCCTACTAGCTGTGCCCGCAACTTCATTCGCGTGGACTACATACTTTCACATTCTCTTTTACCCCTATCTCCCCTAATATTCGAAACAAAAAGTAGTCCAAAATTTTATACGAGTTTCGAGCTATGTTTGTGCCAAATTTCATATCTCTAACTTAATTGATTTATTATATTAGGATCGTACCTACCCCTTAAATGCTATAATATAATACAGCAGGATACACACAACAACAGCTGGTGTGGCCTTACTTAGTTAAAAAATATTTTTTTTCCATATGCTTTTCAAGGGCGATATTACCCCCATCCGCCATTTCAAAACAAAAAGTAGCCTATGTCTGTTCTAGAGGTTCAACGTATACCTACACCTAATTTCTCTAAAATCCTATTGGAAAACTGCCTTTAATCGTGAAGACTGAAATATGAAGTGAGTGTAATCAAGACTTTTTTGCATTTAAAAACCTCACCTCTCAATAACTCTATCGTAATCATCAGTGATGATAACGGACGATTTCGTGACTTTATTCTGGTTGAAATCCTTCGAGTGCAGATGGTACTGCGTGGTCACCCATCCGATGTACACGTGAGTAGGATCTTGACCGGGGAATATCCTGAAATATATGCACATTAGTATTAATTACTTATAATTGGACACCAAGAATATATGGTAATATATATTTTTTTTTATATTGCACTTCAATATTGACCTCATCCCACGTGATGCTAAGTGGTAATGAGGTCCTAGCTTAAGAGCGACAAGTACAGCATAATAAAGCTGATACTGGACTTCTCGCCCTTACCTTGAAGGCTTGACCCCTGCTACTAATGTAGCACCCCCCAGGAGCTCTGGAAACCTTACTCACACGCAGGAACACAACAAATTCAAGTGTTGCCCAAATTCAGTCCTGGTCTTGTTCTTGCGTTTTTGCAAGACCAAGACCAAGAACAAGACCGCGTATTTTTAGCAAGACCAAGACCAAGACTGACCGTGCAAGACTTGAGCAAGAACAAGACAAAGCCTGCAAGACTCTTGCGTCCTGCAGCTAGGACTTAGCGCTATTTCACGTAGTAGTTAGGTGTATAAGTTGAGGGTTCAATCTCTTGCTAGACAGATAAGTATTGTTCTTTAAAATACAGTCAAGTTGTTGTAATTAATTTGTTTTTTTACATGTTTTAGCAAATGCTTATAAATCATAAATGTTTATTAAGAAACAGTTACTTCCATGGAAAACGACATATAGGTCAGTTGATTTTTTTCGAATTTCTTATCAAATCTTCAGTTATTTATTAATCTGCTTGATCTTTACTATGACTATGTTAATTCAAGCTCACAATGTTCCAATTCTAATACGTTTTTCTAAGATTTAAAGCAAACTTTAATAAATAGTAATAGACTAATAGGTAATTGCAAGACTTGCAAGACTCTTGCTGCAAGACCAAGACCAAGACCAAGACTGGGAGCGCAAGACCAAGACCAAGACTGGCTAAGTCTCGTCTTGTTCTTGCATTTGGGCATCACTAACAACAACACCGAAGTGATTGTTATTTGGCTGCGGTCTTCTGTAAGGTGGAGGTATTTCACCAGTCGGGCTGCTCCAGTTTGAGCGATAAATCGCTACGCCCAGGTAGGGCGTACTCTTATATATTGTTTGCTTTAACAAATAAATAAATACGGACGGTAACGCTAAGCCGATCATGCCTCTCTCTCGTTCGTGCCGTGCTCTCGCTTGTGGAACGCAACAATAAGCGTAACGGGAAAATTACGTAATTTTTTTCGTGCATGCAGATCATTTTATCTAGTTATTAGACTTTGTCACGTCATTAATTGGATGATTATACATTAGACAAAATTCACAAGGACTGTGACAAGATCCACGAATACAGAATATAAGTCCCAATTTTTAAAAATAAAAAAAATCCGCGAATAGTGAAAATGCGAATACGGAAACCGTGAATGTGGAGCTTTTACTGTATTGTAAAAATCTGACATCTTACCGGACTCCGTAGAAGTATTCGTTGATGAGCTTGAGGCATTCGGCATCGAATATCTCGTTGCCGACTGTTTCCGTTGTCGCGGCCGAGAGGGCGCTGGTGGTCATTTGTTTTCTGTCTTGCGTCGGAGTGGCCATGTTGAGATTCGTCTAGAAGTTCAATGCAGAAGATAAGTTATTAAGTGAAAGTGGTTAGGTGTCTTTGTGAGCAACATCGACTGACTGACCTCATGGGTTAATGGTTACCATTTCTGTCTGTTGAACTTAGGGTCGTTCTTACTTTTAAACATACCTAATTTATGTTTGTAATAGAGGTCAGCGTATTAACGTATTTAATTATATTGACATATTGCTGAGTTGGGAGCCTTTTCGGCACATATTTTGTTTGTTTTTAAATGTACTGTCTTATTTTTTGTGCTAAATAAACAATTATTTTATTCTATAGGTAATGTGATACCAGTATTGTTTCTATGACATAAGTGTTTGAACTGCTGACTTTAAAATGCGTGTTAAATTTATTTATTTATATTTTTAAGACTAACTGGTGTTAATTTTTGGATATAAAGTATTGTATATGTTAATCTAGTATGTCATCTCTCTTCCGACCAAAATTCATCCAAATCCGTTAGTAGTTTTTACGTGCAATGAGGGTTTTCGCGTTCGAAAAATCCACCAGATGGCGATACGTAGGAGTGCGGTCCAACTGTTTTGTGATTGGTTATGTTTTACATGACATTGACAGATATGTCACCATGACATTTAAATCACCAATTAATCAACAGTTGGACCTCACGCCTACGTATCGCCATCTGGTGGCTTTTTTGAACGCGAAAACCCTCATTCTGACATAAGTTCCCGTTTATAATACGAGTAGCTTTTTAGCTGTATTATTCATTATTTTACTCTTTAGACTTAGTTTTGAAGGCGCTTCGAAACAATACGAATAAATCATTGGATAAATCCGCAAAACAAAATACTCAATAATTGTGACTTACTCAACTCAACTAATAAATAAGTAGTTACAATAAAACCTTGTAGTTATACATAAGATTTATTAAGATTATTATAATATTCATAAATTCGAACATCACTCAGACAAAACACTTTAATTTGTAATCCCTTTTATAACAGCTTTATACATGCCTTTCACATAAACTTTAAAACACAAAAGTTAGTAAAACAACACAACATCCACCGACCTTATTATTTAATAAAAAAATAGACCTGCTTTAAACCAAGAAAATCAAAAAGACATCTGTCCTTTTACAAATATTGATGACCTACTTTTCAAAACGGTCGTCTTATATAGGTATGTCATGTTTAAGGCTAAGGCCGCACTACGGTTTTTTTCCCGCAAACGCTAAATCGTCAATCTGCGAAGCCGCCCGAAACTCACGCACTACGGTTAATAAACCGTAACGCCAATATAAGTTCTAAGGACTACAAATTTTAGCGCGGTTTTTTCCGCTAAATATTTTATAACAAAACACGATTTTTAAACCAGTCGCGGATAAAAACCATCAGTGCGGCCGCTTCCGTTAGTTTAATCAGGCGGTTAAATACACGCGGCGGTTTAGTCGTAGTGAGGCCTACGCCTAAACCAGGTCTAAGTTTTTATTAAAAGGTCGCTTTTTGTTAGCACATGAATACTAAGGACTTACGTTGAGCCCTCCCTGGCTCTCATATAGAGTGGGCCTACTAACTCTTGGTAGCATTCCGTTATATCTCTGATTCGCCTTATGGACAAAGGGAAACAAAATCAAAGCAAAATCCTAAAGAAACATATTACTTCATTGTGTTTTCTTTGTTTTGGAAATTACGGACCAATACAACACAATTAGCATCTTACATATGTATAATAACACAAGCCACTGTATATAAAACTACAAACATTATAATCAAGTCTTTATTGTAGTCGACATATGTAGTGTAGTTGACATATGTCAAATCGGTAATGGTAATGTCAAAAAAGTTAACGCCGCTGAGTTATTAACGATTTGATATATGCCAAATCGGATATTAATTAACGGCTTGACTATAGACAGATCAACTTTACTGTTTAAAAATAAGGTTAATTACTGTTTGTCACCTAAAAGTCCGTGCCAATTAAACAATGTACCTACACAGACTCCAAGCATTAAACCTCAATACTTCGCAACATTTGAAGTTTGACATTTGACATTAAGCGACTGGGTGACTCTTTAAGTAACGGTAACCAACAAATTACTGGTTGCATACACATTACATTAGTTACCAGAGCGTAATTCTTGTTATAATTTAGTTGTTACCGTCACCCATAGCACACATCAGTATCTTGTCATCGGAGTTGTATATCGGTGTTCGAAATTTTGGCAATTAAAGTTGTTGACTGTACTAATGAAGAGAAGCATGAAGTAATATATTTCTTTTCAAACAAACTAATGTTGAAATCAAAACAAAATGGCGCCTAACGTAATATCACGATATCAAATTAAAATTCGTCAAAAGTAAAATCAAATAAAACATGACAATTTAGAAGTAGCTTCAAATTTTCCACAAAATATACCAGTAAGCTAAATTTGACTTCATAAACAAATGGAAATACAGGTCTTTATACCGGCCTTTTTATAGAATGCTGTTTGCATTTATCAGATACAGTTTTGGTATGATGTACAGCCGCCGTCAGATATATCGGAGCAAGCAAAGGGACCATATCTTCTGAACAGTTAAAAATGTCAACAAGTTCCATACACTAAAAGTTACCATTAATATCTGAACATTCTCTACTTCAATAATATCTGAGCAGATGCTAGTCAATAACTTCTATACACACAACTAACCAATAATATCTGAACACTCATAACTTCAATATGTGTCACGCACGTCATGTGTCTCATTTAGCTACCTGTGTAGATGAGTGTTCAGATATTATTGGTTAGTTGTGTGTATAGAAGTTATTGACTAGCGTCTGCTCAGATATTACAGAAGTAGTGAATGATCAGATATTAATGGTAACTTGTGTGTATGGAACTTATTGACATTTTTAACTGTTCAGAAGTATTTGGTCACTTTGTCTGCTCCGATATATCTGACGGCGACTGTGCCTACTCATTGTTACTTCTGTCGTTAACAATCCGATTAAAAACAATAGATTTATGACATTATGGGGTTCTTTAAAACGTTTTTTATAGCCATTTCTAAAACTCAAGACCAAAATAAACTCAAACTTAAATACCACCAAACTTCTCATTCAACACTTTAATTAAGTAACATTACCTGTGACACGCGTATTTGTGGGTTGGGTCTGCGGGGCCCCCTCTCAGGAGACACTTCTGTATCGCTGAATGGGTCCGGAGTCTTCGACTTGCGCGACTTGGCGCGGTCACCACTCTCACCTCGTTTGCTTTTGAAGAACCTGCCATATTTAAAACAAGCTGTTACCTGCGACTTCGTGTTATTTCGGAATAAAAAATATCCTATGTATTGATCTAGCATCTCATCTATCGTTCTACCGAATTGCATCTAAATCCATTCAGTAGTTTTAACAACTATTATACTATTCATACAAATACTTTTACAAAATTTTTCGATTTTAATTTTAGCAGGATTGTGAAAGACAGATATTCGATGGTTGGAATAGAACGGTAGCAAAAACGATATAATAAATAATAAATATTTGACAACATCACATACATTGCTCTGATTCTGTGGTAAGTAGCTAAAGAACTTGTATTACAGAAATCAGAAACAATGACGGTACCACAACACGCAGACCCAGACCCAGATCTACATAAGTAGGTAGCCACTAAAAATGTGTACACTACACTATAGCTACACTATCCTTACGGATGTATGTAAATAGTGATAACTCGCAAGAAGTATCAAAAGACTTGTGCTTTTGATATAATACCGCGAAAGATTTCTTTGGGAAAAGTGACAAATCTTGTGTGTAAAATGTTTCAAGTTCGCTACTGTGGCGTGAAGACATATTTGACATTAGGGTACATAAACACTTATTATTGCATATGATCATGATAGATAACTTAGAACACGTGAAATGTTCAATAAAATCCTGAAATAATGATAGTAAACTTTGTAGCACACCACAAAATGAAAGTTTACTTCATGGATATGCACCATACTTATAACTTAGAATATGGAAATCGAGATATGAAAATTTTACACACATCAAAAAACTTATGTAATCTTTTCTGAAAGCGTTCATTAAACTCACGTTCTTTCACTGAGACTGAACTCACTGAGTCCGTTTGTTAAACTAAAACAACAATGATAATAGAATTTAAGATTTTCACGTTCCATTTTAAGCATTTATTGATACCTTTATTATATACCGATACCTTTATGCCATCAAACATAAGGCCATTCGTACACGGTTTGTAGGCATCGACGTCAGTGTTCTATAAACGACTCTCTGACACTCTCCACATTTAAGTATATTTGTGATTATTATATATAATTTGACTTTCAATTTACTTCCTCATTTATATAAACAATTTCATAATCATAATCACTATATTTTATTGCGTGTGTATTTTTTTTGCACGTTTGAATCTTTTTATCTTTTCTACGAGTACTATATTCTGTACATAAAGGTTGTGTAGAAGTTTTCGATTTTTCACGACATAACTTTTTTTTGTCGAAATGCCTACCGCACCGCCGCACCGTCACTCTTTGTAGGAAATTCAGAGTGGTGTGTCGGACACCCACCGACTAAAAACCCCCTCGGTGGTCGACGCTGCCCAGTTATGGGGGAGTTGGGATACCTTGCGGACTCTACACAGGCTCCCCCATAGTTCACAACAAAACCTAAACTGTCCCAAAATGTCTCCTATATCTCTAATTTCTGTAAAACTCTTTTTGTTACTTTTTTCATTTCTGTATAAATCAATCAATATTTTGCGCAGTGAAATAAATCTAGTGTTAACCCTTTAGATGGCAGAGCATGTTTCAACTTTTCATTGGTTTTGGACCTTGATTCCAATGTGTAGATTCGAATTATTGTGGTCATATAGTAAACGGAGTCCTATTACGGTTTAATATCTACAATGACGTTATATTTACTTGAAAGGTGATCTTCCTCTTTTGTCTTTCTTGTCATCAGCTACGCTCTGAACACCAAGCTCGTATTTCGACATCTCTGCTTCACTTGTAGACCGATGCATGCCATTCACTTGACCTGTCAGATAAAAAAGTACTTTCAGACATGAAAATAAAGTTTACAATTGAAAAGGTTATCTGTTATGTAAAGAGTTAGTTTCGTATTTAGAAGGTAAGGTGTGAAAATAAATGCTTGACTTTTGACTCATGAGTGCATCGACCTTTTAATTTAAGAATGACTGGTTGTTTTAATGCAAAGTTATGCCTTTTAAATGATTGGTTTTATAAATAGTTTAATTAAATAAAAATTAAATATAACCCACATTAATAGGTATTTTCAAAATTTATGTTTAGTATTTGAAATGAAGACTAAAATTACTTTTTTAATCAGGAAATGGATTTAATATAGAGATTAAGAACGACGTAAGTCTCCTGTCTAAAGTAGGCCTACTGTTTTATTTTATACAGACAAAGAAAATAATGTAAAACAACTTTAATGTAATCTAATGCTGTCTATATATTTATCTTTATCGTTAAAAACGTGCTGAATAGTTTAATTATGGAGTGAGTCATATTCTAGAGTAATAACTACACAGATTTTACCTATTCTGATGCACAAAGATTTATAAAATATCCAGAAGATCTATAAAAAAGCGAAAGAAGCGAACAATTTGTTGCCCATTGCCAGGAACAACAGGGCACGAAACGTCCATGAGTCACACGTAATTCAATCATACGTATCATGTAGGACTCTATAATATGGGTAAGAACTATATTATAAGGAAATCATAACAAGTCACGAGCCACATATGACTCAAAATTACGAATCACATATAACTCAAAAGTCATGAATCACGTATGACTCGCGTTAAATAGAAAATGTGACAGTGAATTTGTTAAAAAGACGACCAAGAATGTAATAAGAATGCCAATTCCATATCAATCAACCTTGTTGGTAACTCTGTATAGTAACGCCTCGAGTCACGGAACCCTTCCTCGGTGGCCTTGAAGGTTGTTTCTTCAGCTTCGTTGGTACTTCCTCTTGGTTATCGTCGTAGTGCAGACCTTGGGACAGGCGGGGTCAAAATAAAATAAGCAGCAGTGACGGGTTAACGTGGGGCGGGCAAATAAACAAGCTTGGGGCTTATTTTTTTGGGGGTTAAAAAAATGGCTTTGTAAAAGGATAAATATTTAAAAAAATCAAAGCTATTTTAACGGATACATATAACAAACAGTGGAAACTAAAATTAGTCAAAGTGTACAAAAATAACAAAAACTTGCTTGTGTTTATGTCTGGCCGTTTCATGAAATGTAAACCAGTTTTTCAGCATTAAAATGCAAAAATAGATTTTAAAATTGTATAGTGCGTACCACCATACTATCGAACGTTAACTTTTTTAAGAAACAGATTTTTTTATTGCCTATTGCAGTGTGGGATAACACACTTCAAGAAATATGTCATTGCGCTTAAAAAGACATGTTCTGTCCTTACGACATAGTGTAACTTGTAGACTAGTAGGTACATTACATTTCAGGCAAGTTATTATTTAGGATTATGCTTAATAAATTGGTCCCCTTTCACAAAACGGCTAGGCATGGTTTTACTTAATGTACTGCTTATTGTAGAATTAACCTTAAGTTTTTCAATGAAGGCCCATTTTACCTTTGATATCGTTCATGGTGAATCCACTCCTCATTATCTGGTCGATGTGTGCCGGCATCTGGGCCTCTGTGGCTTCCTTCATTAAGATCTGCTGCCGTTCTTTTATTTCCACCCACCTCCTAGCTTTTTCTTGTTCCCTGGTTAATCAAATGCTCATAATTATTATCAAACTGCTGACAAATAAATTGCCACTACACAATCATATCTCATGGATTATTTTATTGGAATATGCATGAAATATACATTGGGCACATTTTAATACAAATTTATTATTAGTAGAGAAAAATAATATGTTTCTGTCTCGCTTACGAAAACAGGCTTTCCGCCACATTCACACATAATTTAATAGAGATATAACTGCAATATATTTTAAACTAACCCTATAAATTCTGATTGACAAATGACGGGCAGAGACAAACGAAGGAACTCCCAATTGGCTTTTTCCATGGTTTCGAAGGTGTTGTGAGAGATCTTCAAACATGGAGGAGTATCTGAAAAAAAAATTACATTAGACACATTTCAATTGGCTCAGTGATACCATTCACCATGGGGCACATTTTACCACTTTAGAAGTGTCTCTCATGCATACTAACCTTTTCAGTTTAGCAAAAAAATATAGATTTTTGCTTGACTTGGCGGGTGCACTGCCGTGCCCTCAGATAGTAGAAACCTCAATATTATTTTAAGATATATCAATAGACTATGGGGAAGCCCACAAATTATATATTTCCTTTTTAATTTTGTTTTTGTAAAAATCTTAATGCGGTTCACAGATTACATCTACTCACTTAGATTAAACTTATAAGTCTTAACATAATAGTTTTGGGAAAAAGTAGCTGTAACATACGGACAGGCAGACGGACACTACGAATCCATAAGGGTTGCATTTTTTTATGTTTGGCTATGGAATTCTAATAAAAACAATATCGATAATAATCAATAGACAATATCGAACTTTTCCATATTGTCTCGGGTCTGGGTGTTGTGGTACCGTCGTTGTTTCTGATTTCTGTAACACAAGTGCTTAAGCTACTTACCACAGAATCAGAGCAATGTATGTGATGTTGTACAATATTTATTATTTATTTATAATACGTTAACGATCAGCCCTAGCATGCGCTACGCGACTAAATTTTATCGCGCTCTTAACAAACGTCAAAATAAATAGAATTCAGTGCGCCTGCTGCTGATTCGCTGAAAATACGAGTGCGGTGTACTATAAGCCAATCAACAGTATCCAAACTTGTGGCGTCTCATGCGAGAAATTTGACGTAGGTATTACGCATGCTAGGCCTAGATACCAAACAAAGATATGTAGTTTTTTTTTTTTAATGGCGTTGATACTGAGCATCAATCCGACAAAATTATTACAATCTAGTCTGAAAAGACTAATAAGTAATTTATATTTAACTTATACTGCTAAAGATAGTTTACTAAGAATGTGTCCATTAACACTTTTCTTATTGTCTCTATTAAGGGGAAGACACTTTGTTCTTGTGTTCTTAATGAGTGGCACACACTTCACTTTCTGTCACTAATTTACTACACTAGCTCAAAAGGACCTATGTTCGTGTCAAAGAGCTGGATGGCCTCAACATTTACGTGGTGATGAAGTCGTCGTTCATGCGTATTGCCTAATAATGTCTTTGACGAAGTCTACTTTTAGGTCCCGATGTAGGTCGTCGTTTCTGATGTACCAGGGTACATCTAAAGATATGTAGTAATACAGTATATTTGTTACCTGATCCAGCAGGTATCCTTGTGACGTCAATCCTTGTGTCCAGCATCTCGTCTGTGTTCTCGAAGATGGGCTGGTCTTTCGTGTACCAATGGGTTACGTCTCGTTTCATGTTCCTATATAACAGAATAGGCAACAGTAACATTCGACATTACTTATTTTCATGCAGACAACCACTTAAGCGTGGTTTGCGAGGCCTTATGTTTAGTAAAAATATGTTGTCGGTTGAATATAAAATAAATACTTTTATTTAAAAAAAATTAAGTACAGTAATACCCCGGACGTACGCGGTAGGTGGGTCCGAGTGATTGCCGCGTAAGTCGGGGTTTAACTTTGCATATAAATACAAAGTATGTTTAATCGGGACCAGAGTTTGAAGAAAACATTAATTTAGAAGACGAATGTTTAATATTTTTTTTTATAATTTGTATTCCCATTTCAGTTGAATTGAGTCCTTCTGTTAAGTTTGCAATTGTCATTTAATTCATCTTTTATAACCGTTCGGATTGTTGATTCCGATAGGTCAAATTTCTAAGCCAACTCAAAAAATTAAATTTTGCTTCAAAGTCTTTAATTATATTTGGTTTGCACTCCAAAGACAGTGTTTTTATTTTCTTGTTAAGCTCCAATGACGCATTTTTCGTTCTTTTAGATGACATAATTAGATAATATAAGTAAAACGCACTGCAAATGAAACGGGGTAGCGTAAGTCGGGGTGTTACTGTACAACAGTTGAAGTAAATGCTAGAAGCATCTCCACATATCATTAGAGATCATCCTTGTATCATGTAGAGAGTTTGTTTATGTGTTAGTTAAAAGTGAAAAAGTGTAAAAGAAATCTAAAAAAAAAAAACAAAAATAAACTAAACACTATAAATAACATTACGGGAACTATTAAATATACATACCAACTACCTGCCAAATTTCAAGTTTATAGTTTGTGAGATTTCGTGATTAATAAGTCAGTCAGTGTATTTCGCTTTTATGAGTGGATGCAGTATCATATACTTACACACAGAAAGGTTCATAGCCCTCTTGAAGTCCGCACGTCGTGAAATACTTCAAAGTGTTCACGTCTTGACCATACGTCAACCTGGAAGTACGTAAACATAATACAATCCACTATCGTAATAACAATGCAAGTTTGTCAGTAACCTTAGTTGCCGAATTCATCTAGAAGTAACTAAATATTAACAATACCATTTACATTGGTTTTATTTTATGGTAAATAGATAAAGCACTTGTGTTACAGAACAGAAAACATTAGAGCGGTATTATTTCAGCCAATCGACAGATTCAACATTTTATCGTGCGAGAAAAACAACTTGGCTATAGTAGGTATATACTTGTTTTCTTCTTACCGAGCTTTCTGTCCTACTCCAAGCGTGCAGGCAGGCACGAAATTGTCGCCTTGCACGTCTGCAAATGTAGTTTCACCTCCCAAAGCATCCATCAACAACTCTCCATTGAGGGAGAAACCTGGTACACCATAGTATAATGTTATGGAAAAATCTTAAAAAAGTAGGCAAATTTAATTCCAATAGGTTGAACTAATTCCAAACTGATTGAACTACCTAAAAGTTTTTTTTTTAATTTAACTCAAATATTTGTATGGTATCACAAAATAGCCGACTAGTCATAAAAATAATATCATTACAAAACAATCGCTTCTCAAATTGTTAACAAAATATAATCGCCTGCACTACACTACTAGCGAAGCTTCCTCGCTAAATTGCTTAAAAAAGTTGACAAAGTTCAAAAACTATGTAATGCACACTTATTTGATAATATTGTATCCTATGCTTAGCTAAAATTTACGATAGGATTCGCCCGAGATGAGACAAAATAACGTGGAATTAAGTCACAATCATAATCAATTCATTTATTATTTTGGTTTGAAGTAAAACTTATGCATCGTCATACCAAACTTGAAGTACCAGCGATCTAATCCTACCATTAGTCATCCTAATCATATGATTATCAATGTGTTGCAAATGTTGCTGGTATGTGAAATTAGAATACGCCTAATGTACAATCAACGAGCAACCATGTCCATATATTTTCTCATTTAAATTTATATCAAATTTGTAGCTGGTACCCTTTCTTTTTTTAAAGGATCCTTAATCCTTGACCGGGCAAATCAATAATACATTGCAGTTACGTACTTGTTAAATATATTTAAACTTAATCCGACAATCGTTTAGTAGGTATTTTGCAAATAGTGTAGTGCAGATTTTACTTTTACCTAACTTCCTGATTGTAAAAGTTAAAAATAATACTATCACTATTGTTAATAAAAATACTTCAAATCCACTTGAGTAGTATTTGTTAGCACTAGGTAAAAAACGAGTTAGTTACGGTGAAAGCAACAATATTTACAGTAAGTACATATTATACAGTGAACATGTATTTAATTATTAATATTAGTACTACTCACTTAGTATGTATTAGATTTCTACCCTAGGAAGTAGTCATCTACGTTAAATTTATTGATAAGCTACTAGAAGTTCACTACTATTTTACATGGAGAAGCTTTGGCAAGTCGAATTTAAAAGCATGAGAATTCAAACGAACTATGTTTCCCAAACTTTTTCATATTTTCAAACTATTTTTTTTCTGACCCTAGCCAATTTTTATATTCTAAAATAAACAATTCAAAGGACTAAATTTTAAGGAAAAGTACCTAATTTCATTGTAAGGGGATATTTTTTTTTACCATTAAACGATCCCTCACTAATGATTATGCTTTTTAAACCAAATGTGATTTTGGAAGCGTTTTTATTAAAAACCACATAATTTAAAATTGTAACCGCAATTTAGGTTAATTTATAAACGTTTATTCAGGAAAAAGACAACGGAAAGCTTTTGAACTTTATCAGTAACAATCGCGACCAGATAAAGTTTTTTTTAAATAAGAACGCTTTCAAACCAAAGATAAGAAAATACCTACGTGGGCTGTCTCGTATCAGTTCAGACAAATGTGAATTTAGTGCGATGTATATTTTGTAAGCAAGGCTGTTGGTGGCGGTATTGAACTCAAAGCGATGTATCACATGAATTTAATGCTCTTGAATTCAAAAATTTGTCTAAAAAGCTTAAAAATGCAATGTGGCAGGAACATTTTTGATGGATGTAAGGTTTATGATTAATTGGCAGGAGGAAACTCTTTCACACTTTAAATAAAAACAAACGTAATTTGTAAGATGGGAGTTGTTCCAAAAAAAAGTATAAAATGTGTAACCTATAGTCAAGCCTTTTGACGGCTAGACTGTAGTACCTATGTTAATATTAGGTTACACAATTTATACTAAGATTTTCATACTTAATCAAAATTTAGTATCTTTAGCACGAATGCAATTAAAACTATGTTACAATCAAACATGTAAGCAATCTAAATAGCAGAGCTAGTTTTATTCATTTTATAAAACTAATTCAACAAATATTCTATACTTTTTAAATGTATCCTTGTTTTTGCTAGAAATACAGCGAATTTGAACAAATTTCTTTTTCAAGTTTTATTTTAATTAATTTTGAAAAAACTAACTAAGTTTACCCATATGATCACATTCGGATATTTCAGTATCAGTAAAAAATATGATTATTTTATATCATAATTATCATATTAGCGCTATTAGTTCTATCTACTATTAGCTATGTTAACTAAATAAAAATGTTCTTGCCACGAATCTACTTTCAAGCTAGCATGAAGCTTCGTGTTCATGTTTGTAGCCATGCAATGTATCAAACGAAAACTGACCTAGAATTGGCACATTTTATATTCTTGCATCGTTTAGCCTTATATTGAAACAGTAAATTTCTCCGTAAAAACTTTTCAATTGAAATGGACCACAATAAAAAAAACTTTGTAAATTAAAAAAAGAGTAAAAAGTCCGCTCCAAATATCAAATGAAATAAATTTAATCCCTAATTTTTATCACGTACATTCACGAAATAGATTTAAAAAAAACTGGTAGTATTTCGTCATTGTAGTATTTAAATGATTTGAATTAAGAATTTGTTTACGTATGTATACACATGTATTGTTTTATCCCTTATCTAATTTAAGGTAACGACCACTGATTCATCAAAAAATAACCTAAATTAATCTAGAATTTCTAAGCATGTGCCAATAAGAGGGCGCGTTTCCAAGTATGACTAGAAACTTGTCGAATGCGATGATGACGTCACGTGATATTTACTTATCGTCTTATCTATCAGGTCTAGGAAAACCCCGACTACATCTCCGACCGCCCACTGCTTGCCAAACGACTCTGTGCTACCGCTGTATACCTTTTCCTCCTTGAAAAGTCGGGAAAAAACACATTGATGACGTCATTCTACACGTGAACCCCATCTTTTAAATTATTCTTAGAAAAAAAAACATACTGAAAAGTATTCATTAGGCAGCCAACTTATTAAATTCTATTCTTTTCCTTTTATATAATGACTTTTTTAAAATAATTCATATATTTAACACCAGGACGATTAATTACATACAATAGCATACTCAATAATTATTACATTTGTTGCATTTTGAGAACCAATCAAAAATCACCAAAATTTTTATTATATTTATGGATTTTTTTCACAATAGCCTATGAAATACTGTATACAAAGGCTTTATTTGATTATTTAAGTTATTTTCTAAATATTTTACACTACTTTATTTTCAAAATACAACATTCACATAACTTTATTATATTTTTTCAGAAAATCCTTGAATAAAGTTTACACAGTAAAATATCGGAAAACTGAAGATAATGTATTAATAAAAGAATATGGATTGGGAAAGAAAACATAAATAGATAAAAAAGTTCCATTCAGTTCACAGATAAAGGAAAGGATACATCAACACTGTTACCACGATATAACACATATACATTTATTATAGCGCATAAATACCACCTTGATACCTTACCACAGTAAAGAAATATAATAAAAATCGTTTTACCCAAAAACAATAAAATTTTGACTAAGATTAAATAAGCGAACACAAAAATAAATTTCACTAGCAACGGATCTGTTTTCGTTTCAAGTAAAGAACTAATGAATTAAACATAATTGTACTAATATAGGTACAGTACATATGTAATAATTTTAAGTAAATTCACATTTCAGCTTCAAAATTATAAATAAACTTACTTACAAACAAAATTGTCCTCAATTGACTATATTGTAACAAAATATGTGGAATTAAATATTCTAAAACCGCATTTTTTTCTACTGAAATTTTAATTAAGATCTATTGTAATGAATTGCAGCTAAAATTTTGACACCTAGGAATTTTCCTAGGGGATTGTAGGTCATACCACCTACAGTTTGAGAACCTCACTCCGTAAAGTATCAAGGCAGCCCAGCGCCCCTACAGACGCGACTCACTAATGGTCATGTCGCAAACGTCCAGGAAACATCCGACAATGTCGCCCACTTTGAACTGCTGCCCGAAACTGTCTGTCGAGCCGGCGTGCACTTTATAGCACTGTTATACGACAACCCCGGTTAGCAATGGGACATAAGGTTCATTTTCATTTAACATTATTTAGAGGGATTAACCTGGCCTTACTTTGAAAAAAAAATGTAGAGCTTTTTCCAACGTATGTTAGTCAATTCTTATTTGGGCCTTCATTTTAGGTTTTGAGAACTTCTGGCAGTGAGGTTGGTCAATTGCCTTACCCTCACCCTTTATTATTCTGCACTAGGACCAGATGAATAGTGGGCGGTATGGGGCCAATATGTGGGCCCAGTGCTTGCATTACTATAGGATTAAAATCTTGCAGTTGAGATAGGATGTGTCTATTGATCCATATACGTCATTTGTATAGCAAAATTCTAGGCAAATGTGCTTCATCTTAGGCTTCAACTACGCTTTTTACCAATCGAAATTGAGCTCAAACGTGAGCCTATTTTACTATTACTAGTAGAACCACCTTAATTGTAACTACATTTTAATTTGAAATACTGTCAAAATGGAATTATTTTTGACTGCGATTCAACTGTCGTTTATTTAAATTATTTGCAAAATTGCAAATTACCCCAAACTTTTTGATCAGCAACACTTTGGGAAACATCATTTTTTCTTCGACAGTTCCACTTAATAATAAAATTCGTAACTAAAACATACATTATATTTATTTTCATCTATCCTAAAAGTAAAATTCAACAACTTACATTGTATCCATCGAAAGCCCATGAGTTTTCATCTTGGCCCAGCATCATCCCTGGGGCCATATCAGCATGGGCCCAACCAACCTGTTTTAGGAAAACAAAAATTTAAGATATAAGTATATATATGCTCATTATGTAAATATAAGTATAGCTTCATATTTTATATATATATATATTATTCATGTATGTCTATAATTATTTTTAATTGTTTCCGAAATGAATTTTGTAACGCTTGATAGTTACTATTCTCGTGTATTATGTTTTTATTTTATTTTTTAGATTACTTATGCACTTTGTCACTATTACTGCACCCATAAACTAACTCTCTGCATGACCCAAAGGTTGGCTGGTAGATAATGCCCATAGCATTAAGTCCACCTGTTGTACTTTTTTTTTGTGCAATAAAGTTTTTAAATAAAATAAATAAAGAAAAAAAGGCAATAAAAGTATAAAAATAAAAACATATAAGAGCAATTATGAACCTTATATCTTTTGCACAACAACTATATAGGTACGCTGCTATGTTCATGCCATTGCTACATAATGATATGAGGGCATTATATTTTCGATTTTGTGTCAAATCTATACAATTGCACACGGGTTTTATATATATTATTCATTAAACGTGTTACAAATTATACAGGTAAAACGCATGAAAAATCCGCTAGATGGCATTAGCTACGTGGTTAGTGGTTTTGACATGTCTGTCAGTGTCACGCAAAAAAACACCAATCACGTGATAATCAAACTTCTAGCCTACGTATTGCCATCTAGAGGATTTTCCATGCACGACAGGTATTGCATAAATACATGTTTAATTAACCAATCTACGCCTTTTTTTTCATATGGCATTGAGGAGCTAAACCTGACCTTAAAACATTAGTAACATAAGTTGGTAACATATTATATTTTTTCTTTTCATTACATGTGGGAGATCTCTTTCTTGGCGATCGTTCCACCATAAAGTTCATAATACTCTACACAGTGGCCTAGCATGGTGGGGCCTAGGGGGTTACAACCCCAAGCGACAAATAAATGAGAACGGCAGCGGCGATCCCAGATCATGACCGATTTAGTTTCACTTTATTCCCATAACTTTACCATTAGGCAATGGGAGGTGTGAGGGGTTTTAGTGTGTAGTTCCCTAATTCATTTAGAGGGAAGCTACTCTACACACGCCGCTGTGTTTCCCCTGGGAAGCGGTATTCCTCCTCTTCGGAGCCAAAGCATTTCGCCTCTAAAAAACAGGTGGCGCAAGATACGCAAGAATTCAAAATTAACGCGCTCTCAAATTTTCTCCAATAAGTAAGTACCCCATCTCTTAGGTCTAATGGTCGAAGTCCTAGTGTCTCGCTCTTACACAGAACTAGTAATGGGTGGCAGTAGCAAGCCTTAAGATTCATTTTTAAACTATTTTACCCCGGACGGCGTAAACCAACTCTACGTTACTGCCTCTTCAGTGCCACAACTCACCCTCATAGGTCCTGCTGTGAGTATCTCGAATTCGAAGTACCATTTGCCGGAGCTGACTGCGTAATTCTTCTCAGCTCGGTACGTTCTGAAGTCAGCTTGTTTCAGCTTGGACGCTTCTGCCAGCAGCGCTGAAATTTTCACGTGTAACTTTAACGCAAATCCACTGGTTAGCAAACAACTGGTATTTTTTTCAACAGTAATTTGATCAATAATCTTTATTGATTAAATTACTGGACGACCCTGACGCGTTTGAGACTCAAAAGCATCGTTCACACTGAACGTATAGTCCGCCGACTATGAGTATGCTTTGTGGTTCGGTGTGAACGACAAGTTAAACGTGTAAGGAAAAGCGATAAACTCACAGTCGATGGCGGACAATACGCTTGGCGTGAACGATGCCATCAGAATCGTACTCAATGAAAAGTCACCTTTTAATTGTGAGCTTTTCAAAATACCAAATGAACCAAATCGTTGCTGTGTTAAATCAAGTTATTTATGAATGCCCAGTTCCAATATATGAAGAACAATCCGTTTTAGTTACAGATTGTAACATATTATACGGGGCGTAAGCTAAAAATGACTGACGGGCGACTAATGACAGCTGCTATGGAAAGAAAATAATGAAACGGTATTACCGTCTCTTACTGGCCTAGCATACGAAATATATCAAATTTATTGCATAAGACGACAAAAGTTTCAAAGTCAAAGGATTTATTCATGGAAATAAGGTTAAACTTGATTTTAATTTTATAAGCATGTTTATTTGTATATATATATATTATGTTATATATCTATGAGTTTATGTATGTTTATCATGCTATACAATTAATATAATTCTAAAATAAAACTGTATTTATATTGCACGACCGTACCCATTTCTCGCCATCTACTATTTCCTTTACCTTAAGGTTGTCTGGAAGAGATCGCTTTCTAGCGATAAGACCGCCTAAATTGTACTATAATCAATCTGTAAAACCTATTTCTGTAAAGTTTTTGTGCAATAAAGTATATCTATCTATCTATCTATCTAAACAATATCGATGTTAACAGCTAGATGTAGTAGGTACAAGCTTATCTCACCAGCGCAGCTGGTATATGAATATTTAAAATGTCCGTGCAAACAAAACCTATTAAAATATTAATTAAAACAATAATAATTGCCAAAATATTAGTAACATTCAAATTCATTCATACATGTTGTCATAATATCATAATAATAATTACAATTGAAGTTAAAATTTGTACGTCAAATAGTCCTTAATCGTATAAAAACATTTGTCAACTAATAAATTAAATAACTTCCTATTAAATAAGTCTCCATTTAGGTCCCTTATCTCGTTCGGTAATTTATTGAATACTTTAGTAGCCATTACATAGCAGTTACGGCTACATAATGCAGACCGCATCTTTGGGCGCGCTAGCTTGTTTTTATGTCTGCCACTGAACTTGTAAATTTCTTCAAAATTTGTAAATAAGTTCAAATGGGTCTTTACAAATTTACACAGTTCAAAAATATATAAACAAGGAAATGTCAAAAGCTTATGTTCTCTAAATCAATCAGTTCAATCAATCAATACTGTTGATTAGCTAATAGCTAGCTAGCCTAGCTAGCTTCATTTGCTTTATATAGAGACTATTCATAAGTATTACTAATGTAATCTATGTGAATAAAAAAAAATATTGACTTTGACTTTGACTTTGAATAGCACACCGCACTCGTATTTTCGGCCTATCAATAGCTGCCTCACTGACTTCAATCGATTTTGACGTTTGTTAAGAGCGCGATAAAATTTAGTCGCGTTGGTATGCGAGGCCTGTTAGTCGGTTGGGGAAAAACGGAAAGTCATTTTTGACATTACGAATCGTAAAATATTGGAACCCGGGATAATCGAACGTGATTTACCTTCATGCTGCTCTCCCGTAGGCGGGTCCAGGTTGTATCCGTAGACCAGTAGAGTTCTGACAGTTTCAGAGGCAGTGTCCCGATTGGCTTTCTTGATGGCGTCGTCCACTTTCGGGTACGGAACCAAGTGCGGCGAACGGTGCATATCAGGATCCTACAATAAAAATACTATTAGATACAAATATTATGAAGTCATATGCTATATCCATTACTACATCTTAGGGTTTGTACGAATATTGTGACTATTTTAAAGATATGATTTGTTTTAAGGGATATTGATTGATTTATTTTGAGAAACAGTTATTGCTCCCATAAAAAGAATATCGGCATGACCCAATAACAGAGTGGTAGAGAATATTCCTAGTCCACCTGTTGAAATTTTATTTATTTATTTATTTAAAAACTTTATTGCACAAAAAAAGTACAACAGGTGGACTTAATGCTATGGGCATTCTCTACCAGTCAACCTTTGGGTAATGCGGAAAGTTAGTTTATGGGTGCGGTAATAGTGACAAAATATTTATGAATTAAAGTTTTTCAATAAATAATATTGAAATCCTACTTTTATTTTGGACGAAATCTATGTATGATGCTTTTAATTAAAAACTACTAGATGGATTTCAATGCAATTTGTAAAATAAATAGTTAGGACACTAGAATAACATTTAAGGTACTTTTTATTGAAATATGGCAAACAAGTTGCAATCAACAAAAATTGCTAATATAGGAACTAGTCATAACTTCAAAACGAAACAAAAAACATAAGCAGGGTAAATAAAAATTTAAGAACTAGACTAAACAAATTTCAGTAAAAAGATAAGAAACATAAAAAAGTATCCTAAATACTATCGATACTATATTTATACTGGCTATAAGAATGTAGGTAATCATACAATAATAGTAGTAATAACATTACACAATGATCACACAAACAAATAAAAAGAAATAGAGCATCTTCTTTCTTCTGCTGTGACAAACAGACGCGACACGCTGTGACCCTCACACCTAGTAATACCTGTGACATATTAAGTATGAGAGTCACAGCTGCCGGATCTGTTACTTTTTGTAAAATTGCAAATAATTTCCATTTATAATATATACATAGTATGTATTTTGAAAATAGACTTAACATTTCTTTTTGGTCCAGGAGTAAGATTAGGTCCAAATAATTGAGACAGATATTTTTCTTTATCATAAAAATAAATACCAAGATTCAAGATTTAACGTAACGTAACTTCTTCGAACAGTTTTGACGAAGTAGTGACGTAAATAAATCCACTTAATTTAGATACGCTGTTTCATCATACATTTAATAAAAATACGTTTTTATTGTAATTTGAAAACCTTACTCATGGACTAAATAGAATCATGAGCTCTATTGAGGTTTTGGCTGCCAATTTTACTTATTCAGGTCCTGTTCATTAATCCTCAGCAACATTAACTGGTAGATGATATAATCAAACACAACTACGCTGTGACCCTCACACCTAGTAATACCTGAGACATATTAAGTGTGAGAGTCACAGCCATTGTATTTGATACGATGATGTGTCAACATTACATATTAGGTGGTATAATGATAATGCCAATAACTTCGAAGAAATAATAAAGAATCTAAAATATATTAATGCCATCTAAAAACAAAAGATTTATGAAAGAAATAGACGTTAATAGGTAAATGAAAAATACATTGGTTACATAAGTAACATAAATAATAACAATGAAATAACAAAAGCCGAAATCCTTGTGGTAGATTTTTCTATGATGATGAATCTGACCAAACACGACTACGCTGTGACCCTCACACCTAGTAAATATTCGCAACATATTAAGCGTGAGAGTCACAGCGGTCATATTTGATACGATGATGTGAATAACTACAAAATTAGCGTCAATAATTGCATCCTATTACAAGGTGAGGCGAGATGCGCTAGAAATAAAAAAAAGTAAAATTACACATCACAAACAAAACCAATGATTCTGATAGACAAATATAAATTAACTACAGACAGATAAATAAAATGATAAAAACCAATGACAATGAAAAACTTCTGTGATGATGAACGCGACCAAACACAACTACGCTGTGACCCTCACACCTAGTAAATATTTATAGCATATTAAGCGTGAGAGTCACAGCAATTGTATTAGTCATGGCATGTTGAAAAACTATATAAATAAAAGAAATAATTAAATATATCGACCACATAGAATACGTTGACCTGGTCCCAAAATAAGTTAATTAAGCACTTGTGTAATGGTAACTGAAAGCAACGGAGGTATCACAATGTAGGTTAAAGTATAGACCAGGACACAGAACAAAATCATATAATTACTACACGAATGTTTTTCCTAGATGGGGATTGATCCCAAGATCCTTGGTTCAACAGTATAAAACATTACCATTATTCTAGGCAGGTAAACGTATGTAACTAAACGATGTGGAAATCAATATCAACAAACAAGTAACATGAAGCATAGTATAAAAACAAACTTTGTACAACGAAATGAATATAAAAACCAAGTAA
Source organism: Glyphodes pyloalis (assembly GCA_037074685.1). Taxonomy (NCBI): domain Eukaryota; kingdom Metazoa; phylum Arthropoda; class Insecta; order Lepidoptera; family Crambidae; genus Glyphodes; species Glyphodes pyloalis. The sequence continues at coordinate 7,423,957 of JAYKKO010000020.1, forward strand.
TGAATGTAATACAATATGTAAGAGTCATAACTACCGGGACTGAACGCAGTTATGATGTAAAAGAACAAACATACATAAAAAAGACTTAAGAAGCCACTACATATACAAAAATAATATTGAAGTGCAAATTTGTTATCAGTTAATAATACTGACAACCTTACATACCTATTCTGAAAGTTACCTTACCTAAGCACTTGTAGTATAGGAAACAGAACCAACGATGGTTAAATAATACACACTAAAATACATTTAAAACACTCGGAGACAGAACAAACACACATGTCTATCATACGAATGTTTGCCCTGGGTGAGATCAAACCCACGATTTTTGATTAACTACGTTCAGCCAACTAACTGACTATATTCTATCAGACCAGTCGTAGTTTCATTAATCCCAGAAACTCATAAACCGATTCGCAAAAGTGTCACTGCAAAGATTGCTCACCTCATTGAGTCCATAAGTCCAACCTTGCTGAATTCGTTCCCTAGCCCAAAGATTGTGAGTGTTCTCGGCCAGCTGGTCGACAAGTTCATCCATCTTCGGTGTTAGGGTGACAGCACTCAAGTCTAAGGGTGCTGGCTTGTATCCGTTGGACTGTGAGAGAAACATTTTGAAATGATTAAAAGTTTATTTTCGAAGACTTAGTTGTCGGTTTCTTTCAAGTTAGGATATAGCCAAATGGATATATCTCTGTAACTATATATCATGGAAACTTTACAAAATTAAGACTTTCTTTAATTTTTAATTCTTTTTGTAAAATAAGCTTTCAACAAGCGATTAATGGAACTTTGTTTGACATCATAAGCCAAAGACCTAACTTTAAATGTATATAGATGATAGCATAGTTTTCATTCTAACGTTTTATGATCATGTATACATGCCTGCATAAAAGGTTCATTGGGCAGGCGAACGTTGCGGATACGCGCTGGTGGCTTATCCAAGCTAATGTAGTACCCAAGAGCTAGAATAGTCCTGTAATAAAAAAAGTAGGCATTATTGTTAAATGGTTGCCGAATTTTAATGATATTTATCACTACGCCATAAAATAGAGATTGACTTACTTGAGTGTTTGTACGGCTAGTTGAATGTCGTATCTTTTCTCGGCAGCAGGTAGCCTCTCAAACGGCACCAAACATGGGTGAATTTTATGCAAATCTTCACGTTGGTCACCGTACATCCATCCTGCTTCAATCTAAAATAGTTCATTTAAAAATAAATGGTTGGATACAAATTTCTTAACAGTAATTTCTAAACAGACATACCCTGTCCGTTTATGATAATTGTTTATTAGTTTACCTTGTTCATAGCCCACATTTCGTGAATATTCTCCGCAAGCTTGTCTCTGATTTGCTCGACGTAGCCTGGTAGAACAACCTAATAAAATACCATAAAATTAAACAGAATTCAAAAATTTATGGAGGTGTCCCATCCAAGATTTGTGCTTTTAACAGCAACACCTATTGTACTTAACCTATCTACTTAAAATATTTACAAGACTGTAAGGAACGTATGTTCTTTACTAAAAGTGGAAGTACTTCCGCCGAGCTAGGTGTTATCTGCTCGGGGGCCAAGGCCCAACTACCATTCTTGGTTTGTTGTATATATACTTAGTGGCGACGAAAACTCTGATATCGCGATGTAGGATATCGATGTCACGCATTACGTATGGAGCGTTGTTTACTACGCCAATTCTGCTGACGCTGTATTTGTATCGACTTGTAGGTCATGTCGTAGGTCGGCACAGTACTCCCCCCCTTTGGAGTCCAAGCACGTGCCCGATGCGTGTAGTTGCAGGGAGGCAGCTGCTGCTACGCCGGTGTGGACCAATGACTCGGTCGTAGGGCTGCGATGGCCTGCTTCATTACACGGGCCCGGAACCAGGTGGCTTTGTCAGCTGAGGTGGTCCGGTGCTCTTGTCGTGGCTAAGCTGGCTGTTGAGGGTATGGAGACATGGCCTGATGCGAAGGCTCCGTTCTTCAAAGGCTGCTGATGTTCAGCTCAGTCGGGGTCACCAATGTAAGCGTCAGCATAGACTTTGATCACTAGGTCACAGCTGACGCACATTCACATTAGTATATAAGCAATAATATAATTAATAAATACGCTCTTGATCACTAGACTACCTACTGGCTATCTTGGTCTCCCGAAAAAAAATATAAAGAATTCCCGTGACTATATGCCTCTTGAAATTTCAATCAGTGAGATCCGCTTCTGGAAGGCCGATTGAAATGTGCAATCACGAGAATCACGTCGGGGTCACCAATGTAAGGAACGTATGTTCTTTACTAAAAGTGGAAGTACTTCCGCCGAGCTAGGTGTTATCTGCTCGTGGACCAAGGCCCAACTACCATTCTTGGTTTGTTGTATATATACTTAGTGGCGACGAAAACTCTAATATCGCGATGTAGGATATCGATGTCACGCATTACGTATGGAGCGTTGTTTACTACGCCAATTCTGCTGACGCTGTATTTGTATCGACTTGTAGGTCATGTCGTAGGTCGGCACAATACAATAAATATTTAAGAGGGACTCTTTTACAACAAACGTGATTTTGACCCAACATGTTTGACATATAGTGTTAAGATGTTTAATTAGTCAATAGTAGGGAATCTATCGCGAAAAACACTGACTCATACTAATGTTTTCATAAAAGTAAAGTATATTTGCTCCTCCTACTCTAATGGTAAGCATGAGAGGATCCCACATGGCGATAACAACGGATTTGATACCGTAATATCCTATCCGTTAGCATCGCCATACTGGCCCGCAAGATGTTTCTTACCGCTTCTTTTAAGGAATCCATGTCTATGGAAGGAGGACATATATGAGCCGGCAACGAGCCTCTTCTCAATGATGCGGCAAAGATATGAATGTCCAAACATTTTGGTACGCGATGGATTTTTTTCCACGGTGAAGCGATGACATTGTTGTTTAATTTACCTGTAAAGTATCAACAGGCGTGGGCACGAACGCTGTATCGTCTTGGACAAGCGGGGGGCCCGCTAGCGCCCTCTTAGCTAAGTTGCCGAAGTAGAAGCACGGTTCCAGGCTGAGGATTTGCTGAGGAAGTAGCGACTCCACCAGTGGGGAGTAGCCTTCGGGAGCCGCATATCGCAAGCGACCATGTTCACCGCCGAGAAGGAAGCGGCAACTGTTGAAAAAGGTTGATGAATAGATTAGTGCATATGATACGTCAATGATATAATATAAAATAAATAAACATATATTTCAGCACATCACATATAGTGTCCCGTTGAAACGTCTCAATGTTATAAGTTAGACAGAAAGATCCGATTTAAAATGTGAAATCAATTTGCGCAAACGCGAACTATTTGGTTTTAGTAGAGATTTATAGTTATGCTATTTGGATTCTGTAATTTGTTACTAAGTATTTTTAATCAAATATTATGTAAATATTTTTAATAAATGATTTTTTTTTCAAAATATCAGAATATTCCTCTGAAACAAAGGTTAGAAACTGAAACACATATACCATTGAAATCAGCTATACATAATATCATGTTTCAGAACGTTGACTACCAAACAAATCATAGGTATATTATTTAAAAAGTAGCGAGCTTAAATGATGACAATTTTTTTTATAGTAACTTATTGATTTATAACTCACCTGAGTTTACTCGAGCAACTCATGACTGGAAAGAACATTCCCTCCAAGTTAAAGTTGGTGAACGATCCAGTGACCCTTACACCGTTAAACATAAAGTTTATAATCGGCACCGTCAAGTCAAGCGCACAGCCGATCACATCGCCTGTAACAAATATAAAAATAATATTTATACAATATTGTATATCGACAGTGAAGTACCAATACCTCCTAACTTCATTTTTATGATAAAATGTTTTATTTGATTGAAAATGATAAGTAGTCTTAAGTGTTTTAAGACACTCAAAGTTAGTTATGGCTGGCTACTCGCGTAAATGGACCGGAGAACTGTTACAATTCAGCAGGCCTAGGGCCAGATTCTGCAAGCTCGAAAATGAAACAACCCTTCACCTCCTTTGTGACTGTGAATCTTTGATCCACAAACGAAACATCCACATGGGACAGCACATAGCTCAACCAGAGGAAATAAACATTCTGAAAGCCAGGAGAATACTAGTGGCGAGTTAAAATAGACTTGATAGGTCGCAGTGACTTCAGTTCACTAAAACTGTACAGTCCCAAGTATCTTAATAACAATAATGGATGACTTCATAGATTGTGCAAATGGCTCCATTTTTAGGGTTACGTAGTCAAATGACGAAAAACGGAAGCCTAATGGGTTCTGGTTTGTCTGTCTGTACATATGTCACAGCCAGTTTTTTCCGAAACTATTAGACATTACTGTTGAAACTTGGTTTAAACCAAGTTGTTTTTGTGTAAGATGTATTCTGTGAATGGCATGAAAATATTTCACAAAAATATAACAAAAAAACAAACATTTTAGGGGCGCCCCTTACTTAAAACTGAAATAATAAAAAAATTGTCATGCAAACTTTCATTGAAGATTTGAACGAAATCTAGTGAGTAGTTTTTTTTAATAAATCATAAATCGCAATTTACCTTTAATTCAATCACCTCCAATATAAACTTTTATATTTTGTTACTATCTGCTACGGATATTTTGATATCAAATCCGTTGTCATCGCGATGTGGGTTCCTCTCTTGCTTACCATCAGGCTGGGAGGAGCCAATATACTGCGCTACTATAAAAAAAAAATGCGCGAGTCCGACTCGCACTTGACCGGTTTTTTGTTGTAACTGTTACTCACTCTTCCGTATATAAGGCTCTTCAGCGTGAGTCCTGTTGACGGGCGTCTTCCGGCCGCCCGCCCACAGGAACGCACCATCGAAACCGAAGGAGTAAAGGTCGTCTCCCACACCATTGCCTCCCCACTTCTCACCCCCACCAGGATATGGGACATACCTGGAAGAACAAGAGTCATTCATTTGTTTATAGATTGAGAGAGAGAAGCTGATATTTCACAGATTATTTTTAATTTATTTATCTTATTTCGATCACTTATATCTTTTTTTTTATATTGTACTTCAAGATTGACCTCATCCCACCTGATGTTAAGTGGTAATGAGGTCCTATCTTAAGGGTGACAAATACAGCATAATAAATCTGTTACTGGACTTGTCACCCCTACCTTGAAGGCTTGACCCCTGCTACTAATGTAGCACCTCCCAAGAGCTCTGGAAACCTTAATCACACGCAGGAACACAACAACACAGAAGTGATTGCTATTTGGCTGCGGTCTTCTGTAAGGTGGAGGTATTTCACCAGTCGGGCTGCTCCAGTTCGAGCGATATATCGCAATGCCTTACCTCTTTTCATTGCTATGCCCTACCGCTCTTTTATAAAAAATAAAATACAAAAGAGCTGAAATAACTAAGTTAGTATGAAGTTCATCTCACCCAGCAGTGTTGGCCCATCCGATTCGCAGGTGAGGCATCATGTGCGTGGTCTTCTCTATGTGGTCCATCGTCACTTCAAAGTACCATTTCTGGTACACCGCTGATCCTTCTACGCGTCCCACGAAGATATTCGGTCGAACGCTGAAAACAAGCAAGAGTATTACGCACATAGTACGCTCCAAATTATTATTATTTATTTATTAAACAAACAGTGGTTTACAAAAGTTGACAGTAGTCCCACAAAACTATTTAGATAGTTTGTCTGTGGGATCATGAGTCTGTAACTTAATAAATAAAAACTTATGTTGCTAAACTTAGTTAGCTAAAAAATATATCCATATCCTTCCATACTAATATTATAAATAAGTACGAAAGTAGCTCCGTCTGTTTGTTAGTTTGTTTGTCCGGCTTTCACGCCTTTACCACTAAATTAATTTTGGTAAAATTAGGTATCGGTATACCTCTACAACGGACATAAGGTACTTTTTGTTTTGAAAATAACGGGGAATGGGGGTAATACCGCCCTTGAAAGTTTATATGGGACAATGTTTACTTTTTAAGTTATAGATAAGAAATTTGGCACAAACATAACTCGAAACTTGGATTAAAATGGGGACTTATTTTTGTTACAAATTTAAGGGGAGATAGGGGTAGAACCGACCCGACATACCCGAATTACATGATACTTTATATCACAAAATATATACGGTCGAATTGAGAACCTCCTCCTTTTTTGAAGTCGGTTAAAAATAACAGTTAGTTAACTATATTTACCTCGACACGTGATCTACAAGCGCAGTCTGCAGCAACAAATTCTTTCCGGGCAGCAAGTAGTCACAAATGTTGTTCTGTGAAGACCTCACGGCGACTCCATTACCGACGCACAGAGAGCAAAGTACGTCCAACACTTTGGGATCACGACCATGCTTCTCCAGTAGAGATATGATGACTTTTATATGTTCGTCCTGGGCAACAAAAATATTTATTTATTATTTTATCGCACAAAAAAAGTACAAAAAGAAGACTTAACTCTAAGAGCATTATCTTCCTTTTATGTCTTCATTCCTGTATATGCTCCACCACAATTAAAACTAAATTTGAAAGGGCCGTTAGACCGGTGTCAAATTTTGAAAATGTATGCATTTTCACTTGACATCTTTTAGTTAGAACGTAGTTATAGATAAATTTATGAATTGACGAAACTGAAACTATATAAAGTTGTTTTTAAATAATAATCTCATTCCTTTATATACAAAGTTATAGAATTAAAAGAAGAATTTACTATCTTTTCTCAAATAATACTAAACCTGAACCTGCGAGAATACGGCAAGCAACTTATCAAGTACCTAGTTTTGTTTGGACAATCAGAACTTAGTAAAATTCAGGCCTGATTATTAAATAGACTAGTTCTTTAGTTTGTCTCAATTTTTAATGGCTTAGTTGCTTTCTCATTAAAATAATCAATACTAATATTATAAGTGCGAAAGTAACTCTGTCTGTCTGTATGTCTGTCCGGCTTTCAGCCAAAATCACTGAACTGCTTTTAGATGAAATATTAAATTGGTATTGGTATAAGCTTTAGAAGGGACAGGGGCTACTTTTTGTCTTGAAAATAAAAGTTTATATAGGACGATGTTTATTTTTTAAGCTAGAGATATGATATTTGCCACATTAGTGCGAAACTTTAAATATTGGAGGAGATAGGGGTAAAACCGACCATGTAGTCCGCGCGAACGCAGTCGTGGGCATAGTTAGCTGTTTAGATACTTGTTTTCTTTTATTGCATGTAAGTAGCTCGACCTCAAAGTTGACTACTCACCCTCATCATGTTCAGAGCCTCGGGCGAGTCAATAAGAACGCAGTGAAGTACATCCAACATGCCGGTGCCCTCACCCGAAGCCTGGGAGCCCAGCCTCGAGAACAGCCAGTTGAGACGGTTCGAGTTGGCGAATTGAGCACAGTTAGTGTGGTTACCCTTGATGATAGCCGCTGTGGAAGGAGAAAATTATTATATTTTCTAATTTAAACACATTCCAATTTATTTACACTACATACAATTGTCTACTTGACAGTTTTAGAAAAAGTATTGTAAAATGTGCGTTTGTTCATTTTATATCACAATCAATTCGATTTAACTGGAAAAAATGTAAATTTAAAACAATGACCTGAGAAAAATAAGATTTTATGTAACATATTTAAAAAGTGCGCGAAAACGCCAAGTCACGTGACTGTTAAAGTTGTGACGTCCACGTTCTAAATACCAAACCGATAGGGGTTCAAACGACTTTATTTTATGAAAATATCAAATTTTAAATAAAAGGAAAATGTAATTACAAGTTGTTTAAGCACTAGTGTTACAGAAATCAGAATAAACGACGGTACCACAACACCCGCCCATAATACCTATAGAAAATTTCGTTTCCCTTATTGACCCGACCGGAGATCGAACCTGGGATCTCAAAGATGGCGCGACGCCAAAGTCCGGCCCACTCGCCTCTCGGTTACGACCTTCGTAGCCACTTCGTACCACTGAACCAATTTTGATGGTTCAGTGGTAATTAAGTCCCGACCGGGAATCGAACCCGGAACCTCAGAGGTGGCGCCAAACTCCTGTCCTCTCTCCTCTCGTCGTCAAGAATGCGTCGTGTGTGATGAAATAAAAATATCACAATGAACTCACCTAACAGCTGGTACAAATAACCAGATATCATATCCCAGCTCTGTCCCGACTCGTCCCCAGCTAGGAACCCGGCCAGGAACCCTTGGGATGTGATGACGTTAATCTTGTCGATGGCTTCGAGGATCAGGTTGAGAATGCCCTCCTCTTGGAACAGGTCCTGTCGGTTGCGGAGGGCACGGAACTTGTTCTGTTTCTCTTCGTGTTCTGAAAAAGTGAGGATTGTTTTAAGGGCGCATATTCACAAAGGTAATGCTGGTTTTACTTTTCACTGGTTTCGTCTACTTGCGTTAAACGATCATTGTTGATGGCTTTTTATTTTTTTAGTGCCACGCATCTAAGTCTTGCCTCTAAAATGCCAACGTTTGAGATTGACATAAAATCCAAATCATTTTCACTTAATGATGAAATAAAGTATTTTTTTGTGTTTTATGACTGAAATTAGCAACCATTTAAGACTTATTATTAATTGGCCATAACACGAAATCCGGTTTCAACGGCAGTCTATTGAACATTATCAAAGACTGGTTCGTCTAAAAATAATTCTATATGTAGGTATATATATTTTTTATCTCTTGAAACCGAGTTGGAAGAGCAGAACGTGCAATACGTAAAGGTCGTGACTTTGAATCCAACACCACAATGGTATATGGTTTTATTACAATTTCTTTCAAATATTTAAATTTAGCTAATGCGGTGTGGAGCACTATAAAAGATGTAAGAATCTATTCTTCACATATTCACATGTATATGTCGCAGTCATCTGGTTGAAACAGCTATTTGATTGAACCACTAGCGTGTTTATTAAATGACTTTTAATTGAATGACTAGGCCGAACGTTGAATGAATAAGACTGACTGAACGTCCAACAAGTTAGCGGATTGTAACATAGCCCTTTGAACATAGCGGACGTAATCAGTCAGGTGATTGTAATTTAGTTCATTTTTTTTCCACTGCGGCGTTAGTGCTCATCAAAACAAAGATGGCGTCAAACAGCTGGTACAGATATAATCGAATAGCACTGTGTTGATAATTTTTAGAGTGAAATTGAGATATAAAGTGACTTATTCGTAAAAAAATATTTCTTTAGCTTAATTGTCTTAAGACTTAAAATTGTTAAAACATATTAAAAAATCTTATTAAGGTGTGTTACGTCATTTAAGTCAACTATATCCCATTCAACGACTATGCTAAATGACGTTCAGTCAAGAAGTTGAACGTTACATTAAACAATTTAACGAGTTGTCCTTTAGTCATTCAATTAAACGTCGTCATTCAATGAACGCGCTAGTGATCCAATCAAATAGCTGATTAAACCAGATGACTGCGACATATACATCGTATTAGAACACGATGCATGCGTAATTCGGAAACATTTATATCGTGTTATAATCGTGTTACCCGAAAATAAAAATTGTTGTATCCATTATACAGTTCTACTATGCTTACCCATATCCTCATCAGGCTGCGCAAAGTAGTTGATCAAGTCCTCTAGGCACATGACCATCTCGCCAAGGTTCACCGAAGCGAAGAACATAGAGTGACGTCTGTTCTCTTGCAGCGTTTCAAGGCCACTGTTGAAGGGTTTTATAAAATAAAATACTACATACCTATTAGATTTTTTAATTAACAAGCCTAGTTATTGTATACATACGACACATGAGTATAATAACTTGATAAGCTATTAACAGTATTTCACTGCAAACAGTTTATTAAAGTACTAATAATTTTGAAAGTCAGAGAACTTTCATACAAACTTCCACTCCGTTTTACTCTTTAAGAAAAGATTTTCGAAAAAAAAATTTTCATGTGCTCGTGATATGCTATTCGAATAATATTTAGTATAAAAGTTGGTCATTGAAAGACCAACTTTAATACTAAATAATAAATAAATAAATGCGCCAGTCACAGAATCACACCAATCACCTGGTCTCAAACTAAGGTTTTCCCTGGGGGCGTCATTCCAGCACACCCAGACCCAAGTCAATTGAGAAAAGTTGGTTTTCCAAATTGACCTGACCGGGAATCGAACCCGGGACCTTACGCGCTTTGGGCGCCTACATTAGCCACTGCGCCACCGAGGTCGTCAAGTATTATTCAAATATTATTCGAATAGCTTCAAAGCGGACCAAGTTTCTTAGGGGGTGAATTTACAAAAAATCTTCCTTAGAACTCCCCTACACTATATAAATAACCCTTATAGTTTAGGCCCTGGATTGATAGCTAAGCCAGTCAGTCAGCTTCCGCTTATATTCAGATGTCAGGAGTAAGTAAGAAGTTTTTTAACACGCTTTTATTAGCTCCACTTGTAAATAACTATGTAGGTATGTAAGAAACTCTTGGAATCATAATTTAACTCACTTCCCGGTCTTCGGTAAAAAACGTCATTACAAATTAAATATGGCGGCCTTCCCAAAATGGCGAATGGGCTGTTAGAAATTCACCCCCATGATTATGGGTATCAAATGAAAGCGTTTGCTGTCAGGACTAGGAAAAAAAATAGTCACGTGCCTTAAAGCGTGTTCCTTAGTTCTTTAAACTAAAATTTTTATTTGGTTTCGTCTGTCGTTGCAAACTTACTTGATAAACTTGGTGAAGAGCGACGAACACTTCCTGATGACCCTAGCTGTTCTGGACTCCTCCTCTTGAGACCTGGAGAAGTCGAGGCCGTCATCCATTTTGCCTTCCTCATGGAGAATCGCTTGCTTCTCTTCCACTTTACCCACGCCTTTCTTCTTCGTCTCGTATGACTGGAAAAAGAAGTTAAAAGCTTTGATAAAAGATTTTGCAGATATAAAGTTCTATGACAAATGCAAACAAATTATTGTGATATAAATTTGGTGTTGATGTGTAAAGTTTAATAGTGAGTGATGCATAAAATGATCTATGAAGTGGATCGTATTCAAACGCGGATCTAATGTCAAACCATGTCAAACCATTGATACCAATCAATAAATTTATCGATCTCGCTTTTTTAACAGTTTTTTAAGGTGCGATATAAATGTACAGTAATTAAAAGTTAACGGGTCAAAACGAGACAACATTTTTAGTAGTTAGAACCACAAGAGCCGGCTAACGATGTCATCGCTTCACCGTGGAAAATATTCCATCGCGAACCAAAAAGATTGGTATCACTTATTTTTGCCGCACCACACCTAAAGAAGTGGAACGCGTTGCCGGCTCATGTGTTTCCTCCTTCCTTTGATATGGATTCCTTCAAAAAGAACGTGAATTAACATCTTGCCAGTATGGCGGATCTAACGAATATGATATTACGGTATCAAATCCGTAGTCATCGCGGTGTAGGTTTCTCTCCTGCTTACTATCAGGCTAGGAGGAGCCAATATACCGTGTTTATATAAAAAAACCGCGATAGTCTTCAATTCCATATATGTACAGCAATCGTGTACTTGTATCATTGCGCTCACCTTATAAGACAACCATAAGCCAGTCTCTGAATGCTGCACGATGACTGTGGAGTCACCATATTTGATGATGGGCGCACCGATTACCTCCAGATCTTTGTCTTCAAGCACTACTTTCTGGTCATCTTTCTCTTGCCTGAGGCAGAAGGCGCATGACGCTGTGGTTGCCTCTTCCCTAAAAATACATAAATTGGGGTAATGTCATACTGAATTGATCGCAAAGTAAGATTTATCCATTTTCTGTGGAAACCACAAATGGCCATTAACACTAATCGAGTAATACTCGAGCAAGGACAACTGCATTTAATTTTCATTAATTCAAGTGTCATAATTTTCTAATTTAGCGCTTTCTCGCTATTTTACCCACTTTCACACCAGGTAGTTCAATGCGGGGTCGTGACTGCTGAGAAAGTAGCACTTCCAACCTTGGTTTTAATAACGATTTCTACTTACACCAAGCTCTTGCAGTTATATAAAAAACAATGATTCTATTAAGTCTAGCACCATTTCAGTTCGATAAATAAATAAACAATGATACAGTGCATCAGTTCAGTTCAGTCGGGGGGTGTTTCACGTCACTTTTTCACAAAAACTGGGCGAAAAAGTAAAAAGAAGTGACGTCGCGAACGCAATTTTTCTAAGTAAATTTTGAGGTCTTACATATTTTGGTTATCTCACTGTTGGATCAAACAGAAGTCTTTGGTCTTCTTCCCTATTAAGACTTACCAGATCCTTGCTTTCAGAACAAGGCATTAGCATCTTTATTATAGTATGCATAGCCTGACAGCACTCTCTCCCTAAGATACTAAAGAGCATTTTCGCTTGGACCAGCATTATTCATTAGTTACTTACCTGCTGACCAGATACAGCTCATTCTGGTCGTTGACCCCGAGGTACCGGCCGGTGGTGATGTGTCTAATCCGCATGGGGTGGTACCAGTTGATGAACCCGCCCGCCCATTTGGTGCGCGCCAGCTCTAGCCGCCAGAGCGAGCGGGCCTGAGACATCACAGAACCACCTTCGTAGACCACGATGCTGGGGACAAAGATGATAAAGACTTAAATCACATAGTAATTTGACGACCTCCGTAGCCGTTTAAACGTCTTCTGCTTCTTTTTTCTGTCAGAATGTTAACGCATTTTTTACTTACTTGAGTCCGCCATCTTTGGTCCAAGTACTGGGTATAGTGAGACATTCATCACCGCCATGGAAGAATCTCAACACGTCTCCACCAAATACGTAGCCGACGTACTACATGAAAAAAAAACATTAAAATATAAACAAATAATATCAAAATAAAACATTTCCTTCTCAAGTCCATTTTGATTGATTTATTTTACAATTGCCAAACATGTATTGGAGCTCTCTTTGTAATGAAAACTCTAACATTTCTTGCAGACATTTTCACCATAGTTACAGATTCTGAACCGAAGGTGGCTTCTTTGATTTACATAGACGACGATATGATTGTATGTAATTGTGTTAAAATGTATTAATTACATCAAATAAGTCACATCTACAACGCCATCTATAAGCTCACTTAGTACACAAAATAGATAAGAAGATTGTCTATGTCATGAACTTGTCGTTGTCTGTTATTCAAAGATTGGTCACTTTTAGTTATAAAATGATCTCTGCGTTTTATTCAATAGCATGAATAAAAATATTTATCTGATTCTGAGTGACCCGAGTTATGGACTCATGCCCGGTTCTAATATTTTACGATTGGTAATGTGTCAAAAATGATGAATATCCGTTTTTATACGAGTCGTTAATATAAAATTAAATTTTAATTTCAAATTTACGTTCCTTCGTCAGCTGCTGTCATCAGTCATCTGTCGGTCGTTTTTAGCTTACGCTTCGTATAATTTATTACAATCCGTAACTAGAACGGATCGTTGTTCAAATATTGGAACCTGGCATCAGTCGACCTCACCTCACCTTATTTTAAACATAAAACATAGTTCTGGCTAATACTGACCTTCATACGCGAGATACCGGTCCCGTACGGTTGCACCGACCAGTGTGTCACGTGGAATGAAGCATTCACTATCGATACTTCGTTCTCTTTTGTTGTGTGCTGAAATAAAAAAAACATGCAGCCTATTACCATTCATTCTAATATGCAAATGATATAGAGCCACATAGAGAATGTTCCCAAACTATATGACAGTTTAGGTGGGTTGAGGTAGGTCTGAGACCTTCGAGCTAATGTTTTGTTAACATGTATACTTTTATGTATCTGCAAAATATGCGCTCAAGTTATATTTTTTAAGACTTTTTGTAAAAAAAAACATGTTTTTTTTACATTCTTGCCTGGAGACCGGGTATGCCCCTTTTTTAAGGGTAGAAAAGGCATTGGTGCACCGTACAACTATGTCGAAGAAGGCAGCGGCGTGTGGGACTCCCCCGCTTGTAAAAGAGCAGTGATTACCCTCTAAAAACACCCCGTACTTATTATGTCCTAGTGACGGTGTCGTGGGAATTACAAGAGTATAGTGGCCTCGGTGTGAGAATTAATTGTATGCTTAAGAGGTAAGGTGTTGCTTGGTCAATCGACTTCATGGTTGATTTTTGTTAACATTAATAATTAAAAAACAAAATAAACAGGCCATGGAATCCTTGGTCACCAGGAAAATAATTCACCATGGATTTTTTTACTTACCAAGTATCTCTCTGTAGCAACTGACACCAAAATCAAGTCATCTCCCACTCTCACTTTCTCACCCTCAGATCTGCGGAAGAATATTAAATCTCAAGTTATTTTGTTCCAAGAGCAAATTAAGGTTATCCTAATGGACTGTATTTACAAGTTTATTAAATAGTTTCTATATGTTTCCATTACCACGTTAGCTTTATGCAGTACATGGCAAATCATAGAATATCGTACAAGTTCAATTATGTTTAAATGATCACTAAAAAACAAGTAATCAAACAATCTCAAAATGGCTACCATGTTCAAAACAATCTCAAAATGGCTACCATGTTACATTATAGAGCAATAAATAATTGAGTATTGAGTATTGAGTATTGAGTAAATGGATATACAATTTATGTCTATGCGCATAGACACTTCTTTAACCGATATCTAGACAATATAAAAGACAGATATATATTTCAGCGTATCAGGAACCGGTGTTAGCCCATTCCGTGCCAGATCCAAGTCAATTTGTTGGTACCTTTGCTTGCTAGCAGGATGCAAAGTCCACCAACAGGCTTCCCCCTGTGAATGCTCCTGAAGACCCACGTCGAATGCCAACTTGTCTTGTGATGATGATGTGGATAAGCAGGCCAGGTACTGTGTAGTGAAATATATATTTGTTACTAAAATTGCACTTTTAATAATATAATATTTATTCTAAAAAAATCTCGGCATATGTATTGTTGGTATATACTAACCTTAATTAGCAATTTTATGCTCCAAACAATATTACCTTTGACTGTAATCTGCCTTGTATGTTATCCTACTTATATTATAAGAGCAATTTTTGTAAGTCAAATGGTTTTATGAACGATACCTATAGGTACGACTATACAAAAAAATCGACTATAAAAAATATCGACTCTATCGTACAGTATACCCACGTCCTTCGTCCCATCACTACGTTAATTTTTGGCGATACGTTATACGCGTAACACTTTGTTTGATTTTTCTTTTAATGTATTTTTATTTATAGAGTAAAACATAATGGTTGGGATTTATTTAATTGACTACTTTAATTCCGTAAATAAATTAATATATTACAAAATGGTGCAGCTACAAAGTCGTAATTTTAAAAAGTGTTAACTTTCAAGTGTGAAACGTAACTAGAAGTAACTATCATACACACTATCATGCTACAGCGCAAATGGAAAAGTTAATATTTTATTTTGTTAACCCTTTCGCTGTCACTTTGGTTTAATAAACTTACCATATCACTGTTGAGATGTCGCAAAAGAATAGCATTGCCGTAAAGTAAGGTTCTATGTCCAGATCCAGTGCCTTTGCCCTGTAACAGAATAAATGGCACAAAGTTTGTATCATATGAAGTTTTTCATTTTATTATTATATTATTTTAGAGGAATAGGAATAAAGTTTTTAATTAAGGATTATTTAAAACGATACTTTTACATAACAACTAAACAATAAATATTATACAAAAGCTTAAATTTTAACTTTAAAGTGTAAAATTTAATTTCAACAATGATAAACTCGAGAATCTTAAGCATTCAATATAAGATATCTACATAATAATAAAATCTAGTTTATAAAAAGTTTAAACATACGTTACATTTACATGACTAAAGTAAATTTAAAATTGTTTTTTAATATATTTTTAAAGTACTTAAGAATCTATTAAGAATTTATCTATTACTTAAACGTCCCTATAGGAAACGAATACATACCGACGCATAAAATATAAATTAATCAACCATAATTCAATCAAAATATTTAATAAATGAAACTAAGTATGTGTGATGATTATGTTAAGAAAATATATGAGAGTTCTACTGAGGGTTATAAAAAGATCATATATTTTCCACAGTGCAAAAATTATAAAATCCAATTCATTTAATTATTTTTACAACATCTGTGAAAAATATATTGGTATCAAAAATACATGCACTTTATTAAAATCTGAATTTCCGCAAAATATTAGGCATTTTTGTGGCAATAAAAGAAAATAATAATTATAGGTAAAGACTGTGTAATAGTAACCAAATATTTCCAATGTTAATAAATCCGACTTAAAAGCCCAAACTTAGCCAATTTCGTGATATAATTTAGTGAATGATAAATGGCATGCATTTTACCGAATTCCCAAGTATACTCACTAAATTTTCTTTTCCCTGGAAAATTACGAGTAATGCTTAAGAGGGTTCTATTATTCACAAAAGGAAATATAATTGTTAAGCACAAAACGTGTAGAAACATAAACATTTGCATCTTAAAACTTTTAAAGACATAATTTTAGATCAAGGTATCACTCATGTATTGCATTTTTTTTAACATTTTGTATGCCAATACAATCGGTCTCGGGTACCTACTTCTTTTAGAAACTGATACAGTCGCTAAAAGCTTGTATAATATTTAGTCGAACTAGGGGCGTAGCATAGAAAAGGGAGAGGTCACCGACCCCAAACCCCGCGTAGCAAGAGTGACAATAATTGTAAATTTGCACTCGCCATCCCCTAGATCAGGGCTTTCCAGACTAGATATGATCCCGGATCAATTCATATTGATTAGATTGGAGAGGCACCCAAAAAAAGCGTTTAAAACACAACTACGCTGAATTAGACGCTTAAGACGAGTCGGAACTCACAAAATACTAGAACAATATTAAATTACACACCACGGGCCGTGCACGAGTAGATAGTCTAAGGACCATATAGGTACAGACCACGTGCCGGGATTTGGACAGCTCTGCCCTAGATACAATCTCGTCCTCTTAGATCCAGTAGCATTTGTGCGACTTTAGTGGCTATGGCTATGGCTATCATAAATATTATTATCAATTTGTTTTTAAGTTTGATCTAACTGTTGGACCAAACAATTATTTTAGTAATCTACCCTATTAAATATTTAAGAGGACTTATCTTCAAACAGCAACCCAACCAAGTAAGTTTAAACGAAATCACTTCGGTAATGGACAAGTACTTTTTTCTTTTAGCGAAATAGTTTAGAATAGTAACCGATTTTGGTTAAGGAAAAATAAACGTAAAATGTTTGATGAGGTTGGGATGTCTAGTTGATCTAAAGTAAACTACATTGAGAAATCTTGTTCTTTGCGCTGCTTTTATAAATAACTAGCGGACCCGATAGAATTCGTCCCGTCAAAAAGATTTGAAATGTGGCTTGACACTAAATTTAAAAAGGGTTGTCTTAGAGTTTTCCCGGCAATTATTCCAATTCTTCCAACCGTAAAAACAATCCTTGGACTTAAACGAACATTAAAAAAAAATAATTGTCAAAATTGGTCTAAGCGTTGTTAAGTATGCGCTTACCAACACATTTTGCAATTCATTTTTATATAATAAATTGAATACGGTTCGGGTTTTTTTTAGTTCATTTCTTGAAATCGGAACCTATAATTTGAAATACTGGTCCATTTATGGAGAAATATCAAACTACACAATTATAAGCAGTGCAAGAAGAATTTACATTAGATTGCATTGTTTGGCGTAGAAAGGCTTAAACCTTTCAAACCCTTTTTTTTTAAATAAAATTTTTACAGTTTAAAGACAATAAATGAGCGATACAAAAAGGTAACATAAATAATCAAGTTTTAGTTTTAATTGAAGATTAAATTTATTATTCGACAGGTGAACAAGATATATCGGAGGTGTCCAACTGTTAATCAATAAGGTACAACATGTAAAGTGGAATATACATTGGACGTTGTATAGGGCGGGTACTCACTGTTTCCGAACCGGCCGCTGTCACTAACTCTTGGAGAGCGCGGACTGAGAGAGCCTGAAAAAAAACAAAAAAACCTTTAAGTAACCAATACTTAAAATATAAATTAGAATGTGCGTGTTTTTGTTCTTTTGGCCTGATGAAACGAATGTATCTAGTAGTACTAGTTAATGAAATCTCCTGATATACTTCAATATATACACTAAAATGGATAGGAAAATTTAGAAATTATAACAGCCAAATTATAGGTACATATAATAAATATTATACATACAATAACTATATATACAAACTAAACTATATATTAACAAATATAAACATAATACAAAAAATAAAAATCTTCTAAAATGGAGACTTGTGGGATCGATCCCATTAGTTTGTATTAATAAGTTAGTGTTTTAAAATTGTTTTTATTTTGAGTATATTTATAAATATTGGAGAACATCACATAAATTGCCCTTATTCTATGGAAAGTAGCTAAAGCACTTATGTTACAGAAATCAGAAACAACGACGGTACCACAACATCCAGACCCGAGACAATATAGAAATGTACGTTTTCCATATTGACCCGATCGGGGATCGAACCCGGGACCTAAGAGATGGCGCTCGCCAAAGTCAGGCCCGCTCGCCTCTCGGCTACGGAGGTAGTCTAAAATCAAATAAATATAAATATCTAGTAGCAGTGTCTTTCAATCTGTGAGTATCGACCTACGGTGGTCGCCAAGTCTCGTTAATGGGCTTGTGTCGGCGCCGAAAGTAATTGGTTAGTTAATTACTTCGAAATCCGTGCCGTTCGTATCCGCATGGGAAAATTAGGTAATTTTTACACCTCGGGTTACATCAGTGGAGTTTCTGTATGTGTATCTTATATTTTTAATTAAATATATTTTATTAAATAAAAATGAAACAAATAGCCTATGTCATTCCGAAAAAGTGTACTTTTCTAACAGAGAAGTACCTGTCGGTATCATATTTAAATCAGTACCATATTTTACTACCTAGTAAACAATCAAATGTCTCCTCATAATGGTATTAATAAAGATTAATAAATACTCGCATCTTTTTTAT
Organism: Glyphodes pyloalis; assembly: GCA_037074685.1. Classification (NCBI taxonomy): domain Eukaryota; kingdom Metazoa; phylum Arthropoda; class Insecta; order Lepidoptera; family Crambidae; genus Glyphodes; species Glyphodes pyloalis. The sequence continues at coordinate 7,442,952 of JAYKKO010000020.1, forward strand.
TGATCCATCGGGGTAATGGCTGATTTTGGGTTCGATTCACACCCGTATAAACATTCGTGTTTTTGATATTTATGTAGTACAAATGATGAGTTATACTTGTAGAAGGATATTTTACATACTTAATCAAATACTAATTGAATTAGAATTCATAATCTTACAATAATAGTTGAGATTCCTTATTGATTGCTTAGAACGCTATCATTTATGTTTCTTCTGCTTACAAAAATATTTAATTATGTATTGGTACAGTCAACCTTATTAGTTCATATACACCTCAATATCTTGTGACATTAAACGTCCGAGGGTCTGAGTAAGTTAAATAGACAGTTAACATAATGTGATAAGGTATTGAGTGATTCAGCAACTGAAGATTCTGATTATACCGATTTTACCTTGAAGAGATAGGTAACTATGTAATTTTGAGATACCTCTCAAATCTGGTACATCCATAACCTGTTCATAAAAAGATGTATGTGCCAGCCATCTTTAAAATATACATAGATGGCGATTTGTATTTTAGATACGTTTTAAACTATTATTTGAATTAGTTACATATGAATAAGAAAGTCGCTGGTCAATTACTAACGCTTGTTTTAAGAGAGGTAGGGCATAGCGATTTATCGCTCCAACTGGAGCAGCCCGACTGGTGAAATACCTCCACCTTACAGAAGACCGCAGCCAAATAACAATCACTCCGGTGTTGTTGTGTTCCTGCGTGTGAGTAAGGTTTCCAGAGCTCTTGGGAGGTGCTGCACTAGTAGCAGGGGTCAAGCCTTCGAGGTAAGGGCGACAAGTCTAGTAACAGTTTTACCATGCTATACTTTTTTCCCTTAAGCTAGGAACTCATTACCACTTAACATCAGGTGGAATGAGGTCAATCTTGAAGTGCAATATAAAAAAAAAAGTAATATGACACACTTATTTACCTATAACTAAACAAATACAAATTTATAGCCTTCGTTACTGTTTCAGGGCTATATTTAGCTAGTGATCGTTAATGACGTCGTCTCATTTTAACTAGGCCAAAACATCCAGGGTGACCGAAGTCTACTATCTATAGGTTCAGATATAATCGACCCACGCAAAAGGGACTGGCTAGCCAATTTAGATACTTGTGTATGCCTATCGGACAATTTCTTCATACATTTTCAACGAAAATATGTAAAAACGACGTTGTGAATTTTTCTTTTCAACAAAATCATGACGTGTGCGTTTCAAAATAACTTGCAGTCAAAACAATAAAAAATTTGCAGTCAAAACAATAAAAACAGTAAAATATTTATTTCATGTTATTTTTATGCTACGTTTATTCAATTTCTTTCCATAAACAAATATTGGACAACATCACATACATTGCTCTGATTCTGTGGTAAGTAGCTAAAGCACTTGTGTTACGGAAATCAGAAACAACGACGGTACCACAACACCCAGACCCGAGACAATACAGAAAAGTTTGTTTCCCATATTGACCCGACCGAGGATTGAACCCGGAACCTCAGAGATGACGCGACGCCAAAGTTCGGCACGCTCGCCTCTCGGCTACGGAGGTCGTCGAGATAAGATAGTACTCAAACTGTTGTATTGGCATGTATAATTTAGTATTAAGAAATGTATGTCTTAGTGGTGTTAGTAAATAAAAATAAAAACAAAATAAATAAATTAGAACGACGTTTTCGAAAACCCTTTTTTACGGCACTGATATCTCTAAATGATTTGTGAATGCTGTCCCATCTGCATATTATTATATGAGAGACACGGAAAGTTTTGCGTAAAAATAAGCGAAATAACTTTACGCATCACCATTTTTTCCGCCAAATCGCTTTTATACGGAGACCAGTACAATGACAACGGATGATCTCTCACACATTGAGTGTCCCTCTTAAAGTTCTAAATTATAATTTGACGATCTCGGTGGCACAGTGGCTAAGATAGGCGGCCAAAGCGCGAATGGTCCCAGGTTCAATTCCCGGTCAGGTCAATTTGGAAAACGAACTTTTCCATATTGATTTGGGTCTGGGTGTGCTGGGATGTCGCCCCTAGTTAGTATCCGCCATCTGGTGCTCATAGTACAAGGGAAAACCTTAGTTTGAAGCCAAGTGTGGTTGTCTGGCGCATTTATTTATTATTTTTTATAATGGTTGTCCTAATAATTATTGAGAAGGTGCGGTCTTCGTCCCAAGCGATACTCATATAACAAGAACATAATTACCAGGAGAGCATGATCCGAGTGGAAGTACACTTAAATTTGTATTTATCTCACCTGCTCGATGACAAAGACGCACTGCGACAAGTCCGGAGGTATGTTCTTATCGGCGATGTTCTCCAAGAAGCAGTGCCGGTTGCCGAAGCCCTCAGCAGCCAGGCAGACGCGCTCCCCTGTCGCCGTGCAGGAGAGACACACCATGTCTTCCTGTGGGAGAAAAAGGTAATGATTAATAAAAAAATAATAAACTAAAATGGGCGTGGGGGGAGGGGGGGGTTGGTACATTTGGTATAAGTCGTTTATTACGGCAAATTTTCGGATTGTGAACAGGGAGCTCTGGGAGTATGAATATGTTTATATATTACAACATTATACACTGGAGTGTATAATGTTGTTAGCTAGGCGTAAAATGCCGAAAGACATAAAATCTTTAGGCCAATTTATTTTACCGAATCTTTTTCGATCGGAGACACCACGCTTTACCGAACATCGTTTCGCCGAATCATAGAAATTTGTATAAGGTAACGTAAACTATAACGTAATAACGTAAACCAATACAAAGCACATTACATTAAGCTTTAAACGATGCACATCCTTTTAAAATTTTAAACATCGGTTTTAAAATGACTTGACCTAAACTTATGAAGAGAGTATTTTAGCAGTTTGTATTATCGCCTCATTAAAACGGCAAGAACGCGAAGTAAGGCCCTTGAAAAATTTGCATTAAGGTTGTTGGAACACATTAGGTACTTACCCACCTCAATATGGAGGGGTATTATGAGATTCCGCGAGGGCCTACGTAAAACCAAATTATAAAAGGGAAATGAAAAATGGACTTAAGATCTTGCATTTATAAAGCCGCATTTATACCTTCATAAGCTTTGATAGATGATCATTTTTATGCCATGTTTTAAAAAATTAACGGACACTTTCGACATATAATACGCTGCTATTATTATTGTTATCTTTTTTATTTGCGGAACTTGCGTTAGTCATTATTAATATCTTCACATTTATAGTTGTGTAATCTATGTAATAATATACAATATAATATATATTATATTGTAGATATATTTATTCATATTTAATTAAATTTCTCACATTTCACCTTGGTAAATTGTTTAACTCATTTCATTCTATCTCCACGTGACTGGCACCAACACACTTTTTACTTTTTTTTACTTCTTACCTACATCATACCTCTCGATTAACAAAATGTCTAATTTACGTAAGCCATGTTGTGGTATCCTGTTATTGGCTTAGATTTATGTATCATGTTTGGTTTTTTTATGTAAATTCATGGTATTGCTGTTGGATATCCTAATAAATAAATAAATAAAAAATACTATATAGCACTACAATCAAGCATTTTCTGCACTATAAAAATTACAACAGTAATAGAAGATGATGATGAATATAATTTGACTATACTGCACTGAACTTTATTTACTAGGATCATACTAGGAAGTGCAACAACGTCGTACGTTTGACAAACTAACTGTGTCTTAGTGCAAAATTAGTAATAAGTGTAGCATTCATTTGTAAAAAAAAACTACTGAGTTTCTTGCCGGTATCTTCTCTTTAGTTATAGGTTCCGAACCGGAGGTAGCTTCATTTGCTTTATATAGAGACTATTCATAAGTATTACTAACTAGCTGTTGCCCGCGACTTCGCCCGCGTTATTTCGGGATAAAAAGTATCCTATATGTTAATCTAGTATGTCATCTGTCTTCCTACCAAATTGTATCCAAATCCGTTCTGTAGTTTTTGCGTGAAAGAGTAACAAACATCCATACATCCATACTTACAAACTTTCGCCTTTATAATAGTAGTAGGATGTAATCTATGTGAATAAAAAAGATTTGACTTTGACTTTGATTAAAAATTTACTGACAAGTATTTTTCAATTGGATTGTTGATACCATACAACTTAGGTAATGTAAGTTACCTATCAATGATGCAAGAGAGAACTTTATTTTACATACTCGATGTATGTAATGCATGATGATTTTCAGGAAATTAAGAATTAAAATAATCCGTAACTATGTAATACTCAGTACATTAATAAGTAAAATTATGTTTGTCTTTCAGATCTAAAACTTGTTCGCAGTACCTATTTACTGTGAATTTCATCAAGTACAAGTAGTAAACTAATGTATTAGCCCAAATATTGTTCTACTGAAAGGCAAACTATCTGAAATACCATCATGGTTACACAACAAGTGCTGACATAATCATCACGTTTTCCAAATGATCTTTTAACACGAGCTTTTCTCAACCCGGGAATCAAACCCAGAACCCCTAGATCATAAATCAGTAAGTACTTAAACCACAAAGCAAAGTAAGCATTATGGATAAAACCATATTAGCTGTTTTCGGTTTTTTGCACGTTACATTGACAGACAAGAGTTACTTTTGCATTTATAATAATAGTAATTAGAATTGATACTTTATTTTATTAAATTGTATCCAAATCCGTTCAGTATTTTTAGCGAAAAAGAGTAAAAAAATCTATATTATAAATATTAATAGTCAGATTTCCCTAGTGTAAAATCGTATTACGTAGTGTAAGACAAACAAAATCCGGACAAATATGTTATTTATTCGCACAAACTCACACCTTTATAATATCAGTACAATATCTTCATGAAATAACCGACTCAATTACGTTATAGTTCATTAAATGAAGTCGTGTTCCGTCAAACATATACGACCCTCGCCGGCATAGCCCAGTTAACAAATAATGAGGTCCCACATTCCCTCATTTAAATTTCATGGTGCTACAAAATAGAATACAAAACGCGAAATTTAATGAAGGGCATCCCACAGAGATACGGCGAGGATGGCCTTCTTACCCCACTTGGTTTGAAGAATTGGGTCAAGGCGCTAAGTTTACGGTGAGTATGGAAGTTCTGAGCTGTAACAAGTTTAGGAATTCTTAATAAACACGGTGTAACGTTGAAGAGTATCATTTCAAACGCTTACGCGCCATAAACGAGTTTACGAGACCAACTGGGCAGGGCCCGATCTATCCTGGATGCTGTTTCGGCTGTAGCCCAGGGCCCCGAGGTTACAAGGGGCCCCTAGACCTCGATAAAAACAGTAGGCGGTAATTTGAATTTAAAAATGGTGGCCTGTAACGACGGACGATATTTTTACGTGACAACGTCTTATGATGATTTTTGATTCACATTGATGAAAAAATCACTATTTCCTTTTAACTCTCACCCAAAGGAGCAGACTCTTCAGGCAATCTTGATCTTGATCTTACAGTAGCTAGAGAGCTACCGCAACAATAAGATCGCCTTTTGTACAACTAATAGGTACTTGCCTAGATTTAAGTAATATTTATATTTTTTTCTGCAATTGAGACACAGTTTTTTGACATGGCTATTAGTTCAATACTTAGATACATAATACTAGCGGTCCCGGCGAACTTCGTTTCGCCTTAGAGGATTTTCCCGCTTTTCTGTTGAAATGTTTCTTGAATTTTCTTTGCTATAAACCTCACGGAGCATGAGACATTTCCAACGAATGCAAAACCGTGGAAATCGGTTCGTGCGTTTTGGAGTTATATCGTCAGGAAGGAAAACGACTTATTTACATAGAAGATAAAGCAATAATTTTAGAAGTAGTTTCAGCCCAGTGTCTTTCATTTATGGCCACGATCCACCTCTGCAACTGGAGCCTTAGGGGCTGTTGTCGAACATTTGATATGAATTTGAATATATATTGGACAACACCACATGGACAAAAAGCAAAGCATTTGGTTTTATCATTTACATATGCTGTATATAGCGTGAATGTATTATCTACCACGAATGTAGTCAGTATATCAAAGACGTAGCCGTGACTCTTATTCTTAAAATTGAAGCAATTTGCCAAACATGCCACATCGCAATTGGGTCAAGGGGTGAGTGTTGTACAACGGATATTATTTACTAATCAAAATTTCAAGTTTAAATTGAACTCTCGTAATTTTCCATTTTATAGCCACAATCTCAAATTTCCTAAGAATGGATGTCTTGAAATGTGTACAGATTTTATTTATTCAAAAATAGCAGCCCATCACGACATCGCATGCGTATGATTTTCTGCAAAAGACTTCATGCCACTTCACCACGGCCAGCGCCAGCAAAACAAAATAAAAAACATCGTTTTTTATGTTGACAGACCGGGATGCGACCTCTCAGATGGCGCGATACCAAAATCCAGTTCGCTCAATTCTCGGCTATGGAGGTCGCCAAATTAAATAAAACGATTGTTACATAGTTATGACGATAAAAAGTTATACCATCACTTAATCAAATGACACTCATCCTCACTTCCGAGTGCAAAGCTAGCAGAGGCTCTTATGAAGCTATTGTGGCCTATCAAATAGTCCACAAGTGGTCCTACGGATAAGTAAATATAGCGGGGCGCCATCGAGCGCCCACTCGCGACTCGCGCCTTTGTTAAATATCAAACTACTTTCTTAGGGTTGGAAAGGCAGCGAAAAAATAAACACGTACAACATTTTGGCGAGAAAATAAATTCGTGAAAATTTCCTTGTAGAAGGCAGTTAGGCAAAAATACTCATGTCCGCATGTAACTAAGAAAATGTACAAATTAGAACTTGTGTAAAAAACGAAGTGAATATCATAGACATCACATACATATAAAAGGTTTTGCAAACCTTAGAGGTTTGGTAACTAACTCGATGTGAAGTTAATAGTGAAAGAAGAAAGAAAACCTTGACTAGTCTCAGCTAACAAACAAAACAAAATCTGTTCCAAACATAAATAGATTGTGAATGAGACAAAAGGAAAAAAAACTTAGCTAATGCTGTGTCGAGAATGGGTCCCGGGCAGCGGGCAGTAGCAAATATCTTTGTAAATCTATGTTTTGAGCTCAACATTTCTTTATACTCACTTGGCAGTTTTTGAAGCAAGCAGCTTTCTAAATCACAACCGATCAAATAAGGCTTACTTTGTGATTATAAGGCTTATTAAGGCTTATTTTGTGATGTTATCTAATATTTATTGTTCTAGAAAATTAGCATGCATAGATAAGAGGTCATGCTTAACTTTCAAGAAAAGTAATTAAGGCCTATACATTGCCTAGTACACCACTTCGTGTTCATAATCACAGAAGCGCTTCCGCTAAATTGAAAGAACAGATTTAAACTCAATGTCAAACACATAAAGATCATATTTGAATTGGATCCATGTTTTGCCGCATTCGAGTAAATATTCACGCACGTATGCTCGACGACCTCTCGTAATTTAGTTACCTATGCAGCAGAGTAACAGAAAAGAAAACTACAGTAAAACATCTCTATATACATATATGATCATTGAGAGACGAGCAGGACGGATTTAGGCGTCACACCATCTCTGAGGTCTCGGGACCGATTCTTGGACGTGTCAATATGGGATACGTACTTTTCTATATTGTTTCGGGTCTGAATGTTGTGGTATCGTTGTATCTGATTTCTGTAACACAAGTGCTTTAGCTACTTACGACATAATCAGAGCTATGTCTGTAATGTTATCAAAAATGTATTCTGATGAATCGATCTGATTGACACAAGTGATCGAAAGGTCCTCCCAAGCACTCTTAAAAAGGTTCATCTATATTGATTATAAAATATGTTCAGTGTATTTAACATTTACAAGCAAAAAATTCGGCATGGCCCACTATCATGTGTACAATACATTAAATTTCTCGCACGAGACGACGAAACTTTCAATACTGTTGATTGGCTGATAGCACTGCACTTATTCAGCCATTTGTTAAGAGCGCGATAAAATTTACTCACGTGGCGCATCCTAAGGGGCCAAGATTACACATAGAGTAAAAATTATGGCTTTCTTGGAAGTTTTACGACTTTTTATTTACTCTATAGGTTTTTGTAAAGCTTTAGACATCATTAAGTATTGTAATCTATGATGTGTACTATTAATAACAACGAGTTTACCAGCCAACTACTTTGTCGCATTACGGTATTGCACAACAACGAAACAGCTTGGTACTATTTGAGGAAACGAGACAAATTTAGCGATTTAAAAATCAAACGGGTGTTCTACAGGGATGCATTATTTCCCCTTTCTGTTTCCTACACCAAATACTTAATGCGAATAGTTTTATGAATTAAAACAAGGGTGAATCAGTTTGAGAACTTTACTGGTATTCTAACTACACTGTAGGATTTGCTTGCATGCACATTTCATATTGCACATCGATTGGCAACCGCCGCATCACAAATGATCAATACACGTATGAGTGTCTTACGTTAGTACACAATTTGTCACTTAGCCATATTGTGTAATGGTTGATTACAACGTACGTAGTCATCCTCGATAAAATTTCAAGGGAGAATCTTAAATTTGATTTACCTTATATATACTAGTTGTTGCGTGTAAGTTTGTTCGCGTTATTTTGGGATAAAAAATATTGTAACTATATTTAAATTTACTATCTAATCTGTCTTGCTATCAAATTCCATGCAAAAAAATACATACTTTTTGCTCGGGGAAGGAACAAACATATATTCATTCATCAGAGATTTTGCACATGAGATTTTTATAGCGTAGGGGGGGACTTAGAATTTATTTTTTCTAATTCATCCCCTAAGGGGCTAAACCAGGGTTTCGAACTTAGTATGAAACTTTGCCGTTTTGAAGTTATAAAATAAAAAGAGACCAGTCAAAGAAAAACTACAGCACAGCCCTAGGCAAAACGAGGTCTTCTATCCAATTACCGGCGGCATCCACGTGAAAAGGCATTAATGACTTCTTTTAATATCAGCGGGTTTCATTCAAATGCGGACTACTTTATAAACGACCACCTGTTCGCCATCCTGAAGAAGAAAGACAGCAGAGTAGACAATTGTTATGGACGGACCAAAACTTACCTTCTAACTATTTTAAATCACTACATAGTATTGACGACCACCGTAGCCGAGAGGCGAACGGACCGGACTTTACCGTGACACCGTCTCTTAAGTCCCAGGTTCGATTCCCGGTCGGGTTAATATTAATTTAAGAGAGGTAGGGCATAGAGATTTATCGCTTGAACTGGAGCAGCTCGAATGGTGAAACACCTCCACCTTACAGAACACCGCAGCCAAATAACAATCACTTATGTGTTGTTGCGTTCCTGCATGTAAGTAAGGTTTCTAGAGCTCATGGGAGACGCTACATTAGTAGCAGGGGTCAAGCCTTCAAGGTAAGGGCGACAAGTCCAGTATCAGATTCACTATGCTGTACTTCTTACCCTTAAGCTAGGACCTCATTATCTCTTAACATCAGGAGAGATGAGGTCAATCTTGAAGAGTAATGTAAAAAAAAAATAAGCAAACGTAGGGACGGAGAGAGGATAGGGATTTTGTTTATACTAAACAAATATAAAAATTGGACCACTCCATACACATTGATCTGTTTCTGTGGTATGCAGCTAAAGCACTTGACGCTCCCAATAGTCATCCCTACTAATATTATAAATGCGAAAGTAACTCTGTCTGTATGTCTGTCTGTGTGTCTGTTAAACCTCTCAACCGATTTTGATGAAATTTGGTATAGGTATACGTTGAATCTCAAGAACGGACTTAGGCTACTTTTTATTAGAAAATAAGGGGGGGGGGAGGGGGGTAATACCACCTTTGAAAGTTTATATGGAAAAATGTTTATTTTTTAAGTTAGAGATGTGAAATTTGGCACATATATAGCTCGAAACTTGGATTAAAATATAGACTACTTTTTGTTTCGAATATTAGGGGAGAAAGGGGTAAAACCGATCATGAAAGGATGTAGTCCACGCGAACGAAGTCGCGGGCACAGCTAGTTATTTATATATTTTGTAATTTCGAAGCTTATTTAATCAAAACAACCAACCAACCAAATATTTTTCTTCCTTATAGATATTTCTTGTATTGAAATTTTTTACATTTATTATAATAAAATTTATTTTACTACACTAACCCGGTATTAAATTGTATGTGTCATAACGAAAGACCAAAATATGACGTGGAGACCAGACCATTATCTAATAATAGGAATACATTTCCGTCGTATGATTCAGCATCACTTTGGCAGTACACAGTACCTGTCTTTCTGTTTATATATAGATCGAAACGTTCTCACGAATGCTGATGGACTGATATATGGATAAGGAAACCAGGTTAGGGGGTCTTCTCCCAATAAAAACGAACAAAAAACTTAATCAACATTTTTGATATAAAAACGTGGTATATGACTTGCATAAATAATGTTTTGTGTTTTGAAAACGCTTAATTCGTATTAGAAGTCGATTGGTTACGATTAGTGATGTAACGAACATTATTTTTTAGGCATTTGCGAATGCGAATGCGGATGCGAATATCTGCCGTTGGTATTCGTGAATGCGAATATTCACTTTTGAATATGGCGCCATCAATTTTGGGCATAGTTAATTTTAAAAAATCCAATAAGAAAAACAGTGAGCATTCAGGAGAATTACAAAATCTTCCCAGAAATGTATTAAATCAGAGGTTAAACAGATGTCGCTTTAAGAGTTGCTTAAAAAATGAAAAAGTGGGATAAAAAATCTGTGAAGTCCTTGGCAGTTGATAAATAAATAGGTGAGATGATTGCATAGAAAGACCTTTCGTTTAGTTTCGTTGAAAGTGATTACAATTAATATAATTAAAATTAATAATTATATTTGCAAGTTCGTGTAAATTAGAAGGCTTAAGGTTTTGTGATTAATATGATATAAAATTTGTATTCCCTTTTAATTTATCTTTTTGTTATTGACATCTTATCTATTTTTTTTTCGGATGTACATATTCGCAAAATATTCACATATTTTTGCGAATGCGAACATTCGTTACATCACTAGTTACGATTATGTGAATTGATTACGTTGCATCCCAGCAATTGTATATTGTATCCCATCAAAATCGAACGAAAATTTGTTTTTGCTAAAATTTATTTTGCAATTAGGAACTCTGTCTGACTTTTACGCTAAATGTGACGCAAGCATTGATATTAACTTTAGTATGGATTCGGATAAAAAAGATAGAAGGAAAGATTTTTCTATCGACCAGAAAATTTTATGGAAATTTTTATAACACACTTCATACTTACAATTCAGCCGGGCTTATGGGTAGAACGCAATCTTTTCTAAACATATCTCACGTAGAGCCAATCTTACATACGAAAAGTAAATAAGAATACAGAGTGTATGTGCAAACATTTTGAAATGTATTACACGCAACCAGCCCCGTATTTTACCCGCATTTATTATGAAATGGGGGTAAGCGCAACCCTTTGCTGGAAGATTGATGGACACACAAAGGGAGAAAAGATTTGCCAACACGACGTATTAGCCGTGATATAAGCAAATGGAGGTAATCAAGATGGGACAAAAAAAATGCCGTATTACAGCTTTACGACATACACAGCCGATATGCAAGCAGGTCGGACCTTGACGTCGCGTCACCTTTGAGGTCCCTGGTTTGATTCGCGGTCGGGTCAAGATAGAAAAAGACTTCTCTATATTGTCTTGGGTCTGGGTGTTGTGGTAACGTCGTTTTTTACTGATTTATGTAATACCACTAGTTACTTACCATAGAAACGGATCAATATATGCGATATACAAAAATATTTAACAAATATATATTAACGAAACATTTTTAAAAAGGACTTAGACTGATCTGCTAATACATAAAAAATATAATGTTGGATCCTTGAAAAAATGGGACCTGCCACCTTTTTATGTTACCAACTATGAAGTTGAAATTAACTTAGTTATTCAACTTACCGCTCATAGATTTATACAATTTTGATAGTGCGTGCACAAGCGAAATTTAATAAACAGAAATTTAATCTCCCGTTGCAGTATAAGAACCGAACCCACAATAATAAAAACAATCTTAAAAAAATAACTTGCCCGTATGAAGGATGTTCTATATGTCAATCTTAAGACACATCCTGATACAATATGTAAGGCGGCAATCAAATAGGGGGGCATGAATCCCATTTTACTGACACCGCACTAAATAATTCAACCGGGAATCCGGATAACTAGCTTTAGATTTATGGTTTCATTTAAAAAGGAAAGGATACTCAAAAAAGTTTGCTTTACTTAACCACAACACGTCTCTTTATAAGCCCTAGATCAAAGATTTGGTAGATGTACAGTTAAAGTAGTTTACGCATAATACTTTTAAATGTATTGCCCTATCAAAACATACATATAATTGCTGAAAAGACACAGGTCAGAAACACGGCAAATTAGTAGCAGTAGCAGTATCTAATTAATTGCTATGTGCCCTTTGACTTGCTATTAAAGAAATAAATTAACACATTTTAATAGGAGTTCATATAATCAATCTGATCTTCTTTCTCCCATTGTACAGCGACCGTCGTTTCGAGTCGTTTGCCAACTATAATATCGCTAGTCGTTTTGCCATTGTAAAATCAATTCATTCCACGCCGTTTTAGTACCTACAGAGTACTTTGTCCACTCAATTCCTTCGCTGTGAATGGCTCATTTCATTGAATTTCAATGAAGGCTCAGTTAGTGCAGTACCATTGGCATTTCACATTTCAAATTGCTTCTCCATCTTAGAAATTCGAGATTTTGCAAGATTTAAAATGTAAGCGGTAGGAAACCGTTTTCATATACAGTATTCGTACAAGATTTAAGATGGTTGAAGTTTTTAGAGCCGGTATAGAAGTTGGTCATAAGAAGAAAGCTTTTACCTTAAATGAAACAACCTCACATCGTAAAATCTTATCGGTGGTCGCCCATGTAGTAGTGGGTTCGAATTCCGCCGTGAAAAAACTCACCGTGTGTGGTGTTGCCTGTTTGGTTAGGACATTGCCAGGCTTCTAATACCTTTATTTTGAGGGAGGGAAAATGCCGCTGCCGTGGGGATGACAGCGACGTGTGTGCTCCCCCGCGTAGAAAGGGCGGGGACTACCTGAACTACAAATCCTCCCCACCTTCTCATCGCCTATTTACGTCGCCGTGGGATAACATGCGACCCATGACTGCCACAGCGACGCCGGCAGGCGTCAAAAACCTTTTTTTGACGATTCTACGCTTTGAGACGTAAAGCAGTTGGTCCGGACTAAAATCTAAATAGCTCTATCTCCCTTTGTAAGGGCAGTGTAAGAAAATATCTGCTTCCCGCAGACATTACAAGGGGAACCAGACAAATTTAAATCATCCTTATTACACAGAGAGAAAAGACTTTTCAGTACTTCAATTAAATAAAGATACTCACCGTACGCAAGAATGAAACATCATCCTGCTCGCTCGCTCCCCCCTCCGCTTCCGCCATTTTTCGCTCGCTTCGCTCAACTGTCAGAAATTGAACGCCCTACACCATTCCTCTTGAAATGCATAACTGTAACAAAAAAAACCAGAACAATTAATAACACATACAATAGCGGCCATGATAAGGTAAGTACTGAATCAGAATTTTGTTTTTTTAACACTTTAAGCAGATATAATTATCCTACTTTACCGGAATTTCAAGTACATAAGGCGATCAATTAATTTAGTAATTTATGCGTAAGATACAGATATCCGATGTTACTTCAATATTTACGAGCGCTACACAACTTCTATAGAAAACTCCGAGACAGAGGGAAACGTTTGCTTTAAATGACTGGAACTCGTTATTTTTTCTAAAATAATAATATGATCACAATATTTTTCATGTAAATAAGCCTATTATCTTGCAAACTAAGGTTTATAAATCTAGAAAGACGAGAAAATAGTCAGTATACTATATAATGTTTAAATTCACGCCCTCCGTAGCCGAGAGGCGAATGGGCAAGACTCTGGTGTCGCACCAACTCTAAGGTTTGAGTTTGAACCCGAGTTTGATCGATATGGGTCCCGGTCGGGTCGATATGGGAAACGAACTTTTCTATATTGTCCCGGGTCTGGGTGTTTTGGTACCATCGTTATTTCTAATTTCTGTAAAACAAGTCCTTAAGCTACTTACCACAGAACCAGAGCAATGTATGTGAAATTTTTCAATATTTATATTCTTTACCTACGTATAAAGCTGATGATGAATCAAATATCAAAGTAACATCACTCTTCCATCTCACATTCCCACAGTAACGAAACCTTTTCAAACCTATTTTTGACTTTGATCGAAATCCCTTTACTAAGCATTTTCCGTAACCCCGCCAAGGAGAGAATAACAAATGGTCCCGATGTCTAATGAAATAACAATGAGAGTTATTAATGATGCTCAAACAATTGTTTGGATTAATTATCAGCTAAACGAGAGCATGTTAAATAAAACATTTTGATTAATAACGTTATTAAACATCATTGTTGTCATGAACATCCCTTTTGTAACATATTTAGAACTAGCTGTGCCCTATATTTATACTATATTTGTGCCAAATTTCATATCTCTAACTTCAAAAATAAACACTTTTCCATATAAACTTTCAAAGGTGGTATTACCCCCATCCCCCCCTTATTTTCTAATAAAAAGTAGCCTATGTCCGTTCTTGAGATTCAACGTATACCTATACCAAATTTCATCAAAATCCGTTCAGCCGTTTAGGCGTGAAAGAGTAACAGACGGACAGACAGACAGACGGACAGACAGACAGACAGACAGACAGACAGAAAGAGTTACTTTCGCATTTATAATATTAGTATGGAAGTATGGATAGATTTATATATGATATACCTACTAGTAGGCCACCTGCGACTTCCTACGCGTGGTCTTAATGAGCCTGAAGTTATGAGTTATGAGTTATGAACCATGCATTATGTCCGATTCCAATATTTGAAAAACGATCCGTTCTAGTGACAAGGGGATAGCAGTACATTACACGAGGCGTAAGCTAAAAGCGACCGATGGACGACTGATGACAGCTGATATGGAAAGTAAATTCGAAATTAGAATTAACGACTTGTAGTCGGTAGGAGAAAAACGGAGAGTCATTTTTACACATTACGAATAGTAAATTATTGAACCTGGCATAAGTATTTTCTAGAAATATATACAGGTGGTCGGTTTTACCCCTATCTCCTATATGTAATATTAGAAACGAAAAGTAGTCCAACCGGTGTCTTCTTGGTAGATATAGGTTCCGACCCGGAAGTAGAATCACTTTGCATTATATACAACTAGCGGTCCCGGCGAACTTTGTTTCGCCTTAGAGGAATTTCCCGCTGTTCTGTTGAATTTTTTCCTGAATTTTCTTTGCTATAAACCTCACAGAGCCCGAGACCTTTCCAACGAATGCAAAACCGTGGAAATCGGTTGGTGCGTTCTGGAGTTATAGCGTCAGGGAGGAAACCCCGACTTATTTTTATATAGTAGATGACGATTCCAAAGTATTATTATATATAACCTACTTGAATAAACAAATATTGAATTAGAATTTGATATTTTAATCTAAATTTCGAGCTATAATTGTTCCAAACTTCATATCTCTAATTTAAAAAAAACAAACAAAATCAAGTGAGGTAAGTATTACACTCATCCCCTTTTATTTTCAAAACTTAAAAACTTCAAATTTTATTTTTATACATTTTTCTAGGTGATTAATTCCCGTGGTTGTAGTTTGATTTTTTTTTTTCAATTTTTCTCGCATAATCATTACGAATACATACCTAGCGATAAGACCGCCTAAATTGTACTATAATTAATCTGTAAAATCTATTTCTGTAAAGTTTTTGTGCATTAAAGTATATCTGTGTAGTTGTGTTCCTGCGTGTGAGTAAGGTTTCCAGAGCTCCTGGGGGGTGCTACATTAGTAGCAGGGGCCAAGCCTTCAAGGTAAGGGCGACAAGTCCAGTAACAGATTTACTGGACTTGTCGCCCTATATATATATATATATAGCTTCAATTTTGGTTTGTATTCATTCTGACGATGCATAAGTGTTACTTGTAACCTACATGAATAAATGAATTGACTTTGACTTTGACTTTGACTTTGACTATGCTGTACTTGTCACCCTTAAGCTAGGATCTAATAACCACTTAACATCACGTCAATCTTGACGAGTAATGTAAAAAAAAAAATATATATATATATATAAACTCAGCAACGGCCTTAGAAAATGTAATAGGTAGTCATTTTGAGCAAAAGCGGTGGCTCATTTCACGTCCATATTTCACCCCGGCGAAATATAGGGGTTGTGAAGTTCACCGAGCTCACCGATAAACTGAAACCCTCAGGTGAACCCCAATACATCGTGGGTACTCAGACAGTTTATAAACACTTTGGAGCTCAGCGTTATTGAACTGTGCTAAACAGTTTAGATAAGCAAATGTTTCATGGAAGATTAGACTCGATTTATACCTGGTTTCAATATTTTACGATTGGATTGAATAAATAAAACCTGTTTTATATAATCACAACACTGGCAAGATTATTGTTCTTTCTAGGTTTAAGTTTGAACTTTTATATTGTCTATTGTCTTTACAACACTCTGTCATTCTCTTCCATATAAATCTGTCTCTGCTACCTTTATTATATTATTTTACCTCAAGTTTCCACTTGGCTTTTCATTCCAATTTCCAACTGTAATGTGTCAAAAATTACTATCCGTTTTATCCTGCCGACTACGAGTCGTTAATATCGTTCCGTAATTTACTATTCATACCAGCTGTCATAAGTCATCCGTCGGTCGTTAGGTTACGCCTCGTATAATTAATTACTATCAAGACACAGGAACGGATCGTTTTTCAAATATTGGAACTGGGCATTAATCTATGTAGGATCAAAAGCTCTTCAGACACTTTCAAACTCAAACTCAAGTTCTTTAGAATAGAATAGAAATTATCTTTATTCATGCAAACTTCACAAAAGCACTTATGAATCGTAACGTAAAAATAACGCAATAAATAATAATAGTTACTCTATTGTTTACATGATAAAATGAAAAAAATAATCATACATTTTGTTCACGTATTTTTAGTAATCTTCCTTATTACAGAAATAAAAAATATTCAGATATTCATTAGACCAGGTTTAAACCTACAACACCTTTTTTATTAAGAGCACACGCATTGCTACACTTTCAAGGCACTTAATAAATCTGCATGGAATGATTCAACAGGTATCCAATTCAAGCAATATTCGTACAGAGTGACAGAGGGACTTGTAACGCAAAGGGACTACGAAACAGCTACGAATGTAGCATAGTGCACGTAACTGCTACGAGGATTTACCGTAGTTCGAACAATCGATCGACTACAAATACATGTTCGACCCAAAAGTTACATTGCAAATATACTACACATCGTGGAAACAAAAATTTACAAAGATACATTGCATTAAAATACAACTACGTCACTTCTTTGCACTTTTTAGGAAATAGTTAGGTACGTAAACACACCTGTTTAACTCTGTTCGTTCGTATTAACCTTCAGATTATACTTTCTCAGCTTGTTAATTTTTGTGGCGATAGAAAGTTAGCCCTTAATGGAAGGAACTAAGTTGCCAGTTTCGCCCGTAAACTGTTACGACAAGTTACCAAGTCGAGGCCAAGTGGTGAAGTAACGTTTTGGGCTCAGGTGTGGTAACAGGCTGTTTGTTAAATTTATTGTCCAATCATTTTTGCGATTTCATCTAAAGAACTTATATTTGATCTAGACTACGAATTGACCTTGAATAATATTGGAGGTTGAACAACACTGCGCACTTACTGCCTTGTATCTCAAAAACAGTTGCTATCGCCTTGTTATTTGAAATGGTGTACTGTATACTTCATTATGCAATAAATTTATTCTTATTCTTATTCCTAAGCCGAGGCAGGCTAGATGTTTATAATATTAACGATACGACGATTCTGGGATCGAACCTGAGACTGTTATGGGACGTGCACACTTTTCCACTGCGTCACCAGATCCTCTTTTAAGAGGGTCAGTGACAATTATACGACTTATTCATTTAAAATAAGTTCACGGGTCAAAACGCGACATTTTTAGTATTAACTTAAAATTAAAAAAATGTTGTAACGTAAAAGTTGTTAAAATGGAAAACGTATTAAGTATCTTATATTTTATACAGCAATTATGGTCTTGTCAAAGGTTTGGTTATATAACACTTGAGGTCTTATGTCAAGGCAAAATAGTTCAAGATTCTTTAAACAAAATAGACACGGCCTTTGAAGGTTGTGGTCACCTTAAAATTTCATTTACACCACAACGAAAACATCATTTGAATAATTACACAACAGCATACAACTGACAAATCGCTGAAGCATATAAAAATGTTACTTATTTGCTTGTTGATAAGAGTGGAGTAGGCGGCAAATAAATCTTGTTTTACTATTCCGTTGCGAGTCTTGTAAAAGAATGCTCGACTTTTTAAAAGTTGTTTAATTTTTCTGCGGATTTTAATGTTTTTTTTAGTTCTGTAGATTTCTACACGTCAAACTTAACGACTTCAAGGCAGTTTTATATAATAGTATATTTACTCCAAGCCCATATTATATACTTGGGGCCGGCACATAAAAAAACATAAAAAATCTTTTTCTAGATGTATTTTTAGAATTGTTGAAGTCGAGTTAGAACATTTTGTTGAAATCAGGGAACTTTTATACATGTTTATGAATCCAGTTTTACTTCCTTGGGAAATTTTTTCGTGTATTCCACTCATAAGACTTTAATTCGAATAATTTCCAAAGCGGTAAAGTTATGAATTCACTTCTTCATTTCTTCAAAGGCTCTGAACCCCGTTTAACCCCTTAGGGGGGAATTTCCAAAAACCCTTTCTCATTGTTCCACTATACCTCTGAAGCCTTACCTACTTTTCTAACTTATTATAACTTATAGTTTAAGCCCCGCGTTGGTACAACATTCAATATCGGCTTATTTAGCTTTAGATAATGCCGAATTGATAAACCTCCTTTTTTCGAAGTCAGCTAAAAAGCTTCATTTTCTAGTTTATCGCTATACAACCACAAGTATTCCTACTACACAACCATAGTTTTAATGCGAAAAAGAAGGTAAAACAAAAAACTTTACAATACTCAACTCATTGAATGCTACACTATACTATTGCATATTCATGGGACGTAAATTACTACACTGCAGTATGCTATTTGCAACCGGTAGCAACGTGCTTCCATATAGTTAGTTTCCATATGGTTAGTCAGGCGTAGCATACGCAATATGTCAAATTTATCGCATGTCACAACAAAAGTTTTGATACGGTTGATTGGCTAATAGCACACCGCACTCGTATTTTTAGCCAATGAGCAGCTGACGCACTGACTTCAATCGATTTTGACGTTTGTTAAGAGCGCGATAAAATTTAGTCGCGTTGCGTATGCTAGGCCTGAGTGTAATACCAGTGTAATAACAAGTAGATTTCGGTTTTAATCATATGGACAAAATATCCAAGGCAATTAATACCGCCCTTGAAAGTTTATATGGGAAAATGTGTATTTTTTAAGTAAGAGATATGAAATTTGACACAAATATAGCTCGAAACTTGGATTAAAATATGGACTACTCTTTGTTTCGAATATAAGAAGGGATAGGGGTAAAACCGACTATGAAAGTATGAAGTCCACGCGAACGAAGTCGCAGGCACAGGGAGTATGTAATAATAACTATTAAATCCTAAAGGTCACGATTCACACCTGACATATTCCTCTAAGCAGGCACCTTTGTGAGATACCAGGACATCAAAAGTCCGGAAAGGTACCGAATTCCGGAAACAGCCAACGACCCGCATTCCAGACATTTACTCACGCAAGGAAATTGGGATCAAGACACAATTAAACAGAGAACAGTGAGGAACGTCTTTCTGTTATTTAATTATTTGTTCCATAACTTTCTCAATTATTTTACAGATATATTTTTAAAGATCTCTTTTATAATACTAAGCTACAGCAATTATGATTTCGAAGAAAAAAAAAGAGTAGGTAATACTTATAGTAAGAAAATTAACGTGGACCTAGTAGTATACGAGTAGATTTCAATATTAGTAGCTAATATGATTTTAGTCGTCTACAAAAGGAGCCATTTTCATCTTTTCTTTTTACTTGATAAAAACAATTATATCGAATTTCAATCAAAATTAAGTACATAAATCTAATAATAAGACCTGAAAAGGTTTTTAAATGAGTTTTTTTTTCAAATTTCAAATTTTGTTTGTTATTCTTCATTTTTTGCTGCAATCAATTATGTATTACTTTGAGTTAATTTGAGTTGAGAAAAGCTTTAATTAAACCTTTTAGAAAAAAAATATATTTTGAACTTGTACTGATGCAGTAAAATATAAAACGAGAATGCGACATTCTTTATTTTTACGCAATCGCGACCATTTGGGTAATGAAAATTTGGAAAATGATTTTTGGATTTGTCACGAAAATAAGTAAAATGTTTCATCATCTTTAGTTATACGATATACGTAATTCATTAAAAGATGTATAGCCAAGTATCATCTAAATCAAAATTTATTTTGTTTTTAAACGAATATTACCTTACTGCCTCGTTGAGTGATTGTGACTGAATAGTAACTGAGAGATAAAACCGAAATGTGCAAATATTCTACGCAGAGACAATTGGAAAACTTTTTGATGTGTTATTGTTGGCAAATGGGTTGATTTATATTTTCATTTGCTTCATAAATGTCTTGTTATTTTATTTTTACAGTGCATCACGCTTCTCAAGCGTAATAAAAATATTTTTAATAAATATAATTTATTATCTCTTTTGGCAATGTTGGATTCAACCTTCCACTCGTTGTAAATAATAGGTCACCTACAACGGTATTGACACTTGAAGGTCGTGGGTTCAAAGCCCATACACACAACTGAATTTTTCTGATTTTTTTTAATTCTTAGTCTTTCGGTAACTAAGCAAGAAAACAGATGTTACTGTTGTCACTTATAGAAATCGATTTTCTCCTAAAATAGGAATTTTTCTTAATTATTGACAAACCAGCGGCCGGCCGCAGCTTCTCCCACGGTTTTATAAATCTTCTCCTGACAATAACAAACATTACGGAAGGAGTGAAAGACATTTTCTAATTTATTGCACTCGTTCTGAAGTTAGACGCTTACTCATGTTTTACCGATTTTTATTTAAATACATCAAAAAATGAACCCCACATACACCGCCACGGAATCTCGTATGCCAAGCCCTATAAATCGCACACCAGATATTATAAATTTTGGCAAACTGCAAGAGTTACGTCGTTTATAATTAATTATGACCTAAGTTTTTCACAAATACAGCCAACCACAAACCTCGCGCTATGTTAATGGTAAAGCTACGGGTAAAAGGTAATGTTTTCGGTGACTTGAAATTAAGTTAAGAGAACCTATTATTATAACAAATTACCTTAATAAAGTTAACCTTAGATACAAAAAGCAATATTTTGGCAACATCTAACAAATAAATTTGAAGTGATCTAATGTACCATTTATTCTAGATGTACAAATTCAAAGACGCTTCATTAAAAATAATACAGCAGCACCTCTTTAAAGGGAGCAAAAGGTATTAAAGAGTAGACAGAGGTTTTATGACACCTAAAATTACTTAATAATATCTTATATCAAAAATTGCTTTCCTCAAAAAATATTTAAACCTAATTTTCACGCTGAAGAATTATTCAAATAGGTTAGTCTTTCAAAGATATAAAGTTTGCTAGACTAACTTTGAAACCCAAATTATTAACACGTATCTTACTTGATTTTACATATCACAACATAATTATATTTATATGTATAATCTAAAAAAGCTGTATTCAAATATTTACTTCAACGAAGGCGGTAGAAAACTGTTGCGAATATGAAGTAGTCATTTGTATGCATAACATAGCTATGCGTCGAAAGAATCGGATTTGCATAAGAATTTGATCTTGTAGAAAGTGGAATTTTTGTTTGCTAAACCAAAATATATATTTACTACGAAATAAATCGTTGACCAGAGTTATAAATATCAAATTCATATCACTCAAACAATTAAAACAATAGTACAGATACAAAACGAACATAATTACAAGTGGTGTGCCGCAAGGTTCAGTACTAGGTCTATTGTTACATTTAACATAATTGTACCTCCAAATTAAACAAAATAGTTAAATTAAATACGTTGCGGAATAGAAGAAAAAAGATAAAAAACAAAATCCAATAATAGCTCCGTATTCAGTTTTGCTAACGAACCTTTCTACATGCATTGAAGTGCCTCGATATTCAATATTTTTATACAAAAGGCAGCCGTTATATATACCATACGCTGGGTAATATCCAGTTGGAAAATATGGAGATTCCCACGGGAACGGTGATTAACGGGTATTAAAGTTCACTGGCACGAATCGATTGGTGGAGTGGACAATGCGGTCCTTGTTGCAGTAGAAATAGGACCTGAGTTTTTTATATACCATAAATATGAAAATGACACATCTGGCGTAATTTTAACATGTATTTTTGCTTTATTTACTTAAGAAAACTCCGTTTCACTGAAATATTTTTGGCCGATGCTACTCTTTACCTAAATATATTTCGCCGAATTATATAAATTCGAAAATAGTGTAACACTCCAGAAAACTAATGGTTTTTCGAATGTCACACTTTTGATTTTACATAAAGGATTGCTGTATCACATACATATATGTTACGCCTTTAATGGTGACCAAATTGATTCTGTTTCCAATAATGCACAACATAATAATCATAACGCACGAACAATTAACTTTTCTAAATTGACTTGAGTCTGGGTGTGCTGGGATGACGCCCCCAGTTAGTATCCGTCGTCTGGTACTCATAGTAAAAGGGAAAACCTTAGTTTGAGACCAGAAGATTGGTGTGATTGTCTGGCGTATTTATTTGTTACTAGCGGACCCGACAGACTTCGTCCTGTCAAAAAGATTTGGAATGTAGCTTGACTCTAAATTTTAGTTAGAAAACGTTTGTCCTGGGAAAAATAGGGCTGTCTTTAAAGTTTTCCCGGCAATCATTCGAATTTTTCTCGCTGTAAAAACCATCCTTGGACTTCAACGAACATTTAAAAAAAGAATTGTCAATATTGGTCCGAGCATTGTTGAGTTATGCGCTTACCAAAACATTTTGCGATTCATTTTTATATAATAGATTATTTTAATTAGGATTATTTTTCGGCATCTACTTCTAAACTACCTTTAGGGCACGGATTATTTTGCATGGTATTCAAACTATTAACACCTTTATTTTCTTCATTTATCAACGGGACCATTAGTGCAAATGATAAAAATCTGTTGAGTGCTTTTTATTGCAAATGGCTTTCAGATCGGAAAACAGTCAAGTGCGATATAGAACAATATCTTATAAATACGAAAGCATTTTTAAAATGGAATGTCATAACAAACTTCATATTTCAGTGTTTTACTCAAATAAAAACTTTATTTTACTTCGTCTCGCACCTTTCGACATAGGAGTTGTCTATTTTCATATGATTTTTAAAATTTTGCTGTCCTATAATTCAGTGTGGGTCTGATTTTTTTTACTTTATCTATCTAGTGAATAAAATTTCATTGGTAGACGAACAATGGAAAAGATATCAAGAGGCCATTCTTGCCGCTACTAAAGCTTAGCAACAATTCAATTTGTGTAATGTGCTGAGTCAATTTATTGCGATGTTGGGGTCAACGCCTCGATTCAACTCAAATTACACTTGTATCTTAGCAATAAGAAGCACTTTTGATAAAAATATGTTCCCATCTGAATTTGAAGCAGCTGAAATTGGTAACATAACATGACCTCGTAAAGGAAGATAAAAATAGTATTATTGTAAAAAACTCCCGTCAATTAAATATAGCACATCTTGGATTTGAAATTTGTCACTATATTAAGTACTCCTCAAGCGCTTTTATTTGCAAAATTAAGGGAGTTGTGTCAAAATATGTAATCCGACACTTAGACTCATCATCATCATTATCAGGAAGTCATCTGAGACTGATTTCTATCAAATATAGTAAAAAAAATTTCATACAAAAAAAAACAAAATCGGTTCATCATATTCTCGATAATGACTGAGTCTGTAGAAAATAGCTAAATTACTTATGTAATCGTGACCACGTCGCTTAGGATGGACGACAAGAGTAAACTATTATCGCACTATTAATGGCAAAATCAATGCGTCAGCTGCTGATTGGCTGAAAATAAGAGTGCGGTGTGCTATGGCATCAAAACTTTTGTCGCCTTATGCGACAATTTTGACGGATTGAGTATGCTAGTAGGGAAAAAATAGAGAAAATTTAGTTTTCCATGATGATTCAACCAGGAATCAAATCTGGGACCTCAGAGATGGTCCACTGGCCTCTTGACTACGGAGGTCATTAATCCCCGTCAGAGGCTCTACGCCCAAAAACGAAATATGCCGGATCCGATGACGGAGAGCAATTTTTAATTCTCATAGTCTGCAGTGCATCGGGCATGTTTGCAGAAGCAAGGGTTGACTGCTTCTTCGCGACCATGCGGAAGCGATGCGCGTCTCCGGTGCGCCGGGTGCGGGGCAGTCCCAACAGCATCCTAGCTATGACAGCGAGCAGGCTGGACTGTCGCTATATGAGATTTTGCAGCACTACTTCTGCTGGAATTGTGCATTAATAATCATATTTTAAAACAAATGTACTAATATAGGTTAAGTCTTTTATAACTAACTAAAATGAGTCTTATGAGTCTTGTTACTTGAATAAATATATAAAACTAGCTGTGCCCGCAACTTCGTTCGCGTGGACTACATCTTTTCATGGTCGGTTTTACCCCTATCTCCCCTATTATTCGAAACAAAAAGTAGCCTATATTTTAATAGAGCTAAATTTTGCCAACTTTCATATCTCTAACTTAAAAAATAAACATTTTCCCATATAAACTTTCAAAGGTGGCATTACCCCCCCCCCCCCCTACTTTCTAACAAAAAGTAGCATATGTCCGTTCTTGAGGTTCAACGTATACCTATGCCAAATTTCATCAAAATCGGTTGAGAGGTTTAAGCGGGAAAGCGTAACAGACAGACAGACAGACAGAGTTACTTTCGCATTTATAATATTATAGCGGTCCCGGCGAACTTTGTTTCGCCTTAGAGGCAATAAATGAGCAGACTAAAAAAAAAGAAAAATATAATAATAAAGTATCCTATGTCCTTCTCCTGGTTCTAAACCACTAATTTTCAGCCAAATCGGTTCAGCCATTCTTAAGTTATAAATGGTGTAACTAACACGACTTTCTTTTATATATAGAAATATATATATATATAGTAGGGAGTAGGGATAGTCGCAACCAATTCCCTTTGAATGCGAATTAAGCGTTTACATTAGTGTTGCCCAAATGCAAGAACAAGACGAGACTTAGCCAGTCTTGGTCTTGGTCTTGCGCCAATACACCTGGTCTTGGTCTTTGTCTTGCAGCAAGAGTCTTGCAAGTCTTGCAATTACCTACGCCCTGTGGCGGCAATCAAATAGTGTCAAATGTTATGATTTCGGCGCGGCGGCAACGATTGTTTTAGATTTCAAAAGAAGCCGCCGGCGCGTGTATCATAACCATGTACTTCCGAAAAGCGGCAAATTTCTTTGAGAAGTAAGTACAAAACCTTTGATGCTGCATTATCAAAGTGCCGATGGTTAAAACATAACTATGCATGCACTCAGTTTGATTTTAATAGATATTTTTTTATTCGCTATGTTTATGGTATTAGTCGTAATGCGCATAGGTCCAGTTTTTCATATTCTTTGATACAGTTTTTTGCGTCTCATAGAATTCCTAAGCGTACCTACCTATACCTACACCGAACTGTTACACCTAACTACTCCGTGAAATAGCACTAAGTCCAAAGCTGCAAGACGCAAGAGTCTTGCAGGCTATGTCTTGTTCTTGCTCAAGTCTTGCACGATCAGTCTTGGTCTTGGTCTTGCTAAAAATACGCGGTCTTGTTCTTGGTCTTGGTCTTGCAAAAACGCAAGAACAAGACCAATACCGTATTTGGGCAACACAAGTTTACATAAAACAAAATATTATTTAAGCAAATCAAAAACCACGTTTTAACTCCCGAACTTTAGATTAATCTTTAAAAACGAAACATTTCGTTTGTCCGTTTCGTTTTTGGGAGAAGACTTCCAGTTCCCGATTTTGGATAAGAATAAAATACAGTCAAAACTAAGCCTGACAATGAACTTTTTGTTTACATGAGGTCAGAGTATTTTACGTTAAATTTTACATTGAGGTCAACGACATGACAAATGACATGACAAAGTTCTAACGAAAAATTCGGCCTAATGCGTGGCAGTCACGCAATGGCGTTTACTGCAAATAATTATTCAGTTTGCAAGTAAAATAAATTATAAGTTTGTCTTTTCTGTGCATTTTATTAACGCGAAATATTTTTGCCTGTATGGATAACGCTCACGTGACAGGCTTCACCTAGTGTGATACTCACTATTTCGTTACAATTGTAATTATCAAATAAACTAGCTGGCCCGGCCAATGTCGTAAAGCCTATTTTTTCCAAATTTTATAACCTTTTCAACTTTCCCTGGACCTCCACAATTATTTCAAAACCAACATTAGCAAAATTGGTCTAGCCGTTGTCGAGTTTAAGAGAGACTAACGGACAGCGATTCATTTTTATATATAAGACTAGCGGTTTTCTCGCTTTTCTGTTGAAATTTTTCAAATTTTACCAAGGATCCTTAATTTTGTAGCCTATGCCAAATTCGAAGAATGTAGCATTCTATTGGTGAAAGAATTTTTTAAATCGGCCCAGTACTTTTTGAGCCTATTCATTACAAACATACAAAAATAGGTACAAATCTTTCCTCTTTATAATATTAGTAAGTATTATAATATTAGTATAGATATAGATATAACTTAAGAGACAGGTCAAGTGTCAGTAGCTCTTATTCTAAAAGGTAAGTAAACACAGCCGAATTCTCGGTTCCCGAGCCATTCCTACTCGTATTATTAATGGCGAGACGATGGGATTTATCGATTGAGCCACAAACCACGCACTATCGAATGAAATCGTAAAAATATACGACGAAAGTCATTCGTATTGTCGGCAGATTTATGTCTGCGGAGTCATCTTGACTCGATTCTTTGCTTTTTGAGAATTTGTTTTGAGTTTGATTAGTCAATTATTACTGTTTGAAATGTTTCCAAACTTTTCCCTTGCGTTACCAACAAATATATATGGTTTCATCTAAATTTGTATTTCACCCCTTCGAAATTCAATGTTTAGTTTCAAACTCTAGTGTCATCTACATTGTAGATTTAACCAATTAAATTGGTGGCAACCATATTTTTACTGGAAACTGCTTTTTCTACAAAATTGTTTATTCATTTTGATAAACAAGCTACCTACGTGTCACCAGGGTTTGCCGCATCGCCAACATAAATACATCCTCAAAATTCTCCGCATTACGGCACACAGTGGTACAAAGCGGCAAATCTCCGCTCGCACCTAACGGAGTTTGACCGCTAAATTTAACGAGCAATTCCGCAATGAGCGGAGATTCACACAATTAGCACAATATAAATATTATAACAATCAGGAAATCCATACTTAATATTATAAATGCGAACGTAACTTTCTCTTTATTTGTGTCCAGCTTTCACGCCTAAACCACTAAACCGATTTTGATGAAATTTTGTATAGGTATACTTTAAACTTCAACAATGAACATAAGATACTTTTTATTTTGAAAACAAGGGATTTATGGGTGATACGATCCTTGAACATTTATATGAGAAAATATTATTTTTTTAAAGTTAGAAATATGATATTTGGTACAAATATAGCTCAAAACTTGGATTAAAGTATGGATTACTTTTTGTTTCGATTATTAGGGCAGATAGAGGTAAGACCGATTTCAGTGTTCAGATGTTATTGGCATCTGCTCAGATATTATTGAAGTAATTAATGTTCAGATATTAATGGTAACTTGTGGTGTATGGAACTTTTTGACATTTTAACTGTTCAGAAGTATTTGGTCACTTTGTCTGCTCCGATATATCTGACGGCGACTGTAAATGAAACGAAGATGAAGACATTCCAATTTACTTTTTTTTTATTCCGTCCGTTTTAACGCATCTTCTTTCCGGACTGCATTAATATATAGATTTCACAATTAGGACTTGGGAATCAGAGCTGTGACGCAGTTATACGAGAATTCCTTTGACGCTTTTAGAATTTGTATAGAGGCTTTATCTAATTGGGGTTCGTTCCAAAATGGATTATCGTCGGTTGAAACTTGGCCTGAAATGAAGAGTTATGAACAGCTTACGAAACAAAAAGGGACAAATAGCTGTTTTCTGTTTTAATTAAAATATTTCGTAGGCTCCGGAAATCTTTGACCATTATTATTCAAAGTCCTTTTGATAAGCTGTCGGATCATTATAATTTTCTAGTTTTAGAACGGTATATTTTTTCCACAGTACTTACTCCTAGAAAAGAAAATTAACGAAAGATTTCGACGTCCCAGGTTCAATTCCCGGCCGGGTCAATATGATAAACGAATTTTTGTATCGGACCTTGTTGTGGTACCTTCGTTGTTTCTTATTCTCAAAGATGCTTAAGCTATATTATCAGAACAATGTATGTGATGTTGTCCAATATTTTATTGAGTAATCATTTCACAGGCACCTTTTTATTAATTTAGGCGACAGAAATACTGACTAAGCCACAACTCGGCCAAGTCCACTTATTAAATTTGTGCCTAACCTATATTATTTTGGTTAGGTTAGTATTTTTTTAATGCTCAATTGAATAGAACCCATATTCATTTATTTAACATATAAACTAGAAAGAAAGAAATACCATCCAAAATTGTAAATAAAACCTGTTTTTATATATTTTTAATTTTTATCACAACACTGACAAGATAATTGTTCGTTTTAGGTTTAAGTATGAACTTTTTTTTTTATATTGCACTTCAAGATTGACCTCATTCCACCTGATGTTAAGTGGTAATGAGGTCTTAGCTTAAGGGTGACAAGTACAGCATAATAAATCTGTTACTGGACTTGTCACCCTTACCTTGAAGGCTTGAACCCTGCTACAAATGTAGCACCCCCCAGGAGCTCTGGAAACCTTACTCACACGCAGGAACACAACAACACAAAAATGATTGTTATTTGGCTGCGGTCTTCTGTAAGGTGGAGGTATTTCACCAGTCGGGCTGCTCCAGTTCGAGCGATAAATCGCTATGCCCTGCCTCTATATTATATTTTCTATTTTGTTTACAACACTCTGTCATTCTCTTCCAATAACTCTATGTGCTACCTCTAAATTATATAATACCTCAAGTTTCCACTAAGGCTTTTATTCCAATTTCCTAGAAGAATCGACCATCACAAAATTATCAGACAAAGACAAAGCAATACAATCAATACAAAACTATATAAACCTTGTGAGGCCAATTTTGATTCCACCTCAGCAAATGCTGCTACGGTAATGTTACCACCGCAGCAGCGCTGCTATTCTGGTGGAAATAGAAAAGTAGACAACAATATTTCCGCGAAGTAATGAGATTTCGCTTTCCAAATTCTCAATTCCCAAATACGGTTCAACGCTAAGAGTTCCTTCGTGTCCCGCTTACCAGGTGAGCTGTAAGCCGTCACGGAACGAGACTTCGTGAAGGTCTCAAATTTTATGAGCTAAAGAAAAAGATTGTGAATAAAAGACAGGAGTTTGTTTTAGGGTTCCGTACCCAAAGGGTGAAAAAGGACCTTATCACTATGAACCTGCTGTCCGCCTGTCTATCTGCCACCTTTTTTTTTTGACGGGAGAAATGATGGTATCGATTTCTTGTCATCTTGATTGTTGAATATTGACAGTTGATATTTTCACAGGTAATGTATTTTTGTTGCCGCTATAACTGTTACAGACTCCTTTGCAGGACCCTTTTTATAGTTTTTATATTACTTTTAATCTCTTTGAATTTGAATACATTTTCTGCAACTTTTGTTACAAAAGTTTTTTGGACAATGAACTTTTTTAAAGATAAAGGGCAGTGAGCGCGCTTAAAATATTCCCAGAATACTAAGTTAAAATTAACTTAAAAAATAAATTCAGGGAAGCTCCTATCAAAAAAATAATGTCTGTTTTTTGCCGTTTTTACATACTTTTAAGGAAACTTTCGTGCACGAGTCCAACTCGCACTTGACCTGCTTTAATGTAAAAAAGTTAACGATGAATTACATTTCATAATTTCTATGCGATTCTCTTTAGACTTAGCCAGACCATTAGGTGACTAGGCAGTATCCTAATTCCCAGTTCAAATATTTAAAAAACAGGGAAAGTAATAAATTATATGGGGCGTAGGTACTCTAAAAATTACCGACAGACGACTGACGACAGCCGGTATGGGAAGTAAATTATGGAACGGTATTAACGACTCGTAGTCGGTTGGAGAAAAACGCATAGTAATTTTCGACACATTACGAATCGTAAAATATTGCATTATGGTGTAGTCAGCAAATTCAGTTCGTAGCCTGTCAGGTCAAGTTTACTAAAGTCAAAGTCAATCTTTTTTATTCACATAGATTACATTAGTAATACTTATGAATAGTCTCTATATAAAGCAAATGAAGCTACCTCTACTTTCTATCTTATTAAATTTATTACGTCAACGATTAATGTGACAAGGTCCTGAGATGCACAAAACAATTGCTGACCGTGAAACTGATTCTATCTATAGCTACTAACATAGGTAAGCAAAACGTAAAATGTATCTCTCATTGGACTTGTATATTCAACCAATCAGCAGTTGTCGTACTGAATTTAACATTTGTTACCAGCTCGATAAAATTAACTCGCGTGGCGCATCCTTAGCGGCAATGTCTTGTTACTGCTATTAATACCTAAATACGATAAATATAAAACATAAATTGTATAGTTTTTTAGTGGATAAGTGATACTTTAGTATCAAATGAACATTTAATGCACTTTGAATGTAAAATTCAATTTCATTAGACTGACATTTGTTCCTTTATTTCATAGTAAGTATTTCATAATTAATAACAATAATTGTCGCTTGTGATTTGGCTTATCACAGCATTAGTATAATAAAATAATTTACCGGGTCAAAACGCGACACCATTTTTATTTAGTAGTTAATACAAACTACTTACTGCCCGACGTTTCGGTCGCCAGTCAGCTCGTGACCACGGTTGGTGCAACCTAACCGAAACGTCGGGCAGTAAGTAGTTTGTATTAACTACTAAATAAAAATGGTGTCGCGTTTTGACCCGTTAAATTATTTTAAATGTTTAAAATGGAACGCGAAAGTTTTAAAATTTATATTAGTATAATAACTTCGTCAACGTAACCTGTGATAACTATAAATAAATTATTAGTATAAAAGCTAAATACCTCTCACTCACTGACAGGCTGACTAATTAATCACGAAATTTAAGAAACTATAACATCTACAAACTTGAAATTTAGCATATAGGTTCCATTTAGGGTGTAGATGTCCGCTAAGAAAGAAAAACGGATTTTACTAAACTCCAGGCGGGTAAAACGAGGGTTGTAAGTTTGTATTTCCAGTAAGTTGGCAGCCCTAGCAGGTTGTGTCCTGGCCTACATTCGTTAGCGTGCCGCGTTCGCGTTATGTTGTGTAGTTGGCGCCTTTTATATCTGCCATTTTAATGAGGGAAGCCGGAGTTAATTCAAAGATTTATTTCACTTTCGAGTTTTTTTTTCCATTTCATGCATGTTATTCTGCTTGGAAAATTGCAAATTTCAACTTAAAACTTTGTGGGGCATTCATTTTTACATGGATTTTAAGAAATCGCATCTTATCTGTACATTATGCACTAAATCTATATGTATGTCACCGTAAGATTGTAAAAATCGTTAGATTACAATCTACCTCCCGAGATTGTAAACTGTCGACAGATTGTGAACCGTAACTGGGGATTGCAATTTAACGGATTATTTTTCGCTTTATTGTAATCTATTGAAGCGAAACCGTTAAATTACAATCAGTTAGGCGTCAAACTGACAACTGTCCGAAAGCTCTTCTTATTTATTTTATTTAAAGAAATAGAGATGTCGTTTAAATAAAATAAATGCACTTCAAATAATCTTCAAGTACATATTTATTTACTATTTACTAGGTAATCAATAATCCTAATCCCACCCTAATCCTTTATAAACAAATATTTAGTCCTTTAAACATACCATAAATTAATAGTATAAAGACAACAAACGAAATAACAAACAAATATGGCGAATGCCGCGGCGGCGGGAGGCACATAACTCTTACCCAATCAGCGCGCGAGATGCATTTCGTTCTACATCAGTTCACAATTTGACCGATTCCCATCGATAGATTACAATATAGCGAAAAATAACGCGTTAAATTGCAATCGAATGTTACGGTTCACAATCTGTCGACAGTTTACAATCTCGCGAGATAGATTGTAATCTAACGATTTTTACAATCTTACGGTGATATATATAAAAGAAAGTCGTGTTAGTTAAAATATTTATACCTCAAGAACTTCTATTTTTCTATTTCATACCACCGGCTTATAAATTATTTTCCATAAGGTATAAATTTATTTATAGAAAAATTTACAGAAATTGGTTTTACAGACATAATTAAGTACAATGAAAATATTAAAAAAAAAAGAGAATACCTACCTATATACAAAATATTTACAAAAGATAGTCCGCTCCAGTGTTTAGGGTGCCCAGAATGCTAGCAACATTGCCTCTTTGAATGGCCAGACTTATGCGTTGGCCGAGGTATTTACCAGCATTCTGGTCACCAGAAACCTCTACGAGGCGAGCGGACAATTCTTTGTATAAAGTTCGGGCCTCTGGACCCCACGGCCCCAAAGCATTTCATTTCATTTCCACAAGCATTTCTTTCGGTCACTAACTATTTAAGACTTAACTTAAAAGTAACTAATTAAGTGTTTGATTTTAGTTACTTTTCAACCGCATTTTTATTACAAACTGCTCGAGTTGAAGTACTAGATTTTAGTATAAAATATGCATTATAATAATAAGTTTCACAGTATGTGCCTTTCAAACAGTTATGTTGAACACAGAATTCTGGACTTATTAAAGGAAAATTAATCATCAAACGAAAATATCTTTCCTTTTACTGTTTCCACCACGTTTCACCAGGGTTGAAAACAAAGTAATAAGTCAGAAACAATAGCTGTAGTAGCAAGAACTTACGCAAGTTATTGCATAAGTCATAGTCCAGTTGTGCGGTAACTTGGAGACCAACTTTTAATCCTTCACCTTGCAAAGTTAAGAGGGATAAGTCCTTCTCCTGTAGTTTTAGTGCTAAGTTGAACGGTAGTTGCACAAGAAATTATTCAAGGAACGTTTAAACGTCTTTCTTTTAGTTTAATTACTTTTGGAAATATTTTGATACTAGTGATCGCCCGCGACTACGTACGCGTGGACTTATTCTTTTCTAGCAATGAATATCGATGGTCGGTTTCACCCCTATCTCCCCTAATATTCGAAACTAAAAGTAGTCCGTATCTTGATCCAAGTTTCGTGCTATATTTGGGCTTGGACTAAAAAAATCAAAATTTTCCCATATAAACTTTCAAGGGCGGTATTACTTGCATCCCCCCTTATTTCTAAAACAAGAATTAGCCCATGTCCGTTCTAGAAGTTCATCGTATACCAATACAAAATTTCGTTAAAATCTGTTCAGTGGTTTAAGCGTGAAAGCCGGACACCCAGACAGACAGAGTTACTTTTGCATTTATAATATAACTAGCTTTCCGCCCGCGGCTTCGCCCGCGTGGAATTCGTTTATATTGTGGTATAAAGCACAACATACACAATTCAATGTAAATTGGTAGGAACCAAAATAAGCGTAAGCTATCATTCCACTTCTTACGTATTTTAAAAAACATTCAGTGCCATCTATCGCGTATGTCAAGAACTAAGTAGTGTAAGCTATCATTCCACTTCTTATGTATTTTAAAAAGCACATCGTTACCATCATCTAGCGCCATCTATCGCACTTTATCGCATACCTCATCTCCAATCCATCCATCATGCAAACTATATTTTTGTTTTCCCTCGGGAATATCAATTTTTTCCGGGACAAAAAGTACCCTATTATTTAATCCTGACTTCTAACTTTACGTCTGCAAAATTTCAAAGCAATCGGTTCAGTAGTTATGGCGTGAAAGCGGAACAAACAAACAAACTCACTTTCCGATTTATAATATTAAGGATAAGGCAAGGTTTGATCACAGCCTTGATCAAAATGTCTGTTACTTCTTACATTTGCCAATTTCCCACGCCATTACATTATCTGCATCTTGTTATTACCCCTGTTCTATATCGTGTAATAAAAACGGTACTAAGGTCGTGTAAGCGAAGAAATACGGAAATGTACAAACTATATCGGAAATTCCTTTACATTCCGAGAGATAGGATGTTTCCTTGAAAATGGGTTGTATTGTAACATAGCGTGGCAAAGTGTTCCTCCAAGATTCTAAAGCATTGTGCCG
Organism: Glyphodes pyloalis; assembly: GCA_037074685.1. Classification (NCBI taxonomy): domain Eukaryota; kingdom Metazoa; phylum Arthropoda; class Insecta; order Lepidoptera; family Crambidae; genus Glyphodes; species Glyphodes pyloalis. The sequence goes on from JAYKKO010000020.1 coordinate 7,477,603, forward strand.
CGTATATTTTTATTTTATTTGAAACTAGCTGACGCGGCGAACTTTGTTCCGCCTTAGAGGCAAGAAATAAGCATTTTTAAAAAAAGGCAAAAAAATAATAAAAAAAGTTACCAATGTCATTCTTCTGGTTCTAAACTACCTCCCCGCCAATTTCCAGCCAAATCTGTTCTTCCGTTCTTGAGTTATAAATAGTGTAACTAACACGACTTTCTTTTATATATAGAATAGACAGATATATCTAAGCAACATATAAAAATTGCATTTTTAAGACGATTATCAAAATAGGTCAAACAATGACTGGGCTCTGTTAAATGTATTCAATTACATTTTGCACACCACATTATTGGTAAATGGCTTCCTACTTTCAATAGTAGGTACATAATGTGAAGTTTTTCAATTGTGACTAGGAAATTGCAGGCTTGAATAGCATAACTTTCCGATAGGAATTATGATTCCGTGGTTCTGTATTCCTTAACCTTTAATGAGGCATGCAGGATCGATTTTTTTTTTGATTTGGCTTGTAAGTCAAGGTCAAAAGGTTTAATTTGAGGTAGTTAGGTACTGTTGATTACCCGAATAAGAGTTAAAAAGGCAAAAGTCTGATAGCAATGTACTAAGCTCATCAAATGAGGATAACAGTTCTCTGACCCTATTTACTACTACAAAAGACCACTTACGGCAATCAACTTTGTAACAATCACACAAAAACGACGTCATAAATATTTTCTTTGTTTTGTTGTTTCTTATTCAGCACAAACTAATATTTCAAATAACCTCTATTAAACGTCAAATTTATAGTTATATCGTATAGTTGTATCGTATTTTACTACTTAGCTTTTATTTTTTATATTATTTATTCATTAAATTTTCTTGCAAGCTAACAGATGTTTGCCAAAACGCTTTCAAGAATAATCAAAATAGTATAAAAAACACAATTGACGTCCTCCGTAGCCGAGAGGCGAGCGGGCCTGACTTTGGCGAGCGCCATCTCTGAGGTTCCGGGTTCGATCCCCGGTCGGGTCAATATGGGAAACGTACTTTTCCATATTGTCTCGGGTCTGGGTGTTGTGGTACCGTCGTTGTTTCTGATTTCTGTAACACAAGTGCTTAAGCTACTTACCACAGAATCAGAGCAATGTATGTGATGTTGTCTAATATTGATCCAAGAAATCACGACGTACTAGCGAACAATTAACGACAAATAACATAAACAATAGATATATAATAAATTCTAATAACATTAAATGATGATCGTAGCATTCCTTTTTACTTGCATAAAACTCTTTTTTTAGTGCAATAGCGTCAAAACCAGTAATGCATGAGTAAAGATTTTTAGTATCATATAATATATCACAAAGGGCAAGCTTATGGTCTCCATAATAGCAGTTTGGGATTGAGCAGACTTAAAAACGACTCTGACCTAATCCCTAAGCCCGCTAACGTTCCTTCAGAGTTTCAAAAAAAAAACAAAAACTTGATCAGCAAAAACGTAGGACTTTTATTGATGGATGTATCTCGACCTACAAATTGCGATGAAGAAGAGAATTTGCTTCACAACAAGATTAAACTACTAGTCGCGCTGGTCAAAGTCCTAAGCTGCCTAAAGTTAAAGCAAGACGCGTAAACAAAGTCTTGGATATCTACATAGTTCTTTATTGATATCTTCATCAAGAAAGTTGGGGTTTCATAATGTTTTTGGCTGTCGGGTGTAATCCTAACCTAGTTTTTAGGTTTTACCACTATTTCTCCCGCGTGGATTTTTTTTTAATATTCCATGTCACTCAGGCAGTAATATTTAACGTTCTAATGGAGTAGTAATTTTGGCGATTGGGCCAAAAGTTTTTTAAGATCAATCGCTGAGACCATTTTTTTTCGTCTTCAAATAAAAAAAGTTATTACGAAATTCAACCGTAAAAATCTTTTTAATGAGTGTTTGCGCATAATTTCTTCGTTTATGAACTGATTTTGATATTTTTGGTTGGAAAGGCTTTCGGGTGTGGAAACCAGAATCTGAATCCCGATGTAAGCTTTTTGTAACGAAAAACTTTAATTTAGTCGATTTTGGTTTGGCCACGGCTCTTTTCAATTTGAATTTTTATATGTGTTTTATTTGATCATAATCTTAGGGTTGTTGCTGATTTTTTTTATATTACACTTTAAGATTGACCTCATCCCATCTGATGTCAGGTGGTAATGAGATCCTAGTTTAAGGGCGACGAGTACAGTATAATAAATCTGTTACTGGACTTGTCGCCCTTACCTTGAAGGCTTGACCCCTGCTACTAATGTAGCACCCCCCTGGAGCTCTGGAAACCTTACCCACACGCAGCAATACAACAACACAGAAGTTATTGTTATTTGGCTGCAGTCTTTGCGGTGATTATACTTTTCATGATCATTCATTCGTTTTAATAATTCTATACAGTCCACTTGTTTTCTAATGTGATATGAAAAAGGGTTTCACTATAGTGTCCCGGACTTAAAATAAAATATCACGAAACTTCTCGTATCTTACAACGCCATATGATTTTAGACAATATATTCCGGAGATAGCACAAAATTTGGTAATGCGGGCGACGAGAATTCGACTGTACCCAGTCGTATTAAACTTGCAGGCAAGTTCTAAGCTGCCAAAGTTATACCAACAGACGAAAATAGAGGTAATGGATAGTCAGAAACATTTTCTTATCGATGGCTTTTTCAAAACCAGTTTAGACCTACGTAGGAAGACATGCCCATATCATATGGTTTCCTTTTATGTGTTCTTTTTCTTTTAGAGGTAAATTGATACATAAATATTAGACAATATTAAATACACTGCTCTAATTCCATGGCGAATAGTTATAGCAATTTGAGTGACGAAAATGAAGGTATCGATGCTTGATTAGGTAAAAATGTATTCATCTAAATCTTTTGCAATTAATTTTCAAAGTTATAAGGCCTCAAAATTCAGAAGTATGGACGTAGGAATCCGATCGTATTGAATATAAGACTTCTGAATGACCATCCGAATCGTATAAGTGATGTAGAATCAAGAGTAAAAGTAAGATAGTAATAGATACCTAATAGTTACATTAATTTAACCACATAGCCTTGACTTGCCGAGGTAAACAATTTGAAAATTTCGATTCTCCTTGTCCCAAAAGGGGTAAATATTTTAAATTACTGAATTAGTCTTTCATTTTATTCAGTCCAATAAAAACATAACTGCTCATCCCAGTTAAAAAGGTCCGAAGCAATCTATCATCTCTCACAATTTTTCAGACGAAACAAAATTCAAAGAGAGACGCGAACTAAACATGGCAGTTATTGATGGACGTAGGTACTGGGTATTATTCAGTGGTACTGGCAAATATTCATTGTATCGATATAGTGACAGTAGCATGACCTAATCGAAACCAAAAAGTAATTGTTTCAAGCACTTACTTAGATGATATTAAACTTACTTTTCTTGAAACATAAAAAAAAAACATTGGATAAAAAAGTCTCCGTTTCAAACAGCATTTTATGAAAAGGTCATGTGTTTCCTTCTTTCTTTGGCATAGGTCTTCAAAAGGAGCGTGAAGAAACGTCTTTCGGGTCAATATTGCGGACGTTAACAGATAGGATCTACGGTATCAAATCCGTTGTCGTCGCGATGTGGGTTTCTTTCTTGCTTACTATCAGGCTGGGAGAAGCCAATAGACTGTGCTACTATAAAAAAGTCAAGCACAAAATGTTTAAGAGTCAGTTTTCAGAGACCAAGTCAACTTTAACGATAACGGACGATTTAACGGCTGACTAATAGCAAAATAATGTTTGAGATGTGACATCGTCCCTTGATGCTTACTATTGCCGTCAATCCAGTACACCCAGATCCAAGTTAATTTAGAAAAGTTCGAATCCCAAATTGAAAGCCGGTGATTACAAACGTCAAAAACTATTCTGATTTGCAAAGTAAATTTAAGTCTCTGTCCAACTGTCTATATTAATATAGATTTGGAATCCAATTCCGACGATTTGTTAATAGGTAGGTTGACCGTGAATCGAACCCGGACCTATCAAATAGGAAAGGAAAAGGTTTCATCAAAAATAAATTAAATAAAAAGTAAGACAAACAATTATACTAACCAGTTTTTTTTGTCCAACCGTCTATGTTAAGAAACAAATAAAACACAGTTTCCGAATTTGAATTCCATTCCATTTCGTGAATAAGAAAGTTGACCGGGAATAGAACCGGAACCTATCAAAAATGAAAGGAAAAGGCATAAAAAGACAATACCGAAAGAAAAGGCAAGAAAAAAGGCAATATAAAAAACAAAAAGCAACAAAGTTCGGTACACAAACAAGTCCCTACCAAAGATAAAACTGCATACGAATCTTGATCGAAAACCTATTTCTTTTAAGATTTTGTGCAATAAAGTATACCTATCTTGATCCAAAACTACTGGCCCATTTCTGTCGACGTCTATTCTGGCCTTTATACCAGACTTGCCAATGCAGCTCAATAAATTAGTATGAACGCCTAAGGCGAGTTTCCAAGTCTACCGATCAGGTATTGCCAGATTGCAATTGTCAAGTCACCCAAATTTGAAACAAAATATAGACTAATCATTTAATATAATATGTATCTTCTCTAGTTTATATTAAATTATAAATTTATGTTATATAATAAATAAGTTAAGTTTTGTAATGTAGTCAGCCCTCAATGTTGCCATGCCCTTGCAGGGCGTCACATGTATACCTTTTAAATGTACCTACCATCTTCAAATGTTGTAATGTGATAAAGTGCAAAAAAGATAATTTTAATTTGAATTTATTTATTTATTTATTTAAAAACTTTATTGCACAAAAAAAAAGTACAACTTGGACTTAATGCTATGGGCATTCTCTACCAGTCAACCTTTGGGTCATGCGGAGAGTTAGTTTATGGGTGCGGTAATAGTGACAAAGTGCATAAGTAATCTAAAAAATAAAATAAAAACAATACACGAGAATAGTAACTATCAAGCGTTACAAAATTCATTTCGGAAACAATTAAAAATAAATATAGACATACATGAATAAATATAATATATATAAAATATGAAATTATACTTATATTTACATAATAAGCATATATATACTTATATATACATAAGTAAATAATACCACATAAAAATATAAAATAAATAATAACTATATATAAATGGATTCAGCAATTGACAAATTCATGTCTACGATTTATGTATTAGCGAGAGAGAAGAAGTGTTCACGAACTTTCATTTTAAAAATTCCCTTTGTCAGGGATTGTCGAGTATCAGCGGGCAGAGCATTCCAAAGACGGCTTGCACAGTAAAAGACTTTGAAAAGAAGTCGCTATGATGACGAGGAATGTTTAAGCTTAGGTTGTCAGTGAAGCGAAGAGAACGAAGAATAAATAAGAATTTAAATGCCCGGTTCCAACATTTTACGATTCGTTATGTATCGAACTGGACTATCTGTTTTTCTCCAACAGACTACGAGTCGTTTATACCATTCCATAATTAACTTTCCATACCAGCCGTTATCAGTCGTCAGTTAATCATTTTAAGCTTACGCCTCGTATAATTTACTACTATCCGTAACTAAAACGGATCGTTTACCACATCTACATGACGAAAAAAAAGTCCTCGCAATAACTTCAGTAACCAAGAAGCTGAAATCTCTTACTTCAGTACCTACTCATGCATTATTCAATCATTCTAAATTTTCTAGCAAAAAGGATCCGTCACACACCCAGTACCCCAAATATGCCGAAAACTCCCGATCTTTGGGAAATCTCCCGAGAATTGGCAACGCATTCGGTGTCGGCTAAAAATATATCAATTAGGTATTCGGCTTTTGCTCGCGTTTATATTGTCCCGGTCTCTGAAATATGGCGTGTTCAAGGTAACTGGTACACTTGTATTTGTTAACGAATTCATTTTTCTTCGATAAAAAGGCTACCGCCATTGTTTTATTACGACGTTTGGTGCATTTTATTACTTGTATAAAACCTGAAATTCCTAAAATAAGAGTAGATCAAGTTACTCTTTGCTTCATCAGCTATCTATCTACCAGTGAGAATTCTGTATAAAATCAGTCCAGCCGTTAAAAGATTAACCATAATAAACATATTGACTGATAGATAAAAAAAAATATTTTCATAAATGTACCAATGTCGTGTACACATCAAATTTAGTAAAAAAATATATTTTATCATTAGAAACAGGGATACCAATTTCATTCAAGCATCTTATGTCCGTTCGTCGCTTTGTCATAAAAATATAACACAAATGTAATTAAAATCCGTAATTAGCTGTAAGATTAGCATTAAGATTCATGTCAATAATTTAGTAAGAGCTGTGGATTTTGTGCAAAATAAAATAAAAATAAAATTGATTAATAATATTATTATATAAAGTAAATTATATACTAGTAGCCGCGTGCGACTTCGTACATGTGGACTTAAGTCTTTTCTAGCAATAAATATAACGTATAGTAGGTACTCAGGGTGAATGTAGCTTTTCCATTTTTTTTTTATAGTAGCGCAGTATATTGGCTCCTCCTAGCCTGATGGTAAGCAAGAGTGGAACCCACATCGCGATGACAACGGATTTGATATTCATTCCATGGTGAAAATATGTTTGAAATCGGCACAGTAGTTTTTTTACTTTATTCATTACAAACATACAAATATTTCCTCTTTATAATATTAGTGTAGATAAAGTATAGATATACAAACCCACAAGGCGCAAGTGGTTTCACACTTGACCGATTCTATTCCAGCCCGAAAATCTCAAGTGAGATCATTTTTCACATCTCACGCACTCAACATTAGGTGCGAGAACGTTCATTTGTCCTTGGGGGGGAGCATCCAGCCTAAATGGGGGAAGATGAATCGTGGCACCTTTTAATTTTCCAAATGGAGCCATTTTTACTCGACTACGAAGCTTTAGTATGACTGTTATGTACATAATATACTATGAACATATTTTGCCTTATAACTAGTGAACTACATACTGCATATTGATAAACTTGTTATTACCCGCGACTTCGTTCATAAATTTCGGATTTAAAAGTATGCATTCTGTTGTGTATTGTGATTTAAAAAGAAAAAAAAGAAGTGTTAAAATGTTTAAAAATAAAATTTAAACATTATTATTTATTCATCAAACATAAATTAACATTAGTAAATTATAATAAACTCTTAAACTAACTTATTGATAAATTTATAATAAAAATAATAATAATAAGAAAATGTACATTAAACTTAAAACATTACATGCTTAAATTAAAATTAGCTTCATGGTAAGACATTTTCTTTTAAAATTTACTCTCCAATTAAATTGATTAGTTTATCATCCTAGTAATATTGTAAACTAAAAAATTTGTAAATGTATGATAGTCTGGTAGAAAAACACATCCCTACTAATATTATAAATGCGAAAGTAACTCTGTCTGTCTGTCTGTCTGTCTGTCTGTGTGTCTGTTACGCTTTCCTGCTTAAACCTCTCAACCGATTTTGATGAAATTTGGTATAGGTATACGTTGAATCTCAAGAACGGACATAGGCTACTTTTTATTAGAAAATAAGGGGGGAGGGGGGTAATACCACCTTTGGAAGTTTATATGGAAAAATATTTATTTTTGATGTTAGAGATATGAAATTTGGTTCAAATATAGCTCGAAACTTGGATTAAAATATAGACTACTTTTAGTTTCGAATATTAGGGGAGAAAGGGGTAAAACCGGCCATAAAAGGATGTAGTCCACGCGAACGAAGTCGCGGGCACAGCTAGTATGATATAAAACCTACTTCTAAATCTTTGCAAATGGTTACCACTAGAAATCTAGAAGTGAAGCTTTAGTCTAATTAGGTTCATCTAGATTCTGGTTAGTTTCTAAATAATTACTATTCCATTACTTAGCTTTCATGAATATGTATGAGCTTACATGGACACCATGTTCTCATTAAACGGAACCTTGTTCATTTTGGGTAGATTAGACAGTTGTAGCAGATAATATTTTATAATCATTACGTAATACCTAACTAAATTTCTGAACTTAGTATTTAACTTGGCCCTTATTTATACACTTATTTTTCATTGAAGCCAACAATCAAGGAATCTATACAGAAGTGTGTGCATCTATTAATTCTTGATATAATAACATTTCTTTTCAATTTGTTAATAACTTAATCAATTTTTATCGTCCTGGAAAATCCTTCGAATATATTTTTTAGACGGATATTTTCAAAAACAAGAATTAACACGGTTTTTAACTTGCTAACTAGACTAAATATCGTTTTCAGCTCTCTTTAATTCGCTTATTCCTTCACTATAATTGTAATTAACTGATTATCCGTACCTGAAGCTTAAATAAATACCACACGCATTTCCAACTTTTGATAAGTAATTAGAAATTATTTATTAGCACACACAATCAATACACGGTACATACACAATAAAGTAACACGAACAAAAGATAAACAGTAAAATGAACAAACAACAAAAAAAAAAGGAAAAACATATTGATTGCGCAGCTAACAAGGTCCCAGCCTCAGCATGAGCTGCTACAACATTGGATCCAATGCTGCAGCAGCGCTGGTATTCTGGCGGAACCTTAAGCTGAGTGGCGCAAACGAAAAACAAGTACTGTACAACGCGTATCAAGTTAGTTCAAAACTGATGATATCATTGTGATGGTTGATGATCCAAAACTACAAATTAACAGGCCGTTGCAATTAAAACACCAAGATAGTACGCCATGATTTTCAACAACCATTTGACAAATGCCGTCAAAAAACAATAGCCGATCATTTTATTATTTAATTTTAAAAACAAAAGAGATCGAACTATGAAGGTGTGATATCTCTACACAAGTACCATTCAGAAAGAAAGAAAATACATTTATTGACATCACAAAGTCTTGTACTACCTGACATGCATAAAAAGACAAGACTATTTGAAACAAAAAAGCTGTATTCCGAAGCAAATGTCCTTACTGTTAGACAAATATATATACTTCAATGTGCACTTAAAGCTCACAAAAATATTACCATTGATCCAATAACTATTAATAAGCGTAACAAATATTCAGTAATTAAACAAATACCTACTCGTACAGTATTTGCGTCTAAACAGTTTACTAGCCTGTCCATTAAAATATACAATAAATTAAACAGGAAATTGAACATTTACACAAAGACTCTAGTAGAATGTAAAAAATATATAACTACATATCTACAAACACTTACTTACACTGAAACAGAAGATATATTGTCTTTTGGTAATTAGACTATGCAATATAGATAGACACACACCCTTAAACAATTCCAATATACTCCCAAAACAAACACTCATACTCATATTTAAGCACATGCACAAACACTCACACACGCGCCAACACTTACACACAAACACACACACACACACACACGAAATAAATAACTAACTTTAGGTAACACGCGCAATACGTATTTTTATTATTATTATATTTTTTTTTTTTTTAACTAAATTTTAAATTTTGAAAAACTTTATTTGGATTTAACTTCTCTCTAATTAATATTTATTAATCCTTAATTGCATGACAAGTCCCGCAGCTAAGAGGGTGCTGTTCTAATACAAGTTATTTTAACTTAAAAGAACTAGCACCAACCCTTGTAAAATTGACTTAAAGGTTTAATAAAGATTATTATTATTATTATTATTATTATTATTATTAAATACCTACAGAAAACAAAACGCTTAACCATTCCTATCCAGACTCCTTTTGCAGTCAACAAACTACACAAATAAGTAAAGATTCGGTACTAGATTTTACTGTTTGGCTAAGAGCCAAGTATTTGACGTTTATGCCAAACTTTCTTCACGGAACATTGCCACACAATTTTAACAATAAATTTCACCTGACAGACGTCTTAACGATTCGATGACGAAATTTTAGTAGGAGACATAGATTTATTAACGTCATAACTGAGGTCATTGACGTCCAGTTACCATCAGATATATTGGAACAGACAAACTGACCAAATTCTTCTGAACAGTTTCAAATGTCAATAAGGACCATACACTACAAGTTATTATTAATATCTGAACACTAATTACTTCATAAATATCTGAACAGATGCTTGTCAATTATTTCTATCCACATAACAAACCAATCTACACTAATATTATAAAGAGGAAAGATTTGTACCAAATATACTATGTTTGTAATAAATAGGCTCAAAAAGTACTGGGCCGATTTAAAAAATTATTTCACCAATAGACATTACATTCACAACTCTTACAACAACACAAATTACATTCTTTCAATTTGACATAGGCTACAAACTTGGTAAAATTTGAAAAATTTCAACAGAAAAGCGGGAAAAATTATCTAAGGCGAAACGAAGTTAGCCGGGACCGCTAGTCTACTATATAAAAATAAGTCGGGTTTTCCTTCCTGACGCTATAAATCCAGAATGCACGAACCGATTTCCACGGTATTGCATTCGTTGGAAAGATCTCGGGCTCTGTGAGGTTTATAGCAAGGAAAATTCAGGATAAAATTCAACAGAAAACCGGGAAAATCCTTTAAAGCGAAACGAAGTTCGCCGGGACCGCTAGTAATCTATCCTAATATTATAAAGAGGAAAGATTTGTACCTATTTTTGTATGTTTGTAATGAATAGGCACAAAAAGTACTGGGCCGATTTAAAAAAATATTTCACCAATAGAATGCTACATTCTTCCAATTTGACATAGGCTGCAAAATATCTAATAATCAAAGTTAACAATACGTGTGAGATGGGTGTTCAGACATTATTGGTTAGTTGTATGTTTTTGGAAGTAAGCCCCTGAAATTGTATGAAGTTAAATGATTTTTAAACGAAATTACAACACTTTAGTAAAACACAATTAAATTACAAACTCATGCCAAGAGCCGTCCTTCACGTAACACCCCGTAATTATTTTTACAACATAGGTCCACTAGTAACTTTAACACTAGCACTTCTATTTCATTGAGATAAGGTTTAATTTTGAGTGCATAATTACAGTAACAGCGAGCACTGGGACATACTATACGACTTTTATGTCCATGTGACAGAATTCAATTTGGTGCATAATACTCCGTTGACGAAGAGCTTAATTGGGGTTCATTTTACACTTAACGGCACGTTGCAATATTGGTTAATTAGTCACGATACCTGGCCTTGTAAATTATGGACAGCAAAATAAACTTTCATTCAATAAATAACAAATACCAAATACATAGCTTCTATTGTATAAGTCAGAGATGACGATGTCTATACTACAGTTTGTTTAATTTAAATATATATATTTTAAAACATTTCTTTTCAAACTTTGAATCAATTAATTATTTTATACAATTTGCTACATTATTTTAACTAATTACTACACTATATGTCTTAGTGTAAAACTAGTTATAAGTTCAGCTATATTTGTAATATGAACGACAGAGTTTCTTGCCATGATCTTCTCTGTAAGTAATAGGTTCCGAACCGGAGGTAGCGTCATTTGCATTGTATAGACTTTTCATAAATATTACTGGTGTAATTTACATGAATAAAAGAAATTTGAATTTGAATTTGAATATACTATACTCAAGCCATTTAGTAAGTCTCTTGTGTAGTGCTACATTAGTAGCAGGGGTCAAGCCTTCAAGGTAAGGGCGACAAGTCCAGTATCAGATTTATTGTACTGTACTTGTCACTCTTAAGCTTATGCCAAACTTTCTTCACGGTACAAAGTACTAAGTTTCATCCAAATCGAATTAAGTAGTTTTCGCGTGAATGAGTGATAATGTATAAGTAAAGTATTTCTTCTTTTTTGTATGAAATGGCAAATAAAAAGCTTTCATATGCGAAATCTACCTCAATCGATACTTTTTTTATATATTACACTTCAAGATTGACCTCATCCCACCTGATGTTAAGCAATAATGAGGCCCTAGCTTAAACGCGACAAGTACAGAATAATATATCTGTTACTGGACTTGTCGCCCTTACCTTGAAGACTTGACCCCTGCTACTAATATAGCACCCCCCCCCCCCCCCAGAGCTCTGGAAACCTTACTCACACGCAGGAACACAACATCATAGAAGCAATTGTTATTTGGCTGCGGTCTTCTGTAAGGTGGAGGTATTTCACCAGTCGGGCTGCTCCGGTTCGATAAATTTCTATGCCCTACCTCTCTTAAAAACATTGCGTTTGAGGCGATTGACCAACCTAACCGATCACACCTAAGTGAATGAGTAATTAAAATAATGGATCATGCATTTTTCCATATCATTCAAGTAACAAAGTCATTATAGCTAGATGAAATATTGCCACCACGCAACATGCAATGATATTGCCGCTCGAACTTCTAAAAATAGTGTTACACGGTCCTGGATTGCATATCAGTATTATAAGTTAGCATAGATTATAAACGTCTGCATTATATCTAAACCTTGAAGGTGAAACTTATCTTTGTAACGTTTTAGATACCTAACAAAAGTGTTTCAGCGCTTTATCAGAGCAATGCATGTGATGTTGCCTAATATTTTTCAATGCTGTAATACGCAAAGAAACGGTATCCTTAATAAAAAGAGTGCGTGGCAGTCACAACAGTATTCTGCAGATACAGTCAGCGTCATATAGTTCGTGATACTCAGGGTACTCTAATAAATAGACGCAACTAAAAATTCGATAATATCGGTACACACAAAGTTTTCTTATTGTTGTCAACAGTTTTGTCGCTCAAAAGTTCGACACACTCAAAATGTCATATAAATCGGTTCAGTCAAACTGCCATAAATATGGTTAGTCTTCCCGCCAATGGTATCCAAACATTCTAAGTGTTCAAAAATATGAAACACATTAGAAAAATAAACCTTACTGCTATACTTTTTAATTATTATTTTCCTCATCAATTATTTCAAAAAATGTAAACACAAAGTGAAAGAGATCGTCTATTTATTAGAGTATCCTGAGTATCACGAACTATATGACGCTGATTGTACCTACTTGCAAACAGGCTCACATCACCTCTTTGGAAGTGTTTGATCCAAAGAGTGATCCCTGAACGTAGAATAACTAATTTGTGAATATTTATAATTACTTTTTACGTTACTAAACCGTATGGACACTAGTCTGAAATGAAGAATATTTAATTTAATTGACTACCTCCGTAGCTGAGAGGCGCGCGGGCATGACTTTGGCGTCGCGCCATCTCTGAGGTCCCGGGTTCGATCCCCGGTCGGGTCAATATGGGAAACGATATTTTCTATATTGACTCGGGTCTGGGTGTTGTGGTACCGTCGTTGTTTCTGATTTCTGTAACACAAGTGCTTAAGCTACTTACCACAGAATCAGAGAAATGTATGTGATGTTGTCCAATATTTATTTATTCGTCCTATCGATTTTTTTCCAATTGACGCCAAGCGGTCTGTCAAACTAACAATTACTGATGATGGCCTGGGATCTCTCAATAGAACAGGCGTATATTAATAGCAGTGTGACGGAATAGGGAATATTCCTTGACAATATTTTCTTTGAAAAAATCATTTAAACCTAATATAACTTAACTAGGAATTATTTCGTTGTATCTGATGATTATAACCCAATTAATTGAATAACATCGCTTTAGGACCTTAAAATATTGATATTTCTTAACTAAGTGCAAACCGCGACTTCGTTCACGTTATTTAGGGATAAAAAGCATGACCCATAAAAGCATGATGGTTGACTGGCAGAAAATTCCCCTAGCATTAAGTCCGCCTGTTGTACTTATTTGTGCAATAAACTTTTTTAAAATAAATAAAAAGTATCCCATTTGTTAATCTAGTATTCTCATCTATCTATTGGCCAAATTTCATCCCAATCATTTCTGCAGTATGTGCATAAAAGAAAAAGAGTAAACTACATCTAAACACCCGTATAAACACACGTTTGCATTTATTATTCTGAACTTTACTATTTTTGTTTAAGTCTTTCCTTCGCGTACTACCTACATTTCATTTCACATAATCCACAAGTACTATACTTACTGCAAACAGCGTCAAGACCTACTAAAACGCTGAAAGAAGTAATAAAACAACAAGTAGGTACAATAGACCCGCTAAAACTCCACTTACCACAAGACACTTCCATTGTTCTCAACGAAATTAAGTTTTCAACTAACACAACGAAACGACGCTCCCACAGAAAAAAAACTACTTCCAAAAAAATCACATTCACTGCACTGGCCACACACAAAATAAAAAACATAAATCACTGGTGACAGTAGAATTATTTTTCAGTTGTTTTTACGGCAATTTTAATTTACGATCCTTCGTTTGGCATCTCACAAAAAATCCAAATTCAAAAATATTCCAACTCTTTATCAGTTTTTTAAACTGTAATTTTTTTTTATATTTTTTGGTTACGATTTTCCAACTGCAGTCGAAAGCTTCGTTCTTTTTTTTTGCACAGCGGTGCAGGGGCGGGCTTTGGCGGCGAAATGCCGCAGACAACTGGGACTGCAAAGCTTTGAAGCTTTCGGGACAACCGTTGGGGTTGCCTGTAGGGGAAGATTGGCTCGGTCGAGGGAAAAATATGACATGGAGCGTCGTATATGTTTAATTAGTCAGAAATGATTGAAACTAGTTCATCTACATATTATGTTGTTGATATGAACCAAAGATTCGATTCTGAGAAAAGCGTTTTTAATTCAGTGGCGCACTGTTGTACTTTTAATTAGCACTGGAGATTATATCACCTGTATTGTTATTATTAACGGTTATGGCAGTCAGTTTTCGAAAAACATGTTGTTTACTTGATTTTACAACCATCAATACAAATTACTTTCTTGTAGAGATTTATTAAATTGTGAATTACACTTTCAATATTGAATTATTTCTATTGAAATTTGATGGAAATTTTATTACCTTTTAATGTAACTAACAGAACAAAAATAACATTTCATCTACAAAAATCGAATCATCTAATTATATTAAGTTGGCACCACTGGTCTCTTTATCATGCTACCACCCCAATGATATCACCATTTAAAAAAAAAGATCTAAAATAATTCACAAACAACAAAATGTCTACGGCGTTCGTATATATAATGAATCATATACCTGTACGACAAAAAAAAAAGAGAAACTTGTGTCTTTCTAAACACTGGACATTGAAATCACTGCGTTGTTTCGAAACGCGGGATAAAGTCCTCAAAAAAAAAAAGAGAAACTACCTTAATAGTTCGGTAAAAAATCTAGCAATCTTCAATTGGCCTATTTACTGACTATATAAAATACTAGCGGTCCTGGCGAACTTCGTTTCGCCTTAGAGAATTTTTCCCGCTTTTCTGTTGTTTAAATTTTACCAAGGATCCCTAATTTTGTAGCCTATGTCATATTGGAAGAATGTAGCATTCTATTGGTGAAAGATTTTTTTAAATCGGCCCAGTACTTTTTGAGCCTATTCATTACAAACATACAAAAATAGGTACAAATCTTTCCTCTTTATAATATAAGTGTAGATGAAGCCCTTATTAAAACAGGTATTAGACTAGTATGTAAGAGGGGTAACTGCGCTACAGGTGATCCACACCTGTATAATTTTATTACTCCAAGGCGTGGGACTGCAGTGCCCGATATAAACAATTTACTGCAAGTTAGTCGCAGACTAGATTATGGAATCAGTTCAAGTAATGATCTTGTCCGAACTTGTATCCTTTATCAAGTTATTAAATAATGCTAAGCTTTGTTGGTAATTAATTTAATTTCATATATTTATTTCTATTTGTCTATATCATATATACTTTATGGAAATTTATATATTTATTTATTATATAGGTATTTATTTGTTTATTATAGTTTTATTTATCTTTACGTATTTTTTTATATTTTTATCTTGTTATGGTATTTATATTGATATTTTCTGTTAGTATTTTTCTCAAGCTTTTTGTACGGCTGTACCCGTTTCTCGATGTCTACTATTTTCTCTACCTAAAGGTTGTCTGGAAGAGATTGCTCTCTAGCAATAAGACCGCCTATATTGTACTTAAATATGTCTGTAAAACCAATTTCTGTAAATTTTCTGTGCAATAAAGTGTATCTATCTATCTATCTACGAGTTTAGTTAGTTAGTAAGATGTGAAGCGTCTGTCGTTTCAGTTAATGCCTATTCTTTGTTCAGGATGACTAGACGAATCTACGCATTGCCTATATCGGTGATCGCAGGGACGTAAAACTTGGAGGTATTATTTTTATGACGAAGGCATCCGATAAAAAAAAAGCGAAATACTGTACATAATTTCTTAACTTATTTCTTTTTGGTTTGAGTTCAAGACTGAATGCTGCCTGCGTGTAGTAGTGCTCACTCTCTGGGCACATACGGAAGACCAGCGTCGGGGAGTCCTCGGCCCCCCGACACATGCTGAGTATGTTCCTTTTCATTGTTTGTACCTATTGTTCTTTTTTTGTTTTCTCATGTAACTAATTTTATACTTACACTGAATAAATATTTTTCTATTTCTATTTCTAAATTCTAGTCCTAAGAGAGTGAACAATTAGGTCAAGGATTGTATGAGAAAATTTGTTTCTTGGTCCAATTAATTTCACCGTATGTATGTAAACTAGTACGTAGCAATTGTATTTAAACATGATCTTTACATGATATGATATGAAAATGTATTTTTACATGATCGCGAATAACTTCATCACTAATGAACTGGTTGTGGTGGGAAGGAGATATTTCTTTGGTACCTTATAACGAAATCTAGAGAAATATAATTTAGGTGATTTTTTTTTTGCTAAAAATGATTACAGTTAGCTCATTGCTTTTTGCCATTACGTGAAACCGCGTTTTCTACACTCGGACCAATAGGTATAAGCCCTAGTAAGCGCATTGATTCAATACCTATCTACGTAAAAAAGAAACGGATTGAAGTTTAACAAATTCGTCGTCAGAACGATACGACCGATGGCTTATTTCGCCAGATATCTTTTTAATCTATCTAAACCGCTTGATAACATCTATCGAGGGGGCACCGGGGTTAAATTCAACCCTTAATGCGAAAGGTCATGCGTTCAAATATTTTAAATCGAGGAATTAGTTAACGACGCAAAATAAAGTCGAATATTTGAGATTTTTGAGCTGATCTGAGTATTTTAAAAACAGTTTTAAGCCATAGCGCTTGGCTCAGATGTTTCAAAGATTTTCCATTGCGTTTAGGGAAATCAATTACCAATATAAGATGACAATAATAATCTGAAAGACAACTACAGACTATAAATCTAAGTAAAATTTAAAACATTATTATTCTATTCTCACTTTAACGTAATTTATGTAAACACTCTCATCTGAATCTAGCTGAACTTTATTCAAGACGACATTAAATAAAAACTTTGTATTGAAAGAAAAGAAAGAAGAAGAAAACACATTTATTGACCACTTGACAGCACAACACGACAAACAAAATTAAAACAAAAACAACATGAAGTAGGTAATTAAAAAAGAAAAAAAAAACAAAGAAAAATTAAATGGGAAAGTGGTCAACTAGGCCACACCTCAGCTGTATGCTGCAGCGACGCAAGGCTGCTGCAGCAGTATTGAAATTTACTTTCCGTTTTACCTTTTTGAAAGAGTAACAAGCGTCCAAAAATTTTGTATTAAAATTTACTAATACACCGATTTATATGAAACTAGATAGATAAGTGAGATACTGGACTTTTTATCCCGAATTAATAGAGCAAGCGAGGTCACGGGCGGCAGCTGGTGATTTCAGTATTGTAGTAATTCATTTTTATTTAATTCCAATTGTATGCACCTGATGATATAACACCAAATGCATTCCAATAGCAATTAATGGGGCGTTAAAAGCATTGTCATAGTACATCAGACTATTGACAATTATTTTAACTTACTCGCTTTGGACTTAGCCCTTATCTCATTGGCATACGGTTTAATATGGAACTTCAAGTCTTCACCGTGATGAGCTGGCCGTACCTTGAATCTGTAATTATCATCATTCTGTCTGATCATCAATTCGTGACAGAGCATTGACACGTCAGGTTAATTGCAACCAAAATCGGCTCGCGTCCAACTTTTAATAAAATATCGCTTTGGTAACAACGATTAATTAGGGTTAACGATGGATCTGTATTAATTTAATAACCTGCTGAGGTTTTGTCAGGATATTTTATATTGAGGGTATTTTATGGGTTTTTAAATTATTTTGATACTTAACTAGTTGTCGACTACGGCTTCGTTCGCGTTATTTAGGGATAAAAATCTAGTATAAATATAAATAGTAAATATTGGACAACATCACATACATTGCTCTGATTGTGTCGTAAGTAGCTTAAGCACTTGTGTTACAGAATTCAGAAGCAACGATGGTACCACAACAGCCAGACTTGAGACGATACAGAAAATTTCGTTTCCCATATTGGCCCGACCGGGGATCGAACCCTGGTTCACTTTCATCTGGCTCGCTCACCTCTCGGCTACGCAGGTCGTATCTCATCTACCTTTTTGCTAAATTCCATCCAAATCCATTAAGTGCTTTTTGCGTGAAAGACTAAGAAACTTACCTACACCTGCGAAACTGATATCAAATGTCAATTTAATATTAAAATCATTTAACGACAAAATATCACATTTGAAAGCTATGGTGCATTGAAAATCAGTGTTGAAGAATATTTATTACCGTTTTTTGCGACTTTTAAAATTATAAAAAAAATGCCGTCGCTTGTTAGTTTCAATTATAAAATTGTTTTAAACACAGTATGTACCTACGTTTCAAAGCTAAGGGTCAGTTGTACCAACTTCATTTTACCGGTAGCGGACGATTTGACAGCTGTCAAACCTGTCATACGTTATTTTTTAATTTGACAACTGTCAGCTAACGTTATATAGTAAACTTGGAGAAACTGACCCTAAATCTTCAGGCAATGCCTCATCTAAATACATTAAATATTATGGTAAAGGACTATTTAACTGCTGTCAAACCTGTCATATCGCATGCATTATTTTTTAAATTCGACAACTCGTCAGTTACCGCTAAAATAAAGAAGGTGCCACTGACATTATAAGCGTAATTAATCTGAATAGTCATATTAGCGGTTTGTCTAAAGGTATATAAAATCTAAGCGTATGATGTAGTACTAAAAGTATGTTAAAAATATATTCTTATAACATAAGAACACTTGTAATTACCGGCACATTTAACAACATTTTTCTTTGTCTGAACATGTGTTTCAAAAACTGTAACAAAATGAGATTGAACCATTTGGACTCTAGCAGAATAGTTCGCTATTACATAACTATTTGTAACTGGCCGCCAGATGTAATAGAAGCCCTTTCATTCAGAAACTATTCTTAAAAGATAATTGATCTTCAACGTTAAGTATCAAGCGTCAAAGTCTAATTTTAGATGTAATTTAAATAAAAAGCTACTTACCACATGCGTTAGAAACGCACAAACATCCTTTTAGCGTTGAATGCACTGTTCACACATTTTTTTTTCACAACACTCGCGATTCGAATTCCAAATCGTTCACAGTTTTTTTTTCTTTTTAAATTTAACAGTCTGTGGCCTTTCCAGTCGTTTCGGTATGCGAAAAAAGAATTTGAACCGAATTCGATTTTCGAATCGTCCGGCTGCTCGGGCGCCGGACTTGAATATAGAACGGGATCGCTTCGCGCGTACCTTTGCTATTTATATTTTCGCTGGGAGAGCCGAACTGACCAATTTAAAATGGCCTCCCAAGATATGTGGCTCCCAAATATTAACTAGGGTACACACTTAGCCGCAGCTCAACTTACGTTGGTGGTCAGCTTTATATTTTGACTGAGGCATTGCGGAACCCGGACCAGCGATCTTTAGCTTCCTCAAAAGTGTCAACGGCCTATAGAATATGAAGAAAAAAAATAACAAACATTTTGTAAATATAATTTCATTGATAATCCGCAGATGTCAAGACGCAGATCTATTTATAGTTCGGAAGCACATTTACGATGTGTGATGGGATGTGGGACAGGTTAGGTAGCTAGAAATAACGTTGATTGACATACAATACCGGCTATTGTTTTATTTTAGTTAGCTAAAGCAATCTAGCTGGCCGCTTAGGTATCTACAATTTACTTAAACAACTGGCATTAATTTAACAATAGTCAAAAGCACTTTTGAACTCAATGTAGCTCGAGGTTTTGATCATCAACCCGCATTTAAAAAGCGTGGTGATAAAGCAGGTAGAACCCATTGTTAGAACGATGACAGCAACCTTAGTGGGCACAAATTTAATTTTTGGGACACAAGCAAGGTAACAACTGGGAATAAAAATTCCCAGTTGCCACCGAAGGCGAGTGGGAAGGTATTGGCCCCACTAACATTATATACTAGCTGTGCCCGCGACTTCGTTCGCGTGGACTACATCCTTTCATGGTCGGTTTTACCCCTTATTTTCTAACTAAAAGTAGCCTATGTCCGTTATTGATGTTTAACCAATACCAAATTTCATCAAAAACGGTTGAGAGGTTTAAGCGGGAAAGCGTAACAGACAGACAGACAGAGTTACTTTTGCATTTATAATATTAGTCGATTTATAGTATGTAGGGCAATAATTTTTCTATATATTTTCATCGCACGAGTCAACATTCCGACTGGGTAACGTACACGTTTTTAACACCTAGCTCGTAAGTAGATGTGGTAATAGTCGAGACCAATACTCAAAAATTATAAGGGGTGAGAGCCTTCCTCTTCCCCGCAAGCCCGGTGAAGATGAAAAGGCCATTATTATTATTATTAGGGCACTTGGGGCTGTGCAGTTCTAGTGAACTGTGGTCACTGCGACCTGTCAGATCTGTTGTAACTCGCCACCAATTAAAGTAACTCCTTCAGCCGGGTCGATTCTAGAAAGTCTAGTATTTTCCTGGCCTTCAGAGTGTATAATTCATCCGGTTGGGCCATCTGAGGCCACCATCATTGTCAGTTGGAAAAAAGAAAAAAACTCAATAATTATTTCCGATGCACAAAAAATCTCGTAAAAACATTAAATTGGGTAGAGATGGTTCATTTCCGTAGTTTAATTAAATTTGGTATGATTTTTGAACTGGCTATAGCTATCTATATTTGTATTGTTGCGATATTTGATAGAATGAGTCTCAGTGATTCAAAACATATTGTTTTACGTCATCAGCTATTAAAGTTTTTATTTATAGAGCTAGACATTACTTATACTCTTAATAGGTACTTAGAAATAACGAGCAAATAAATAGGTAAGTGTGGTAGGAGACATCTGTTGAAATTAAGGTTTTCGGACAGCTTAAATAATTAAATATAGATATTGAACATCACATACATTGCTCTGATTCTGTGGTAAGTAGCTTATGCACTTGTGTTACAGAAATCAGAAACAACGGTGGTACCACAACACCTAGACTCGAGAAAATATAGAAAAGTTCGTTTCCCATATTGAGTCGACAGGGGATCGAACCCAGAATTTCAGAGATGGCGCGACGCCAAAGTCTGGCCCACTCACCTCTCGGCTACGGAGGTCGTCAGAGGAGGCTTAGGAGTAAAGAGTACCCGTTACAGTATTATTATTACTAATATCAATACTTAATATCATACAGCTGAAGATTTGTTTGTTTGAACGCCCTAATCTCAGGATCTACAGATTCGAATTAAAAAATATTTTTGTGTTAGATAGTCAATTTATCGAGGAAGGCTTTAGGCTATATAACATGATGCTGCTACCAATAGGACTAATATGAGTGAAAAATGTTTAAAAACGAGAAATGTACGCGTGTGATGCTGCGGCGGGCCGGTAGTTGTAGATAAGTTACATATTTGGTCTACCGAGTCCTAGGTGGCTGTAGCTAAGGGAGAAACTCGAAGTATGAAAGGTCCCGGGTTGATTTCAAATCAGTCTGCACTAAGCCTTACTGAGTATAACCCCATGACAATCGCAATAAAAAGAGTCCGGCAGCAAGACGCTTTGGTGGCAAAAAAATACCTACATCTTTACGTCAGCATGTACGAAGATCGTTCAAAACGTTTATAATTTTAAGAGAGGTAGAGTATGGCAATTTATCGCTCGAACTGGAGAAGACACCTTAGAGGAGACTGAAGCCATAACAATCACTTCTGTGTTATTATGTTCCTGCGTGTGAGTAAGGTTTCCAGAGCTCCTGGGGGGTGCTACATTAGTAGCAGAGGTCAAGCATTCAAGGTAAGGCCGACAAGTCCAGTAACAATTATTATTATGCTGTACTTGTGCCCTTAAGCTAGGACCTCATTACCATAACATCAGGTGGGATGAGATCAATCTTGCAGTGGTATATAAAAAGAAAATATACGGTGACAATTACTGAAACTAGTTCGTAAATGGAACAATGCCAAGAGCCAATAATTTTAAATACGTCTGATTCCATTTAACGGAGTCGTGACTTCGATTTGGCGAAGTGAGCGTTGAAAGATAAAGATTTGATTTTTTAATTATAATAATTAGTTTCATGCTTTATAATTCACAAGGGGGTACCCCCAAAAACCAAATACGTCAGATCCAAGGAAGGATGGCAATTTTTAATTTTAATTCTCAGAATCGCAAATAACATCTTATGTGAATAATGCGTTTTCAAAAATCAAAATATTACTTCTACAAATCAAATACCACGTTTTAATTTGCAAACTTTCGATTAATATTTAAAAACGAAACCTTTCGTCGGTTCGTTCCGTTTCTGGGAGTAGGTTTACGGAATCGGAAACGGTTTTAAGAAAAATATCCTGTTTTTTGGATCCTTGATACGACAATTGATTTTGACTACCTACGTAGCCGAGAGGCAAGAGGCTCGGAATTTGGCGTCGCGCTATGTCTGAGGTTCAGGTTCGATTCCCGGTAAGTAATGGCAATATGGTAAAATAACTTTTCTCTATTACAACGGGTCTGGTTGTTGCAATTTCTGTAACATAGCTTCAGCTACTTACAACAGAATCAGAACAATATATGGAGTTTGTCCAACATTCATTAATTTCTTTTGCCAGCTTAATGTGCTTCCAAAGGTAATGGAAATATTCTTAGGTGTGTAAATACGAATGATTTTGCAAACCTATTAAAAACAACTATATCATGGGTTTAAAATAAATATAATTATAACTGCAATTAAGACAACATGTGATTTACAAGACATGTTTGATACAAGACTTTAATACAGTAGAAATGTACAATACACATACAACGGCCAAGTCTACAAAATTTTCTTCATTCAATTTTATTTTTTATCGGTCTTTAAATAATTAATTAAATACTTGAGTTTGAACATCATAATAGAACAGCTTTTATTACGGATAAAGGATGATTTTAAAGAGGAAAAAAAATACTTCGTATTTTTATCAATTGCACACAACGATTTAAACATGAAATAAATATAATTAAGACGTGAGTTAATATATAACTGTGTTTGTAAGTTACACAACCTCAATTAATTATACATGTATATATTACTATTTAAAATAATTGTAATAATTTTAATAGCAGATACTGGCAAACTCAGGCATGTATAAAATAAATAATACAAAACCAACATTGAATAAAACTGAAGTTAAAAATAATAATGCAATGCCATACGGTATGTTTATGACCGGTCCCAATATTTGAAAAACGATCCGTTCTACTTAAGGATAGTAATAAATTATACGAGGCGTAGGCTAAAACCGACCGACAGACGACTGATGACAGATAATATGGAAAGCAAATAAAAGAACGGTATTAACGACTCGTAGTCGGTTGAAGAAAAACGGATAGTCATTTTTGACACAATACGAATCGTAAAATATTGGAAAAGGGCATTTAAGAACAGCGCATAAGGTTGCTTTTACACACTTTACAAGTGGCGTTTATTTTATAGCTTAGCATAGCACTGGTTCCAATCAAGTTCATAAATTATTTTCAATCTCGCCCACAAATAAACTGAGCAGTCATATCTAGTGGAAAAGCAGCCTAATACTCATATTTTATTTTGACTGAAACCTTTTAACTGAATATGTTTAACTTATAGTTTAAACTATATTTAATAGATTTCTACTACATTAATGAGAACAATGAAAACCGAAAAATCCCATTTTCAATAAAAATAAATAAATGAATACAACAAATCACAGATTATGCACAAGAATTTAGCAATTAAAACGTAATATTAAATTAATCAAACTAATAAAATACGCAAGCCACAGATATGCGACATTTTACTTAAAATATAGTTTTCATCCCACATTAGAGGAGTAAAATGTTTGGTCCATCAATTAAATTACCAAAAATACAAGACTCTTATTTTTTCTTATTTCAAGAAAACATAAATTAATTAAGCTACATCGCTTTACAATTTCGCGCGACGTCACGTCATAGTACAATTATTGCAAAGCAGTGACGTAAACAAAATGTGGCATTTCTGCGGCGTTCACTATAAATTAAACAAGGATAAAACACGTGACAACGTAAGGTCACTACATTATACCAGTTGCATAACAATCATTGTTGTTATTATCAATTTGCCAAGACAATCTTTCCAAGAAATTTCTAAAATAACACGAAGAAAACTAAGATTTTGTTTGTAAGACATCCTCTTTGATTTGTGGCGACACCTAACGAGCAATAAGATAACTAAACAGTTTCTTCAAGTTCCGACAGATGGCGTTATAAAACATCACTTTGAATTGACGATTTTAACATACAATCTTACAACGCGGTGTTAAAGTAAACGTACTGAGTATATAAAAACACACCACTGATGTTGGATAAATGGACATTGGTCTCCGACACCAAAATTCCTACATGCGAGCAAAAAATCTATGCTTAAAGTAGAATTAACTGCTGAAGTGTAGGTTATTGTGATTCATCTTCATGAATTATTTAGTTCTTCAAATCCCTGAAATTTTTTGA